>CM030894.1:25903397-27103397 GCA_018136845.1 Heterotis niloticus | reverse complement strand
TGGCAGTATGGAAAGCCTCGTTGCCACCCGTCCGTGACTGTCACCTCACCAGCAGCCCATGCGCAGACAGCCTGTCGCAAACAGACCACAAGTAAATAGCAAAAATAGTCCGATTGTGCTTTGTTTTTAAATTTTGAGAGATGCCAATATATGCTTGGCAGAAGATGTGAAATAGGAAGGCAAAGCAGCTGTGGAGATGAAGTCTGTTGGCCTGCACTGGAGGAGATGGGCACGGCTGAAGGGCGTCTAGTGATTCTCATCAAGCTTGCTGGCCTTTCTTCATGCCGGACATCACAGTAAAGTGTGGGCCTCTGAGTGTCTCCGCAGTGCTGCACACCATCTGGCCCTGGAATGGTCCCAGTGTCTCCAGAGTATCAGGCCTCACAAGGAGGTCCCACGCTTCCCCATGGAGATGTGGGTCTCTGGCTGGACTGTGGGCTGCATGCAGACTCCATGTGGGCCTGCCCAGCAAAGCAGTGAGGTACTGAAATGTAAACGTTTGACATTAAAACACATTCTCATTTTTCCCAAAGCACTGGAAAAAACTATATTGTACGAAAGTGGCCGTTTTTATTCAAATGCTTTACAACATTAAGCCACATAAATGTGTTTTGTTTGTATTTTTATTTTTATTTTATTCTAAAGTGACCTTTTTCTATCTGATTATAGAGCCTTTTAAATATAAAAAAAAATATTTAAACTGCTACACTGTATTATGTACACTGTGGAGAACCGTGTATCATTGTGCAAAGGAATGTTTAATTTCATCTGGCTTTTTAGAAATTCAGAGAATGTACAACATCATTTTTATATCCATTTTTTTCTTAGACCACATTGATTATTCAGTGGAAAGAATGAAATCTACATGGTGATTTTACTGATTTCATTCTGCTGTAATTGCTCTTTGTGCAAATGAATTTGTGAATTTTTAGTTAGAAATGGTTTTTATTCAAGGTGCCAATGGTTGTTTGACATCTACTTATTAAAAAAATCTTTCTTTTATAAGCAAGAAAATTTCTGAAAATGATAGACTTTATTCTGCCATGAGTGCTATAGAAGGAAATTACTTATTTTATTGCAATTTTTTTTTTTTTTTTTTTTAAATCCTGCATGGGGCATTTTTTTTCCCAACACTGTAAATGAAGCAACATCCAGCCTTAATATCAATGTGCAAATCTTTGACTCGGTGTTGAAAAGTCAGCATTAAGGCATGGAGGCATTAGGTTGCTTCGCTGCAGGGACTCGGCCCAAGAATGAGGAGGTTTGCCCGTCCGCACTAATACTTTTCCTGTTTTCACTGCATCCGTGAGGTGGCTGGTTGTGGAGAAGATGCTGAGAACCTGTCAGTACGTTTGCTTCAGACATAAAAGTTTTTCCAAAAAATGCACCTGGAGGTCCCAGTTTATTTCTTGCATGGTTTTGGTCCTGGGGAAAAACCTATGAATAAATCAAGGTGACTCCAACCACAGGACACGTATCACATTTGGCGATTACAAAAAGGCCGAAACCTAACAAAAAATATTCATGCAGGACATAGAAGACAACCTGGAAAACTGCTTTGCTGCTGCTCCAGGTGACTTGTGAAATGCCTGAAAACACGCAGTTACGCATTCACATTCCTAATGCAAATCGGGTTCCATTTCAGAAAAGTGAATACTAAAAGGGAGCTATGTAAATGTTGTACATGAATGCTGTACGTATACTGTACTGTCTGGCTGATGTAATGTCAATTGTTTTGGCATTCGAGGACCTACAGTGCAGAAATATTACATGGTTGGTTGTGGGATGCAGGCAGAGTTTCAAACCAATGACAAGGGTGACAGTCAGGTGCCAGATTGGGGGGTCTTGGGAACAATGGGTAAATGCTGCTGAGCCACAGAAGTCAAAAGGGAATTTATTTCACTTAAATTTTTTTCAGAAAGCGCACTGCTTTCTATTTATCTGGACCTGAACGTGAACTCTTTACAGCATTGAGGCCTTGACTGTAATGTTTTCAAAAAGTCATTCCTGCTGTTTTCCTGCATTGTTCCTCTGTCTTGCTGCAAACTGTAGAGCTTTGTCTGCTTTGCAGGAAGCAGCATTTCTACCCACTTATCCCTCAAGTACATTTGCAGTTTATTTCACTGTGAGCAAAGTGATGTGAAAGCGACAGATCAAAGAGACAACTGGATTTCTCCGTCCGCAATGGTTCAAAACCATGTCTGGGAAGGAATGACCTTCCCAGGTTAATCGTTTTACAACAAAAGAATACATGAATGCTACACATGAGGATCTTTTTTGATGTCACATCATGTGTCAGCGTCATCATCCATCATGGCTTATGCATTTTTTATTTTTCTTCAGTCTCCTGCGACAGTCTTGCAAGGGCTCATGTGCTCGGTCCCTGATGAAAGGGGGAGCGTCAGCTGTGCTTCCACCCTCCGGCCACGAGGGGGCACCGGAGATCCGTCATGCTGCCCTATCCCTGTTTTTTTGCCCACATCTCAGAAGAGCTCTTGTCTAATTTATTTCTTTAAAAACAATTACAAAAATAGCACGGCGATGCAATTAACCTATTTTTAAATACCATTTTATTAGGGCAGTTTATTCCAGATAAAGAAAAGCTTAAAATAGGCTAATTAGAGTACAGTCATTACAGAATCAAACTAACCACCTCACTCGAAGCAAGTGTATAGTTAAAGATTTTCATTGCTTAATGAAAGTTAATCGAATACGGGGAATGGAAGACCTAAGGAACAAACCCGGGCCTGGCGGTCGCACACGCGTTATGTGTGTGTCAGCTGTACATCTGCAATAGCCTCACTTTACTGTGTACTGAACACTGTTCGTCGTACTCTTTGCCAAAATAAACATTCAGGCTGGCGGTGACATTTAATAAAAAATGCCACAGTCTTTCCTCCTGGGTGCTTAGTCTGTGCGGATTTCACCCTTTGACAAAAGTGGTTTCTCGGTGAACTCTGGCTGGGGTCCCTCCTGTGAAGGCTCCTGGTTACAGATTTGTTACTGCTTTTCATGGGGTTCCTGGGAATGACCAAAATCTAATATCATTTAAATTGATTAAAATGTTAGCGTCACTGTTCCATTGAAATTCTCTCAGTACTTATAGGCATAAACCAGTTTGTGGGGAAAACAAGCCAACCGGTGGTGGTGGGAGTGACACATGCGCAAGTCACAAGTCTCAAATTTTAACCTTCAAGCCCCAAGTTACAGTGTTTAGAGTCAAGCAAGCCAAGTAAAGTCATTGCTTAGGTCATGCAATTCACAAGTCAAGGCATTTTGAATTCTAGCGACCGCATTTAATGCAGTCATTTGGCGGGACGCTTATTTTGTGCAGCCCTGTTCTACACGTTCGGAAGCAAATTTATTTCAATCTGACAGCGGGGCTATTGGATCTCTGACTGTGAAATACAACTGCAAAAACCTATTTTGGTAACATCAACAATACTTTCAATATAAATGAACTGGAATGATTCAATGTCTCTCTCAGTCTGTATTAAAGAACCAGAAGAACTTTTCCATTTCATTTACTTGATGTAACTATGGGAAGTCCCTGCTTATTTAACATCGCAAACTCTAATGCATACATACAGCCTTTTTAGATGAGTAAGAACATGAAAAATCGGGCAATCTGTGCGCAATATTTGAACAAACTGAACCCGACTGACGGGGGTTCGCAGCCCAGGATCTGTGCCGCATTTTGACTCCCGAGGCGGGCGCCCCTAGTGGTGGGTGGGCGTTGCGGCAGCGCCTCTGATTCGTTTGTTGAGGTCTGCGCGACTGCTGCGTGCTTCGCTCATGGGTCAACAAAGAACAACAAGAAAGAAGGAAGAAGCGTCTTTTTCACATAACAAAGCAAAAACAACGAACACCAGGTTGTAATGAAAGGAAGAAGAAAAATTAAAAAACGTAAAGTACTTCCGGGTCAAAGTAGCAAGTCTTGAACGTCAAGTCAAGTCGCATTTTTTCCCCCGTGGAAGCCACACATCATCAAACGTAGGACTCGAGTCTTGACACTCAAATCCTCTATGTTTGCCAGCAAGGACCACTGAATGGCGGGGATGCATTCCAAGAAATGCTTCCTTAGCCGATTTTGTCCTTGTGTGACCATCATAGTGTGTACATGGGCTGCATCATGTCAGTTTTTACTTTATTATTATTATTATTATTATTATTATTATTATTATTATTATTATATAATATACTTTTATTATCATTGTTGTTACTGTTTTTGTATATGGTATAGCCTATTGCTCCTAGGCTACAAACCTGTACGGTTACAGCAGACGTGATAAACACGACATGTATGAGGCTGCTGCCAGCATAACGCAGTATACTGTTTTACAGTAAACTTTTTTAAATAAGTAGAAAGAGTACACTGTAAAATAGAAATAAAAAGTACAGTATAGTAAATACATAAACCAGTAACACAGTTGTTTATTATCAGTTTCGAGTATCATGTACTACATGGGACTATCATCATATATGTGGTCCGTCGTTGACACATTATTATACAGCACATCATTATACGGCGCACACCTGTAAATTTTAGTTCATATGAATATTAATTTACTCTGACAGGCAGGGGTCCAGTATTGTTGGCAGCCCCCCCAAAATGAATGAGTTCCATGACCATTAATATAGAAGCATCAATAAAGGAAGTTGAGAAGTGAACAAAATCAAAAGGATTCCCAACCTTAACCCTAAAAACAACCCTAATCCCTACCCTGAACCAGCAACTCTTCTGAGCGGTTGTGTTGGTCCTGCAGCTGGGGGTCTTTTGCATCCCCACCACATCACTAGATGTAATGGAGCAGCGAGCAGATATGCATCTCCAGCGCTTGGAGACGGATGTGCTGTCAGATTACCGACTCACAGATCCCAACGCCTGTAAGCCTCCCAGCTGGCAGTGGGCTGTTCCCCATTTGTTCTTTATGATGCTAATAGTCTCCCATATCTAATAAATCCCTGTAGATGTGAAGTGCAGGGGTGTTAGAGCTTCTGCATAAGAAGCCTGCTGAAGCCCCCCACCCCAAGCCACACTGGAGCAGCCAGGCTCAGCATGAGCTGCTGGGTGATTTCCTGCCTGAAGAAGGGGAGGGAGGTGGGCACTGGGGCAGTGGATCAAACATGAAAACATAAATTAAAGAGAAGCAGAGGTGCTGTTACGCTGAGGGTCCACCGAAGATTTCGAGACCCAGTGAGGGGCCAAGCAAACCATAAATCTCCTTCTTTGGGTGCTGGTGACCTGAATGATGGCTGGAGGAAGCACCCTCCATTTCCAGATGGGTTTTCGCAGACTGAGTGTACTTGTGGATGCTGGTGGGGTGACAGTGGCATTTTCCTTCTGTAAAGAATATCACGGATAATTTTATGGCCTCGGGAAACAAGTAACACTGCTGCTATTCATGGCGCAACCGGGAAGAAAGAAACCAAGATCTCTGAGTGGGGGAACTGTGCCTCAGGATGCAGGAATCAGAACCACGAAGAAGCTTGGAGAAGTGGTTCCTTCTTCAAATTACCGACATGAAGAACAACGTGTGGCCCTGAGGAGCTCTTCAATCACTGTGCACGCTGGGGTCTCCCGGAACTTTCGATGCTACTTATTGAGCTTTCCCCACCCATTAACTGGGGATTTATTGCCAGGGGTTTATGATCTGTCCTCATTCGTAGGCTCATATTTCCACCAGGATGCCCCTGGAAATGTCTCCAAACCCTGAAAATGCTACAAATTTAAAATAACAACACCATTCAAAAATAAATCCACGACACAATAAATGTCTCACAAAGCATAAAACAACGCAGTAGAGCAATTAAATAAGCAGTCTTGACATACATTATTAAAGTATTAAAATATTACTTGTGGTAAAGACACAACGCTCCAAAACCAAAACAAAAACTAGAAAATATCACCAGTTTCATCATAAGAATTAACTCTACATTTGTAAAAACACAACACAAAAGACTTTAAAAATCAATTAAACATACAGGAGTGTAAACCATTAAAAATTTAAAACACAATTAGCAATTGTTTAGAAAAATTTCTAAAATGTTTCCCTCCTCCCCAATGTCTACTTGGCGCTCTTGTAAAAATTCAGAGGAATGATGCCCCTAGGAGACCCCACAGCAGAAATGTTGATTGTTAACAAACCTGAGTGATCTGGCAAAATGGTGGAGCACGGATCAGCTCCTTAGCCACAGTGTTGGGGGGCCACACTCCCTTGGCTCCCAAAGTGCAGTACTGGGAGGAATCCCAGCCTCCCTCCTCAGCTGTTTCTTCCTCCTGGTCACAGTCACAAAAAGTTCTGTCCTCTGTCTGGACCACCAGAAGACGCTGAGTCTTCCCCGGCCAGGGACCCAGTCGAAGAATCCGCCAGCGGTACCCCCTCGCTCCTGGCATCCTCTGGACTGCCTGTCGCCTTCACCTCCACCACCGTCCTCGGCTGCTCCGATGTTTCCACCTCGGGCACCGCTCTGCTGACTCCCTCTAGCACCGCACTGTCCCGCACTGCCCCAGAGTACGTCAGCCTCTTCAACAAACAGCCACGGGCAAAGTGGCTCTCTCCCCCGCACCTGTTGCACCTTTGCCAGGTGTCCCTGCTGCAGGCACCGCTGGCACTTCATGTCCTTGCAGGTCCGGCTGGTGTGTCCCTAACCAAAACACAAACGGAATGAGGGGGGCTGGCCTTGATAAAACAAGTAGCCCTTGGCCTTACCCAAAATAATGTGTTCGGGGGGTGGCAGAACCCCTCGAACCCCGCAGGATCCAAATTCAGGCGAACCAGGAAACGTCTACAGCCATTCTAGATGCCCAGCAGGTCTTGATCTTCCTCGTGCCCTGGAAAGACATCAGCAAACCTTCCCAGAAAACTCTCCATCACATCTGCCGACATGAAGGGGTCAAAGATGTGGACTGTCACAACTCTCTTATCAGTCCTCCAGATTAGCTCGATGGAGTAGGGAACCAACCTAGGTTGGAGTGCACTCACCCTACACATGTCAACAAGCTTCCAATACTTTTCCTCCGTTGGCAGTGTGACATCAAAAAAAGCTAGAGGCCTGTTCCACAGGATGCAGACTAAGTCCTCCCCCCAGACATCCTAGAACTTCAAAGATGATCTCCCTCACGAATGAAACTCGCTTGGGAAATCCCTCGACATCATCCTGGTTCCTCCAGCGGAAGTGGATGGTGTTTCTGAGGGTCTGCATCCTGAAAACCTCTGCCTTCGACAAGAGAGAAGTCCTCCGGGGAAGCCGGCTGACGTCCACCAGGAGAAAGAGATCCAACCGCAGGGAAACCTGTAAAAACACAAAAAAAAAAATAGAAAAACACTTAAAAACAAAAAATCTCTAAAATCACTAAAACACTAGCAGATAAAATCCCAGTTTCATGCTGCGGGGACGGCGGTCATGCCACCCAAACCCTGCACATTAGGCTACACAGGCTACGCAAAATGAAATGCAAATTAGGACAGATTTCCCCCCACTAGCAAGTAGCGGTCAAGCCACCCACATGGCAGCCTTAGGTTCCACTCTGCCCTCTAGCTAAAAACCTCTGGTACTGCACTTAGCCAAAAGGCTGAGAAGCGCACCCCAGAAGTGAAGGTTAGCTGTGTTTTATGGTCCCTTCTTCACTTGTGTGATCAATACTCTCAAAATGCAACTGCCAGTGATGGGTGTTAAGATCCTGGGTGCTTCTCTCCATCAGGCTCTTTGAAAAAGGAAGAATGAAGTTAAGAGAACTGCAGCTCACTGGGTCAGAGGGCCCCAGAATCTCTTCTGGGGGTTTCAATCTGTTCTGTGAACAGTTGTGTCAGACACAGGCCTGGGCCTCCTCCAGCTTCCCACCGCATCGCCCCGACTCAGCCAACTTCTCCCTGCATATTTAATACTTTCACCTGACTTTTCTAAACCTGCAGTCTTAAAAAGGGTCCCGGACCGGCAAGGGCGTGAACGGCCGGCTTGCATTATGAATAATTTCTCCCGCATTAATATTGTGAGAGGTGCTTCGCCTTTTCATGTCTGGAGAATTGAACGGGGGGGATGACATTGTTCAATCTCTCGATGCACTTGGCTCTTTATCGGGCACGGATCAAAATTTATTCCCAGGATGCGGCCTGCGACCTGTCTGAGGCTCTGGAGGTTTTTATAAGCCTAATTAAGTAACAGGGATGAAAATGGTGAAATAAGAGGCCAATTTACAACTCACAAAATGGGGAGATCAAATCAACTCATGAGCAATTAATGGGACGAGGGAGAGAATAAAAGAGTGGGCCGAAGTGTAGAGAAGCGCTTTTAATACTGCACTTTGGTGCTATTAAGGATTAGCCTGAAGGTCACGTGAAACTGAGGATGACCTTGAAGATTAAAACCCATCTGTGTAATGAATACAGTAACCTGGACTCGGCATGTTTCCGCATTGCCTTGACAGGGGTGGCCGCTGGGTTGGGGGTGAACAATGACCTCCCGCTTTCTTGCCGGGGTGTCCCCGACGGACCCGATCTCCATACCATCACTCTGACACGGGGCCTCGGGGGGGATTTCGGCACACCGTTCGGGCTGCACCTCAGAATGGCCACCCCGGCTCAGTAGTTCAGTAAAAAATATTAAAAATGGACACAGGTGTCAACCCTAATGCACTGCAGACGGCAGGGCTTAGACTACTGACTACTGACAGGTGAGGAAACTTGCTGGAAAGCCCAAAACTACTTAAGGGAGGGAGAGAGAAAGTAAGATGAAAGATACCCCACCACCCCATTTAAACACTGCGTGTGCAGCCACTACACAAGCACAGTGTAAATAATCTGGAGGGTGAAAGGCATCAAAGCAGGAGCACTTAGGCTTGCCCCTCCGCCAGCAGCCATGTGGGTGTGTTTTTCCAGACTCTGCACACACTGTGGCCTGCCGAAACCCTACCCCCCAACCCAAATAAACTGGAGCGGAACAAGATTAGAGACACATTCCTCCTGCCCCGCTGCTGCTGGTGCCAAAGGCTGGCAAGGTGCGGGCCCTTCCCTGGAGCGCTGGGTCTCCATATGTGTGAGTGCGTGTGTGTGTGTGTGTGTGTGTGTGTGTGTGTCTGCATACTTGCACACCTTGCCAGCCCAACAGGGGGAGGCAGTGGTCCACAGAAACGCCTTCTCCAGATCTTCATCTCCACAGGCAAACGTGAGAGTGCTTGTGCTGCTCAAAAAGGAAAGGAGGTATCGTGTGTGATGAGATCGCGCTGCCAGTGTCCATTCGGCACCACAAAAACACTGCAGACTGGGGTTCGTAGTTCCCAACATCAAAAGGCAAAGTTAAAACTATGGTGGGGTTTTTTCTGTGTACAACTTGACCGCCAAACACTGGACCTTCTGGAACATCAGCTCATCTGCCCAACAAACTTCTGCAGCACTTCATACACTTTTGAACCACAAATGTGGGCAAAAATAGATAAATTGAGACGACAAGTTTCCCCGGAAGCCTAAAGCCAGAAGAACCCAGGAGGAGGCTCCTGTGTATACTCAGTTGATTCTGGTCTGATAATAATGTACGTCGGAGGGGTGAGGTGGTGGTGTTGGGACGGCCAAATACTTTTTTACTGTGTTTTTTTTTTGCCATGGTTAAAGAAGAATAAAGGCCATCTCTGTATGCGGCAGGGCAAGATGTTTCAAACTGAACTTGGGTGAAAACCAGTCTCCTGGCTTCCAGGGAAGCAACATGCAGAGGGTTTCTCTAGCACAGATGTTCTAGCTGCAGTCCAGTGCAAGACACCCACCTGTAGAAGCTAATTTGTCTTTAAGAAGTCTCCTGCCTCACCCTATGTCACTCCTGGAGGCTCCACCGTTTGTCTACAGACCCCTGGTTGGATGGTGACAGCAGGCTGCCTGCAGATGAGAAACGACAGCGTGGTGGCTGTGCAAAACGTAACCCAAGCAGACAAACATACACACACAAGCGGAGACAGAGGTTCACCACCGTAAGAGCAATGGCACAGAGTGAAACCTTCAGACTGCGCGGCATAACCCAACACCCGTTTACCTGACAACGTTTCTCCGTCCCTGAAGTCAGAGTGCACCTTCCTCGCAGCTCATGTGGCACCCTGGACTCCTACTGGGCTCCAGCTGGGCTCTTACTGGGCCGTCCACAGCAGCAGCTGAAGGCGAGGCCTCGTGTGCCGTATCGTTTGTCGTCCGGCTCACCAAAGCCCTTCAAGGACCCAAGTGCCGACGGCACAGCAAAGTGTCCGTTCGGTCGATAATTTGGCCGAGAGGGATGAGGTACGTGTGGCTCAAAATTGCCGCTGCGCCAGTCTTACTTACACCCCCGCCACCCCCAGGCCACAGGGAGGCCCAAACCCCAGGAAGCTCAGTGGGACTCACAGCACATCAGGGCCACTGGGGAGCAGGGCAACCCAAGAGGAGCTTGCCGACTGAGAACCGGTTGCTATTTTTGCTTTCAGCAGTAATAAGAAAAGTTTCTGTTCCCCGACGCGCTCGCGAGGGGGGTGCAGGGGGGTAAAGGCAGGGATCACTTTCTGGCGAGGAGATTTAAACACCTCTGAACGAGACAATCCACAATGTTATTATTAAAGTTAAAAAAGCGTTAGTCTGTAGATGCAATGGAACCTGGGTACAATTAGAGGGCGATTTTCACAAAGGTCAATGAATTCAGATGATATCCTTGGGGGGGTGGGGGGGGATTTAATACCCTTTTTTGCTGAATTTATTAATTATAATATTAGACTTGCTCAAGGGGGCCTTTTCTTGAGTGATTAAGTGAGCACATATCTTTAAAAGACTGCTCAAATCTCAGGGGCTTTACACCTTTGAACCTGTGGTGTAGCGTATATTTATATATAATGTATGAAGTTATGGAAACAGACAAAACCGTGCGGTTGCCCCTCTTGGCAGCAGAATGCCTCTTTATTTAGAGGTGTATTTGAAGCCGTCGCGTTGTCAGACACTTCCTGCTGCCCGGGTGATTCGCTTCTGTCGCATTCTGCCGCATGTCAAAGGACGGTAGATGAATGTACTGCTCTGTAAGGGATGCGGTTTTAGCCGAACGCTGCAGAAATGCGGGCCGTGCGTTTTCACCGTCGCCTTGGCTGGCGTCTGCAGCTCGAATCACCTCCCCGTGCTTACAGTTTCGGGTGATGTGGCGCACGCCCTCTCCACCTCCCTTCATCCTCCTTTTGCTTTGCTTTATTGCTGCTCTTTACCCCTGGCTGAGGAGCTCTGCTTCTGTCCCTGTTATAGAGACCCAGCAGCACCGCCGCCACCCTCTCGCCAGGACCGTCCTGCATCAGCAGGATGCGTGGCAGTTGGATTAAATACGCAGTGGTTGTGCCTTTTGTGAATAGAAGCCCGGGTGCAGAGTCTGCTCTTCTCTCCTTTCGGCCAAAGGCTTGACCAGAAGGACCCCCAGCTTGCGCCCTCTCCCACCAGGATCTTCATCCTTTTACCTTTCCTGCCTCTCTGCGTTTAGCCAGTTTAAGAGCAAAGTAAGGAAATGGGGGATGGAGTAAACAGATGGCGGTCCGTCGGCCTCGGGTGCCAGAGAAGGTCGACGGTAGAATGTCGGTCACTTAGCAGCTCGGCAACACGGCCCTTCCTGTCCCGTGGGGATGCCGGGACGAATGTTTGAGGAATCTCCATCCTCTCTGCTGAACCTGGTTCACCTGCAGAGAGAAAAAAACACACCGTTCACCCCCGCCGAGGCAAAACAGCCAGTTTCCCCTTCCTGTCGTCACCCAGCCCAGGAACTCCGAGGCCTCTGAAAGTCAGTCGGCAGACTTTGCTCCTGTGCCGTGCAGAGCCCTCGCCTGTGACACCACAGGTTTCCTCTGGAGGAAACGATCAAAGCGAAGCGAAAGCGCCGTGCGTTCGGAGCAGGGGGTTGCGTGTGTGCGCGTGTGTGGGTGGGCGCGCGCGGGGGTGCGTGAGGAGGAGGCCGGGAGGACGCCCGCAGCCCCGGCTCCTGAATTCATTTCCACATGAAATGTTGGTTTTGCGCTATCGAGCGTAGTTATAAACACCAGCAGTCCTCGGGCAGCCTGGCACCATTCTGTGACCTTGCTAAGCATTCAGGTGCAATTAATTATTTTAGCAAGATCTAGGGACTGCTTCAAACTCATTTGCACCCTTGGGGGTTTGGACACTATTTTTAAAAAAAATCTTTTCTATCTATGAATTTTAATCATTTCAAATATATTGATAAATTATTTATTAAGTAAGTAAGTGATGCCAGGTGGGCCCGATTTCAAAAAGAGTTTGGAAAGCCTTTCGGGGAGACGCGTTTGCAAAAATCCCTTTAATGTTGGGCCGAGTCAAATCGGCGGCCTGCTTTCTCGGCTCGGATCTAACGTAAAATCTTTCCGTTTGGGGTGCGAGACGGAGAGGCGTTCGCCACGCGGGTCCCGCGCTGTTTGGGCAGCGTTCGCAAGAACCAACTGCCGACTCTTTGCTTTTCCTCAAAGGCGCGCGCACCTGCTCGCCGTGCCGCCGCTTCCCTTCGCCTTCTCGGGAATGTTTTGCTGCCGTGTTGAACCTGCGTTCACCGCGGGACTCTGGAGCCGAGGCCGAGGTGCCGGTAAACTGCCGATTGACGCGTCGGTGAAAGGCGCGCGTTTATTTTCACGAACATCTTCTTGAGATGAACTCCTGAGCCGAAGGACGCGGTTGAAGATCTACATGCGCCGCCTTCCAGCCGACTGCCGATAGCTGCCTGGGACAGCGAGCGAAAGGAAAGCTTTGTCCCCGTGAGGAGGCGAAGGGCAACATGCTGGCGCAGCGCTAATTCAAAGAGGGCACCTTTGCCCCTCGGTCCATGTTAGAGCTCTGCCAAATGCCTCACCGATTTGGAAAGGATGCCCCCCCCGCTCTGTTCAGAAAATATCCCAGCGCCACTGCAAAGAGAAAAGTGCACGTGCGCTCCGCAGTAAAAACCGAAACACCAAGCCTGTACGTAAACGCACAGTAAATACAGGTTACTTGCCCGATTGGTGCCGACCTCTAAATTTCTTACATGCATGAATAACCATTAAAACAGCGGTCCGGCTCCTCAAAATGAATTTTTTTTATTTTTTTTTTTATTTCTGACTGGACTGCGAAGAGGAATGATTAATGCTTTTCTCACACGTAGGAATTCATCATTCCCTGCTACGTGGAATTGGAATGAGGATCCAATTAAGCACACGGTGGGGAATAAGCAGCGGGACGCAGACACGCCGAGCCGCGTTCGGACTCGGTTTGCGGTGCCACCGCGGCTCCGTGCGCCTGTCCCGGATCCATCCTCTGTCGCAGCGCCAAACAAATGCTCGGGTGGGCCACGCAAAGTCGACAAAGACCCGCAAAGTTGAGCGGTAAACATCCAACACGTCGCCACGTCACCTCTCCCCATGTAATTTCATGTCCCACTGCATTCCCCAGGCTCATCCCTCGGACAAATATTTGGCTTTCCTGATACCATAATCTGCCACTTGGTACGTGGCCTTATCTGCAGGCTCGGCAGGCGTGAATGAAGGACGCCAAATTGGACGAGAGAGGAGACATCATCAGTACCGAATGCACGAGTGCACCAAGACCCGTAGCCGGGAGCTGAAGTTGGAGCGCTCTCTCCCCAGGGCTTAAAGCCAGGGCTTCCGTGTCACCTTGGTTGCGGAAGGCTGCATTCTGATGCAAAGTGCTGTTGCGGGCAGGTCATCTTTTCTGATGCAGCGTCGGCCTCGGCGACACCGGAAGGGAAGAAGGGTTTTAGTTTTTACCACTTGTGTTAAAGGCTCCCCCACCTCCTCAAATACCCAAGTGGACATCGAAAGAGAAATTCAGCCACCCTTGGCATAGATACCTCAATAAAAGTCAAACGAGCACGAATGTGGCAGAACGAGAATATGAAATGGAGGAAAAAAAAAAAACTTTTGGGAAAGTTCTCCCGGTCTGTGAGCCAAACATCAGCCTAAAAGTCTGAAGCTCCAAACAGATGTACAGCTATGTTTTGGCAGAATTCCCCGGTTATTACAGTTTGTAAGTTTAAGCCGGAACAAATTTCTCATTAGCAAAGGTTGGCAAGCATCTAGGATAAACTGAGTATATGGATTTCATCTTATTCTAACTTTTCCTGAAATATTAAACAAACCTAAACCGCTGTTACTGTACAGCCAATGCTTTCAGTCGTCTACTGTCAAATGCCCCCCCCCCCCCCCCGGGTGCAAGCCGAACTGTCCCCTGCAGTTGGAGAGCATTCGCAAGACAGCGACGATGCGGAGCTGATGGCACAACGGAGCGAATGTCACACGCGCTGTATTTCACACCCCAGCGCTGAGAACACCCTGACCTGTCAGATGTGGGCTTCAGCCGCCGCTTATTCCCACTCGGGACGCTTGGGTGTTCAGTCACAGCGAATAGACTGCAGATCGTGCCCGTCAGCTGGTAACCCGGGGCGGGGTTGCGAAGTTACTTCACACCTCGAGTCAGTCAAACACAACTGGGTGGACCTCAGCAGCGGCATCAAACACAAAGTCCACCGTTTAGCAGTACAAGAAAACGGTGGACATTTTGGTTTTATTTCAATTATCAGACAGTTCAGGATCCTCTCCTCTGACCTGCAGGCAAAAGAACACATCGGGGAATGACAGCGGTCGTGCAGGCTGTCTAAGCAAAGAAATGGTTTTTGGCCCAAAAAGCAAATTAAGCAGTTAAGCCAAGTTATTGCACCTATTTAAAAGTTTATGGTGGGTTATGCTGTAAATTTAATGTGTCGTAAGTAAATAGCGAGTACGTCAATATTTTCTTTGTGGAGCTTTGCAGCAGTTACTCTGCTAAGCAGGGACAGCGAAAAGGTTCTTTCACTGCCGGGCCTCACCGTTGAGACGGACAAGTCCAGAAAAAGATGAGAACCGCGATCGACGAGGGCCCGAGTTCTGCCTTTGCCTTAGGCTCCCAAACGATGACATCCTCCCGAGTTTCAGCAGACGCCTTCGCCATTAAACTTTGTTCAAGTTTACCAGATGAACACATGCGAATCGCGGGCTGTGCCGTACGGAATGCCAAAGTGTCGGAATGAGAATGTCGTTTTTTGGTGGTCTCGATTCGTGTGACCTCCTGGAGGGCCAGGGTCCCGTGCAAGAGCAAGGCTGCGAGCGAAGGACATCGAATCTGCGCCGAACCGGAGATTAGCGTTTGCTCGGTTACGCGCGTCTGTCTGCCGACCTCACGGTAACTTTGCTTGCGATAACAGTTAGCAAAGGAGTCAGCGGCAAATTGTGTTATTCCTTGTAATTAAGGGGCTAATTGCTAGAATGTCAATTTAGATTTCATTACTAAAGCGCTTTGGTAAATTCCCAGCGAGCGCAAGTTTCCTTTTTTCTTTTTCACGTAAAACCTTTGACGGTTACCAAGCCTCGTGGTCTCCGGTAAAATGGAAATGTGCGAGTGAAAAAAAACAACAAAAAAAACAATGATGATGAAATGAAAAATGTGCTTGGGCTGAACGGATCTGCTGTCGGGGCCAAGAGGCTCCGCCGTGGTTAATAAAGATCTGCATCTCGGGGGCCGCCAATTAGTGCTCATTTTGTTCCAAACAATGAAAAATCGCACAGGAAGCGCAACGGCCGCCGGTGCCGCCGGGGACAAGTTCGTGCCCTCGGAGGCGGCCTGTGCTAAGCTAAAGCGAACGGACGCCGCTCTTATTTTCCAAAAACGCTCCCGGTAGCAAAGTTGCAGAGTTGCCACCGCCCTTTACAGTCTGACCACCGCCGGGTGCTCTCGAGTCACTTATGGCCAGTCAGGCACTCCGGCGCGAAGACCCGCACCTTCACGGTTTCTGCAAATCCCTTTCCTCTTCCTACAATCAAACTGCTTTGATTTTCATCCTAACTGCCTGACTCCTTCAAAGCGCTGCCAAAACTCCATAAGACAGGGTATAATATATATAATTATACCCACTTACATTAGCCATTATGCCAGCGGAGCATTCCATGGAAAATGACACACGACCTGTCAAGACTTCATTCACGCCATTAATAAGCATCATTAGTGTCTGGTTTGAATACCCCTCTTGCACATTGCAGTCATTTCAACATGTCATATATTTTAATTTGAGGCCAAAAATAGCTGCAAGGATATTATGCACTCTTTCTGGTAGTCTTTGTGATCTCTTAATGGCAGGAAGTTCATATCGTGACCTTGGCTTTTTTGCCGGAATTAAAACCGGAATTAAAACTGTTGTAACTGTAACATTCTTGTTGTTATCTTTATCTTTGCCGTAATTGTCCGTGATGAAAATTATTCGCATTTGCGCCTTGTTCTGCTCTGAAACGCGCGGCGCTGCTGCTCGTCTCAGGACCGTACTTTGACGTGCCGCTGCGCTCCGGTCCTTGTGCGACGCGCACTTCTCGGTGCGGCCGCCGCGCCTCTTGTCCCCCTGCCGTTGTTGAGTAATTAATAAACGAAGATCCCCGTTTTCCCAAGGAACCTCGCAAGCGTCCCACAGGTGCAAAATCCAAAAAAGTACAAAAAGTCCTTTGATGTGAAGCAGGCATCAGCTCATTCGCCCTTGTTTACTGGCGCGGCAAAAGCGGCCCAGGGCGCCAATTAATCGGCCACGATGGGCGATTGATGATGGCCGCGTTGAGGAGGCGCCTTGGCGTTCGGCTCGGTTTACTTCGCACCCCCATTTTCCGCAAGGAGCGGCCACCGGGATGCTAAGCAGCACCGCGGTTAAGGGTGCAGATGTGTAACTCGCCGGTTGCCTGTTTAAACCCTTGAGAACGGTGCTGCACTTGAGCTAAATTGCTCCTGAAAAATAGCAGCTGTACAAATTGATTTGACTACAATTCTCCTTGGATAAAAAGTCGACTAAGCAATAAGGTAATAACAATAATAAACTTTTTCCAAGCGCTGCTGCAGTAATGCCAAGTTGGCTTGTGACGGGGAAATGAGGGGCGTTCGAAGGTGTGGAGGCAGCGGTTGGTGCTGCACCACATGTGCAGGGCATCAGCGGGGCAGAGAGAAGAACGGATGCAGAACCCCCATCCGCCACCTGACCCGCGATGCTGCTAAGATAGTTGCGGGCCAGCAGAGTCCAATGAGCCGGAGGAAGGAGGCCACTGGGCCGGGCGCTGGGAAACTCGCCTGGAAGAGAAGCCCGAATCCACAATGCCGCGCCACCCACAAACCCTTGCGGCGCCTCCACCCAGGCCCCACATCGCTCAGCCTCCCCAGATCAAGACAAAAGCAGGACAGGGTTCTCCTCTAATTAAACAGACATATTTTGTAAATGTCACTTTCTGACGCGGCTACATGGCACGCGGTGTCAAGGCCGTAACAAGGA
This sequence comes from Heterotis niloticus, assembly GCA_018136845.1. Lineage (NCBI taxonomy): Eukaryota > Metazoa > Chordata > Actinopteri > Osteoglossiformes > Osteoglossidae > Heterotis > Heterotis niloticus. The sequence continues at coordinate 27,086,087 of CM030894.1, read as the reverse complement.
ACTGCTTCCCCTGATTTAGGCTCAGCAGTAAGACTGCCCGATGAAGATTTATTTACATGCAAATGCCAGGCTCTCGAGAGGAGAAAAACCTCGGGGTAATTAATATTTCTGAGCGATGACCCTTTTAGCTCCGCTCCCCTCCGTAGACAAGGGCTGAGAGGGAGACCCCTGCCAGGAGTGACGTGGTGATGCCAAGACAAAGAGCTGACAAGATCGATCGAGCTCCTCGGTGGAGGCTGAGGGCCAATTAAACCTGTGGCACTCAGCGCCGAGCCCTCGCCCAGGCCCCCTTCTCCCAGCGAGCCCCCATCACCCCGTCCACCCACGAAGGTCCCTTCAGAAGCGCTTCTGGAGATTGACTTCCTGCTGCAGCGTTGTTGCAGTTTATAACAAAGTAAACACAGTAATTGAAAATGTCAGCTGGAAGCTGAAGGATGGGTTGAAATTGTGCTTTAAGGAAGTGAGAGGAGTCCAAGTCTTTGCTGCTGCTCATCCGCATCTGGTTTTCCCTTTTGATCTTGACTGGTAGAATCTGCTTAATTTGCTTTTTGGGCCGAAAACCATTTGAGATAACACAAGGAGTCCATTTGCATTACAAAGAAATCATTGTTCCTCCTTTTTTTCGGGACATGGAACCGCGGACAAACCAGGGAAACTCCTCCAAGGTAAACCGGCCTCTTTCACAGCTTTCCAGGGTGCCGAGATCCCATACGCTTGCTTGCGCTTCCGCTGAAGGAGTTTCTGCCAGCTTGGTGGCGGTGCCGATCGGCAGGGGGAACTCAGCCGCTGCTCTTCCTCCCCTTCCACCTCAGTGCTCCTCTTTCTGGGGAAGCGTAACAAAGGTGGGAAATTCAATTGTCATGATAAAAGATTCGGGACGCACAGATACGCCGGCACGGTGCCACCTTTGTGACAGGGCCCCACGCAGCCAAGCGCCGAGTGAACTTACGCCTCCTCTTTTGCACAACTTGCGTGCATTTTTACTTTCACGCCAGGTATTTGATGCTGGAAAGCCGCATTGCCTCGCACCTTCTCCAGCAACACAGAGACACAAATGTGAAAACGGCTGCCAGCGGGCTTGAAAAGAATGTGCAAAATGCTCGGGAAACCTGAATAAAATGTTTCTGCATTTTAATCAACTTCGGGTGAGGTTCTTTTCATCTGGCAACCACCGGTGTTTTCACCACGGTTAGTTGATCCGCACGAAGTTGGTTCTGTTCAGCGTGGCTCTCGGTCTACAGCCTGGTTGTTTCGTGTTTTCCCCACTCCTGTTTGTGGTTTCCATGGATGGGACACCAAGGTGCAGCCAAGGTCTGAGGGTCGTTTGACTGGGAGGACCAAGAGTTGCATTTCTGCTTTTTGTGGCTGGTGCAGTCCTTGTGTCTTCATCTGACCATGACCTTCAGCGCACAGCAGAGCTGCTTGCTGCTGAGCGTGAAGCGGCCAGTGTGAAAATCATCACCTCTAAGTCTGAGGTCACGGTCCTCTCCTGGAAAACTGGGGATTATCCCCTCCAGAGGCGGGGCGAACAGTTGCCCCTAGCGGAGGCGTTCAAGGGTCCCTGTGTCCTTACCAGGAGTGATGGAAGAGGTGACGGAGAGATTGAAAGGTGGATTTATGCAGCCTCAGCACTTTTACAGGCTTTGAACCGATCGGTGGCGGTGAAGCAGGAGCTCAGTTTCCCAATAAAGCTCTTGCTTTACCACTCGCTCTACAGCCCCTTCCTCACCTACAGTTACCACCTTTGGGCAAGGACCAAAAGACTGAGGTTGTCGATACGAGTGGCCAAAGTCTGATTTCTGTGCAGGATTGCTGGGTTCACCCTCTGCGCCAGAGCAAGAAGCTTGGGGTCTGGGAGTAGAGCTGCTGCTCCTCTGGATTGAGAGGGGCTAGCCCGGGTGCTTTGCACAAGTTTTAGGATCCCCTGGCTGACTCCCTCGGGAGCTAAACCAGCCGCATCCCACCGGGAGGAGACCCCGGGACAGACCAAAGGTACGTTGGACAGATCAGATCGCTCGGCTGGCCTGGGAACACTTGGGGATCCCCCGGGAGGAGCTGGAGACCATTGTAAGGAACAGGAGGGTCTGGGCCCACCTTCTTATGCTGTTCCCTCTATGACCCTCAGCAAGAAAAGTAGGCACGGAAACTCCACTGGGCTGAGCCGATTCGAGTCCTTGTTACTGGGGACGGGTGTGGCACATCACAGCACCGTGGGACTGAGAGGTCAGATGGCACATTGGTCACCCACATGCCCCTGTTGATGGGGAAATGCTGGAAAGGAAGTGCTAAACACCTGAGATTAGAAGTGCATCTCCTGCCGCAACTTGCATGCGGTCTATATTGCATGTACCTAAACCGGGCTGGGATGCGGCGTGTTGCTGCCCCCCGGCAGCTGTAAAACAAAATGGAGGCTTCGGCTGAGGATCTCCGCTCTCTGTCCTGTTCAGGTCTGTCCGACAACAGGAGCTGATGCAGAGCAATAGCTCGGGCCATTTTGCTGGGAAAACGTTCCTTCAAGCAAAGCCATCGCTTGTGTCACACGGAGCTGCCACAGCAAATGCTGGCACGATGTATAGAGTAAGTTAAAGTAAAGCCTAATACAGACCCATTAACGCCTCCTGTCGTGGGGAAACTGGTCGGCGCTGCAGCACCCTTTTCAGAATTTCCCTCGGCAAACCCAGGGGGCCGTGCTGGAAACTCCCATCGTCGCCGTGCCACTTTGCCTCGGGGGCCTTCCCTTGTGCCCGCCACGGTCACAGCGCTTTTCGGCGCCAGTTAAATAAACACGAACCTGACAGACCCGTGTACGACTAATAACATCGGCGCAGGGCTGCAAATTGTTCTCCAGCTGCCTCTTAATGTGGAACACATGGGCCAGAGTTCTTCATTCTAGAAATTCAACACCCATTTGAGGAGCTCGGGGCCAAACTTCCGAAATTGAGTTCCTTGTGGAAGGGGGGAGGGGGAGGTCTGCATCTGAATAGAAAAGTAAACTGAACAAAATGGGTTCTTTCCCAGACAAATTTCTATAATTGTGCTCAAAGCCTTCCATTGCTCATCTGGACAATTGTGGCCATGGTATTATTACAATTTTATGTTGTTTTCCCAGCTACCACCTGTGGAAATCTTTGTACCGGGCATGAATTATTGCTGCTCATGCAAAAAATAAGCTGTAACGTGTCCTTGGTTTAAAAGGCACGCGTTTCCCGCAGGAACAGGGTGGCCACCGAGCGCAGGAAAGCCGTGCCGTAACCCTGTCGATTCGCCTGGATGACGCGGCCCTACCGACGCTGGGAAAAGCATCGTTCATCATTGCCATCGCAAGAAGGAGTGGACCTACGTACGTTCACAGACAGCTGCAAACACCACGGGACCCGGTGGGCTTTTAACTTGAACCAGTAGTTTTGCGAAGAGCACGAGCGGACCTGCAATCTGTAATGCAAAGCTAGGCCAAAATGTGTAATATAGTACAGTAACCCCCTTTATGGCGGTCAAAAACCTTATTATCGCCCACTTTCAGACACAGAAATCCCCACAATTTGCTTTTGCTTCTTTCTTCAAATGCTCCTGTTCCCTCCCATTTCTTTCTGCTAACAGTGGCTGCTTTTCTACTGTCGCTTGCTGCTCCCTGTTTTTAATCCAGGTGATCCATTTTACAGAGAAAGCGGTCAAAAACCGGCAGCGAACTAAGCAGAGGATGGCCTGACGTCGTACCGAATGCTGTTGCTGTGAAATCATTCAGCTTCTTCTCACTTAATGGAATGGAAAGGACGATTGCGTTACATCAGATGTATTGCCTCTGCAAAAACCCCAGGATTTCTACTGCAAAGGGAAGGCGGCAGCGAACGGCACAACACATCGCTGGCTGCTTCAGTCACTGCCGAGGCAAAATCTCCTGCCACACCAAGACGTCACTTGCAGCGTTTTTGGTGCTACCACATGAGGTTGACATGCGTGTGAAAAGCATAAATGAGAACCTCTGCCAAATGCCGGACTCAAGTGGAACGGAGGAAGTGGAAAGCGTTTAAAAGAGAAACACGAGCGCTTCATTTCAGGTTCAGGGGCAGTTGGGGAGCCACGTGTGACTTCACTTTTCTACTTGTTTACCACTTTGGCTGCAATGTACAGTTTGCTTAAAATAATCCTAATCGGAGTGAAATAAAGTAGAAGCCACCGGCCTGCCCAGAGCAGTTTTGGAAAGCGCAGGTTGCAGCGCCACCAACTCCGCAGCCCCATTGCAGCACCGCTGCCCAAAGTCATGGTGCACTTTACATCCGTGCCTCTTCCAGAAGACATTTAAGCTCTAAAATATCAATCAATTTGAGAATTAATAGCAACACTTAGAAGTCATAAATTGGGCCTGCGAATTTTACATTGACGCCGAGTCTGGGGATGGAGTTTCAATAAAGGGTTTGGCTTTTCCTGCACGTCCTGCACGTTCACTTTGTCTTTCATCCAAACCCATTTGCGTGGTGCACAGATTTACGCCTGAATATTTTTGTGCACTTTAGGCTAACATGCTCAGCCAGAAGCGCGCCGGCAGTTTTCTTTGCGTGGCGCGAACGCGCGACTTATGGTGAGGCCCGGATGTTAGATCGCAGCGCTGCTTTTTGTTCCTTGACTTCTGATGTTCGGTTTTTTGGGCCAGGCGGGGAGCACAGTTGCTGCCTTTGGCCTGGAAGGCAAATTCAGTAGAATGGCTAATAAATTATAAATATGATTTAATATGGTTTAGTGTGGCAGAAGCATCATATAATAACAATAATAATGATGATGTCGATGGCAGCATAGCCCGTCCTCTGCCCTGTGTCTGGGATGAGCGCTGGACCACCGTGGCTGTATAATAATTAATAGGCAACTATTAAAGCAGCTGTAGCAGGGACACATCAGCAGCATTGCCATCATTATCTTCATCCTGGTGGCGGTGGAATTGAAATCCAGTGGCAGTTTGAGGAATTAATTATAGCGGAACGGCAGAAGGGGAAGCGCTGACCCGGCCGGCGCTGGTTTCGGAGAGCTGCTTTAATTGCATCCTGGCCGGGACGGGAGGTGCGCGACGCCGTCCCCGACTTGTACTCGGTGCGAGGACGGCTGGGTGTCCCGCACGCCGCTCCCGCTTCCTCGGTACAAGGAACATTGCGGGCACCGACTTACATCTTGCTCACGTGCGCTTTTGCAGAGGGCTGCGCTGCGATCCGACACCTAGATGCTCCAAGTCTTCTGCGCTTCTCGCTTAAACGGTGCTTGCGAGCGGGGGACCGACGCGTGAGCGCATCCGCCGTCCTGTTGTGTCCGCGCGGCGGGGCCGGCAGCAGAGCGCTCGGGAAGATGCCTAGAGCAGGGAGGGCAGGTTAGGGGGGAGCTGGATGGAGAGACCTAGAAGGGTCCTCATCGCCTCAACGGCTCCGCTGCAAATCCACCCGCTTGTTAAACGTCTCTCTTCTCCTTCAGGTCTCCTCTAAACTGCCCATGATTGGCAGAGATGTTAAGTGCCATTTGACACCTAAGAGGGTGAAAATGTGTGCAAGTGGGCGGTAATGAATTGGAGATGTCTGCACAATTAAAATCACTGTTAATTTCTCTCGGGAAATGGGGGGCCGGAACCGTATGAATCACGGGAAGGGAGATGAGTCACTGGGCTGCCCCCTTGGGGGTGGGGGGTGGCTTGCTGGTTCCAGGCGCTGCTCAGAAAAGGAGACAGGAAGGAAATTCTGACAGAAGGGGGCTGACAAGATATGAAGATATCCGTGGGTCCACATGTGATCGCACACCTTGCCTTCATCGGAAAATGTGCGAGGTCTGTAAGTGTATTATTTACACACACACGCACACACACGTAGCTCTGTGGTCACTTTGACCAAGGATTGCACCATTGCAGCTCCCTCCTGCTTTGTGACCGCTTAAGCAAAAAGTTGCTGTACATCGGTTCTCTAATTTCCCCACTGAGTCCTGCCATTCCTGGCCCTCTTCGCTGGACTGAAGACCCTGGGCTATCAGGGGACTGGACCCACACACCTGCCGAGCGCAGCACCCCGAGGGCCCTGCATCCACGGGATCTCCAACCAGGGCAGAGTTGAAGGACAGCAACACAGCTCTCGCAGCTTTGGACCCCAGATAACTCCCCGACCACAACCAAAATTGTCGAGATTCTCTCCGAGGAGCCTCGGGTCGGCTTGCGTGAGTGACACAGCCGGTGGGGGCATCCCCTTCCAAATGGATTCAGCCATTTGCAGAAACAAACAATGCATTTGCAGCTCTTCTGCCCAATGCCACGATCCCGCAGAATGTCCCTGCACAACTCTCACACCCGCAATGCAATTTCCCCCTTGAGCTGGGTGGGCATCCTCCCTGCTGGGCCCCGACAGACAAGGCCACCCCCGCGAAGAGGCCTTTGCACTCCGAGCCAAAATGGCAGCTCCTAATCAGTCACCGGCGAAGAGCGTCGGTGTTCTTCCACATCGGCTTGTTTAAATGACCCCCCGCCGGCATTCGAATTACAGGTCACCATATGTGGAGGAGTGAAAAGGCAGAGGGGGTTGCGAAGTATCCGAGCTGCGGTTCCTCCATCCTCCATCCCTGCTCTGACCCAATACCCCCTACCCTCCACCACCTCCATCCCCAGCTGCACTACATAATGAGGCAGAGACATCTCTTTGAATTCCCACCGGGGTACCTGCTACGCACAAAGGCAGTGCAAAGCTATTTTTGGAGGCCTCCTTTTAATTTATTTCCCTGATTCGGTGATGATAATAATAATTGTGCTGTAGGTGCCGCATTGAAATTAACTGTCAGCCCTCAGGCGCTATCGGGGAGCGATCGTTCGCCAAAAGTGTCTCCCTTTCTTGTCTTGTTCCCTTCCCTCCCATCCACGCTCTTCCTCAGCATCTCCTCCCCGCTGCACAAAAGGGCCGCCGAGTCCGTCCTTCCTGGTTTTGTTGAGCTTATTCAAATCAGGTGTTTGAAAACCAACCTTGTTTGCATTGTAATGTCGCGACGGAGGGTTTACAATTTACTGATACGGGCACATAATGGGGCCCGGCGCGTTTCTGAATTTTAAATGAATTAGATTTTTGCTTGTCTGTATTCTAATCACAGTGTAACATGATAGCTTACAAGAATGTCTTTGAAACCCTTTTTAACTAAATAAATTTGATTTTGAAAGGTTGTGTTTGGCAGATTGGCTCCAGTGTATTTTTTCCCTCTTCCAGGTGCTTCCGTGGATAAAGTGGCCGGTTTATTACGGATAATAGGATGCATGAAATTTTTAAATATACATGAGTTCTGTTAGATAGCACGCGGCGGTAGCACACAGCTCGAGGCTGCTCGCTGCTGTACAGGTAGCCCTGGCACGCTCCCCCGGAACAGCCCCCGACCACAATGAAAGATGCAGATCGGTCGGCTTAAGAGCCGCGTCGGTGCGTCGCTTTCAATTTCCACCCGGGTGCGAAACACCGGGCCTCGCTTTTGTCGGCTTGAGCCAAGTGCGAGAGGGGCACCGCGGTGCCACAGCGGAGCCTGCGTGAGTCTCTGGAGGAGCAGAATGTCTTCAGACAGGGACCAGCATCCATGACGTTCCGCTTCATTCGGGCATTAATTGATTTTTGTCCGCTTTTCCGGGAGACGAGGATATAAGGAAGCGGCCGCGCATCGGGCTGCGCGGTCGGAGGCGATCTTAATTCTGACTCCACCGAACAGCGTCAGCGCCTCTGCGGGGCACAGGGGCGCCACCCTGCGCGTTCGCGTTTCCCCTTCCGTCCGCGGACTTTGCAGGCCTTCCTTATTTTTCGGTCCAGCTGAGCTCTTAATGACTCGATGGAACTCATTAGGTGGCTTAATCGACGCAGTTCAGGCCTCCGCCCGCGCCCTCCGAAGGAGCCGACCGAGGAGGACCCAGCGGGCACGGCGGACCCCCCCTCCGGCTCCCTGCGTCCCGCCACAAGACACCAGCGCGCCGCCGCGCTTGGGTTACGCTTTGACGCAGGGCGTCCGGGGTAAGCACGGGGTACCCGCACGTAGAACCCGGAGACGGAAGCTGATGCTCGGCATCCTCGTCGCTCCGTCCCGCCGCAAAATTCTCTATGTCATCCGCACATCATCCTCCGCGGCGCCGTCCGTCTCTTTTTAAGAAGTGAAGTCAAGCGGAGAAACACAGAGATCTGCGACCATGTTCCATGTCCTGTACTGCCTGACAATACTTTCCATTTGTCCGCTCATCATTTACTGATCCGTTTCTGGGAAACCAGCAGTTCAAGAACTCCTCCAAAGCTTCATTCCTGCCACTAGGACTCCTCTCATCCCCTGAAGCACAGAAACCCACCTAAAGGGCCCCAGGCTGGGCTGGTAAGTCAGCATGAATGAGCGTTAGGACGACGACCCCCCCCCCCCCCCCCGTCCTGACAAATATCCACAGTTTACCTAATGCAGCGCTTAAAAAGGCACCGCATGCGGTATTTTTTGCCCCTTCCCCCAAAAGTTGCTCAAACGAAGGCCCGGCGGAAGGGAGCAGACCTCATCCTCTTCCCACGCCCCCGTCGCTGGCTCCGAGCAGCACTCGTGTGCCAAAAAATAATAAGAACACCGACGATGCGATGCGCGCGGCGCAAAACAAAGGACGTCGCCGCTTCGCTGCCGCCGCCGTGCCACCGTCCCGCTGCGCACTTCGGAAACCACAGATCAACCGCGGATTGAAAAAATAAATAAATAAATAAATAAATAAAAACAGGGGAAAGAGAGGGAACGGGGACCAGAGTGCTGTGGCTTTAAGGAAGAATATTTTATCTTCTACATCATAATTATCTCCTTAAGGTAGAAATATTAGCATATCCTCCAATCTTATTATCTGGGAAATTGCCTCATTAAGTCGGCTTCCTCCCCTCGTGCCCACCTCGCCCGCCATTGTCCGTATCTCATCGGGGAGCCACCGGAGCCAAAGGCACTCGTGATTGGCAAGAGGCATATGGCCGTATAACCCGTCTCTGTGGGGAGAAGTGGCTCGGGAAAATGGCCTGAGATGGCAGCGTTTCTGGCTGAGGGAGATCATCATTAATTTTATATGCCTGCCCCCCCCACGGCACCGCCACGCGAGTCCCCCGCCCCTTCGGCTTCTGTCCTTCAGGACTCGAGAAGAAGACGCGGCACCTGTCAAACACGCGGTTATTCGATTAGCGGCGGGACCGATCGAACGGGGGGCGCGGCCCCCTTTGGCTCTCGTCGGCTGACATTTTGCCGGGCCGGTTCGACGGCTTCTCGTCGCCGCGTGCGGGCCCGCGCGTGCGGGGGGAAGAGACGGATTTAGGGGAGCGAGACGAGCGGAAGTCTTTGCCGCCGTTGTACTCGTTTCAGGTTTTCGCCTTTGCGGGGAGACCGACTAGGAAGACGGCTCGGGGAAAGGAACGGCTGACTTAATATCGTGCAACGGTAAAGGACGTCCCAAATGTGCCCGATTTTCAGACTGGGGCAAACCGCGAGAAAACAGAAAACAAGCCGGCATCTTCCCGGCTAAACCGCGGCGCGTTTCGTCGGGGGACACGGCGCCGATTCGGCGGTCGTGTCGCGGCCTTTGCGCCCTAAGCAGAGGGAGAGGGCGGACGGGATCCTCGTGCGCGAAGAAAGAGCGAGTTCCTTAAAGCCCAAACAGTAGGAGACGGAAGAAACCCTTAAACAATGCTGACGCTGTCCTTCGGAGGGGCGCCGGCCATGTGCGATTCGGTTATTAATTAGAATTATAGTGAAGCTTAATCACTATTATTGCCCCATTCTTCTCCAAGGGACCCCGAGCCAATATAAATTGGGAGTTGGGTTTAATGCCTTTCACAGAGACGTTTAAGGGGGAAAAAAAAAACTGCATTCATTTCCCACCAAAACTAATTATCTGAAGGGATATAATAATAACCTTTTGTGCTCATTTCCATCACTTTTAATGCTACGAGAAACGGTGTCCGGAATTACAATATTCATTTTTAAGAATGAATTTCCCCATCTGTGAGCGTTTTCGTACGGAACGCGCGCTTGGAAAAGAAGCCCGGGAACGCCTGAGAATTACGCGGTACGGATCCCGATTTAAAACGCTCTGCTCGGAAGCCGCCGGAAGCACAAAGGCGCCGGGGCTCCAAATGGCGGCTGCGGCGTATTGTTAGCCACGCGGAGCCGAAGGTGCGCGCGCTCGCACGCGGCCCGGACCGATTGTCTGCCGAGCAAATGACCCGCGGAGTTAATGAAGCCCCGCGCGCTAATAGCCGGCCCTGGCGCCGAGGCAGGCTGGGGAATGAAAGGAGATATGCAGGCATGTTTTTGGCAGCCCTGCTGCATGATGGGAAATCATTACGTCGCCTCGCCCGGGCGACTTTTTTCCTCCTCTCGCGCTCGGGCGCATCAATTACAGCGGCGCTCCCAAAGGGCAAGGGGCCGCTCCGGCCGAGGGCACGGTTTCGGCTTTTTGTTTGGCGCTTCCCGGAGGGGGCGTGGCACGCGCCGGACGTCCCTCCCCAGCAACGGGCATCTGTCTGTTTGTGCGTGCGGCGCGCCTCTGTGCCCCCGCGTGCCGTGGGTTCCGTATCTACGGTGCGCTTATAATATGCTTAACAGCCAATTTACAAAGGTCAGGTCCTACGGATCAAACCATTCAGTAAATTGCACCTTCAAACTCATAAATGGGAAACACTCATCCAGCTAAAGGTCACGGTGCCACTCATATGGATTATAATAATAAAATAAGCCTCTTGCCCTCCGACTAATTTACTCCAAAGAAATCACAAAAGACACGGAAGGAATTCCTCCTTTTTTCCCCCACATATGGCCCTTAACTCACTGTCGGCACGCCATAAACTTTCGCGTTTTCGGAATTCGGGGCTACCCGTGCGGCGCTGGAGGCGGCAGATCGGCGGACGGGAGGAGAGGACCGAAACGCTCAGGGCAGCATCGTAACCTGGAGAACTTCTCCTGACACAAACGTCTCCGTCCAGAGCAACATTTGAAGAGAAGTCCGTTTGACTGAAGTTATGTCTAAAATGAATCTGGGTGCAAGCTGAACTGAACGCAGAGGCGGCCATCGCCGCGGTTTCAAGGGAAGGAGGAACGCAACTGCCATCTTTTTTTCTCTGCATGTTTGAGGGGTACAAACATGGGGAGAACCTGCAGACCCCCAGAGCCCTGGGCTGGACTCAACCTCCACATCAGGCAGGCAGCCTAGGAGCTGAGAGACACCAGCTTCCAGCTTGCCCCCCCCCCCCCATGCCCTCACGTCCTCTAAAGCTGAACCTGCCGTACATTCACCATAATTGATAATATTAGCAAAAATAAAGAAAGACCAATGGTGATAAAGTTTTTTAGATATCTGCTATTTGTTGCACACTGCTATAAAGCTGCACAAAATGTGTTTCTTTTCATTTTTATTCTCATGTAGCGCTGCAGTCAGTTGGTTTTTTACATTTTATTAGCCTTACATGTAAGAAAGGGGTTTGTCTACCTGGCAGTTCCACACCAACGGGCATCTCCAGGTTGCTCACCGGCGGATCTCCTGTGGACGGCAGGAGGCCGGCAGGGTAAAGCAAACGATGGAAACTGTCCAAAGCCGCGTGCCTATTTATTTTCTCAATTAAACGGTTTGCGGGAGACTGAATGGACTGGAAAACCATATAGACCGACCTCTAATCCCAGGGCCTCCTGTTTGTCCAGGAGGAAGGTTCTGTTCACAGACTGCGTCGGCTTCAACGCCAGCTGAGTGGAAAGGGCAGGGCGTGCGGGGTGCGGAGGGGCAGCTCTGTCATGCTGCTTCCTCGAAGCCCAACGCAGTATAAACAGCTCTGCACTTTTAGCAGAGAAACCCATTGTGAGTGGCTTCTTTGCCAGAACTTCACAAGGTGGGGTTCACACCTGGGTTGGCTCTGGCGAGGACTCCGCGTACCGACCTGCCAAAGTTACCTGGCAAAATGGCCGCTTCGAATCGCAACCCATTCGCAGCTTAGCTCTTGGCCGTGAAGAATTCGGGTTGGCTCGAACCTCCGTCTGGGCAGCGAGTGTTTGCATGTTGCCCAGGAACCGCAGGGTCTTTGCTCCCCAACTGCTGCGAGAAAAGGGATGGATTACAGTGTGTCAGCACAGCACAAGCAGCGCCCACACACACACACACACACACACACACACACACATGCTTGCTGTCAGGAAGGCATCTTTTGAGCGCCGCATCCGCTCGCCGCGGCGGGCCTGCAGCTAGGGGGCAGTGTTGAGTCGCACTGCACAGGCGCCTGCCTTTTTGTCAGCGGCTCCTGGGAGATCCCGGCAGCCGGCGGTCCCCCCCGAAACACCCCCTCCACGCAGACAAACCTGGCAAGAGTCCAGTCACTTGACGCAGGCAGATTAATTACACTTTTTCAATTAATGCTCTAATAAGAAGCTGTTGTGCGCTCTGCCGATAAGCATTGTGTAATCTGTGTGCAGAAAGGGGTGATGGGAAGATGGGGGGGGCGATGAAACATGATTCCACAGCTGACGGTGTGGGGTGGGGCTGCCTGGGTTGCGTTTACATGACACGGCCCCTGCGAGCACGGAAAGCACATCCGTAAACATACTTGAATAAACACGCGCGCGCGCGCACGCGGACTAGCAGCTTCTCTATGCCGTCGCAGCATCTGAGCTGCGCTGATGTCCCGGGCAGCGTGAAGGAGGCCCCCGCAGGACCTCCGACACGCCGGTGCTAAGTAGGCGAGCGGCCCGGGGGTCACAAACGGGTCACTTGCCGGAGGGTCGAGATCAACGCCAGCGGAGCGTTTTGCATCGCTGTGCGTCGAGGCCCATCGAACCCACCGCCCTGCCTGCTTGGGGTGGCTTTCCGCAACCTGGCCGCCCCGTCGGGTGGCAAGTGCCCGATGGCCGGCCTCCTCCTCCTCCTTCTCCTCCGGGCAACGGCAGCAGCAGCAGAGGAAGCCAGAAACATGCACACGGGCGCCTTTCTCAAGCTGGACTCTGCGCTCTCGCTTCCTTTTTGCGGGGTTGGCGTCGCTTTTGAAAACCATCCAGGTCTTTCATTATACAGAGAATGGCATCCCGGCGCGGGTGACGCGCGGGATCCCGCCGTATAAAAGGAGCCATTGTTTGAGAAAATGAGGAAGGGTCACAGAATATGTCTCCCGGCCCTGTCTTTTATTCCAGAGAACCTTTTCTTGGTTAAAATAAAGACAGTTAAAATGGTTCTGGTTCTGTCTGTTCTCAGGCAGCAGTGGCGGTGATGGGGGCGGGGGGGGGGGGGGGGGGGGGGGTTTGGGCTGAAATCAGCTTAATTCAAAAAAGGCTTTACAAGATTTTTCCTCTCACTATAGTTAATCAGAGCAAATCTTTCTACCGCAGATACTTTTTTAAGATAGCAAGAATTAAAAGCGCGTTAAACGAAAACACGCGTACGGCGGCGCCGTCGTCTCGGACGACCGAAACGGCGAGAAGCGAAGGCGGCCCGCGGTTCTTCCTCCCGCCGCTCCGAGCGCCCCGCGATTCCGGAGCCGGATCGAACCTTTCCATTAAAGCGTTAAAAATTTGAACGAAAAGTCCGACGCATTCTTTAATTAAAAAGGATCCTAATAATCCACATCGTATTATGCTGTGCAGATTCATCGGTCAATTTAATAACACGGAGCCTTTTGGATCTTAATATCTACGGAAACAGGTTTCCTTCGTAACCGAGGAGCTTTGTTAATTACAGACGGGGCCTAATGGTTTTGAATATGCAGTGGCTTTTCGATGCTTTGATAAATGGGTTTCCGCTAAGATTTATTCCTAATTATCTCATTTGTCTTTCTCCATTACTTTTTATAGCTTAAATTTATGAAGTCATTAAGACGTTAGTGGCTCTGATAATGATTAGGAGAAGGAATTGTATGAAAGTGAATTATATGAAAATGATTATGGCTGAAGGAGTCTTTAAATGAAGCCGGCGAGGAAGTTGCGTGGCTTTGTTTAAAGGTGCGGGCCGTTGCTCGGTCGCGCGCCCCCAGCCGTCGTACGGGCGGAAACGACTGCGATTAAAACATCTTTGTCGGGCCTCCTCTTCCCTGCGCAACCCCCGCCGCCGCCGCCGCCGCCACGTATTCGTCTCCGGTGCTCACGGTTGCAACGTTCTCCCCGGACCCGGCCGGCAAGTCTATTTTTAAACGTTTTTTGCGCCTGCCGCTTTGTTTCGTTCCCGCCATCTTTGAAGATATAATGAAACGCGTAAATACGGATCGTTACGTCTTCCTTTTCGGGTTCACGCTCGGTTTTTTATTGGGTGAGAGCTTCCGGGGTGACTAATAAAGGTGATGGCGAGAAATGTCGGCGTTCGCAGTTTCCCCCCCGACGCGCGCTTCTGCGTAATTACGCGGAGCCGACCGTCGCGACCGCCTCCCGGCTCCGCGGCAGCGTTTCGTCCGTCGTGCTTTAATCTACGTTTTTTGTTTCCTCCGCGTTCCTCGACCCAGCCCTCGGTAAAAAGGCGAATCGGTCGGGTGACCCCTACAGAAAGACACCTAACGGATTTGCGAGCTGCGACGGGGGTCCGGGGCGCCGGCACGAGTTCGGCTCCGTGCCGTCTCCCGGACAGCCGCGGAGCACCGCCGGGTGCGGTTTTTGAAGTCGCGCGCCGCGTGATCCTCGGCACATTTTGCTGTTCGGAAACTAATGGCAAGCAGCAGCTTTGATTCCCTTAATGCCGCTCTTTGTTTACCTCTCGTAATTACGCACATTTTTCCTTCTTGCCCACATCGTCCTCCGGGTATTTGCGCAGTTTATTTGTCTAACCGAGCGCAGCCAAGGGCGGCCCACAGCCACGAGTTCAACAGCAGACCGTACGGGCACCTTCTGCCCCCTCTGCACCGTCTGGTCCCGGCGGCGGTGGAACGCGCTCGGGGGTTCAAATACCCCGGCGCCGGTGACCGGCCGGGCCTGCCGGGTTGGTCCACGTCTTCCCAGGTCACTCTCTCGCTCCCCTTACAAGTTCAGGAGAGCCGACCCTCGACAAAGCCACCGGGGTTCCGGATCGCCATCGCACGTGAGCTCTCCGCTCCGGTAAGCGGCTGTCGGTCGACACGGGTGCGGCCTGCCGACCCTCGGGGGTCTCTCGTGGCCCAGGCGCTCCGATCCCTCGCCCTGCGGGTGCGCTACACCAAAACCGCAGCGCTGCCAGGAAGCCACGTGGTGCACGGAAGCGCCCGGGAGAGCAGGCGCAAATGCGTGGCAGACAGCCAGCCGGGGGCGCCGCTCCCGTGTTACCGCCCGAGGCGCAGGGCGGGGGTTGGCCGACGTGGTCCGCATGTCAGTCAAGCGGGCCTCTGAAAGCGAGGCAGGCCTACCGTCATTTATCTGTCCTCCCTCTCATCGCGTTGCTTGGCTTTGGCAAGAAACAGATCTTAAGAGGCTGTAAGCTCCTCATTAATTAATTATTTCATTATTTAATCAATCCCAGGATAAAGAGCATCTTCGTACACCAGTGTTAATTATTGAACATCTGGGGCAGCTTGCGTGGAGGAGTGCGAGGAATACAGAAGAGGACGGCGCGCTGCCTCCCCGGTGCAATCTCCGGCGTGACCAGCAGGGGGCGCGCCCGACTCACGGCGCACATCCGCGCTTTTATACCCGGGTGAAAAACGAACGCTCTTCCGTTTTACGCGCTGGCTTCATCCCGGGGGGTAATGTTGGCCATTAGGGACGCGCACTGTGTCAAATGAGATCCTTAAACCCGGTTAAAAAGATTTATTAAGAAAATACAGATTTACCACACAAATAAGACACGTCAGTCGGAAGGGATTAGACTATAATTGCACAGGCGGTAGGGGGCGACGTGGTTGAGGTTCTGGTATTAACAGCGAAAGTTTGCGGTTTAAAACCGAAAAAGAGCAAAGCTTTACCCTTTATTTGTACTAGAAAAAAAGAGATTTTTTTTAATTATGTTTGCTTGCATAACTGCAACCAAAAGCGCACAGGCTGCCTGCTGCGGCGAAGACCGGGGTTTGCCCCAAGGTCGGAGGCGTTTGTTGCTTTTCGTGCCGCGGAAGGACACGGGCGTAGCGGTGTGACGCTCGGCCAGTCGCCACGTCACCTACTGTCCCCTCAGGTGGGCGACGCGGGTCCAGGCGCACCTTTAGTCTTCGATGCCGAACGAAGCCCCCGGCGCGGGCGAATCGCTCGCGGCTCCGTCGCGCACCTTCCTCCTTCACCGCAATCCCGCAAAACGCGGTTGGGGGCAGCGGCCTTCGAGGGGCACGACCCCCAGCGGAGCTGCGGTTGCTTCTGCAGCCCAATTAAAGGGAAACGGCGCTGGTTAAAACGGCGCCGATGGCTGACACGGCCCAGAGAGGGACGAACCTTAAATTGCGATCGGCCGGACGCGGCGGCTCCCTGCGGCCCATTAATGCGGAGACGTGCGTGCGCGCGCCGCTCCCCTTCCGTTGTATGAAGTTTACATGGGAGACTTGTGTCTTCCCCCCCGGTGGTTTCCGAGGATCGAAATTGTGGCAAATTGATTCGAAGGTTCGGCCGCAAAGAATAATGAATAAGAATAAATGTTTTACTTGAGTTGCTGCATTAAGAGATAAACAGCGAGGCACCGATTCCGGCGTCCAGGCGAAGACTTCGGCTGGAGGATGCGGGCTGGACGCACACGCGCACGCACAGGACAGCAGCACTGAGCATTGTTTTGCGATCAAATTGTGTGTGCGTGTCGGGGGGGGGGGGGGTAAAGCTGCTGTAATGAAATGAAGGGAGGTTAACCCCCCACGCGCAGGAGCAGAACGATGTTAAAAACCAGCGTGTTCCCCGTTTTAAGAAGCAACGAAAGGGAAGGGAATTTCAGGAAGTTCCGCACACATTTCTTCTTCTGTGAACACTGGTCATTTAGTTCCGGAACAGTCCTTACACAGAGGTGTATTAACAACAGCCTTTCCTTTAGTGGAGTCAGCGGCAAGCTGCCTTCACACGCTGGTCGGTGGGGGCATCCTCCATCATTCATCCTTCCTCCCTCCATCCTCCATCGTTCATCCCTCCATCCTGCATCCCTCCACCCTGCATCCCTCCACCCTCCATTGTTCATCCCTCCATCCTCCATCATTCAACCCTCCTCCATCCACCCTCCATCATTCATCCCTCCTCCCTCTGTCCTCCATCGTTCATCCCTCCATCCTGCATCCCTCCACCCTCCATCATTCATTACTCCACCCTCCATCCTGCATTGTTCATCCCTCCACCCTCCATTACATCGCTAAAGTGTACAAGTCATGAATTCCTTCATTAGGAAAGTCCCATCATTCTCACCCCCATCCCCACCCCCACCCATGTTCAAACCCAGCTCTCCGCTGCCCCTCCGGGGGTCGATATGGAGTCTTGTTTAAGCCCTGGTGGGAGGAAGTGTGTTTAGAGAGGCGCTAATCTGTGCGTCTACTGGCAGAGAAGTCGCTATCGCTGTTGTCTGCATGCGGAGATTAATGTCGCGCAGCAGAAAGCAGCAGTACAGCGAGCAGATAAAACCGGGGGCGGGGGCCACTGTGGATAAGAGGGGCGGCCCTGCGTCGGAGGATGAGGGGACGGGGGGGGGGGGGCACGGCATCCTGATGTGACATCCATTAGAAGCTGTCACTTTGGCAGGGACGTGGCAGCAGATTGCTGCTGTCTCTATCCACCTGTCACAGGTGCGCCTCAGACAGCCGCCACCATGTTTGGCTTCCGCTGCCACTCAACACAGCCCTCTGTCAACTCCGACCTGCACTGCACCTGGGGACGTCCCTCCAGCCAGCGCCTCGTCTTCACCCCTCATTTTTTGCGCCGCGCGGGTTCGACCGGAGCTCAGTCTCTGCAGGATTTGCATGTTCTCCTCATGTCTGCGTGGGTTTCCTCCCGATGGCCTGTTCCGCAGCACGGGCTCAGCATCTTCCACGGCCACGGGTCACAGCTCCCAGTCTTTCAGGTTTAGGCCCCTTCCCCAGCCAGCCAGCCAGCCAAACAAACACACAAAGAAGCAAACAAGCAGCACCCATCTGTCTTCCATGGCGCATAGCCTTGCTGTAAGACAGGTGTCTTTCCGTGGCTCCGCCCCCCTTCTTTGCGCTCAGCAGTCCAAGGTTAACCGTGAGACGCCGGGGAAGCCACTTAAGGCGCAGAGAGTGATCGCTGTATTAATTGCCTTTTTTATTATTTCTCGGCAAGGTCAGCGCAGCCCGAGCAAAGATAAGGCAGTAATTCCTGTGTAACGCGGAGGATCGGCCTGCATCACAGAGCTGCTCAGGCTGAACAGGACCGGGGGCTGCGAGCCGGGTGGGTGGGGCGCAAGCACTTGTCTCTGAGTCTTACGTTTCGGGAGTTCTGACATCTAAATGCTGGGCCTCATTAAATCGGAGCCATACCTTCACAGGCACATTTAAATATTGTTTGGCCTGCAGTCACCTTAGCAGACAGAGCAGCTTAGGGAAGCACAGTCACAAGCAGACAAAACGCCGGGTTAATATGCAGCCGCTTGACACCTTCTAACATGTTCGACAATAATTGGATGTTATGCCCCTCAGGAGATGTGCGGCCATGTCGACTGTAATAGGGCGTCACACTGCCTTTCTCTACGCTTGTTTACCGCGTCTTCATGTATGACGCACATTGTACAAACATTTCTATTAAGCAATGGACGCGGGTAAATGGAAGAAACGGCAGCACGGCTACCGCGGTTCATTCGCATCAAACGGGTTGACACAAACGTTCGTACAAACCAACCGATAAACGCGTGGCGGTTCGTACTGAACTCGGGCTTATTTTTCCAGCAGGTTCCGCTGGAGAGGTTTTTTAAGGGGTGACACCCGATCGTTGTAACAGCTCTTCGGAAAATGTTGACGTCTCCCGAGATCCTTCCTTCCCTACAGAAATTTGGCATTTTGTGCTCGAGAGTTTGCCGGTACTGATCGCTGCGCACTGGGGCGATAAGGAGCGGACTCCCACCTTGCCTATCCGGCCCATCATCCATGCGGGGCCTCGGAGGAACGCGATGAAGCTGCGCGGCACTGCTGTTCACCAAAAAGGTGTGTTGTGTTCTGCCTTTACTTGTACCCTTGATCCCCTGATGATGGAGGACTGCTCGCAGGGTTTGTGGTTTTAGCCCTTGGGCGATGCAGCACAGGTATTCCATCTGTGCCAAACACATCGATTAAAAACGCCTGTCATCGCTGCTCTGCCCATTATTTCTCTGCTTGGGTGATGCCTTTGTATAAAGAGAATGACGTCGTGCAAGGGGGGAACTAAAAACCCGTCCTTGTGAGTCTGGTCTTCGCTGGTTTTGTTCTGCTTGAGCTCTTTATCGCGCCGCGTTCGCAGGGATTGTGGTTTGAATGCGTGCCGCTATTCATATTGTGCTCAGGTGAGCGCGCCAGCTGACAATTCACTACCATTTTGGCGTCGTGTTAAACAAAGCTAATTTTATGAACGTTGATGCAGGTACCGTTGTGTTAATAATGTGTTGTCCCTGCAACAAGTGATTGAATGAACATTTTATTTCATTTGGGCTTTTCGGGGAATTGGGGCTAAGAAAACGCATTTCTGCTGCTATTTTCTCCATTTAACCCATGGCCTCGTATACCGCTGGGCGTTTGTTACTCATTTATGGCAAGAGCTGCTTTTCACGCTACAGCAGTGGCCCCAGAATGCAGAGCTTCTTGCTGGCAGGTTGTGCTGAGCTGCGCTTCTACCTCCTGCCTTCAAATGCGTGTTTGCGAGCTGCTGGGGTTGCGGCGGCCGGGCGATGGGCCGAAGAAGCAGCAACTACCCTCCTTGCTCCTGCTGCTTCCGCTCCGACTGAGTTATTTCTTCAAACAGTGACTGCACCGCACCGCTGCCATGACCTTGCGTTGACACGCACGCTTCACCAACCCAGTGCCCCTGGAAGATCTCGGCTGCGATAAGGGGAGAAGCACAGGGCAGCCGAACAGGAAAGAGCTTGGTTTGGAGCCGTCTGTTCGTGCAAAGCAGAGTATGATGGGAGATCACCTCCTCCACATCCCTGAACGGGGGTCGCGGTCTATACTCGAGTCCATGGCCCTCGGATGCACTGGCTGCCCTCCAGCCCCTTGCACCCCTGCCGTTCTCCACATCCGCCTGCACAGAAAGGACGCGCGCCGGTGCACGACCGCTGAACGCCAAATGACCATCACAGGGGCGAACGTGTGGTGCGGACCGCAGTTCTCATTCCAGGTTGGTTCCTGAAATGTCTGCTTTAATTGATTGCCGAACACGATGCCTGGTTGTGCTTCCTTACAAACCCCACCTGGGGACGTCAGTGGTTTATTGGAGAACCACTGCTTGTCGACCCGTCCTGACCTCTCCCTCCGCACGTTTGCACATCTCCATTAAATGAGCACTGTTAATTCCCACTTTCTTCCTCTCTCACGCACCCACACACAGCGAGGTGAGCACAGCGTTTGGTATAGAAGCAGACTTTGTGACGTAAGGACTCACAGCAACAGCAACAAGGCCCCTGCTGCCCTCGCGGGGTCTGCAAGGGATGATGTTCACATGGAGCTCAGCGCATACGGGAGGCCCTGCGAGGTGCAGTTTGTGCCGAGCGTTTGTTCGAGGTGTGCAGGCTGTGTGAGCCCGGGAGGAGTTTGTTTTCATGCTTGATATTCGCCCCAGGACAAACAAAATGCTGCTTCTGCACAATGAGGCCGAGGGAAGCCTGCATTTGTGAGGAGTTCTTAGGAGGTGCACGTTCCACACCTGAGATGGGGGCCAAAAAGTCACCGACCCAGGAACGAAGCGGACAGCGCCGATCCCAACGCAGGGATCAGCAGACCCCTATGCACGAGGCCAAGACAAGTTTGGATCTGTGACACCGGCCTCAGGTTCTTGCCGCCCAAACCGTACCATGGGCTGCACTGCTGGCCTCTTGCTGCAGAGGGATTTTAGGAGGTCTACGGCTTTCAGGGCAGCGCAGCTATTAAGCAGCAGGGCCCCTGCTACGCCGCCACGGCACGACTGCTCAGACAGCAGCACCCCAGCAGGGCGGAGCCACAGCAGCTCCTGTTACCAATATGCAAAGCAGTCGGAGTCCTGGCTCTCTACCCCAGTCTCTCCCACCCACAACGATCAAAGTTGGCGCCACTGCACAGTCCCACCCCGAGCGCATTCCTTCTAACTTGGCTTGTTTTGTGCATACTGATGTCTCGAGCCACCAAGGGCCCTGCGCATCCTCGCTAGCGCGGCTGGAGCTGAGCCGCATCGCATTATTTTACATCATAGGGCAGTTTAGTGAACGCCCTTACCCAGTTGTCCCACGGTGCAGCGGGGTATTTAAGCAAGGGCGTTTTGCATCCCCACGGCAACATCTGGGAAAAGTGCTTTTGTGCCGTTCTGCAGAATATGCTTTAGCTCATCAAATAAACCTGAGAGATGGAGTGGCGGGACCTACAGACACCACACATTCGGAGTCTGCGAAAGCCAGGACTCCTGGGAAAAAGCTATTTAGTATGCACACCACACTCATGGTAAATAGAGAGCAGGCAGCGATCTCAGCTATCTTTTCATTTTTTCCTCTTTTAAGCCTCCCCCCCGCGTGGATTCGGCCTTTAATTGCAGGACGCCAGGGCTGGAACGGGATCGGCGGCGAGGGGAGGTCATTAGCTACGGCCGGCCTTCCGCTCGGCCTGTCGAGAGCGTTTCAAACCAGCGCTGCGTTCCCCACATCTGTTTAGCGCATCCGGCTTTTAATTTAAACCTTAGGATCTGCCTTGTTGCTTGCTGTTTCGCTTCACTGCCACCTAAAATAATCTTCGCCTCCATCAATAGCTACGGCAGTCCTCATTTTTGGCAAGCAAGTGCTATTATTTAACTTCCAGTATTCAAGTGAAAATGGGAACTTAAATGGTTCGATGTATTATTCTGCAACCCACCTTGCGCCGGGGGAATGGAGATTGGCCGGTTAAGGCTTCTGTTATATATCTATTAAGAGGATGTATGGCTTCAGAAAACCAACAGAGGCCCAGGTCAACAAAAGCAGAGGCAAAATGAAGCTGTGCAGAACCGAGAAGATGGAGGGCCAAAGTTGCGTACCTGGATCAGCGTGGGGAAGGGCTCCTACTAAACGCCTGCTGCGGGAGTGCTAAAGCAGCACTCCAAACCCCTGACCGACTCACACTTTGGTTTGGGTGACAAGAGGAGACCTCCTGTGGGGGCTCAGCTGCAGGGTCCTGCAAAGCCCAGCCAAGAAACCCCACATCTCTGTGGGCATGAAGTAAGCAATTGTATGGAACACATTTCTTCTCCTTGCAGCCTCGCACTTTTGCATTAATGCACAGCACGAGTCTGCGTGACGTCGGTAAAATTCGACAAAAGGACGCCGTTTTAGACGGTGCCCAGTCGTCTTCCACACTGCGACCACTCCTGCAGGAAATGAGCAGAATGGCAGCAAAGTTGACTTTTTGGAAACCACAAACTACGGTAGAAGTCTGTTTCAGGTTTCCCTGCATGAGTTCGTATATTTTTCACACTGAGATGCATCTCCATTGCTAAGCAATTAAAATATGAGACCTGCCTGTTTCGAATCACATGCATACTTTATAGCCTGACACTTCCAGATTGTTCTGGAGTATTTTTTGTTCTTGGCTCTGGGGAAACCATTAACTTGACTGCAGTTCTGAATGAGAACTTTGTTATTTGACCTGTGTATGAACATTTTGGAGTCAAATTATAGGCAGGAACTGGGATCTCACTGGAGACTACCATGAAGCGCATGACCTGGTGACCACCGGCCATCTCCTGGCTCCACACTGGTGCAGTAAAGGCTCCAGTGGCTGTGATGGGGTCCTGCTTGCAAAACTACCATGAATGGACTCGGCAGAGAGGCTTGGTGTTGAGTGAGGGTTGATGGTGTCCAGCTCCTAAGCGGTTCTGCTTTGGACGAGGCTGAGAAACCCCAGTGTCTGGAGGGATGGGGTAGCGGTGAGAGGGATCAAAATTTGAAACTGAATAAAAGTGAAGCTAACTGCCCAGTTTTAGAAATAAACTGGAAAGTTTCTCTCAACAGCCCAGTCTGCATAGATTTGTGAGGCTTTCAGATCAGGACCCAACTGTAGACTCAATGAAGTAAAGCAGCTTCAGTACAGGGAAATCAAATTCATTGGGCACAAAGGGGTCAAGAGAAACCAGGGTCAAAACCAGTGAAACAGACATGAGAGAAAACAGTCTAACCAGGAAATGGAACAAACTCAGGACTTAAATACCTAACAACAGAGACGGCCATTGAAGGAACACAAGAGGTCATAATGAGGGTAATAATGGAGATCAGTGGGGGTGGAGGGTGGGGAAAGGAGCAGGTTAGAGTAAACAGGAGCGCAAGATGGCTTTGCAGTACCCAGAGTGGCCAGCAGTCCTCAAAAGTCCCTATATAGGTAGGAGTCCTGACATGGATTATTCAGTAATGACCAGCATATGCTCTTGCCTCGATCAGTTTAAAGGTAATAAAGTTCGGTGGCATATAATTTATTATCGTGTGCACATCGCAGGGCCGGCGTACGCGTTGCTGTCATTACCGTCTCTGTGTTTGATATGTGTGCAAAGTAAGGTTTCACCTTGTTTCGCGTTATACACAGTATGTACTGTATATATACAGTATATATATTTATACACATATAAAACAGGATGTTGGCTACACGTTAATAGCATGGGGGAGCTCTTTCTAACCAGAGTGCTGTAATTGTGCACTTTAAAAGCACATCATATGGTGCTCCAGACTGCAACTGCTATTGGAACCGCAACACTGTCAAAACAAAAAGAAACACTCTGTCAGCATTGCTGTTATCGTATTCTTGAAAAAGCAGCCACCAAACAGCTTGTGAAACCAACAAAAGGCCAAGTACTCAAGGGATATTAAATGTGCCTTGTTTCCACTTATTTTAAACACTTTCTGTGGCTGTGGTTAAAAGCCAGTAAAGAGGAGTCAGGCAAGTTCAAGAGCCACACTGGGCGTCCAACAGGCGGCCTCAGAAGGTTGCGGCAGACAGCAACTCTGTTTGCAGTTCTGTATTCTTAGAGGAGTTGATCATTTTTTATTTGTGTGTCATTCATTTTGAGATCAGAAGTTCTGTTTGCGTGTTTTCATGCATCTGAAGCAGTGACGGATTTGAAAAGGGGTGCAACTGGACAGTTCCAGTACCCCTGACTCTTTCATGCGGGCAGACAAGTTGCCTCATTGTTAGAGGGCCCTGGCGCGGGTCCCTGGGGGGTGGGTGACTGGGTGACTCACCAGCGTGTCCAGAAAGTGGACTCTGGCCTGCAGAGGACCTGCTGTCCTGGCAGGAGCAGCAGAGCTTGGGTGTGGGCTTTCGCTGACTTGAGGCCTTGTGGATGTGTGTGTATGTGTCTGTGTGTGTGTGTGTGTGAAGCTCCCACCCACACCTGCTTCACAACTGTGTCTTCTCAGCTGTGAGGCACTTTAACTTGGGTTGTTTGTGCCTGGCAGATGCAGCAGAGGAGCCAAAACCTTCAATGTTTGGAAACACTGCTGCTGCGCTGGTTCTGAGCCACGTTTACATACTTGCTTGTGACGCCCCCCCCCTCCCTTGGAGGCCTTTGTTTACTCTGTGAACATCTGCTGCATTAAAAAGTAAGTGAAAGCCTACAATATCAATAAAATGCCGTTACACAAATAATATTTCACAGCAACAAAAGGAATTTGGTGTAGTAATGTAGTAGCAGTGCAGTTTAATGGAGTTTTAATGTAAACATGTTTATAGCCCTAAACACTCAATAAACCAAGTGACCGCAATAACAAACTATAAATCTACGGCAATGTCTAATGCTCACACGTTCATCGAGACGATGGGCATTCTTTCGTCCGTCTCTCAGGTAAGACGCAGGCCTTTAAACCCCGCGTCTAAATCCAACAAAGCGAAGGATCATTCCTTTCCATGAATATTGAGCATTATTGCGCAATAAACGGTTTTGTCAGAAACCATAAAACCTGCGCCGTACCTGTCGCCATAAAAAAGCCCAAGCTGCTTGAAGAGCTCATTCCGTGACCTTTGTGTTACCAACATGAGCAAAGCAGCCTTTCACCACCTGGCATGCAGTGTGAAACCAGGGCAGAAGCGATTCATGGTGCCAGAGGAGCTCCGCTTTACACCCGGGACAAGGATACTTATCCTGCGTTATCGCAGTAAATACCCATCTGCAAAGGCATGGAAAGCTGTACGTTTCTCCGCGTAAGGATCTCACGAGCGTAAATCTGCCGTTGCCGTTTATGCCGTTTTCACGGAGGATCCCACATTCAAACGTTTTCTGCTGCTACGTGCGGGCGTTCATTTAACAATAAAATTGTAATGTTGGTACTGGGCCATCAATACAAGCCCATGCATTTGCTATTTATTTGTTTGGAGATGCCACTGTGGCTGGGCGACCCCTGCTCTGCCGCCATGCACATTAAAAGGGTTCTGATGTCACAAGGCCAAATGGTTTGTGAGCTCTTCCCTTTTCACCACACATTTCTATTTCTAACAGCGGTATAATTAAGCAAAATGTTTTTCAAAAACTGCAAGCACATTTGAATGAGTGCCATAGGTGTTTATTAGCCTGCAACCATTCAGATGGAAATAAAAAGAAAGAAAGCCTTCTTTGTGATCCGGCGGAGGCTACGGCCGCATCTTTGTCCAGGGAATATCGGTAACCGCACGAAACCCACAGACGGAGCGCAAATGGAGACCGAACGGCATTGTGCGCAGTCAGTTGCGACGCCCAGACTTTAATTAAATGCTCCATAAGAGTCAGTGCTTCTTTCTGTGCCTTTCACTCGCCTGTTTTATCGTGCCAGCTAAAAGTTATTTATTTGAATGCCTAAAAAAGCCAGCGTCACACTTGTGTTTACGATATGATTATTTATGCACAGTACGAAGCTTTACGGAGAGCTAAGATCTGCAGCAAAGTTCGTGTTCACCGAAAAATTCGGAGATGCACCCGACACCAACTTTGTTAGAGTTTATACAGGGAAGGATTTGTTACTCTTACGATCCACAATTTTCACATTGATCCAAAAATGTGAAACTGTTCTTCTTCTTTTGGGGGGGGGGGGTGCCTGTCTGGTCACTGGGGCGTTTTGCTGACCTCTACATTAATAAAACAAAAAGCTTTATCCTCTGTTATCACCCTTCATTTCTGAAGGAAAGGCAGGTTGAGATTCTGTGAGCCAAAGGCAAGCTTCATTTCATGTCAGGCGTATTAATTTATGATTTTCATCACAGCTGGTGACCTCTTGACCTCAATTATAATGCAGGCTTTGTAATTTCATAGTTAATATTCAATAGCTACTTGTCCCCAGTTCCTGAAGAGTATATGAGAATTTCTAAGGGGGGTGGAGATCCATCCCAGTGGACAAAGAAAGAAAAAAATCAACAGTTCAACTACAGCTCTTCAAATCTCCCCCCTCCCCACTACACACAGGCTAAAAACATGACTTGTGTGAAGTGTGAAACCGGCCCAGACCCCACGTGAGGAATGGGACTGCACTTTGCTTGGCTACACACCATCACATTCTGGGGGCTGGTAAGCATGCTGCTGTGGTTAGACCTGAGTGCGCACGCACACGCAGACAGACAGACAGACAGACAGACACACACACACACACACACACACTAGCAGGCTGGGAATTCCTTCTCAACCACTTTGGCCGACCTTTAAAAAACCATAAAATCAAACCGTTCAACACAAAAAAAAAATTCTGCTGCTTTTTGTGAGACAGCAGATGGGGAAAAAATTTGTCTCCCCACCCGCCGCGTTGCATCAAGCAGGCTTGAAAATCACAAGACTGTTGAGAAACTTGGATAAGTGCGCATGCTAGGAGAGGGTAAGAATGAGCCCGCTTGTGCCTTTCTCCTGCATCAGATGGCCATTTTTTCAGCGATGTTCTAAGTTTAGAGAGAAGAGAGGAGCTGGCAGGCAGGACATCCCATTTCAAACCCTGCAGTGCAGTAAACTCTGCATTCACAAAGTATGGAATTTATTTTGAATGGTCCATTAAAATAGTATGTAGTGGTGCGATTAAGGTAAATAAAGGTAAGCTGTAAAAAGGCCTAAAACAGTAACACAAATGAACAGAATTTGTTTATATGCCACATGCAAACTGCAATAATTCGATAGCACATTCGGCAGCCTGACTTTGTGGCTGTTGTGGACAAACACGAGTTTTCTGCCAAATTATTGAACAAATAATGAGATTGACAGTTTGCCAAAACTCAAGCCCTTTAGTGTACAAGGTGGAATGGTGTGAGAGGACTTTTATGCAGAACTTTGAGCCATTACTCACACAGCACGATCCAAGCTTCTTTCATCTCTGCTATTTTACTGCTGCGTTTATGTGGACCGCATCCACAGAGTACTAGAACCTGGGCAGATCTGACATCTTGCAAACAAGCCTCCTTGTTCCTCGCTGCTATTCGCTCCCTTTATCCAGGTGCTTGTGTGCGACGTCCCGCAGCCTAGAGCTTCAGAACGACCATCTGGGAAAGCAGGAGGTCAAAACACAGCCAAGAAGAACAAAGCCAAGAGGTCACCGTTTAACATTCAGAAGCTGTCAGCTTTCGACAAGAGGTGGCTCACAAAATCAAGGTGCGGTTATCGGAACGAAGAAGGATATGAACATCCAAATATCTTGCATGAAGCCACTTACAGTTTTGAAAGATGAAATTCACATCGAAATGAGAATGTGACATCATGAGCGGGTTTGAAAGTAACAAATGCATTTGAGTCGACCCCGAGCAAATATTTAAGAGAAAATTATGCAGCGCAAGAGGAAACGTTGGAACTGTCGTATTCTTCTTTTTGACCTGACATTTTTTAACCTGGCAGGCACGACAAAATCACATTCTGAGTGAACCAAGTCACATATGAGACTGGCAGCACAGTCACTTCAAACTGCAGATTTATTCCAGAAAATGTAGAATTGCCCTGCAAGATTCATCATGCGTTATGGCGCTTGTTGACCTTATAGGTTAGCCACAGATCACGATAACATGGTATTCCTTATTCAGGCTAGGAAGCCCATTTAAAGAGGCTGAAAATAATAATGAAACGCCGTGTTAGTTAGCAGAATTGCACAGCAAATGAGATTCAGGATGCAGTTAGAATTCTTTGATTTGTTCCAGTTTATATGTCTGTACCCCATGAAAAATAAAGGCAACTGCATGGCAAAGTCTCCTCTGCCAGTTTGTTGAGATTTGTTACAGTACTCCGATACAAACTACAGCAGTTTATCATTATAGCTCTACTAACCTTTTTATGCTGTGCTTATTTTTGCTCAGAATGAAAACCGATTGCCTCAAAACTCGCGAGTGCAGCGTTTTTGCTGGTACAAAGTGTTTATGCAGTATCCGAGCTGGCAGGTCCGCACGACCCAGCTCTTCTTTGTTGCATCATAATGTTGCCCACAAATGGACTTTCAGTCCTGAGATTTCTGTTTCCCCAACGGTTTGCATGCCTGCTGACTCGCCCTCCCTGTCCCTAGCGGTGGCCCGTGGTGCCACGAGTCACCATGCACAGCGCCACTGCAATGCCGTGAGCAAGAGCACAAACCGATGAACCCTCGAGCCTCCTCGGTTTTATACCATCCTGATTCCCTGATGCCGTCATAAGCATTCATTAAAAAGCAAACTGTTCACATTATTTTAGTTCCATTCTTCCAACTTCACAGCCTGCGCAAACACACGGGGGGGGTGGGGGAGCTCTGATCATTTCCCAGCTAAAGGCAGGCTTTGTATTTGTCTGTGTCGGCGAAGATCCGAATTGCCCATTTTCAAGGCGCTAATATGGCTTGGTGTCTCCCAGCTGCTGAGGAGCCACACTGTCACCAGAGGAGGTGGCGTTTGTTCTCAGAGCTCAACGCAGCCTGGCGGAGAGATGGAGACAGAGGCCGAGGCCGGCACATCGGGGCTCCTGCGAGCGAAACCAAACTTATCCTCCCTCCTGTCTGAGAGCTCTTACTCACCTCAACCCTCCAGCAGAACAGAAACGGGAAGGCAAACCAAACAACCATTTTATCGGAATTTGGAAAATGTCACAGGTTGCAGAGCGTCTTGGGCATAAATGAAAGCCGTCTCTGTTCGCAGAGTGGAGGAAGCACGATGCACCCCCAACTGCGTATCGCATGACCGTACACAAAATACGTGAATCGACTGCTGTCGCTGGGTTTGTGGCTCGAGCTCCGAGACCACTTCAACTCCTCTTTAATGTTCACGAACAACAGGCTGAACCCACAGCCTGCATCTCTTTCAAGTTTGCTTTGTTTTTTGCAGACATTACTGAGGAATCAAGAGTTAAAAGAATATTTTGGCTTTTAAATCTCAAATTTTTGTCTACATAAATAACTGCCCCCCCAAACAATGTTGCTTTGTCAACTTCTTTGGCATTATCACAAGCTTGACACAAGCTTTTTTCTACCACGTTTGACAACTCGGTTAAGGCTAAGATTTGGTGTGCAAAAGTCCAGAAGAGAAGCTGAGGAGATGCCCAAAAGGTTCAGATGCAGTTTGCGCAGCTCTGGAAGCCTTGCCACCTTCTGCAGTGGCACACCAGGCACAACTGCGGCCAACAGTCTGCGCTCTGTGGCCAAACTCTCTTCGGTACCAGAGGAGCTGGGGAGCTGCATGGAGAGGGATGGGCCTCAGGAAGAGAAGCAGAGGCCGCAGCACTCCATGCAGATCTCAAGGCAGTCGGCAGACTCACAGCAGGCGTCGATGATGCCGCAGTCCATGTCGCAGGGCAGGTCGCAGTCGCCGCACTCCTCCGAGCCGCAGCAGCAGCAGAAGCAGGACTCATCCGAGGAGCAGGAGCCACACGTGGCGCAGTCCAGCACTATGTTGCACAGCGTCAGGAACTCGCAGAACAGGCAGGCCAGGATGCAGTGCACACAGCAGTCTGCACAGGTGGACAGGGGGACTGCAGGTCAGTTGCACTGCAAGGGCATCTAACATGGAAACATCTCATTTTTGTCTAGTGGCGTTGGATGATGCCACCATGATGTTCGGTGAAACCCTATTTGCCATCTTTAAAGAGAACACACACACACACACACACACACACACACACACACACACACACACAGAGGGCCCACCGTCTTGTGCCTTGGAGGGGATCTGGGAGCTGGTTGACTTGGAGCTGCTCTTGCTCTTCTTGCTGCCCTGACTGGTCAAGGAGGGGTTGGACTGCAGCTTCCGGGAAGTCACCCTCTTGCCAGGGCTCCGTGGGAGGGGTCCAGGTGCCAGGGGGTTTTGGGCACTGCTGTTTTTTACCCCGTTTTTTACCCCGTGCAGTGGCGCGGCGCTGTTTTGCTTACTCCCGTCCCCATGGGCCGAGTGGTCCAGTAAGGTGCGCAGGGGACTGGCAAGGGCCTCCGGCTGACCTGGGGGTATGTAATTTACAAATAAATGGGCACAGAAAGAGAAAAACAAAGAACTATCCACCTGATTTTGCCACTTGCTAGAAAAATCCAGGGAGCACAACATTTTTTGGCTCTTTGCCTGTGGGTTTGAACCCAGCTCCTATTTTGCTTGTACTTATGGAGCTTTTTCCCAGATACTCCAGTTTCCTCCCACAGTCCAAACATTAACTCTGTTCTTGTCATTCTGTGCCACAGCTACGCAGCATGCAGTTACAAAATGGAAGCTTTTTGTAGCCTCGACCTTGGTATTTCCATTCCTCGATTTCAAAAACACAAATTAAAATGTGAACATGCCCGAGCGCTGGCCTTTTTTTCTTTAAAGTTATTCTAAATATGTGAGTGAATCATTTAGCACAGAAGTTGCACTCGATCGTTGGGTTTCCTACTTTATTTCCTTGACTGAAAACGGGATTCGGTAGAATAGCATTTGTTAATGGCAAAATACAGCAATTTAACTTAAATGAGTAGTTAAAATTCAGGCGGGGAGCTCATCTTAGACTTCATTGTTCTTTTAAATTCACACAGCTCTACTGGAGAAGTGCAAGCCACATCCCAAGCAACTGTTTTTTTTCCCCTCCTAAATAAACTCCTAAAAACAAGAAAACAAGCCAAAATTATGACTCTGAGGTTTTTCCTGCAGCAGAGGCCCGCTGCAGGCTCCGTGTCGTGCGTCTACGACGCTGACGTTCGCTCCGCTGTGCTGCAGGACCGAAGAGCAGACAGCGCGCTGGTGCGGCTCCACAGATTCAGGGAATGTGTTTAGGACTCAGCTGGGACGCCGCTTCAGATGTGCGCATGTGTGAGGGGGGTGCCGTATGTTTACACTAATGCGGACCTGCGGAGAACCCGGCCCAACTGGGCTGCTGCAGAACGGCAGGACGCCGCTCACAAAAGCACAATTAGAGCTGCCGCCCAGCGGGACTCTTCCTCCTCCTCCTCCTCCACCCGCACTGCCCGGTTCCTGGCGCTGCGTTCGTTTCTCCTCCTGCCTTCTTGTTACCGGCGAAGACCGGAGAGCAAACAGTCGTGCAGACGCAAACAAACAAAAGCAGACAATGGCCTCCAATGACTCAGGGCATCATTACTGGCACATTAAAGCGGGCAGGAGGGAGTAAACAAACAGCCGTACACGGGGAGAAGTCAAAGGGCTACGTGACAGCCCGAGCCACCACAGCAATTCCACCGAAAGCAAGCGTATCCAAACAACCAAGAGCAACCCCAAAGTGTACCAGCCTATCTGTGTGGGGCGGGGTCTGCCAGCCTGTGCGGACCCCCCACAGAACAGCCGCATGGTGTAAGTTGAAGGCCGGCGTGTTTACACCAGTACTTCTCTCTGAGGCGTCTCCTGGTTGAAATGGCAGCGGAAATCTGCAGCCAAACGCAAACACTTAAGTGAAACAGCCGGTGCTTAACAAAGGTGGCGGAGCTGATACATAGCGGGCACGAGTGGGCGGAAGGAAACGCAGCTTTGTACCCCAGTGCTGGACATGGTGGCACAGCTGGCAGTCCGTGGCAGTCCGCTCAGTATAACAAAAAGCAGAGCGCCGGCATGAACCAAAGGACAAAAACAGACGCGTGAGAGTCATGTGACCTCTCGATGATGGCGGTGATAACAGAACTCCCTCAAGTATATTCTACGAAGGACATGATGGGACAGGGCAGGACGGGGCAGGGCAGGACAGGAATTTATTATCATGCAGAGAAATTCACCCATACAGCAGCTTAAACAGAGGGCACGTAGCAGAAGGTGCAAAATAAAGAAATAGCCATTAAATAAATAATAATTGCTTAACCACCCGAGGTAGAACAGGTAGGTTCTTGTGCGGCACTATGGAGGCAGCTGGCCGAAGGAGCTCGCGGTTCACTTGAAAAGGAGCTCACTTTACTTAGGAACTGTGAACCATTGGCCTTGATGGACCGTGGCTTCCTTCTCGTGAGCAGAATCATGCTGCCGTGATCCCAGACCCATCTGGTGGTCTCGCAGTGTTCAAATACTGATGCCCACACACACTCAGTCCTGACTCAACACTCCAGCAGCCCCTTTCTGCAAAATAAAGCATTCTTGTCTCATATGAAACATTTCTTCTTTCGCTGCAGGCCCACTTTGCTCTATAAAATTTTCTTGAGGGTTTGGGCTGAAAAACTGCTGGTGAAACTCAATGCACAATCACTGCTCAGTGAGTCGTCCTTGGCTCTTGACTGCGAACACCAAATATGTTCTGGGTAAATTTAGCACTCGTGAGGCAAGGGACAAACCGAGCCAGCGTGACATTGGCGATGTCCTTTTCAGGTGCTGCCTTTCCATTTGCTCTTAGCTGATCGAGGGACTTCACAAGCAAAACGGATTAATGCAGTGCACGTTCCAGCCCCATCGCACCATCACAGTTCTGTCATCCAAGCCGTGCTATTTGTTTGAATCACAGCAAGACACCCGAGCGCTCAACAGTGGCATGATGGATGTTTTCACAATTCTAAGACAGGTGCGTAGAGTATTTTTAATTGTAGCAGCCCGGTAAATTCTTTGGAGGGTTGGACCCGGCTACGATTGTAGATTTAATCTACACTTGCTGTTGCAGTGCCCGCAGACCTGCACAAGGGCCCTCTTACACTTTACCAGCTGTGCCATCACTCTCTGGCGCTACGGTAATAATGATCTTACCCACCTCTTCAGTTTTATGATGGCCCAAATCAGACAAAGTGCACTGAAACACAACTCCCAAAGGGTAAAACCAGTCGAAAGCATCAGCTGCCCACACAGAGGGGGAGGATTGTGCTGAAAACAGTGTCGCCACCAAACAAGTCATTTTGTACAAAGCACACCAACATGGTGCCTGCCATCTAATCATTTCCACATCAGAACTTCTTAACTGGAGCAGCCAGCTGGGCTCTCATTCGACTGAAGCACGACACCGCCTGCTCGGGAACGTAAGCAACCAAACAAGCAGCTGCCACTTTTTGTTCGATTTAAAACACGGGTTAGGCAATGCGGTGTGAAATGGCAGGCAGAGGATAAAAACAAACGAAAAATAGAAGCCTGAGTGAACTATGGTTTATTTTACAATATGTTTTGTCTCGGTGTTTGAAAAATAGAACTGAATGATTTTGAGAAGCAATTCCCTCTGGAGTTTGTACGTCGTTCTGCTTTTTCACAGCAGCAGCCGCCTGCTCGCACACAACCCGACTCCATGCCACTTCACAGCCCACAAGCACTGCCGTGTTCCTCAGCGTTGCGACCGAGGAGTTGATCTTGGCCTTTTCCACGCTGCAAAATGCTAATTTAGCTGGAAGCAACGGAAACCTACGCAAGACCCAAGGCCCCGAGCGCCAAGCGAAATAAACCTGGTGCAGGAGAAATGCACGCAGAACGCAAGGGCGGTCGCATACGGTCATCCCTTGTGACACATCTCCCCCGCCATACTAAATATTTTTGCGTGCACTTTTGGGGCACAGAAAGATCAGTTCCAGAAAAATACTCCTTAAAGCAGCTGCGAGGCCAAACGCAGTAAAGAAACGACATTCACCGAGTTCTGATACGCAGACAGTGGACCCGCCGATGAAATGGGAGTAAAAAGCTGGCAGCAAGTTACTGCTCTGGCTTCGCAGCTCTTGTCAACAACTCTCGGCGCTGATGTCTCTGTGCTGGTTATTTTTTTCACATTTTTAAACGGCAAACCTGCGACACTCCGCTGGGGGTTAATGATGAACAGAGGATGTTAAGGGTCTGAGAGAAAAATCGCTGCCGCTCTCATCTCATCTCTCTAAATCACCGCTTCTCCCCATAACTCTTCAGTGCCGAGTGCATATCCATATCCCAGAAGGTTAGTCTGATTTAATTTGGTGATCCTTTCTCTCAGAGAGCAGTATATTTCACATTTTACGGCCTCTTTGTCATCCTCGGCCAGGAGGCGGGCAGTGCGGCAGACGTGGACAAGGGCTGGATGAGAGCCGCGTGTCACAAGGCGGATCGCTGGCATCGCTTCTTCTCCGGCTTTGGACAGACGCATTCTGGAATCCGTCCGATATTGCTCCAATGAAGTTTACATGAGATCTCATTTGCTTTGTAGGATCTCAGCTGGATCAAACCAGATCACAAGTGAAAGGCTTACACACACGTCAGCAGTGACTCACGATTGTCTCTAAAGCAGTGCCACGGTCCCGCTGTCTCAGCCATTACGATCTCAGCTTGTTACTGGCGCAGATCACACGGCTGCCTGTTTATGCAAAGAAATGTGAGACTATTTACAGTTGAAGTCTATTTGCTCATTTTAACAGCAAACCACAGCGCTCCAACTGCAGGGT
This sequence comes from Heterotis niloticus, assembly GCA_018136845.1. Classification (NCBI taxonomy): domain Eukaryota; kingdom Metazoa; phylum Chordata; class Actinopteri; order Osteoglossiformes; family Osteoglossidae; genus Heterotis; species Heterotis niloticus. The sequence continues at coordinate 27,051,379 of CM030894.1, read as the reverse complement.
AAATTTGCGGAAACATCCTGCGCTGCTCCATACACCTCCACCCTGACCGAGTCACACAGACAGGCGCTGTGAGCATCTATTTTCGCCACCACAGCCGAGATAACAAAGCCAGGCCCACATGGACCTCAGTAAGTGAAGCAAGCCATAAAATATAGTTTCAGCCTTTTCATTTTAAGGAGAAAAAGCTTACAATTGCAATGCCACGGTTATGGCTAGATTTCCTAATAAGAAACAGTTTTTATGAAAACCGCACAGCTTGGCTCCAAGGCCCCCCTCCCCATTTTTTGCTTTACACAACGTGTGTCAAGTACCACGGTCCATTTTTAAGTCTCCTGCCACAAGCTGAGAAACAGCGCCCTTTTGTCTCAGGCTGACAGGGACAGAAAAAACACATTCAGAAAAACTGAGCAAAGCACACGCTTTTTTAAAAATAAAAAAAAACCTCATACGAGGTGCTCCAAGAAGACCTTAGCAAATGTCAGGCTGTAAAATAACCCCCTTATGTGAAGCCACGTTAGAAATCAACAGCAATCAAAAAAATGCTTCTAAAAGCTTGACTGAGAAGCTCTACATGATGCCAGAATATCTGTCAGGCCTCAGTAGTGAATGCGGTTCATTCCTTACTGCTTTCTTCCTCTCCCAGCTGGGAAGGAGCATTTTCTTCCCAACAAATTTGTGTTCGGCACAGCAAAATAACCGTGTTTTTGTCTATGGGGGGAGGGGGGTGCAGCAGCGATGCTCAGGCATCTGGATAACAGTTGTGTCTCTATCCTCCTGCAGCTCGGGCACAACACACCGCCCCACTCAGTGAGACCAGTGGGTCCAGCCGGCGCAGAATAAATCCATTGTGCCAGATAGCGGGCTGCAACCTGCACTATGGAGGCAGGCAGCGGGCAGCAGCTTCTCCGTCACCTCATTTTCCTTTTTTTGTTTCGGTCAATTGCAAAAGCCATGGTTTAGGTCAAAGGGCAGCAGGTGCTGTAGTGGCTGGTGCTGCCATTTATTTCTGGGCACCCTGATTTAACTGGTACACTGGAGCATGGTACTTAACCCCTTGGAAAAATTACCCAGCTGTATAAATAAGTCAACCGCTGTAAGTCACTTTGGGGAAATGTGGCACCTAAACAAGGATGTAGTTGTATGCCTACTTTGTAAATGGCTGTGCCACCTAACTGCCTAAGCTCACCATGCTCTCCATTAAATGATGCCAACCGAAGAGCTAGTGGTTCCGTCTGGGGGGGCGGGGGGACTCCATGTTGCATGATAAGGCAGACACTTTTAAGAGGATGGGCCATCTTGCTGCCCTCTTATTCACTTGCTGCTATAGCTGGACTTGTGGTTTTTCCAGGCCTCTTTTACAGCCCAAGCTGTCTGTGGGAGTGCATATATAAAGGCACAATGAATCACCCCAGGTAGTTAAAAATAAACAAATAAACGACTAAATGAGCAGTTTGCATGAAGCTTGCCAGCCGCAGACGAATGGGGAAAGGAAGAGAGCATTGTGGACACAGCAAATCTGTGTGTCACAACGCTGCCTCTGGGGTTACTATGGAAATGGGGCAGGATGGGGGGAGTGGGCCAGGAGGCGGCTGAGTCACAAACTGCTGACTGCTCACCTCTGCTTTGCTTGCCCCCCCCCCCCCCAGCTCCATGCCACATCACACCACCGGCCTTGTACCCGTCAGTCTCAGACAGAAGGAAGTGAGTCAGATCTCCATCAGACAAAGTTGACAAACATTAACAACACTACAAATATCATCCCTGCCCCCTCACCACCCAACAAAAATTATATACGTACTCACTAACATGCATCCTGCATATCAAGACCAACCGGTACCCTCTTTTCGAGTATTCAGATACAGAGCCGAGAGCAGCGAGCGTTCGCCGAGTGGCCGTGTGAAAAACATAACAATGGCCTGGCGAAAACATAAGGAGAGGCATTAAATAGATGGTGGAGGGTCAGGCATATCTGATGCGAATGTGAAATGTGTTTAGGGGAAATTACCGTGCAAATTTACCAGGGATAAGAGATAATTCAGTGGCATGGTACCTAAACCCCCAAAGTCAGATTTCCACCGTGGCCCTCGAAACTGGGGGATGGCCATCCCGAAAGGCACGGGGCGATCAAATCAGCCTTAATCCCCCTGTCTTGCCTCATTTCAATGACAATCTGGAGTGATGAAAACTCTAATCAGAGAATTTCAGGCCAGTAATTCAAAGGACATATTTTTAAGAAGTTTATTTCCCCTGACAGGTCCCTTCAGAGCTGCGATAATGAATGAATGAATGGGACTCAGAGTCCTGCTGAGAATGAATAAATGTTCTCTTAAATATCAAGTGGAATTAAAATGCGTTCAGAGGGGAGAATTCCTTTGGAGCGAACGGTCAGGTCTGTGGATACGCTGGGACATTTAGCATAAGGAGGTCCGATTCCCACTGCAGCCACCGGGACATTTATTTTTACATGCCAACCTTCGGGAAGCTGCCTACGTCCTCCACCATCGCAGCTAATGGTGTCGCTTTCACTCTGGCTTTAGATCTTGGGGCTTGAGGATGTCTGGCATACAAGAGGAAAACATGAGGGAGGCTTTTAATGCGGTACCTTGAAAAAGTCTGGGATGAGTCAAAAATTGAGAAATGGAAAGGAAGACCTGATGACAGGACTGATTTATTATTATAAGAAGACTGCTACAGGGTATAAAAGGGTTATTTCAGCTTGTGGTGGGAATGTAGGTTGGGGCAAGAAATAAAGTCTCCTTCAGAAAGGCTGAGAAGAATTTAGCAGAAGGAAACCACCGCACTGTAATGTCATTGCCGAACAGTTGTCTCCTTCCTGCCATGGTGCTCCTGGGGTTTACATGTCCACCCCTTCTGCAGCCAGCCCACTGCTAACTTGGCACTTAGAAACGTAGCAATAAGAAGATAAAAGGAGGTAAAGCACAGCGCAAGTAAAGATCTTGCATTCGGGGTTTTCCAGAATGGCAGATTTGACGTCGCTTCCTGTTCATCCCTAAAAAGAAATTTTACTTGATTTCTTTGATTTGGTTTCAGTTTTGCTGCTGCTGTGATTCAGAATTGGACGAGTTGCTGCTGCTGATGTCGGCTTTTCAACAAGCGGATGTACCTGCTGTCAGCTCACCGTTTGGTTCCTTCATAGACAAAATGAAGCTACAACCGCGAGCGCGGCAACTTGCAGTCTCAAGAAGTCTTCAAAAGGCTGTGAATGAGTGAGGTTCTCTGGAAATGGCAGCTAATCACACATCATGAGGACCTGGCAAGCCGGCTGTGATTAGGGAACACCTATAAAAATGGCAGGGGTCTTATGATGTGTTGGCAAATGTGGTGTGACGGCCCCCCTCGTGCCACGAAAGCTGACGTCATTTTACACCCCCACAAGAGACTCCCCACTGCGCAACGGTTGAAAGGACAGAGAAAGGAGGCAGGAGCGGCTCCCTCGCTGGAACAACAAATGCATAAACACACACACACACTCTCTCTCTCAATGCAGTGAGTGTTATGTTAGTCCTTGAGTTCTGTCCCAATATCCATCTGCCAAAAGCACAAGATTTCAGTCTGTAGCTGCCAACAGAACAGCATTGCTACACCAGCATTCCTACGGATCAGATACCACAAAAGAGCACATTAATGCCATCTGGAAGCTGAGGCAGGTTTTGCTTTGCTCCAGATTTCCAAATCCTTGCCGCATTAGCTTGCACCTTTTGTGAGAAAGACACATGTCAGGCGTGATCTGCCTTCTGCATGTCTGCATGGGGCAATGTGGCCCGAGTCCTACAGGTGGGTGCGGCTGGTCATGGTTTCACCACTGGTGACTCAGATGCAAAGGCCCGGACCTGAGCCACAGCGAAGTGCTTCCAGAACTCTCAGTCACAGTGTCCTGTGAATCACAGCATCCTTTATTCGCAGGGGCTTGAATTCTTTAGGAATCAAACACTTTTTCATGGGGCTTTGTTCCTCGTTTTTATCAGTTCCTTCAGCGATCACGAACGGAGAAATCATTCGGGAGACGCAAGTCTGGTACTTACACGTTATGCTATTGTGTGCCGATGGGCTGTCTGGTGTTGACACGCTGCTGCTGTTGTTTCTGCTCTCTGCAGAGGAACAGTCCGCTCCAGGCCCAGCATCCTCCACCCGTCCCTGACCTCCACTGGCCTGGTCAGTGTCTGCACACAGAGGATAGGGGGAGCGTCAGGCCTTTCTGTGTCAAGAGACGCGTGGCCCTGCTGCTGTGTTCAGCACACAAAGGGAAATCTTTCAAAACAATGGTGTGTTGAATGGCCTATTAATGCATTCTATGTGGTCAGTGCCCTAAATGGAGCCTTAAATAATGGAGGAAAAAACGCAGCTAAAGAAAGCCTTGCTAAAAAATCCTTTCTGTTGGAGGCGAAACACATAAACAGGTGGCAACCAAAGCCCCGTCTGTGTGACCAGTGGCCGACAGACCAGGAGTCCAAAAGCCACAACACAAAGCAGTGATTTATGGTCATAAATATCTCTGGTCTGAGGGGACACACGCAATTGGTGTGCCATCCAGAACTTTCTGAAACAACACGACTGGTTCTCATGCCAGGCCGTTTTTTAACCGTGCGTCCTCTGAAGCCGAATGGTCTTATTACGTGCTAGCAATTACGCAGCCCCGTCTCAGACAACCATGCCGCTACTTCAAAGCAGCAGGTTCTGACCTCAGAGAGGCGCTGCGTCTGAGTTGTGTTTCTCCACAAATGAAAGCCAGCTGGTCTTTCTTTGCTGTCTGATAAACACACAACATCTCCGCAAGCCAAATACCGCTTCTTTCTGCTCCGTTTATTTAGCTTTTTCTTCTGGTGGGGCGGCTGGAGAGAAGCTAAAGACCAAGAATGGGACAAAGATACAAGGTGAATGAGGGAAGAGGAATGTTGGAGTTCCTGCTTACACGTGTCCAGCACTGGTTGAAAGTAAAGAGTTGCCCTTGCATGGGTGCGGAACTTACCCTCTGTCCACAGCAAAGCCGGCATTAACAGATGCCAAGGCAGTATCGCACAAGCAAGCAGGACCATGGGCAGAAGACGGCCTTAACTCCATACAGTGGGAAAGAAAATTGTAAGCTGCATTCAGTGCTTGGATTGAAAACATCTGTCAAACATCTTAATGAAATAACTCAGCTAATAAACAGATGGGTCCACATGAGAAAATGGAGCCTAAATGGCAAATGAAAATGTTATGTTAACCTGTGATTCCACCAAGGCAGCCTTGTGCTTTTTATTGAAAACCACGAAACTTCCTGCATTCAAGTAGAAAAAAGCCAAAGCCAGAAACACAATGAATGGACTTTGGGCCCAGTACTTTTGTGCAGTTGACGGGCATTTTGGACTGAGCATGAGGATCACCTCCAAGGTGCCTTTTGCAACACTTGGCCTATGCAGCCCCCAGGAGGCCCTGAACTCCCTGCTGCAAACCCTTTGCCAGAGAGGAAGCAAGAGAAGGAGAAGGAGAAGGCATGATTTCGGGCTCCTCAAAATGGAGCCCCTTCGAAGCTCACCGAGCTGCTGTCAGAGTGACAGATTCCATCGCACGCAGAAACTGCAGGACTGGGGTGTTGTGTCAAGCTTCGTAGGGGGTTGGTGGGACATAATCAGAAAGTGGATTTAAAAACAGAAAGGAAGAGGATTTATTGACCCTTTGAGAGCTCTGATGGAGATCAGCGGAGGCTTAGTCTGCAAGTTGGATTGATGGGTTCACTGGAGCAGCTGCACGCCTCGCTGATCAGCAGTCTGGCTCATGTCTTCATCAGGCCCTCATGCGAACATTAGCACACAAACCGCTGTGTGGATGCTTGACAACCACAACCGCAATGGGCTCCACAGCTCAGTAAAAGAAGGACGATACAGTCATCATCTGTACCGGTGCCCAGATACATGCTGATGTTGAAGTAAAGGACAGTAATGGACAGCGCCACACAGGGACTAAAGTGGCACAGCAGGCAGCAGGAATACCAGATAAAGCTGTATGGATGCAATCGTTTATCATTGTGCATTTCAGAATGCTAAAAAGTTCAAAAGTCCTGGGTTTTAGCCCTCCAGGAAGTGGAGGGATTGAATAGCACATTTTGATCATTAATAGACGTCAACATCTCCTAAGCAAATGATTTCTTCGAGATTTCGCCTTCATTTGTACGGCTGCATATCTTACTGAAGGCATTCGGCACAGAAACCACAGCAGAGCCACAGAGTGACATCTGCGTGCCCGTTTCCCTGTGTTTTTAGATTGCAAAAATAGACGATTTCATTTAACTCTCCATTCCTTACCCTTCAGCCTTTCGGTAGCTCTTCCAGGACAACCGTGCCGCCGTTTTCTCTCTGCTTAGACACTGCTGACCACTGAACATCGCGTCCACATTAACATTAATTTATTGTCTGTGCAGAAACCAACTTTAATGGGAAAATAAAAGTGATGAACAGCACCGAAAAGCAACGCGGCACTGGGCAACACTTAAACAACTCGTACGCAATGTTTATTTTTGACATAAAACATTGCCAAAAGACAGAAGACTAAAAAGATTTTTTTTATTTCCTTCACAAAGACTTTTGTGTCCCACATTAATGCAGAATAAAAGGGCAAAATGATATCGTGGAAGCATCAAGTATCCCCAAATGCCTGGTCTGCAAAACCGACCGCGTTCTGCACAGAAAGGGGCTTTTCAGAGCTCTCTGAGTTCAGGAGGCCTTGCAAGAGCTCTCCTGAGACTGCAGCGCACAGAAACAGAGCTCAACACCAAGTTCACACTCGGTGCCTCCTCTTCCTCACACGGACACTTCTTGAGCCCCCTTCCTCCTGCACCACTGCGGTCAGAACTCGCTGGCCCATCAGCTGAAAAGCTTCTTTGTTAGCCACATGTGCGCAACCAAGAGGCTGACTGGGCTTTTCAGACGCCGGTGGAGCCAAGGTCTCCAGTGCGGTCGACTCCACTGAGGGTCTCGGACATTACGCAGAGCTGCGCTCTGCCTGTCTGCATGCAAGGGACACTCAACACCCCCACTAAAGCCTGTGCTTCGCACCAAACAGAAGACCATTCATCCAGAGACAGTCTTCCCGGCACCAAAGCGGATGACTGGAATATGAAGGACGGTGCTGTAATCTTCCTCACGTCTGGACTGCTTTAAAGATGGTCAAAAGATCTCTGGAAATCGGCAAGTAAAGACTACCGCGCAGTCTGTGACAGTGAGAAACTTTAAAGACCAGCGCCGAAGTAGATTACGTTGAGTGGCATTTTGAGCATTGGCAGACTGCTTTTTGCAAACACTGAATTCTGCGTATTACTCTCATTCCCCAGCCAAAACTGGCAAAAAGCTCCTTTTGTCTTGAAAATCACAAAAATTGTGAATTTGGTTAAGAAAAAATCCAGTGGACCGTGAGAACCAAACTGCGGGCGGCATTGTGAAGGGATTTAATTACCTTGACAGATTAATGCATCCTCATCTTAAACCCTATAAATACAGTTTGTGCGGTTATGAAGAGCCAAAGCTTTAAGTACAAACTGGAGGTTGCAATGGCACATTGACCGTCTGCAGTTGTTGCTGCGCTGCCCATGGCCCTACAGCACACTTCCGCGTCAGGGTGAGACGGGCACCCACGTGCGACCCCATGTGCCCCTTGGCCTCTGTCACAATGACACCACTAAGATGGTGACAGGGACTAAAGTGGGAGGGCAGAGCAGATCCCTGGAGGACAGTGGCCAGAAGCTGCACAAAGGTTTTTGGCTGCTGCGCTTGGGCTTCATTCAAATGCGAGGCCACCATGGTATGGCTACCACGCAGACCTGGAGGAACATCGTACAGGTAGTATGTGTGACAAAAACAGGGTTGCTGGGTTTAGGGCCGTGCTCCTGAGAACAGGGCAGCTTGAGCCACTGTCAGTGTCTCGAAGTACAAAACAACAACATTAAACTTGCGCCTGAGCAAATGGTGCTTGTGGGTGCAGGAAAACCACGGTATCTCTGGGTATTTGGCAAACATGGCGTTTGTGGGCAAAGCGCAACTCAAGAATATGTGGACCCGCAGCAATCTCTAAGTGTGAAAAGAGCCCGAGTGCGAGCTGTGAATGTTTAGCGGTACAGAAGTATGCACGACTGTCGACCCGGTATGTGGCATCTGCAGCACATATGTGACAAACACTGAGGCTGAAAGCGGCACCGCCTGACCCTCAGAGATGGAATTAAAGCAGCGCAGGAATGCTGAGAGGCACACAGCACACAAGCAACTGCATCAGCACCACAGAGGCCCCCCAGATCCCGGCAAGCCCCTGTGCTTCTCCGCTGGAGGGGCAGCAAAGACGGCACGGACCCCGTTCCTCCCGTGTGCTTCATCAAAGTCCTCGGTCCATTAATTTCCACCGCACACCTTTCATCTTTATTACAACGGAGACGGAAAAGAGATTTTTCCGAGAAGCCAGAGCCGTGAGCTAACGCTTAGAAGCGGCCGCCTCTCCACGAAGGAAGCGGGATGCGCAGGGCGAGAAGCAGGTGGCGCCGGCAAGCGGAGCTCCGAATGGACCGACGCCAACGAGAACAGCTTAGCTGAAGGGCCACATAGATCCTCCCCGCTGCACTTGGTGAAGTACGTCGGAAAATTTGCCATTGATCGGACGATGACCCCTTAGGGTCCAATTACGGCAGAGAGAAAATAATTATGCATCAGCCTAAATCTGCTCGTAACATGATAATAAGTTGGGGAACATCCCAGCAGAGCTGCAGCACTGAAACAATGGGCCTAATCTCGCTTGTAATGGAGTCAGAAGTGAAAACAGATACTGAGAACCACTACAAAGCACGAGGTTGGAATTCTTCCAAACATACAGATTATTTCGCAAAGAATAAAACAGTGTAAGCTCATTAAAGCAGAAAATATCTGGCATTTAATGAAGCTTTAAGCGGAATTTAATTGTATCGGATTTTCCCTTTCCAACCTCGTCCTTTAGAAAATATGCTTTCCTGGGTGGGGCGATGCTTTTCAGTCTTGTTGTGAGCATCTGATGTGATTATGAGAGGAACACAAGGGAGGTGTTAAAGATTTAATGGCTGTAACAGAAAATAAATGAACTCAAACACATTTAAGCGCTGCGAGGATTTTAGCAGAAACCCCGTAAATCAAGCGCACTTCTGCATTATTGTGAAGGGCATCAGGGATGCGTTTGTGCCATTTCAACTCCCAGCAGTTACGCTGAAGCTCAGCCAGGTGTGAATCGTGCACGTAAACGATATTTAAAAATCCCGAAAGAGAATGGCGGTGGATCAGACGTTGCTGGAAGTCCCCCATCTGCATTTTTGCTTCAGTGTCAAGAAACAAGCGCGGTTGTTTTGAGACGTTTGGCCTCGGTGGGCACTCGGACGGCCCGCCATGGCTGGATGATGCCAGGTCGCCGCTGCGGCCCTGACCTGGCTCAGACCCAAGTCTTTGTGCAAGAGAACATATGAAGACGTTGCAAAACACGTTTGGAGGCACTTGAGAATGCAGCGCAAAAATGCTCTGCGATGTTCTAAAATGAAGTGCCCTAACCGTACATATAAATGCAAATCAAGATACATTTCACAGTTTTAACACTGTAATTGTACAGTTGCAATTGCTGTAATATTTTTAAAGTGTTTAACATGCATTCAGAGATTAAAAATGTCTGCTTTTGGCATTTATCCTTGATATGTGTTGATCTTAGTTCCCTTCCACTGCAGGGAACACAAAATGGTGCCTGCATGTGCCTGGTCTCTCAGCGGGTTTTTCTATGAAAAAACCCAACACGGGGGGCATGGTGAACATTGTCTGCTTGGATTAGCAAATCTTATCTTCTATACAGTTTGCTTATTTTTCACATTTCAACCAAATACATCTGCAGTCAGCATGTTCCTAAAATTTCTACAATAGACCTCACGTGTTGCAAGAACCAACCGTAATAACGTCACATGAAAGAAACAATGCGATTTAAGAAAAGCTGTTAAGTGATTCTCCTGTACATGTTCCTATTTTTTTGTTTTACTTCTCAATTCTTGAAGCGATCCTAATTTTCAAAGAACTGTAATAAAAGTTTGACCCTGTTTTTAATAGCAAAATGCCTGAAGACACTCAAAATTTTTAATGTCACAAAACCAGCTTTCTTCTCCAACATTTGAAACTTTCCCCCCTCAATGGCTTATATACAGTACCATAAATATTATATACAGTTTTCAGAGCTAATGCATGCCCTGCAACTGAATTTCTTTTTTTGCCAAATGCATGTCATTAATGACTGCTTTCTATAAAAGAGATTAAACTCATCTATTAAACATAAACCAGGGTAGCTGAAACAAAATCAGTTTAACTAAACGAAATATATTCAGACCTCAAAGTAGTTATTGCACCAACCTTTACAACCGCTGCTAACACATTTAAGCTCCACCTGTAAAACTGTTGAAACACTCAGAAGTTGTACACACACATACGCCTGTACACACCTGCCAGTTTACCTGTGCACATAAAAATGCAGGACTGCGACAACAGTGTTTAATTAATCGTTTGAAAATCTGAAAACTGATGCTCGGGTCCACAAGAAAATGTACAAATGAAGAGCAACATGCGCTGTCTGACTTCCTTGAAAATATGTTTCACTTCACATTTTATTGAGGAATTATGCCAGTTCTGAGCACAAACCACAAGCAGGCACTTTATTTAAAAATAATAAAAGGAATCACCAATCCAGAAAATCCAATTATTAATATCCATCAGGCAAAGGCCACGAGTTGGACTCCGTACTGTATTCGGCGCATGCTAATAACTGCAGTTTGTCCATCAAACAAATAATATTGAGCGAAAGGTTGTCCTTCGATTTATTTGTTTATCTTAAGTTGGCAGTGCTTTGGTTCGGCTCTCAAAGGAGCCCTGCAGCTGCACAGGGGACGAAGGAACCGAAGCCAACGATGACTTCAGACCACAGAAGCTGTTGTACAGATGGGCCAAGTGGAGACCACGATCACCAGCGTGGAGAAGCGCGAGCGATAAACCCGTACGTCGCAATGATGTCTTACAGCTTCAGCTTCAGATTACTAAACAGGAAAAGCGCATTCATAAACATGCAGTCAACAGCAGAGTGAAATAAGACACACGGGGAAAAAAGACAGCAGCGTGCAAAGGGGAGAAGAAAGATGTGTAAACAGCAACACTGATTGCATCTTCATGGATGAGTGGCACCCGGGCGCTCTGAGCCTCGCCCGCTGACAGCCAGAGCGACGATTATATCAGCCCAACAGAACAGATCGGGGGGCTCATTTTTACTGCCTTATCAGCCCGAAATATGGCGAGAGCCAAGCAGACACGAGTGCGGCAAACACAAGTGTGTAACCTAGCGGCGCCCACAGCTCACTAACGCACATTTGTGGCTGACACTTATGGGGCAGAGCAGTGGGGTCCACGGATTAGGTTCTGGCTCCACCAGCGCACCAAAAATTTTCTCTGCATTACCGGGTTTACTTCAAGCACACAGCACATGTTGGGAAGCGCAGACTTTTATATTTGGCAAGTCTGGATCTCCCAGACCACACTTTGTCCCGTTGTTGATGACAGGGTAGTCAGTACAAGGAGAAGGAAGTGGGGGCAGGCTCAGTAATGCATTTGGACTCCTTGAATCACATGAGCAGGACTCAGCAGGTGAAGCGCTGAAATCACACGCGGGTGGAGAACGAAGGCAGCCGTAGAGATGCCTTCAAGAATTAAGTACAAGACTGAAGATCAAGAGCATTAGCAGCAAACAGGAGATGAGGGAGGGCTCCTCCATTTTCCTGGCTATTTCAGAGGCTGAGAGCTGAACTGAAGCAGCAAAGAGGTCCCTAAAGCCTCAGTGGATCCATGCAGTCTACCCCCATCTGAGCTATGCATTCCCACTCTGGGCTTAAAAGTCACAGAAAATTTGCAGAAACCCATAAAACAGAAGCTCAAATCTGGTCTACATTAGATAACAGACTTACTCTATAGACACCTCCCATGCTCACTTTCCACAGTCCCTGCGCCCCAAAATGCGATACCCTGATGAGAATTCAATGGGCGACTTTCACAGATAACAAAGCAGACAGGTACGTCACAGTGGCATAAATCTAGCAGAGTACTGAGGCCTCCCAGGCCACACGTTTGTAAATCACACAGGAACGTTCAAACTCACCAACAACCAAGTCTGAGGCGCCATGGCTGCTGCTGAGTTAATTTCCTAACCTTCCCATTTCCTACCATCCAACGTGCATTCAGGAGGCTCTGAGGCCCCAGCCTACCTGGCCCTCTCCATAAGGTGAGCATTGTCCTCTTTAGGCCCTGCACTTTGTTCTAACCGCCCTCTGAATTGGGCAGCCAAAGTGCTGGCGTTGGCATGACCCAGACAGACAGCTGCCACTCCTCATGAAAGCAGCTCCGTGGGGAGCCACCAGGCACTCAGCCCGGCTGAGAGCAAAGTTCCTACCGCTGACTTTCCTGAAGCAAGGCCGCTGGGGTCCGACTGACCGAGAAGCGGTGACTCCTTCAAGCAATCTGCCCAGGCTGATGGAGGCTCTACATTTCAGTTTTTTATAATCTTTTTATAAAGGGATGGGGGGGGGGGGGGGGGTTATCAGCCACCACCCTGAAGGCAGCACCACCTGCCCTCTGACACAAACGGCAACCGTGCCTGCTTCTAGCCCATCGTCAGACTCAAAAATGCATTCGATCGGCTCCAAATGCAGCAGACAGGTAGAAACGGAATGTACGCTGTGAGCCTGTGGTTAGCGGAATCTTCCGGGAGTTGGTCAGGGCTTGTCCCCTCCTCAGGGAGTCCTGCCTGCCGTGTTGATTCCCTGGGCAGGTTCCCGCGGCAACGGGGAGGAGCATCGAGACTCCCGGGCGGCTCGCCGGACCGCAGCTAAACACGGTCTGACAGGTGCGTGTGCCCCTCCAAGCAGCCCTCTCCTGTCCTCAGGAGTCCCAAGAGAGGATGGTCGCCTCCCTACGTGTCCATCAAGCACAGCACGGTGTGCTCCAGTAAAGGCGACCTTCTCCCCCAACAGACGATGGAAAAAAGTCAAATCTGTTCCTCATTATAACTTTATGGAATGAGCATTAAATATTTCTCTTCCACAAGCTACATTTAAAAAAAAAAAAAGCATTGTTTAGGGGCAAGGAAATCAGCCTCTCAGCTAAATTAAACTCAGGTGTTCGCAAGTGCCGGCTTCTTCTCCCATCAGCACAGCCTTCCGTTCTCAAGGATTAGCTGGGCGCTTCCCATCTATAAGAAGGCCTCACGCCCGAATAATCGGCGCCGTTTCGGCCGAGCTGAAGCTGCTACGGAAACGCACGCGGACGCGGCTGGAGGGGAGCTCGGCTCAGCGAGCGCACGGTAATCTCCGCTAATCTCCCCAGCCCGACTCTGTCATGCACGATCTGGGTTCGGAAACCATTAAGTCCAAACACGGGTTCCTCCTTCTAATTTTAGCGTCAAACTAATTCCTTAACACAAAGCATCGGCTTGTGACAAAGCAGAGGCCCTCGTACGCTTTTCCTTTGCTCGGCCGACGCAGGTCGGAGCGTGTCTTGCTGAGGGACATCTCGTGCGCCAGACAACGCTCCTACTCCCTACGCGCGGAGCGACGTGCCCACGGGCATGGTTTTCCGGGTCTGTTGCACGCGACCGCGCTTACCTGGCCCGGGGTTCCCGGACGGGCTGTCTGATGCGCTCCGGGCCCCATCGGCGCGTTCAGGTGAGGTCACGGCGTGGAAATCCTCGTCCGACATCTGTTCGCAAGCTGGACAGGGTGAGGCTGCAGGTGCGAGGGAGGGCAAGAACATCAGCGCTGTCAGACAGAGACCCAACAAACACCCCCCCCCCCACACACACACACACACAAAGACGGAACAGCCCCTCCGGCACGGGACCACAAGCTGACAGGGGTCACGACACAGCCACGAGCTTAGAGGAAACACTTGTAAGCTGTAAGGAAGCCCAGGATCCACGTAAAATACAGCAATGATGGGTTGGGCGGCGGCAGAAGGCCAGGGCGATCCTGGGTTCTTGTCCAACCGTCCGGCTGCGTTTCGGCGTAGCGCGTTCACAACCCAACGTGGGCCACGGAGAAGCGGGGCTCGGGAACCCTAGACGTTTCTCGGCAAACCGCCAACGCTCCCGGTTCGACAGTCACGGCTGCTGCTCCTCATTTCATCGACACGGCCATTAGGAGGTGGCCTGCGAGCAGGCCGCCTCTGTAGGGCAGGCATCTCCTCACGCAGCAAACGGCCCCCATTACGAGCAACTCAGTCCGGCTTTAAGTGACGGCCAGGACGGCAAGGCAAAGTCCTCTTTTCCTCAGACTTCGGCTGCAGAGGTTTTCTGGAAGACTTCGCGCCGCCGCCGCCACACTTTGCACGCACGCAGTGTGGGGGCGAGAGCAGCGAAGCACGACGGCCTGAGGCGACGCCAAGCGCTGAAACACACGGCGAGTACCTGCAGCGGAGGGCTCCCCTTCTCAGAAGGGAGGCATTCGAAAAGGCAGCTGCGGTCTTCCTGTGGCTCAAGCGGCGGACGACGGCGTCGGGGCCCGGCGGGGACCGAGGAGCTCACCTGAGGGCGGGCGGCACCTGGACCTCCTGCGGCGTCACACCATCGCCCGCGCCTCAAGGAGCCGCGAGGTTCTGTGCAGTCGAGCGTGGAAACCGAACGAAAGCCGTGCGGAGACTCCGATGTCGGCGTCCCGAGAACTTCGCTGCTTCCCAGCGAGTCCATACACGCCCCCCGCCGCCCCGCCGTTCCCCCCCCGTCCCGACCCGACTCAGCTGGGCAAGTCGCGGCTCGGCGCGCAGAAACTGCAGGCGCGGCGCATGGGCAGAAGTCGGCGGCGACCCGGCTCCCCTCGCCTCATCCCAAAGGGAAAAGGTGGCCACCCCGGCAACCCCAGCCGCTCGGCTTTTCCTCTCCTTCTCGTCCCGCTCCTTTCGGCCAACTTTCCCAGTCGGTGGCGAACTTTTGTCCGCCGTGGAACTCCCCGTGTGCGCCGCGCACAGAGCCTCTCGCTCGCCGACCCCTCCAGAGCCGCCTGTGCTTCTCTCCTTCGGCTTTTCTTTCTTTCTCTTCTTCCGTCAGACCCCTCTTTTCGGGACTGCAGCGGGTTGCAACCCTGCTTTACCCCGCTGTACTGTGCACCACCGCGAAAGCTGAGCCAAGATCTGCCGCGCTGGAATCTGTGGATAAGCACAAGGAGATGCACGCAACTGCTCTACTTTGGCTTTCAGTCTTAAAAATTCCTTCTTCAGAGTGACTGAAAGAACAAAAGCCGCACGATAATAAGAATAATAATTAAAATGAAAATCCCACATTCATAAACTTCTCTGAAAAACAACTATTGTTATTATTATTATTATTACTACTACAGGAAAAAGTTAACACTTCTGGATTTTTTTCCTTTTGGGCTGTCATTTATGCACGATCATCTGTTTTCCTTTCACAGGACACATGTTTTATGTTTAAATGACTTAACTGATTTTTTTTTAAAGGACAAAAGCTTCCATATTTTCCTCTTGTTGCTCCTGTTTCCTCCCACAATCTGATTTGTGGGTATTAAGTAAAGACGGCACTCGGCTCCCGGGAGAGATGCCGAGCGACGGGTAAGAAACAAAAAAAAAACACTGCGGATATTCAAATAAACAAGCAAGGAAGAAGGCCGGCGAGCGCGGTACGGAAAGAAGCGTAAAACCCTTCGATGCCGCTCGCGCCCTCAGGCCTCGGTCTGTCCAGCTGAAGCAGTCGGCTGCTTTGGAAACGTTCTTGTAGAAATGAGAAGTGACCACAGCAAATGGTGGCATAAAAACAGGTGAGTTAAGGCGGTGGAGTCGGTTTGCTGGTCATTACCTTCTTGTTTAGGAGGACTCTCAATGTTGGACAAGCAAACACATCAGCAGTTAGCATTAACAGATGTTTGAAAACTTTCTAACCCTAACCCTGTGGTGGCCTGGTGTCCACTGGTGTCCATCACGAACAGTCTGTCCACACAAAGTGCCACATCCGCAGCAGGGGCCTACGAGCCTGCGACGGGGCTGATGTTACGGCACTTCCTGTCCTCCGATGCTTCCCGGTCTGCGCAGAAAGAGCATCCGTCTTTTCCTCCGGCACGGAGAGATGCTCTCATCTGCGCTGCCAGTTACGCACGCGGCTGCAGCGGATGCCCTTCCCCTTCGATCGCTTTTTTTTTAAACATCAAGCACCATTAAGCAAGTTTTATAGGCGCCTGCTTGTTCACCACAGCGTTACTTTGCACAGATCGCCAGTTTACGGTGAGCAAGGTCACATTTCAGCCACCTTTCCATGTGGCCTGCAGATGCCGTGTGTCAAGGTGTGCGTGTGGTGTGCGTGTGTGAAGCTCCAAAGCTGCTTATCCATCCCATGCAGGCACCTTCCTCCCAACATGAAGATGTATAAAAAATGTTGAAATGTGGACTGTGAACAGTGGGCTGATCTGCACTAAGTACAGAATTCCACTTCTAGCAACACAAAAACAACCTTTCAGTTTTCTTGAACACCTTCAACCCCAGAAGAAGCAGCACTTGGCCTCACCTGTCACAGCCGAGGAACACAGGACTCCTGGACGCACACTGGTACCTGCGTGAAGAGGGGCTGCGGGCTTCCCAGGTTGCTTCCTCCAGTCACACCACAAGGAGCCTAGAGCCCATAAACAGTGTTTTCCCCGAAATGATATTGCAAACACATCTGGATTGCGAGGCGGCGGCCGCACCCCACCCCCCCAACCAGGGGAGCGTGTTTCTCAGCTTGCTGCCTCCCTCTTACCGTCACAGTGAAAAGCTGCAGAGTCCTGGTGCTCTGCTGTTTGACACAAGGTGGAAGAGTGTGTGTGTGTGTGTGTGTGTGGGGGGGGGCTTCCACTGATGTTCATATCTGCGGAGGGCTTTGCTGTTATTTTAAACTTTTGACGCCGGTTGTTTTCGGTGGCCATTCAACTTGGCTTTGACCAGGGAGAGGCAGGAAGGAGAAATGTGGTTCCAATCTTTGACAGAGATGCCTTTGTTCTCCAGAACCAGCGTGGCTCTGGCCTCAGGGGCCACCGCTAGCGTTAGCCTTCTTCTTAATCGCGTTCCCGTCTCCGTGAAGGCAACCTTTTGGGTGTCCCATGGCTTCGGAGCCCGTTTGGTGATACGCGTTGTTTGTGAACGTGCGGGGAGAAACCTGGGCCGAGCTGTACGAATGTCAGAAGAGTTAGTGCAACCGGGGCTGAGTGGGGAAATTTACAGGCGAGTTCAAGTTTCCTGCCGAAGTTTTATTCATCGATTCTCTGTGAATCACAATTATTTTACCTCGGTTTTGGCCATTAGTTTTTTTTTTCCAAGATGCTTTTTGCCTGCGGCCCCCTGGTGCAGCTGGAGTGATGGATAACAAGGACTCTGAAAGGAAAGGAAATTTCTTTTTCTCCACAGTAAATGAGCTGTGACCACAGTTCCCTCATCACACAGCTACTCGCCTATTGAATGTTCAGAAATTAAAATTCAAACTTCATTTCTGAGAAACTCTGACTCACTATCCTGCAGAGAATAACAGGAGAATGTCTGGATCCCGGCACTTCTGCTCGATCGGATAAGCTTTAGCTGTTTTAACACAAGCCGATGCGCATCCGGCGGGATAAAACGACATCCTGTCAGGGCGCCTGGGTGTGACACGGGCACGGACACTTTGTGCGGGGGACGCGGGCCGTGAAGCGCAGGCCGAGGGGCCGCTCGGCCGGTGCTGCTCTCTTGCCTTCTGGATCGCTGGTTTGTTTACCCCTCCTGGTGGACAGAGGCTGCAGCACAGCGGCGGGAAGCAACCCTGCGCACCGCCGGCTGGCCAGCCGGCCAGCAGCACCAGGCGGCGAGACGGCAACCGTCTCAGGTGCGCGGGTCCCACGCGGGGGGTTCACGGGACTTTGCGCGTCATCAGAAAGGGCGAACTGACAGAAGTGTCATGACTTCTACTTCCTACCCAGGGGGATGACGTACGGAACGCTGAAAACGTGCCTCCGATTTCCAAAATCGCCGTTAACGGTCTGCTTCCTAGAAGAAACCGCGAAAGCACCTGAAAGACAAACAGATCCACGATGAAATAAACGCCGGTCGCTGTGCAGCGCGACACCACACCTGGGTCACCTTTTACTCGCGATTTTCTCTCGCCGTAGGACAAAACGCACATCAGAGTCCCGCTTCCTCTTTGACTATAAGCTCATATTCCCGATTATTACAACAAATTGCCAGCTCTCCCCTTTATTAAACTTCCGATTCAACCTTTAAAACACGGCAGTCCGTTTTGCATAAAATATAAATGTAATTAACTATGACAATTTCCTTAAGGATCAAGGGCCGTTTCCAAAATGCTTAAAGATTCGGAATGAGGAGCACACGAGTACTTCCGTATCGCGGTTATGATCGGAAATGTTCTCGAAAATACGGTAAAATTCAGAAACTAATTAAGAGCCCCTTTCCCCCGCGTGTCAGCCCCCATTGCTGTGATTAATGGCAGTCACGCTGTAGGTAGCGGCGAGAAAATTAAATGATAAAAGATTCATAAAAGACTCAATTTCTTAACTGCAAGGCTCCTTAATTGTTTTGTCTTGCTGTCTCCGAGCACATTTTCGCCTGACTGATGTCCTTTGCGCGTCGGCGGAAGGTGCTGTGCAAATAAGATGACTTTGCTGCGAAAACACCCCAAATGAAACAGATTGTTTATCGTGACAACAGCGGCGCGCAGGAGGCACGGTGTCTCACCTCCGGGGGGGGTCCTGTGACCGAGCCGCAGGGAAGCCACCGAGGCGGAGGACAGTTGTTCTCCTTTGAGGATTTAGCGGCGGCCCGGTGACCCCGAGCGCCCCGTACCTGGGAAGGTGACGCGCACGCGAGCGCGTTTTCGGGCCTCTTCTTGTCAGCCCGAACTCGGTCACGCGGAGGCTTTACGGGAGCGTCCGCGCGGGAAGCGCACGTGTGCGGAGCGCAAACCTGCAAAACCGACAGTTCCGTTACCGAGCCGTTCATTATTATTATTCGATATCGCATTCATCATTCCCCGAGCGAGCAGTTGTTGGCCTAAGTTTCACCCCGTTGTTCACGCAGAACGGAGTTATTCGAGGACGACTCCATCACGCCGCTTTATGCCAAGTTTGACTTAAGAGGGCGCACATGTCTCAAAGCCCCAGCACACAGCTGAAAGCCATCTTTAAACTTCAGCGCCAACTGGGAAAAAGGGGCTACAGAGATGTCCAGATTACAGGGAAAGAGCCAGGCTGGGGGTGGAATCGGCACGGCTCGACCACCCAAGAAACCGTGAGCAAACTCGAGACAGTGTAATAAGTATTTTATTGCATTTTATAATGCCATTGTCAATAATTAGTACAGATTACATGCAACTAGAACTACTGTACAGTTTTTTATTGTCTGCAGGAACAGACACAAGAAGATTCAGGTTACAAATACACAGATATATGTGGGTTTTTATACAGCATGGAGAAAATGGCAGTGACTGGCGTTAAGAGGACTACCCAGGTGACGACAAAAAGTTGGGTGCTTAGTTGCCTTTTTTCTTTTTCTTTAATTCAAATCACCCACCTCTTCTTCCCCGGGGCTCAAAAAACCTAAAGGAAAAGAAAAGAGAAAAAAAAAAAAGCCCAAACAAGAATGAAGGAAGTCACTGCTTAAAATGTACACACATTCATCAGATACAATGAAAGGAGCACTGAAGTGGTAGTTCCGATTTGTTGGTGTAGAAGTTAATACCGTCAGGCAACCTTACAACTTTCTCAACCCCCCCCCCAACCCCCAGAAAAGGGGAAAAAAAAAAAAAAAACTAAGGAAACAGAAAACAGCCACGTCAACGTTGTCGTTCACTATATAGCGGAGTTCCTGTGGCACAGAGTTCATCTGCGAGGCCATGGCGTTGGTGTCGCGATCGCGGGAACAAATGGTTGGAGTTGCTTCCGAGTTGGGGGGCAACGTGGCGAGGTCGCCTCCCTTTCACCTTCATCGCTCAACTATTTGGCTGTGGCCGTGGTGAGCTGAGTGTCAACAGGTTTGGAATAAGAAGCAGCCACACACAAGCAGCTTTGGTGGTCGCTGAAGGTGAAACGCATCTCTGAAAGCCTTTGAAAGCCTCTTTTGGTTCAAGCATGTCTGTCCCGGAGGAGCGATTACCCCAAAAACAGTCAACTAGCAACTGGAAAAGCCTTTGCTTTCTTTGTTATTTATGTCCTGTGGGTCTGGGCCATCCGTGCCACGTGTGAGGGGGACTCACGGTCACTCTGTCTGGAGCGCAAGGCGGGCATTTTCGACCGCCGATGCCACCGAGGATGCGAAGCACAGGGAGCGGCGGAGGGCGGATGTCGCTTGAGCTGCAATCGCTGCCGGCGCTCGACGCTACGAGGCCACAACAGGTTTGTGGTTCCACCGGGCGACCACGAGATAGACGCAGACCGCCGAGGGACGCCACGGCCCTCTGGGTTGTCGATGCACGGCAACAGTCCAAAACTACCACGGGTTTAGCGAAAGACAGTCTTAGAAATGGTCGATACAGGAATGATTCGCTTTAAAGGGACTTTGTACACACATTGGCACCTAAAAAGGACCAAAACACCTTAGAGTTACTCTGTCTTACAAGCAAGAGAGGGCTACATATTTTCTTCAATTTTCTGTCTCTCTTTTTGAGGTTTTGGTCCTGTCTTTGAGAAAAGTCCTTCTGAGGTATCAATACACAACAAATTAATCTTTTTTGTTTTTGTTTGTTTGTTTTTTTCCTTAAAAATGCATAAATGCAGTACAGAGACAAAAAGTATCAAAATAGACCTAGCTAAGATAAATATACAAACAGGTGTTACCTAAACCACTTATCTAACTTTTATTCTTTTTTAAAGATAATACACTTAAAAAAAATCATCGTCATCATCATCATCATCATCATCGTCCCAGACGTTTTATGAAGTAAATTGAAAAAGGGAAAAAAAACAAACTATTTAACCATGATACCTGCAGCACTTAATATGATAAATACATACACTTTAGCATAAGCAATACAGTATAGGCATTCTGAGCTGAAAGCTTTACAATAGCTAAACAGGTGCAGAAAGTAAAGAAAATTAAAAAATAAAGTATGGGGAAATGCCCTGGAGAGAAAAGCCAAGCAATAATACACAATAATACATCATAACAACAAAGTTGGAAAGTAAGATAAGTGTTTTAAAGATCTGCTAACACCATCAACCGATGTCAAACTACATCTTAGAAAAGGACTTTCCTTACAGATGTACCTTAAAGCACACTTGAAGATTCTTTAAAAAAAAAAAAAAAACAAACAAAAAAAAAAAAACCTTGTAAATGCAGCCGTTCCTTTACTGCCAAAGTGAAGCTCGCACTTGTGTCTACGATGTGGGCACCTGCTTTACTCTTTGGATGTTCGTTTGACCCCGGGGCGAAGCAGCGGCCCTCTCGCCGGTACCGTCTCGTGGAGGGCGCGGGCGGCACCGCCGAAAGGGACCTCCCGCACGCGCTCCGCTCTGCCGGACTCGGCGCAAAGCCGAGCTCCTCGGAGGATCTGCGGACGGCTCCCTGCTCTCCTGCCCTTCCGCGACGGACGGCCGGTCGGCAGCGGTCACCCGAGCGGGTGTCGGACGCGACGGTGACGGGCGCGGGCACATTACCGGGCCGCAGTTCGCCCTAAAAGCGTGCTTGCGCGGTAATGAGCTGCGCCCGCCACCGTGCAAGCGCCGCGTCCGACACCCAGCTGACTTGGCCTATTGAGCTCCTCTAATGACCGGCATCTCTATTGCTCTTATTGACTAGGAGTGAGCCTGGACTTTGTTATGCACACGCAATTACGGCACACAATTAAGCCGCCACACAAAGGATCTGTTTATAGAGAACATGGTAATAGATCACTTAAAGATGGCGAATACGTATTCTCTGTAGACCTTTTAAATACGTTGACCACTTATGTTCGTGCTTAATAGAACTCAGTGATTTGGAGAGGTAGTCATCTTTTTCAATGTAATACACATTTTTTTCTGTTCTTGCTCATGAATTTGGAGTACACGCAGCCAGACGCATCTCCCAGCCCACCAGGCTGCACTCAGTAGCGCGTATTTTGGTTTATTCTATTATTATCGCCATCACCATCAAAGAAAAAAATGACGCGAGCATTGAACGCGGACATCGAGGACTGGCCTTTGACTTTGTCGACTACTTTTAAGGAGGTAGTGTTTTTTGGTCTTCGCCTCGTGTCCCAAAGTCTTGCCTGTAAGCTGCAAAGCTCTTCCGTCATTAGCAGTTTCCTATTCGAGTGCATTTGCAGCGGCCGCTCAACAGCACGAACGCGCACCTGTGCCGCACCGAGCCGAGTCAACGGTTCCTCCGCTGGGAAAGAACGGCAAACGGCGGCGACGCGGCTCCGACCCGCCAACACGAGCGCGGCTCATTGTCACGAGGCCCACAGCGCAGCCGCGCCTCGCCGCTCGCGTGTCGAGCCCTCCTGCAAATGTCTCCTCTCTATGACACAAACGTCGCACGTGAAACGGAGGGATGGGGGGGTATTGATTCGGGGAGGATTTGTCGGGTCGATAGAGCCGGAATTTAGAAGGAAAATAACGCGACCGCTATCCGGTTAATTTTTGGGAACCCCCCTCCCCCACACCCAGGTACGGGCAGCTAAAAACATGCAAAGAACAGACAAGATGGACTGTTTTATTAAATTAGTCAACTTACAGTAATTCCAGGGTGTGTGTGCCGCATGCGCGCGTTTTCGTCACGCTGTCTCCTTTGGTGCCCGAAACACCGCTTTTTGGTTTTTCACGTCTTATTGGGTTTTCACAGTAGAAAAACTGCCTTTTCGCAACAAACACCGAGTCTAAGCCGCTGGCTCCCTGTCAGGATGCAGGAGAAGTACGGTCACCTTCAAGTGCCTAAAGAGAGCAAGAGAAGCATTTGCAGCTTTTTCTGTGTTTTACCCTTTTTAGGGCTGTGTTCACAACACTGTGTAGCCTGAGACGAGGGGTGAAACTAAGTGCTTTCTTTCTTTTTCTAAGCAACTGCACGAGTTTGGGTAAAATACTGAAAATACTGTACTGTTTTTGGCCTTTCACATCCACAAAACTAACTTTTTAAAAGCTTTCAAGCAACCAAATTCTTGCTCTTCTGCATGGCATACTTTGGTTTTTGGAATGTTCTGTACTGTAAGCAATGAACAAATTACTTAACTTAAAAGAATAACAGCGATAATAATTTAAAACTACAGATCTGTATTCATTTGGCCAGTACTTTTGTAGGGAAAGAAAGAAATGGAAGGGTTTTTGGTTTACTACACATTTCTTTGGTAACCTGTAACAAAAGCGAAAATGGGAAAAAGAAAAACAAAACAAAACAAAAAACAGAAAATAACACATAAGAAAATTTGTTAAATTTGGTACGGCACTGCAGAAAACAGTTTTGCTTTTGTGCTCACCGGCATAAGAGTAAACCTTACATGCTGTTCCAATAAAGCCAATTCACATAGTGAATTGCACGTAGCTTTTTACATCTCATGAAAGTACACAACGCTGAGCCGATGCTGAGCAAAGCAAAACGCCGCGCTGTTAGCCACATCGAGAATCCCCACGTGCTTTTTGTACGACGAAATCCATCCCGGTGGAATCTTTGTGGAATGAGGTATTCTGTGACCGCAGTTCTGTATACGTACATATAGAGTTTAAAGCAATGCTTTGTATTGCAGCTGATGTTACTGAGAGAGGACAAAAAAGGACAGACGAGGTAAACCCATCTCAAGCGGGCAGCTGCCGGGCAGGCGGAAGAGACGCATCCCCAACTGCGCCCATTCTACCCTTTTGCTCACACAGCTGCTCCTTGGCACTGGGATCTCACTCAACTCCCCTGCTTTTCCGCCCTTAGCCGTTAAGTGCTGATCTCATGAAGCTGTGGTCAAAAAGTACAAAATCCAGCAAGGGCTTCAAGGCTAGATGAGGGGGTGGGGGCTGCACATAATTCTCTGTTTCCCGAACGACAATTTCCCCAGACCGCAACGGTGAGAACAAGCAAAAAAAAAAAAAAAAAGTTACGCGCACCTAAGACATGAAACATGCCGCCATGAAAAAGCCGAATGTCAAAATAAAGACGAGAAAGGAAAGGAAAGGAAACCCTAGCGCACATCATAATCGCCTACGTTACAGTCGACTTTGTTTCAGACTCCCTCCTGCTTCAGCAGTCTGCCTATCTGGAAAGGAATCTCGCCAGTCATTCGTTCAACAATGAAAAATGAAGCAGGAAATCCCAAAGTTCATTTCTCCAAGACCATTGTGTTGGGAGCAGTGTTTTCTCTCTTTTTTGTGAGGCGGAAACGGAAGGAAAAAAATCCCCGCGACTTCTCGGTTGCCAGTCCAGACGGAAATGGGCCGCGGCAGAGGGCTGGACAGCTTTTGCTGATGCGAGCGGTCGGGTCCCAATTACAAAGGCCAACGCCGCCCTAGACGGGAAAAGCCGACCTCCCACCTCCCAAGTCCTGCAATGAAGAGACAAAAAATAGCGGGCAAACAAGATTTGGGTGGATGACGCGGATGTCTGCCCCAAAGTTTTTCTGCGTGCCGTCCAAACCCTTCTTTGGCCGCGCTTTTTATTAGCCATTCCTCAGCGGACAAATCGCATCTCCTCCTAATCCAGCTGTCCAGACGTCTCCTCAAAATGAAAAAATGGTGGCAATAAAAACATCAGGAACACTTGACAGAGTAACTCAGTTTCAGATATCGATCAGTGGTTTCATTTTCCAAACAGGTAATTTCTGAGGTAATCTTGAAAAGCGCCGCTGCCCCTCCACCTCAAAATGCAGCGCCATTTTTGGGCTAAAAATAACTTTTAGGATTCATGAAGAGAGGTAGGAACCTCAGAGATAGATTCTAAGATATATACATGTGTTTTGGTGTGTTTGCTTGCATTGACAACTATGCCGCGCGCCTGTTTGTACGCCGAACTCGACCTGGTCGCCCCGCTTCTAGTGTCGGTCGCACGTGTTCGCGTTGCTGCTGGATGCAGGCGGAGGCGAGCAGGTCGCACCCTCCCGCCAGATGGGTTTCGCTCAGAGGAGTGTCACGCCGCCCACGCTGGACCAATGGGTCAGGCAAAATGGGGAGCGCTGGCAAAAAAAAAAAAAAAAAATGGGAGGGTGGGGGACAAAAAAAAAAAAAAAACACGTGTAATATATACGCACTTGTAGAAACAAAAGTGGATTGCGCAGAATGAGAAACTGCAGCCGTGTTTCGGTGATCTTCTTCCGAGGACTTGCAGAGCGAACGAGCAAATACGAGGCCTAACCCTGTTTTGTTGGTTATTTCTTGGTCATTTTCTTGCTTTCTGTGTTGTTTCTGTTTTCCTTCTCTCACTTCTTTTCGTGGTGGATTTACTTTACATGAGGGGGATTGGGTTGTGCCATGCCCCTTTACGCCGAGCTCCACCCCATCCATTCTGGCTCCACCCCTTTACTCCAGCTCCTCTGCAGGAAGCTCCTCCTCCATCTCCCGCTCGTCCCCAGGTAAAGCCAGGTTCTGGGACACGCTGGCCATTAGAGACACAGGTCTGCCGTCCTCCTCCATCTCAGCAGGTTCCTCCTTCACGTGGACTTGATGGCTGGTGGGACAGTACAGGAAAAATGGGGCTTTAATGAGAAAGTAGTCAAGCGATTAAATGCTAGAATAAATGTGCATTTGAGCAGGCGGGGGCCCTTACCCATACTGCTGGGGGGAAAGGCCGGGGCTGCAGCTGCCATTGCTGTTGACCTGCTCCACGGTGCTGCTGACGTCATCGTGGCCCACGTGCAGCATGTTGAGGCTGCCGCCGGAGGAGGTGTTCACCAGGGTGGGGCTATTGAGCAGGTTGAGGCTGCTCTCCGCCAGGGCCGCCTGGACACGCACACGTGGAGCAAAGACTTGAGGAGGCGCCAGTGCCGTAATGCGCAAACTCCCCCCCGCCCACGCCCTTTACCTGCAGAATTACCACTAAACCGCACACGAGCACTCCTATTTATACCTTTCAATTACAAAGCCATTTCCTCTTTTGGGCTGACATGTGACACTCCGCCTAGTGTACTTGGGGCAAAGGGGAAAGGGTTCACATCTGTGGCCTCTGTCTTTACAGTTACCCTTCAATTACTGAATCATTTTACACCTGGCCGCCAGAGGAAAGGGGGCCTCCCATCAGACAGCCATCTTTTCTTCGTCTTCATGACTGTACCGCCGGTCGCCATCCTACTGCTGACAGTGACCCTTCCCACAGCAGACACAAAGGGGTCCTGGGAAGGGTGGCACCGGGGGCGGCTGCAGAAAGTGGGATTGTCGTCGAGCTAAAGCAACAGCCACCACCCCTCCCAAGGTCTCGCTGCTCATTCAGCGATCTTATCCAGCGGGCTGGGCGAGAAAAGTGGGTGGAGCAGAGCACTACACCTGGCTTTGGACCTTTGATTCCTTTTACAGCTGCATAAATTGCCCCACAGAAGATCCCAAATGAGTCTGAACACGCAGGCTCATAAAGGCAGTGCACCTCTGAGACCAGATTGGCAACGACAGCTGGTTCCACAACAGGGGGGGCTGATGCTTATTCAGACCAGGAGGAGAAGTCTGTCATTCACAATTCTGTGTGTGTGTGTGTGTGTGTGTGTGTGTGTGTGTGTGTGTGTGTGTTTATGTACCCCTGTTGTCCACTAGGTGTCTCCTGCGCACAGCACTTTCACTGCTCTCGGCCCTGCACTTCCGCACCGCCAAGATGCCAAGTTCCCTTTGTGGGTGTAAAACATTAAAATCCCTCCGAGGAAAGATGAGCCACTAGAACAGATTCACATCCATTCACTTATTCATTCCTTTTACTGCAAACTCTTTCATGCTAATCGTTTTTTAGAATAACGCTGTAATATGATTTGCTCAGAGTCCGATTTCCAAGGTCACCCGCCACCTTTATAACATCATTACAGATGATACTGCAAGTCTCGTGACTCCTCAATCAATCTTTTTTCAGTCACATTGTTTTAAATTTAGACTCCCAAAAATCTTGCAATTCCAAGGAGACAACACGTGCATTCAACAGGGTACAAAGCGCTTTATACACAGCCGTGCAGGTGACAAAAGCAGTTTGCTGTACAAGCGGTCCTCTTTTGCGCTGGTTCTTATGACCACTTTCATTGCTAATAAACCAATAATAGTTAGCGGCGGTGTTGCGGGGGCCAAGGTAAATGTTTGAGAATATTAATGAGCACCTTTGGTACCAGTAAAACACGAGAAAGCAGAGGCACAGACAAACAGAGACTTGTGCCCAATTTGTGCTGAATGTGGAACAGCGGAGCTGTAACTTTTTATGCATAACAATGAGCTGCAAAAGAAAGAGCTGGAACAACCGGCGAGCGCCGAACCGCAGGCGCCGTGTTCGAGGGAACAGAATCGGAGTCGAGCCCCCAAATGTGGGTCAGACTCATTAATGCTTAATGGTGACAGCTGCTTGCAAATTCTGCACCCTAAAAGTCCTACAGCCGAGCTGTAAAACCAACCGGTTGATCCGTTTCCAACGGCCGTTCTAAAACCTGAACACAAAGCGACGGTCGCGTCTTCCGTCGACTCGATGTGCCCACAAAGGGGTCGTCTGCAGTCGCTGCGTTGACAGCACAGTCCACATTTGTCATATGAAGAGGGTGTGTGTGTGTGTGTGTGTGTGTGAGAGAGCGAGAGAGACAGGAAAGGGCGTGTACGCCGCTGAGCTGATGTGGGTGGAGTCCCTGGGGTCGCGGACAGTGTTGGAAATTCTGCCCCGCCACAGCAAGGTCCTCAGCCATGGCTGGGAGAATGAGGTACTAATAGCTTGCTTGGGGCTCATATTTTTAATACAAGATGGCATTTTAAAGAGGAAAAAACTGTCTGCTGTGCAGCTGTCAAGTGCTGTCACCAGATGGACTATGAATTTGTGAGTGGTCTACCTGGAGCATCCCTCTGCTTCAAGGCCACGATCAGCAGTAACCCCGTGTGAGAACATAAACTTTGCATCCCTCCCACAAGACAAAATCTGCCTTTGAGAAACACAGACCAGCCTGTCTGAAAGTGGGGGGAACGTGAGGCTTCTTGAGAAAATTTGCTTCATCATCATTGTTCACGGTGGCCTCCCTGGACGTGCAACTGCCGATCAGTTCACACCAGCCTTCTACCCAAGATTTTCCTGCCTGATCCCCCCCAGCTGGCTACCTGTTAGAGTAAGCGGGGAAGTCAGAAAGATGACAACAGGGGTCTGCAGAAGGGCACAGGCGGTCTAGTCGAGCTCCTCTTGCGCGTGTGTGTTATGCAAACCCTCTGGACGATTATGACCGATGCAGCACTGACAGGGACCCGGAGACCCATCCTGCCACCTCATTGACAGTCGGTACTCGGGCCAACAAGCCCAACAAAGGGGGTGCGATAAGTGACAAAAGTGTTTGAACACCCCCTCCCCACACACACAGACACCCCCTTCCACGGGAGGTGATGCTGGTGACAGTACTGGGGGGTCTGAAAATGCTGCTCTTTTTTGAGCTGAACGCAGAGAAAAGCAGAACCTGCCGCTGTCTCTTTAAAATGGATTTTCTAGGACAGACACTAATTTTATGCTATGACCTTAATTGACAAATACTTGATGCTATAAATCATTTGGGGCCGCTTTTGAGTAGTTGGGGGGGTCATTCGGGAACGTGCTAATTACAACAGGAAATTGATATCCGTGCCCTTGTGCATTTGCTCTGTTCTGCGTGTGGCATGGGAAGGAGGGGGGGGCCTCTCACCTGGTAGTTGGCGTTCAGGGATCCGAATCCCAGGCCTGAAATCATATTCTTCACCAGCGTTGGGCTTCTGGAAAGCATAAGAAGAGAAGCATTGAGAGCATGCGCGGCACCGGAGCTGTGTTCCGGATAAAAGGAACATGACAAATGGCTGAGCGTACACACCCCCCCCGCCCGCATAAACCCTTCTCAACCCCGGGTCTGCCTGTTTTCATTCTGCGCAGCAGGGGTGAAATGTGGTGAGCAGCCGAGCCGCCTGCGCAACCCCTGCACAACCCCGTAGCTGTCTCTGCTGGGGCTTGGGAAGCCGCCGAACATCTGTCTGTACAAACGTGAGCAAGTCGCTCGTCTTCTGCGCATCTGCTTCGGCGGAACACCGACCGTGGCGGACGGGCTGCATCGGCTCCCGCAACACGTGCGCACGCGCTTCGCGTCTGAGGACGGCAGCAACGCTCAGGGAAGCCGCTGCCGTCTCCAGAGAGCACTCTGTTGCACCTACCCAGTCATCTTTGGTGGTCTCCTCTTTTGGTATTCGACTTCGTCCACAGTCCACACGGCCCCCTTCACATTCTCCACTCGCACAAAACACTTGTGCAGACTCAGGTTGTGGCGTACAGCATTCTGCGTTAAACAGGGAGAGAGAGACCATGAGTTACTACCACGATGCTCTCTGTTGTAGTTCCAAGGCCACATCTGCCGCTTCGACGTCACCGGGCGTGACGTGAGGACAGCGCCGGCCCAGTAGGTGGTGACGTTCCTTCGACTTTTACGCAGCCCCTCTGTTTGGGAATCCAGCTTTCTGGCCCGTGCGGCTTGAAATTTCACCTTCTCCCCAGTCTGGATATTTTAACAACAAAGCCATAAAAACATCTTTTTAATTTCGTAAAGGTGTGGCCGCAGAAACCGGAACCGGTAGCCCGAGGCCTTCGTCCGTTTTTTTTTTTTTTTTTGCCCGTGAAACCCAGCGGCGACCGTAATTACGAGGAACGGCGCTCGCTTCTCCGAGCACTTTTTCCTGCGCATTTTGGCGATTCGGAGAACCGGAAGCTGACGGCTTAGCACCAAAACATCTCTTAAAAAAAAAAAAAAAGAAAGAAAGAAAAGAAAGCATTTCCATTTTCGACGCTAAAATAAGATGCACACCCCCTTTAAATTTTACTAATCAGCCACTATCTAGAATAACACCCCCAAGGGAGGCCCGTTCCTTTTCATCTGCTATTTGTAGTTTGTTCATGGCCAATTTCATTACCAATTTTAATTCGTGTATAATTAAATCCTGTGTATTTTTTCCGACACGCTTTTTTAATCCGTAAGGGAGAGATGCAGATGCTGGAATCACTCCTAACCGTAATTACAAGTGCCATAATCAGGCGAGGCCTCCCTTCTTTGAATAAATTTCCACACGCAGGAGCGATGATGCTTAGTTTTGCAAATTAGTCTGACCCCAATTTCAGACTGCCACCTCGCGAATTTTATTTGCATTCCCATTCGTGATGAAAGACTAATTCTCCCAGTTAAAACATTAGCGGCAATTTGAAGGGGGTCAGGCACTGCAGACACAAACAAAATGCCTGAACCGGCAAGGGAAGGGGGTGTGGGTGGGGGCGGCGGGGGCGGCGGGGCGGGCTGGTGGGTTGAGGACACGCAGAAGAGGAGAAGGGGATATTGGGGCAACCGTGTTTGAAGCGCCGCGGTGACCCGAGCGAAAACGCTCCCACTTCGAGGCCTCGCTCTCGAGAAAGGAACTGTGGGAAAACGATGCTCCCAATTACACAGGCCGGAGCCCGAGAGCCCTCGCACCCTCCTGTCGGCCGGGCCAAAACAAACCTCTGTCGCTACTGTCATTACCGTCACTGCCGCACCCATTTCCGTGGCACGGACGCTCATTGTCGAGTGCTGGCGGTCCCGGACGAAGAAGCGAATACCCCGCTGCGTGCGGTAAAAGCGCGGGACTCGTAACGTGAGCGGCCGCAACGCCAAACCCAGCCGCGGAGTCACGTGCAGCAGCCATCTCGCCACTTCAAAAGCTTACAGCTCACTCTTGTTGCACCACAATGGGCGGCACGACTCCAAACAGGTAAGTGCGGCGCGAGCGGATCCATGTCATCCGCTTAGTATTGTGGAGTGTGAATAAAATATAGATGGCCATTAAGGCCGTTCGAGAACATACATCTCCATTTCTATATTTAATATGGCCTCCGATGATTGACGGGAAAGAAGATGTGTGTGTTGGGGGAGGGCTGGGGGTGCAAGTCCTGGAGGATAGGAAGCGGTGCACACATTAATTGTTAAATTTCATAAAAGTGAAATGAGTTGTTAAAGATATTCCTGGCAGCCCCCACCCCACAGACACACACCCCCGCACACCCCCCCACGACGGGCTCGGCGCGACACGTCGGTTCAAGGCCATTAGATGGGGGCCCAGCCCATCGCTACGGCTGCCCTGCTCTCCAGAGGGGCTGACATACAAATTAGTGGGAATCTTCCCAGGAAGTGGGTCAGCACCGGCAGAGGCCAGGGGGCCGGGCACGCGGGGGGTGGAGTGCGAACCTCTAATGAGGCCCGGTGACAGGCGGCACCGTTGCTAACTGAGCCTTACTCCGGACACCTTGTCAGAATCTGCGGGTGCTGTTCCTCCTCGCCCATAATAGCAGCGCTCTCCCTGGTTTGCCAGAGGTTGGGGGCATCCTCTTCCTTCGCCTTCATAATGAAGGCTGTGTCACCACGCAGACAGCGTTGGCAGCGATAAAACGGGGCCTGTAAATGGGACATTAGCTGTGCACTCGGGGTTGGAGGAGAAGAGCCGCATACTGATGGGGAAACTGCCAGGCCAAGGAGCTGGAAGGCAGCACAGTCGGACAGAGGGGACAACTGACCAGAGCCATCGCTACTGGGGACGATTCTAAGGGCCCACAAAAAAACAGAATTATTGCATTGCAAAGGTGGGGACAGAGCAACGTTCTTTCAGGCAGCCACAGTTCACAGCTGCAGCCCTGCAACTGACCAAGAAACACTTCTCTCTCCAGGATCATCCATAGGATAGCAGTTTTTCCACAGCAGACGAACAGAGCATCATGTGTTTGCTACAAATTATCGGCATGTGGACACATCTGCGGCCCAGAAGGCCATTCGCTCTCCCAGCTCGCACACTGCGAGGCATATGTAGTCACTGCCGTGGAAAAACAATTGACACGCCGCACATTAGAAGGCCATTGTGATGTGGCAGATCACACCCTGCAGCAGTAGGCAGTGCTGCGTTGCCCCTACCCCCGGCAGCAGGGAGCCGATGGAGGACTCTGATATGCGCGTCCCGTGACCGCAGCGCGTAGGCAGGACATTCATAAACGAATGGATGAAAATTAAATGGGCCGATAAGGAGTCACTGCATTCCACTGAACTTTCTTCTCCACGGCATTGAGTCAAGATAAAGGAAGAAGAAGAAGAAGATGGGGACTTAAGCAGGCACTTCTGGGCATCTGGTTCGAATTCCCATCTCGATGTGATGCGGCAATGCTTTCTACGTAAAGGGAATCACAAAGGTGCTGGGATGTATAAATGGATTTGTATGTTTTAACATATGGGCATTTTTTTGAGAGTACCCTACACGATTAATATCGAAAGCTAAAAAGAGTTATTAATGCCAGTGAACCGCTAGAAGCAGCACAGCTGCTATCGCCACAACAGCTAACCTCTGTCACATTCAAGCTGGTGGAGCCCCTGGGGCTGAACAAGCCCACCTCACCAGAGTAATCGTGCACTCAGTGACTCTGTTTCTCCTGTCCCACCCGGCCTCCTCACCTTCCATGTCGCTGTGTTTCTCCTGAAGTAGGCAAACATTCGTGTAAACCAGTTGTAGATCTCGTTGAGGGTCAACTGTCTGTCAGGAGCTTCCAAGATGGCCTGCGAGTGAGAAACACAAACGCTGAACGAGCAGAGCGTGGGCACGCAGGGTCCAAATGCGGCTGAGGACCCGTCCATATTAAGGGGCACAGAAGTCATCGCTGGGGGCTCACAACTTCAAGCCTGACCCCGCCCCATACAGGCTACCGAGACAAACAAGGACAATACTGCCTTACGTGTCGTATGAGCGAGGCGTAGGTGAAAGGGGGTCTGACGTCCGCATTTTTGTAGAACTCACAGTTCTGCGCAAGCTCTGTGGGAAGACAGACAACAGCAAGAATGACACAGGTGAGCTCCTGCGGACACAGACAGGTGAACCTGCTGTTACACTAACAAACCCCAGCTGTGCTATTTTTCTCATCAAAAGCATTTTGTGTGTTTTTCCGCTTTCCTTTCAAAATTGGCATTTATTGGCTTTATTAACCCAGCTGTGCACTGATGCACACGGGCCAGTTAAATGTTTGTGTGACCCTAGTTGGTTATCTAGCCTAACGGTCATAAATCCTGGGCCGGAAGCCTGTTGTGTCTGCAGCTTTCAGTTCTTTAGCCCTTAACACTATAATTGTACTCATTAACGCCCCGGTTGGACCAAGTTCAGCCTCCTGTCTAATTATGCAGGTTATCTGCTGTTAAGGACACGGGCAAACTCGGCTCGTGCGGTCTTCCCTCCGTGGCTAGAGCCAGACCCTCTGTGGTTGCGCAGGCCCGTGCGTGGGCCTTTCTGCCCCTGGGAAAAGTGGGCACCCACCTGAAGCGATGGGGGTGCAGTATTTGTCTGAATTGCGGCGCCTGATGGGCCCCACGCTGTGCAGACTGGAGGAGCTGATGACAGAGGGGCCCTGGCGCAGCGGTGTGATGGGAGTCGCCGCTGAGGTCGGGGGATGAGGTAACCCTTCTGGGTAAGCTTCACTCTCCCGCTTCATTAGGGAGGCGCTGGAGGCCAGATTCAGCTGTGGGTGGACAAATGACGGGAAGGGAGGCGGTTAGAGAGCGTTGCCGCAAACAGTGAGAAGCACCAAAGCGCGCAGGGGTTTAGGAGCTGGACTTGCAACTAGAAGGCTGGGGATTCCAATCTCACAAGAAAGTGTTGGGCAGCTCCAAGAGCAAGAAGCAGCTTTCCAATAGGGTGCCTTCCTCTCTGGCACCTGTGAGCCCATGGGGGTTGAGAACATACTTGGAGATGTGTGGAGGGTCAAGGCAAGAGCCAAACAGTTCCACATGGATTCAAGTTGTCCTCTGCATCTAAGATCAACGCTAAAAACACAGCGAGTTACATCTGCCAGCGCGGCGTCATCGTGCACAGCGGGCAAACTGGCACGCCGGCGGTCCTGCTCCAGTGGCGGAATTCGCACCGGGATCCTTGCATCAAACACAGCCTCTGCCCCTCCACCGTGATCATAAAACAAAGAAACGGGGCTAACAACAGGGTGTGCCCAGGTGCCAAGCCAGCCGTGGTCACCCTTTCTTTTCACGGACCAGCTCTACCCAATTAGCCGGGCCCACAAAGAGCGATGGGAACCAGTGGTCCCAGTCGCACTGGGGGTCTCCTTTCAGGGCTGCTTGTTTTGCTCTAATTAAAACCATCATGGGCACGTGCAGAAGAGCTGAGGGGGGTGGGGGAGGAAGCTCAAAACTAATGCGAAGAATTAACTCGGCCGGCCCCCCACCATCACCGGAGGAGGGAACCTGGCCCATCTCGAGTAATTAGGGGGCAAAATTGTTTAACAGGTACTTAATTAACACTGGAGCAGAGCCAGTTGCCACGGCAACTTGGAGCCACCTTAATTGAGGGCAATCTTTGTTTTTGCAAGCTCCTCCCTTGTGCTGGCGGTCCGCTGTGCACCAGTCGCGGTGATGCCACGGGCGCTTTCTGATTTCCCATTAGGCGCTAATGGCGGCCGGCGCTCTGAACGCGCCGGCAAGCCAAAACTCGGCCCACTTTCCCTCACCGCCCCTCCGCCACCGCAATTTATATCCCCCCGAATTAAGACACTCCACTTGTAATTGACAATTAATTTCAACATCTTCATATTTTAATAAGACTCCTCGTCAATCTTTCGATGAAATATTCATTAGACGGCTAATAATTGCACTGTGCCGGCTGTTAGAAATGTATTTCCATTCACGAACAGGGGAATGCTTTGTAATATCTGAAAAGGTGCTACAGAGAGAACAGCTCCGCAGCCCCCCACCATCGCTGCCATATTCCGGCTATAAATACCTCTCCCTGGCCTTTTTTTTTTTCTTTTTTACATTTCTGTCACATCTGGCTACCTTTGAGGCAAAGCTGAAATCGAATGGCCCAAGCTATTCTTTCACCGTGTGTGTTTGTAAATATTACAGACCCCCCAGAGTCAGGAAATGAAGTCCTAAGCCTGTACACAACAACAGTGCAACTAATCGCGTTCCTAAACCAAACTCCTACCGGTCCCTAATAAGAGGGATTTGGGGGTGTCTGGGAACGAGCTGGGACACGGGTCTCCTTCGGTGAGCTACACCACGCCCAAGAATCAAAAAAGGAAAAAGATGAACCAGTGCCCATGCGAGCATCACCCTCGACTTGTCAACAGAGGGCGATCTCTCGACTGCTGACTACTGGGCACCGTGTAAAGATTCCTGATAAAGTGAAGGCAAGGAGGCACACAAAACACACGGACACGAAACTTACAGGTTGGTTGAAAGGCTTTGGCTCCGAGGGGCGCATGTGCAGGTGGGTCATCATGGCCTGCAGCCGTTCGCTCTCCTTGGCCAGCTGGGGGAAGGATGGCGACAGCGTGAGCGAGACAAAGACATCGCACAACTCCTAACCCACTGTTACAGCACTCATCGCACAGTTTCCTGTGGCCCTCTTCCATTTACTTGGCTTCCTCAGGCTTTGTAATTTACTGCTGCGACCACCTTCTCTGTGACAGGGAAACCACGACGCTGCCTGAAACGAATGGCCAAAAGCCATGGTGGAAGCCAGTTGTCCTGAGCACCGTGCATCAGAGCACGCAAGCAGTTCATGTGCATGGGTGCCCTGAACGGTGCAGCACATGACATTCAACAGCGGCACCAATGTTTACATTCCCATACTGCTTCCAGGTGAGCCCATGGCGGTTGATGTTCATCGAGCCAACATTCGGTGACTGCACTGCCCCCCCAGAAGTGGAACCACTCTCACCCACTTCATTGTCCTGCAGAGGCGTTCAGCCCACAATGCAAAACTGGCGTAGTGCTCATAATCTCGTGATGTCATAAGCGTGCTGGGTGCTGGGCTCGTGGGAGACCTGGTTCCGATCCACCGCTCCAGTGTGAAGAGCAGAGGGCGGAGCCTGGAGGACACAGAGTGGCGCTTAATGGTCCCAATTAAAGAGCGCTAAGCTGCTCTCTAGCCAAAGCCGGAGCGTTAATGAAGACAACTGCACCCCCTTCCACTACACATCTGGCTCAGAACACGGCATCTCCCAAATCCCTGTGGGCTTAATTTGAAAAATGTTACACTTCCACTGAACGAAATAATCAATCTGAATGACTTTTCACTGCTGTCACAGTTACAGCTCGAATGGTGGTGGTCCTGGCAGGCAGGCTGGCAAGGCTGCCATTCAATAACTGGCGAACCTGAGGGCTAAACACCACACCTGGGCACCATCTCCCTGCCCTGCTACAGCGTGGGGTCACACAGTGAACCACCTCCATGTCAGGTGGCTCAAAAGGTTACCATCCCACTGCTGGCGGGCTGATGCGTGGGAGGAAGAGGCACGCTGGGTAGACAGGTATACCCTAGGACAGACTGATGCTGTGGATCTGTCCTCAGAGGATGTGGGACACAGGCGCTGGGCACCGTGATCTGCTGTGACATGAGCTGCGTCTCTGTCACTCTGTGTTCCCTGTGGGCTGCGGATGGCCCACAGAACGCTGTTTACAAGGCGCTGCCCTCCCAGCAGACACCGCTTCTTCGCTTGCTCTCATTTGCTGTCTGTCACTGCCCTAGTTGAGCCGAGGACAACGGAGGCGCAAATCAGTGTGCGTATTTTTGGCAAGGGAGCGAAGGTTGGAGGACCCCAACATGAATGTGGCTGTGATGGCACCTTAACCACAGCAGAGTATTTTTTTTATGTCATATCATGTCAGCTTCCAATGACAAACACGTGTGGCGACAATTTGCCCCCCACCAACCAAACCCTGCGTGAAAATAAACACCACGTGGTCAGCACTCCCACAGAGAGATGCGAACAAATGCAACAATTAAGCGGGCTCTTCACATCGCAACCAAAAGCTTTACGTGTAATTCAGATGCTTCTATATGCTTTAAGTAGCTGGTGACCCAATAACTGCTTACACTTCCGTGCTCTTTGGACAACAAAGGTGGAAATCAGGTGCTGGTGACAAACCCTCAGGAATGGCAAAATGAAACACACACACTGGGAGCACACACTTCTTCTCCAGCTGTGAATGTAAATCTCAGCAGTCTAGAAACTGAGATGGTGGACTGTGGTCAGATTGGCACTTGGGGGTGAACGGTTAAGTCGCAGCCAGTCCAAAGAAAACACCCCCCCAACACACACACACACACACACACACACACACACACACACACACACACACCTCTCGCATCAGGGTTCTAATTAGAGATGACACAGCGTCCGCAGCTCCGACAGCCCCGCAGCGAGCCGCAGCAGGAGAGGGGGACAGGAAACTTTATAATTGGGGGTCAGTGTGATGGCAGTTTCACCAGGGCTCCTCTACATTACAGGCTCCAGTAATTTCTATAAATTCCCAACTTGGTGTGACAAACCATAGGCTTGGAATGAAGAAGTGCTTCACAGCTGGGATAAATAAAATATATACAGTGTGTGTGTGTTTGTGTGAGCTCAAAACATAGTAACGGGGCATCTGCCTCCCTCTGTCTGAGGTTGCTGGGAAAGGAATTACCAGGAACCAAGGAGCCAACCTCTATCGTGCAAGCCACATAACACATGTACGCATGCGGTCATGGTGAAGGGGGGGGGGGGCAGGTGGTGACTCCTGTACAGCCTCTGATTAATGAATGTATGATTATGAGCTCTGGCGTGACCAGAGGTATAGACCACAGTGCAGCAAAGTGATGCTGTGACACCCCGCCCCCCCAACCCTCCGCCTCAGCTGGAACTGAGCTTTAGCCCAGCACAACGAAGTGGACTCAGAACCTTGCCGCAGGGGGCTGGGGTCACTCGAGCAGCTTTCATCCTGCACGAAGCAGCCGCTGTGGAGCCTGCGTAGTGGTGTGGCCCGGGGCAAAGCAGGTACACGTTGTGGCTGGGGGTCACCTGAGCGGGGAGAAGGACCCACCTGGATCTCCAGCTGCTGCACCACTTGCATCTGCACCCTGCACTGAGCCGTGCTGCGGTCGTCCAGCGCGTGTTCGCTGTTCAGGTGCCTGTTGAGAGAGCACAGCGGTCAGGAAGTCGGGCGGCAGAGCAGCAAGTGTTTGGTCCAAGAAGGGAGCTGTGCATTAAACTGCCGAACTGAGAGTAAGAGGTGTTTGTGTCTGATGAAAAACACAGCAGAGGGGCTTTGACTGAGGAGAGGCCTGGAAACAGACACAGGATTTAAAGTGCTTAAGGGGGTTTATATGAAAACCACACGCACTTTCTGTGCTCCGGCCTTGGCGACAGCGCCTCCTACCTGCTGTACCCTGTAAGCACCCATCTGCAAATGCATAGCGCCGCTGGCACCGTGTCAGTTCTCTCCCTGCTGTCAACCAGATACTAAAGGACTGTGGAACTTGGCATAAAAACGACACAGAAGACTTTAGTGGTGACCTGCTGACTGGACAGGTGTTGCGACACAGTCACCTCCTGGATGGGTGAGCAAAAACCAGAGGCCATCCTGCAGGAACGTGCTGTACAGCAAAAATAAGCTAACGCAGCCAAGAATGAGCTCACGCAAATGTGTGTCTGCATCAAAAATCACAGATAAGTTTATTTTCCCAGCGCTCATTTCCTGCAGGCCAACTTCAGGGCCTCATCCGATGGGACTCTCTTCTTTAAAGGAAGCATTGCCACCGAGCCCTCACATTTTATTTACTCCCTAAAATATCTGGACATGAACGGTGAGTTATGTGTGTTGTGTCGTGACACTGCAACAGAATGGGTGTTCTTCTATTTTTTAAACGTTTTAATGAACACTTTGAGTGAAGGGCAAGAGGGAAAAGAGAGGACCTCATTTTATGAGAGCAAAGCAGCTAAACACAAACCCTGGCCATGATTTAAGTCTGACATCAATCCATTTTTCCGCTCACCCTGTCATCTCCAATTACTCAGAAAGGCTTGTGGTCTGATGATATGCTGGATGCGTGTATCTGGGGAAGCAGATCCAGAACAGAGACTGGACAGACCATACGGTCAAGTGGCTCAGAGCCCGAAACCCTACTGTTCTCCTTTTCTGCTTTTACCATCAGCCACATCATGACACAAAAGAGGGGGAGAGAAGAAAAATACACCTGGAAGTGACCTCATTTGTTTTCGCCGCAGTGTTTACTGAGAAACATGAGTTTCTCCGTGTTACCCAACCCTGGTTTTTCTTCAACAAACGTGGCTGTACAGATGACGTGGTGCGGGGCTGGAGCACAAGGGTCCAGGGTCCTGTGGGACAACTCCCGCGACCAGATCCTCAGCTGCTGCTTCCTCTAATGAAGGAGGACCTCTTGATCCTTTTCCACCACAGCAGACCCCCTCCCTACAACACACTCAACGCCAACAGAGTCCCTTGTTCCCTCCCATGGCCCCTGTCTCTGGGTGCAGTGGCTGGGTTTTCTAGGCAGGACCACCACTCGTTCCTGCTTCCTGCAAACGGGGTCCTGCTGTGGAGCAGGACAGCATTCCACATACCGTGGTGAAACCTCTCTCTGCCTTCGCACACTTCACATCCACTTCCAAAGCACACCCTCTGCTAAGCACTACAGAGAGTCCATGTTGTGCTGTTCTGTGGGCTGCGTTTTTGGGACTGGAGCAACAGCTGGAGGCCCACGCTCGGCTGGGAAGCTCCGTACCACCACACTGAAGCCGAGCTTGGCTGGAGCCTGGAGTCCCCAGCGGTTTCTCCACGGCTCAGCTCGACTCATGTGAATTGCGCATCAAACAACAGGACCGGGTCAGGGATGGAGGATTAGATGACTAAGACTCCTGAAATGTAAACCCCCCACCCCCCCCAACCCACCCACATGCTTTGCTTGGGCTTCAAGCCTGGAAAGCTACCCAACAAGCACCTGTCCTTCTCCATGAGGCCCCGCCCACTGTGGATGGTTCTCTGAAAACCAAAAACCCCGAGGAGGAAACTGAAGATCTCCACGTCTGTGTGGCGGATCTACCCCAGCCTCCAAAAAAGAACTGGGGGTCACAGTGTCGCCGAAATCGGCAGACTAGGAGGAACTTTGCATTATCAGAGAGGCATTTTTTTCCGCAATAACAATGATGTCACTCTTCTGCAAACCCAGGAACTGATAGCCGTCCCTCCACAATGTGCATGACAAAAAATGATCTCACCCCGTCCCCCACCTTTCTCATTCCCGCTCCTTCAACACAGAAGTACAAACCGCACTGGTTTATGGCTCATAATAAACAGTAGCTCCCTTTTTTCCATGGAATCTGACAATGAGGCACTGTTTACATCGGCCCCGACGGGGATTTAGCTGCAGTTTCAACCGCCCCAACCACAAGCTGGGGGAACAAAGGGGACGAGTATTCTGACACATGTAGCTCCGGCGTGCCAGAGAAAACCAAAGCCCATTAAAGGGCCCGGGAGCAAGGGCAGGCCGAGAGAGGCGAGGGGGCACGCAGCACCGGGAACGAGGCCTGAATGGGAGTTTTTATCACCCTCACCCAGCTCCCAAGGCATTCCTGCATCCGTGAGTGGCATCCTGCCAGGTTGGCCTGGAGAGACAGCCCCCCCTGCACAAAGCCTGCCCTTCCTGCCCTGAGCAGTGACTCAGGCTGACAGCAATGCAGCGCGGTCGACTGACGGCATTATCTGTCACCCTTTTTTCTGCCCCCCCACCCCCCACCCTCTTTTGACCTCAGGCAATACGAAACTAAATGCCAGGCATCCCGACAACAGCCGAGCTCCCAACAAACTTTCCCAGAGTCCCACGCCTCTGATCTGCTCCTCTGCCAGTCACCGAGTATCTCCTCTCTCTCGGGGTGCGGATGCACGCAGGCACACGCACAACAGAACGTGGCGGGGGCATCTCCGCGCACACCGCTGGGTCAGGAGCAGAGCCCAGTTCAGATCTGCCCCAGGGGGCAGGCAGCCATCTCCCATATCCCCTGCAGTGTTGCCAAGTGCCACGGGGCAATTAGAACAGCGCTTCTTTCCTTCTGCGAGAGACCTGGCTGGAGGAAGTCTGGGTCTTCATTAACAGGGTTGTGGAAACTCCCATTTACTGAGGTTCAGGAATCTTGTGGATATCAAAACAGACGTGGCGTCAGGAGACGGGAGGTGTCTGGGGTGGAGGGGGTGGGCATGAAAAGTGAAAAAGAAAATAAACACGGGAACAAAGGCTTGGAGGGGGCCGATGTGAGCTTTGTGGCCTATGGGGCCGAGAGCTGTGAGCCGTGCCCATGTGACTGTGGACTGTGGCAGCCCTTTCCATTCTGATGTCTAATTATTTTAACACCAAAAGACAATGGGCTGTTTACATCTCTGTTTCGCTCAGATCTTTCCTCCCTTTATCGCTAGCAGCGAGCTTCGCTTCCCCCCTGATCCCCACAGACTCCAAACCGGCAAACAGACCGAAAACGCAGACAGAAAGAAAGAAAGAGGAGAAGGGCAGCAACAGGGACAGGGAAGGCTGTTTTTTGATGTCTCTGCTAGCATCAGAGAAACAAAGAGATCTAATTGTAAATGAGCTAATTACGTAAACTGCTAATGAAGCGTGAAAACAATTGGCCTGACCCTTTGCTGGTGCGCTGGGACACGGAAGGAAGGAGTGCCGTGGAGCGGCGTGCTGAGCGGCGCGCGACGGGGCTGCCGGGGCTGCCGGGGCTGCCAGGGCTGCAGGGGGTCGGCCGGGCGTCCGACATCGCCGGGCCGGGGAAGACCCGCAACTGACATCGACATCGGACGCACGGGCGCCGGGCCGGGGAAGACCCGCAACTGCGCTCGCGTACGCCACGGAGCTCCGAACCGCTGCCGCTTAGCAGCCAATCGCAGGCATTTAGTGCACCGTGTGGTGTAGAGGATGGAGCCGCTGCCTTTGGACTTGACACACCCAGGTTTCGATCCCATCTCCTGCTGTAATAGTCTGCCGCAAAGTAATACCCCTAAATCGCTTCAGTAGGAGCTGTACAAATTGCAAATAGTCTAATGTTGTAAGCTGATTTGGAGAAAAGCTCCTGCTAAATAAACAAATGTAAGCTAAAGCTCTGCGTTAATTTGTGACTGTTTGCACCACGTGGTGGACGCAGGTTGTTGAATTCACAAGTGTGTTGGAGGCTGGCGGTGGGCTGCGACCACTGCAGGTGCTGGACCTGCTGATGGCGGGGGCTGGCGCACTCACTTGATGAACTGGCCCATGTCGTCGCAGAGGGCCTCGCACCCAGGCCACTTGCACTCGCCGTGTCCGTACAGAGGGTGTGAGCCTGTGTGCTCCTCGTGGGACGAGCTGCAGGGAGAAGACAAACACGCTAAGTAGGACCCCAGCCAACCCCCGCCCCATCACCCTTTCCCAAAAATCACAAGAGCCTTCTCCCCCTACCCCTCCAGTGTCCCAGTGGGCCAACGCAGTCGTCCCTCTCCACACAGGAAGCAGAACGACACTGAACTGACAGGCAATTAGAAAAAAGGCGTCTAATGTGATGCAAGTACAGACATGACAGCCCTCACAGTCCCCTAACTGGACCCAGTGAGTGGATCCCCGCATCACGAGGAGCAGCTGCTCCAGCCACACCTGGGCAGAGGGCGTCATTTGTATGCAGCAGACAGCCTGCAGACAGTGCAGCGAGACTGGGATTAACCTTCTGAGCCTTGGGCCTGGACATTTCTGCTACATTGCAGCAACACAGATGGCTTCGGAGGCTTCGGAGTTAAAGAAATAACACGGCAAACATCAACCGCTCAGATTCTATCCACCGGACTTTGGAGATCTGCTAACATACTGTAGGTACACAGGCATCCACAAACACACACCCACACACACTCACTAAGACACAGAAACTGAAGAGTGACTTCAAGAAGAAGATAAAAAACACAATCGAGTGCAACATACAGTCAGTGCAGGAGTTTGCAGCTCCAGCAGGACCTACGGTGCATCTCCAAGCCATGAGAAGTTCGAACTTTCCTGGGGCCCCAGCAGACTTGCTCATTAGGGGCTGGCATGGGGGTGAGGAGGTGAGGGTCAAAAGGGCTAGAGGACATTACAGCAACGTCTGCCTTGAGTGTTCTCATGTTGTGTTGCGTTTTATTTCACACAAACGGTCCTCTGCAAAAACAGGCTTGTGCTTCTACATTAGGTGGTGCTCCCCTAACTACATGGGAGACCTAATCTGCTCCGAACCACATCATCACAACTGGGGTCACACAGCACGTGTTTCACAGCACAGACACATGGACTTGAGGACAGCGACGAGCAGATGCTCGGCGAGCTCGGGGGTCGGGCATCGTGGCTCTTCAGGTGCGGAGCTCCTGCTTCTGATCAAACTCTCAGATTCAGGCCCCTGCCTCACGCATGAGTGCTGCTTCATCCCACTGCTGAGGGCTGTGGCTGATGGCCAAACTCCGTCAAACACACGTTGAAGAGTCAACACAGCGGTTCTGAGGAGGAGCGCTGGTAACCATCACAAATCGGGGCTTGGGAGTTGGGGGGGGGTCGCTGCACTCATCCCAAAAACCACATCAGAGCCCAAACACAAACCATCTTGCCTACAGATGCGGCGGCTGTGATGTGGAGCTCGCTCGTTCCCAACCGCCTCATCAGAGGCGCAGCCGACGGCAAGCCCTGCTGAATTCAGAAGCTCCTCCGACTCCAGACATTACAGACTACTGGCAACCGCATCGTCCACATGCGCCCTGCATTAACCCGCCCCTACTTCCTGTCTCTTTTCTTATCTTGCGCACACGCAGTGGGTCGCCCCCAGAAGTCTACTTGGAGGCCCTTATTGAGGCCCATTGAAGCACGACAGGGTGAGAGCTTGTACTCACTGGGTGCTCTGCAGGAACCCGCCTTTCGAGTGAGGCGTGAGATGCTCCTCAGCGGGCTCGGCCTTGGAGAACGACGAGATCCACTCAAAGAGTCTTGCTCTTGAAAACGGAGAGAATCCGTGAGGAGCGGGGGGGTGGGGAGGTGGGGTGTGTGCCACTATCCCCCGTACGGTGCCACGCCCTCCTCCTCGTGTCCCCCCTGCCCACGCACAAGAGCCAACCCTCGCCAGGAGCCCTGGCTTGTCGTGCAGGCGCAGCCCTCCCACAGGCACGGCACGCAGTCTGGCCGCAGTGTGGATGCGCATATGAAAATGAGCAGCGCGAGGTTCTCGCTCAAGACGACAACACGCGGCTCAAGCAATAAATCAGATTCAAAACCAGGAAAATGCTTTGACCCCCTCTTTCAATGTAGACATTAAGAACAA
The DNA here is from genome assembly GCA_018136845.1 of Heterotis niloticus. Taxonomy (NCBI): domain Eukaryota; kingdom Metazoa; phylum Chordata; class Actinopteri; order Osteoglossiformes; family Osteoglossidae; genus Heterotis; species Heterotis niloticus. The sequence continues at coordinate 27,007,091 of CM030894.1, read as the reverse complement.
GAAAACTCACGGCTGTGAGTCATTAACTTCACACACAGACTGCATTGTAAGAAAAGATTCTGCACACTTTGTTGGACCTTTGTTGCGTGGCATCCTGACCAGCTGAAAACAAAGCAGTTTGAGGTAAGCTTGAGATGAGTCAATGGCACAATCGGTTTAGGGATTCCCCCTCTTGCGCGCTACGTTCAAAAACAGCACAATACTAAACAGAACAACAAGTGAAATGGCACGCTCACCTGTCTCTCTTTGGAGTGTGAACAGAGTTCTGTCCGTTTGGCAGAGAGTGGTGGGGTATCTGAGGTGAGACCTTGGAGGCCGAGTATGAGGTAGAGTTGGAGCTGGTGGTGCTCAGGTCCAGGCCTTCGTGCTTCATGGTGTCCTCCGCACTCGGCACACCAGCCACATCCTTCCACAGCTGCTGCAGGTCAGCAGGGCACATGGCTGCGCACATGGAGGCAGGCAGGCAGGCAGGCAGGCGCAGGCACACACGCACACAAAGCAGAAGGGGTGTGAGTGAAGCCAGCATTCAGGGTTTGTGGCCTACTGAACAGTGACAGCATGTGGGCATCTGTATTTCTATCTCAGGATATCAAGGTGGGCACATTTACCACTGTTCACAAACACAGCACAGCAGTTTGTGCACCTGCAAATGAGACAGCCGAGGGAAAAGGTTCATTTCCAAAGTCTTTCCAGCTTTCATTTGCTTTCCCGTTGAGTTTCATGCACCATTTTGGAGCAAGTCTGGGAGCATCTTCTTATCGCCCCAGCCTGAACCAAAGCCAGTTGGCACAAGGCAGCCACCGATGGGTTATAAACCCATTCGACAAGTTGACATTTGCACGGTAATCCATAAAACCCCCGACGACCGCCACCCCTACCTCCACACACGAGAGCGCGGGGGGAGAAGAGCACTAACCTGAGCCTGCGTGTGTGTGTGTGTGTGTGTGTGTGTGTGTGTGTGTGTGTGTGTGTGTGTGTGTGTGTGTGTGTGTGTGTGTCGTCTCTGCGAATCTGATGCTCGACAAGCACTACGGTCACAGCCACAGCTCAGCTGCTTCAAGTCCGAATGTCGGCTGCGGGCTGTCACCATAGTTTTGGGATCCTTTCTGGATCTCGATGACTTTTGGCTTTCCACCTCACCCCCGACCCTAACACGCACAATGTCTGGCACAAGCCCATCCCTGGGAACCGGGGTCCAGCCGCTCTGTCTCACATGGCATTGACTTACTAACAGTCCAAATATTATGTCTGGGGAATCGGCATCCCCGCTCGAGGCCCCGCCAAAACAAAACCCTTCATGTGTGCAGAGGAAGGGCCCGTGAGGGAGAAGATAGCAGCGCTTGCTGAGGGTGCGACCAGCCTCCTCGACGGCCCCACCACGAGCAAAGCGCCCGCCCCTTGGGCATCGGCGCACGGTAGGCTGTGCCCCGGTGATGTGCGCGAGTTCTGCAGGTTTGCAGAGTACTTTTACATCCGCGGTAATTAATGTGAACTGCTGTGTAATTGCGGGTCCTTGTGAAAGACAGCCCCCTCGTGAGCCCGTGCCTCCATGGCAGATCTCCAAGGCAGCGCGCAGTGCCACGGTTTCCCCCTTTTACAGACCTCAGCCCTGTCAGCGCCGCTTGTTATTTCCCCGACACGTTTCCGGCACCGACCCCACAAGCGCATACGTGCAGACGTTATTTCCAGGACGCGTTATGGCTTTTCCGTGCTTTTAGCGCTGGCCTCGTCTCGTCTTTCCCGAGCACTTTGTTTCTTAAATGGGAGACACCGTACAGCAGCTGTAGAGGTGGTCTGACAAACGTCAGAAAGCGAAGAATGCGGCACGCGGACTACGTGAACGCAGACGTGACTCTCGACTCGAAGCGAGCGTCTCAAGTGGGACGCCGAAAAGCGGCCTGGCGAAGTGCCGTGGAAAACCGGTGCCCCGCCCCCCTCTCTTCTACAGCCATCGCCGTGCGGTTTTAATATTCATGTCGCCGTTTACGTTTATTAATATGCACAAGCGGGCACGGTGGATATGAAAGATCCCGATCAGCCCGTTGTGACACAGTGCCCATCTCTAGTGGGGATCCGAGACCACCACCCCACCCCCAGGCCGCGATGCAAATGAGCATGGAAATGGGGATCACGTTGGCAAAAAAATATCAATGGCTGAAAAACAAACGCAAGGGACCTTTGCTGTTTCGAGCCTGTTAGGAGACGGGAGTGTTTTTGAGGCGAGGAAAAAAATTTGATGGACAGAAGTTTATTTTCCCCACTGGACAGTTTGCAGCGCTTTGCATTTTTGAAATGCTTCTTATTTAAAAAGATCTTAAAGAGAAAGAGCGGCAAAGGAGGGCTAAATAGCAGCGCCTTTCAGCTCTCCTCGGCAGGCATGGCCGAACAGAGGAACTCGCACGCTTGGCTGCACTGTCATAATGGAACGCCTCTTTCAAAGAGACTGCGGGGAAATTCCATGGCGCCGCGTCGCCACACTCGTCCAGGGATTCCAAGAGGCCGCAGTTTACTGCTCCTCGGGCCCCTCAAACTATGACATCAGCACAGGAAGATGCCAGAGCGATGCCAAAGCCGAGCGCTCAAAGCTGTCGAAAAAATTATATTCTTCAGTCCTGTGGCCTTCCAGTTGCTCTGCTCTTGCTGGGCCAGGACCTCCAGCCGGTGCGCTCGCCAAGAAAGTTTTTGGACCAGGGCCGAATTAAAAAACAAACAAATAGAAAAGTAACTACAAGGGCAAAAGGTTAAATGGAAGGCGTTCGTGTTTACTTTACACTGAAATAATCGCGTCAAAGCTAACAACGGCCAAATAACGCCAGCGGTCCTATAAAAGCGCGCAACGGCGTGTGCGTGAGGCTCAACGCGGTGCCGGTCGGCTAATATTAGTCCTATTATTCCAAAACTTGCCTTTACGCTATGGCCACATCGAGGCGGGTAAAGCAAGCCCGTTTTCGGATGCTGCGCAGTTCCATCGCAGGAGAAGAAAAGTACCGAAGCAGAAAATAAATATTTTGGACAAAAATAAATACATAAATGTGAAAAGCAACAGACCAGATGTATGGGTTGCCGGGAAGCCAGGTCCTCCCCACCCCCAAAGTGTCTGTGCATTTTCAGGCATATTTTACCTATTATCCAAATGACTGCCTTCCACAAAACCAACAATCAACGGTGCCTTTTATCTTTTTATGACCTGATTAAGTTAACAAGGTTCACATGCGGCCGTAGGAACGCGACTGCGGTTTCCTCCAGGGGGTAACAAGCGCGCGCTAACAGATTAGGATGATAGCCGATTGCTGATTTTGGGAGGCCGCCACTGGACTTTTTATGGCTATCATTATTATTATTAGTGGTAGCATTAAAAGTCGAAGGCGCTTGCACCAATTGCAGGGTCAATTTTGGAGGGCAGGTGGTCGGTCCCCCGTGTTCTGCCTGGGGGCGGCTCACGGCGGCGGGGTGATGCTGCGCGGGGTGCGAGGGTGGGACCGCGGCCACCTCGTCCTTCTGGGCTGTGCGAGAATCACTGCATTTCGGCTTATTTCGGAAATTGGTCCGTGTTTGCCGGCACGAAAATGGGCTCCGATTCCTCAAATGCACTTTGTGGAATCTGGGGGTCTGCGGGCAATTGTGGTTCTGTCCCTCGCAGCTAGGGGGAGCCAGATGCCAGAGCCAGAAAGGGGGCTGTGTGTGTGTGTGTGTGTGTGTGTGTGTGTGTGTGTGTGTGTGTGTGTGTGTGTGTAAGGTTAGTCTAACAGCAGGGCCCCGATGCACTGTGGGCCTTTGTAGGCGCAGGCTGACGACAATGTGTGAGGCTGAACAGGAGATCAGGGACATGGAACGATGTCCATCTAGTCCGCGATGTGATGCAGTACGACGCGGACTCACCTTGCTGGAGGCTCTGCATGGGCACGGCCCCCTGTCCTGGCTGCAGGCCCACCAGGCCCTGGCGCTGGAGGTTAAGAAGGTGCTGCTGCTGCAACTGCTGCATCTGGATCAACTGCTGCTGGAAGGCCAGCTGTTTGTTCCCCAGCTGCTGCTACACATAGAACAGAAGATGGGGAGGGGGAGCAACGCAGCATGAGAAGTGCGATCACAGGCAGCAGGACCACAGGGTGTGGGGATTCACTTTGGATTTAGTTTGGCCGCATGTATAGCCAAGACGTGCTTTTACTTCAGGCACAAAAATTAATATTTAATCTGTTTGATAACTCATTCAAATTCCAGGCACCTTACTGAATAGCGGACTTCTCAGACAGCAGTAATTGATCACACTTTTGAAACATCGCAACTTCTGACCTTGTGCCGTACAAGTCGTCATGTTCGTAATAGCTTTACTCTGTTTCCAAGCTGCGCACGCGCACACACGCGTGGGCACGTGAACATAGGTGTGAGCAAACAGAACGTATCGAGTTTCAAGGGACCGTTTTGGTTTCTTCAAGTTACGTGTGACTGTTGCAAAGATGACGTTGACAACTGGCTGAGTGGGGAAACCGATCCACCCACCGCAACTGCCAAACTCCGAAGAAGTGACTTTACCAACAGTTCTCCCCAAAAAAGCAAGGTGATGTGTGTTAAACAAGGTGCAGGAAAACCAAAACGATGACCACATGCGCCATTACATAACCTTCCGTGAAATTGGATTAAACTGTTTCGCTACTTCATTAAAGCAGAATTTGAGCGCTTTTGGACGGCCGTCTGAAGGTTTGCCAAGGCTGGAACAGCTGAAATGAATAACGTGCGTGAGGCGGAGTGGGAGGGAGTGAAGAAAAACAGTCTGTGAGCTCCTATCAGATCGATCTCATGGCGGAGGTGAAAATACGGCGAATCTAAACAGAGGGAGGCTGGTGTGGAGGACACGGCCTCTGGCGATAACGTCAGGCCGCGTCCCCGTGATGAATGTCCCCCTTCCTGGTCTCTCTTGCTCGAGCAACGCACTTTTGATGTCTTGCCAAAGAACGATGGCCTTTATCTCACGGAGATAAGACCCCCACAGTGAAGAGTGGATCGTAAAATAAATAAATAAAAGTGCTTACACTGTTGGTTTGGAGTAGCGGTCGTTCCACTCGGAGACCTGGTGTCTCAGGAGGTGGTTCACGGCGACATTTCCCGTGAGGGCGTTAGACCCGCTGCTAGAATGCGTGCGGCTACCTGCTGAAGACCACGCCCGCACCCCTCTGCCCTGCTTTTGGGGTCTCCACACAGCAGGGATTGCTAATGTGCGTGTATTGTGTGCACCGCAGTCATTCTGATGCTCATCCATCATCCACCAAAAACTCAACATCTGTCCCAAAGTACTTTAGTCGGTTGGCGCTGCCCACATGCACTTTTAACACCGCATCAATATCATGTAAGCATCTAGGAACAGAATACCAGTGTGTACTGTGTGTGCTACACACTGTGTTCAGAAACTTCAACCTGAAAAAGAAAACAAAACTCATTTGGACACCAGACCATAATTTAGGACTAAAATGCAATTCCTGTTTTCTCAGGCAGAATCCTCAACACCTTTGCGTGTGTGTGTGTGTGTGTGTGTGTGTGTGTGTGTGTGTGTGTGTGTGTGTGTGTGTGTGTGTGTGTGTGTGTGTGTGTGTGTGTGTGTGTGGGCATAGTCAATTGTGAAAGGACACCTGATTTTGAGGATTTTAGGAAAGGGGCCAAAAGAGGAAGGGGCAAAGGGGTGGAAAAAGAAAGGGTGGGGTGGTGTGGCAGGACACCCCCCCCCCCAGAGAGAAGAACAGCGGCATCTCAACCCAGCTCTCTCCTCTCCCTCCCTCCCTCCTTCCCTCCCTCCCTCCTGCCCACCCGTCTGTCCCGCCCCTAGAGACACGGTTCAAGTTCTTTAACACATTGTGTCTGTGCTCTGTTTACATTAGATGCAGTTGAGTGGCTAAAGCTAGCGGAGTAACAGGCCTGTCAGGTTGATTTATGAGCACATCAAACAGAGTTTCAACATGCCACGGTGGACTGACAGCGGCACTTCATTAATCTGACTCCTGGGTGACTCCGCAGCTCAACCGTCAAACCAGCATTTTAAGCATCGCTTCTTAAAAAGTGCACAACCCAGCACAGGCAACGCACAAACGCACCGAGCCAACAGCCACTCTTTTTCCGGCCTTTTCTCGCCACCATTCTGCTGACTAACAGCGATGTGGACAGCAATTAAAGGACCCCTTTACTTGGTGCTTTCAGTCGGGGGAACTTTGATGAAGTTGAGATGAAGACTCCGCTTTTCTGTGACACTGGATGAGGTCCTCCATGTAGATGGGAGGAGGGGGATTCCATCCACTTATTCCTCTGCTGCCAGCTCCCCGAGCGCTCATGCCCATCCCAGAAATCACTGCAGCACAAACTATTTTTAAGCTGGGCCCCTGCTTTGTTTGCTTCACAAGAGGCGGATTCCTGTGGGCTTACAGTGTCACCCTGGTGAAGCGTGTCTGGAGAGACTGTGGCCGGGGCACCGGGATGGGGCCGGCCTCAAGATAAGCCCCCGGCTTCGGGCTCCCAGCAGGTGGCAGCTTCAGAAACGGACAGACGGGCGGGCGGGGGATGTGTGGAAGGGTACGTGGTCACTGATCTCACACGACAAGGATTCACTCCCAACTTTCGTTCAGTCCCCTGCTTTTATGACACTCTGGACACCATGAGGAACCTCATGCGCGCGCACATAAGTAACCTAAAGTGACTGAGACAGCTGGAAAGCTTTACCCTGCCACCCAGGACCACAGTCGGTCACATACAGTCCTCTGCAGCAGTGGGACGGTAGCGATGTGACTCTGGGGTGGGAAGGCCTGCTCTCTCCTCACCTGCAGTGCATACTCTGACCAGTAGGGGGCACTGACAGGAGGAACGCCTAGGAAATCACAGCTTTTCTCACTGAATTTACTCAGCTGGTGCCTTTCTCCAAAGCCACATCCACTGCTAAGTTGAAAAGCAAAAGCTATAACCACTAAACTGCACATTTCCATCTTGGGAGCTCCCATACTGTTCCAAACCAAACTTTGAGCTATCTGTCCAGGATCACCAAAACCTACTTTTCTCCGGCACCCTGGGGAAAGACGCTGCAGCCGCCCAGCAGCCAGACATGGCCCTTGTGATATTAATTTCATCTGGCACCTTGCTCTTTAAAAGTCTGCTTCATACCTGCACCAATATTTAATAAGGGAAAATGTCTCAGAAACTCTAGAGGCCAGGCATAAGGTTAGGCTGATTTTTTTCCTTCTCTTCCCTTCCCTTCTCCCCATCTTGACCAATGCCATGTCCCCCTCCCCCTCTGTGGAATTGTCAGGTCGGTGGTGTTGGTTGACAGTGCACAGTCCACGCTTTGTGTGTGTGTGTGTGTGTGTGTGTGTGTGTGTGTGTGTAGGCAGGGACAGATCTTTTCTCCCACACGTGCTGCATTTAACAGGTAATAGCCATGTGGCTGTCCAGGCAGTGTATGAAAAGCATTACCCACCGCATCTTCTAAAGCCCCCAGCCCCTTTGACCTTTCCCAGGCTATCCTGCCCTGTTTACACATACCTTTTACCTTTTACCCGGGAACTTTAGGGTTCCAAGAACAAAACTGCAGACTTGCTGGTTCTTTAGCACCGAGTGCCCAGATTTACAGTGACAGACATCGCTCTAGCGTGTTGAGAGGGGGTGGCCTAAGAACGGTGGTGCAAGACAACTGGTGCTCTCTTCTGCTGCTCAGCAATAAGTACGTTAAGCAAACACCTTGAGGAGAGCGTTTCACACGTCGCTCGGAAACAGCTGGAAGCATTCTCAATAAACAACTTGGTTAAAACACCTCCTGCCCCAAGAAGATGCTGATGAAGCCCAGGGTGCAGGACATAGATACAGATTGGGAATAAGTAGCTTCTTCCCCCTTTCTCAGATGGCTTTGAGAGGCTCTGTGTGCTCTGAGGAGGTGAGAAGGCTGCCCCCCCCCCCACCGCTCACACCCGTCACACTGACCCCTTTCAGCACGCTTCCAATGAAGGGCACAGGGGGTCCTATGAGAGCAAATTTCCTTTTAGAAGCTGTATTTACCGCGTATCCCGGTGCCGGTGGCGTGGAAGAGTGCTGCTAAGCGCAGCCGGCTCACATGCAGGCCTATGCAAATGCTTCGGGCATCCAGGGATGACGCTTTACAGTGAACACTTGATCTGTCCTGCTTTCAGGCCTACAGTAAAGATAATAAATAAATAAATAAGCAGTTTGACAGCTTGAGGAGGAGGAAGGACCACTTGTGAATAAAGCAATTGACCAAGACTCTTGTTTGATGCCTGACGCTGAACAGGAAGTTCTTCTCGGTGCCGGGAACTCAGACACTGGAAAGGGTTTGATCATCGTCTCTCCGCTGACGCGGCGCCATCTTCGCTGTGATCGGCCTTAAACACGCGAGCTGCGTACCACCCTGCGCTGCGCCCTGCGGCGGATTTGCTGGGTTCGCCCTGATCCTACAGTACATCACCGCACCAGCTCTCACCCGCAACACCTAAACCAACCAAACAAAAGAAATCCTTCCCAACAATTCTGAAATCCGTTTACACGCATTCATGTAGCGCTTTAATTAAATTCCAGTCATCACCTTGAATTCTGTTAATACCGTGGGCATGTAAACTATTGTGGCACTCTCACCTGGGCTGAATAGTAATCATTCTTTTCTTGTTTGGATCCCGTGGTGGTGTTTACTTTTCTGTTCATGAGAAAATGTCAGCGCTTCAACTTGTGCACATCATTTCGACGCCCGGGGGGCTGTTGCACAACCGCTGTAAACGACGGGGTTTGTGGCAACTCGGTTCCACTTTCAGCTGAGCTGTTTCAAATACCGCGTGCGTCTGACTGCTGAACCGCGGCACGGATCTCGCGTGGCCGATTCTCGGGGCGGAACCCGGCGCCCTCGATTTCGGGGTGCCGGTGACGTTCGAGGACGGGCCGTACTCCGGTTCCGAAGCCGAGACGGCAGTAATTGGGATGAGCTCGGGCGCGGGGAGAAAGCCGATCCCACGTCCCGGTAAAGGGTCAAAGCCTCGAGTTAATCTTGTCCCAGGACTTAGGAACTGGTGCCCCGGCACAATGCCCAGCCAGGCAATTAGGGTGCGCTTTGTAGTCCCACACAGTTATCCCCACGATCCAGCAGGATTCCCGTTCATCTTCATTACTGCAGACACCCTGTCTGTGTGCACTGTTCTAATTGACAATTAAAGCGAAGCTACGATTCACCCACAAAGGCATAAATAGGGATTTTCGAGCGGGGCTTAGCAGCAGAGACTTGTAAATTAATACTTAAGTATTAACACGGAGCCCATAGTGATTTTGCGAGTACATTAAATAAAAAATGAAAATCCATATTCCTCCGTCGCCTTAATCCATGTTTCTAATCGTGCCGTACACAGTTCAGCAATGCCAGCTGATCCGGGGGACAGCGGAGAACCGCTTGCCCGCGTACAGCATTAACAGTAACGTCGCGAGACTCGGTGAAGATGCGGCGGTCCTCAAAGACCCGGCAGAAGATGGCGGGTTGGCTCATGTCAGCACTACAGTACAGTTGGGCCCAGCATTCCATTTTGCTAAATGTGAAGTGGGGGAAACTACTGAGTCGTGCAGATAACAAATACTTATAAGAAGGTGAAAGAATGCAGTACGTGCAATGCAGGGATGAGAAGAACCTCTAATGTTGTCGAGGGGTTGGAAGGTGGTGGAGGGGAGTGACACAGGGAGAAACAAGGAGCTGCGTTCCTCAAACGCGCCCCAAGTACGGCTAAGCAATTACCACAGGAAACCTTAGGGTGCATTTCAAGTTCACTTCAAATTTCAAGTGCGCTTCAAAGCGCTCTCTGAAGTGTGTGTGGGTGGCGGGAGTGTGTGTGCTGCGGGCAGGGACACCTCACCTCTTTGGCCTGCTTCCCTGCTTGCTGCTGATGCTGGGTGAGAAGCTGGAGGTGCAGCTGCTCCTGCTGCTTCTTGTAGTACTCCTGTAGCTGAACACACACACACACACACACACACACACACACACACACACAAAGAAACAGCGTTACATGGCAGCTCTCCTCTTGGGGATCTCCTGCAGCTCAACACATTTTCACTCAGTGGCACAGTGGGTTTTCCGCCAGAGAAGTGACGTTCCCTCATTATAAAAGCATCTTTTCACGGAGACCAATGTTGCACCGAAGCGGCTCATGGGTACAACCGCAAGATTTCTCCTAGGGCTTAAAGTGCTGCAGGTTCTCACTGCCAAGTCCAGCGCTGTAAACATTACTCCACCTGGTGGCCTGCGGGATGTGCAGCACGAGCAGGACGGCTCTGCAGCAGCAAGGGGTAAAGTCCTAAAAAACCACAGTAGACCCTGAGGAAGAGCGGGCAGCGGTGCGGTGAGCATGTGGGGAAAATGGATGCAGACAGAGGAACCGACAGCAGAGCCACCTGAGCCTCTTACTGGCAGTGGTGAAATAACAAAGGCCATTGTTGTGGACGTTACGCAACAGAGAAAGCAGCAGCCGGTGGCTGGGAAGCGGTTTGAGAAGCTCGGCCGGCAACGGTGACACAACGCGCACAACGGCAAACGCTGAAACTAAAGCTGCTCCACTCGGCCAGCTTGTCAACGAGCTCCTCGGCCCCTGGGTTTTCGCTCCTTCTTAACCCGGACACCTCGACCGCGTAGGAATGCGCGCAGAAGTTTGAGAGCGCTTCGAGCAACACGTTGACGCAACCGAAGAGGTGAAAATCTCTTTCAGAGTTAAAGGCGTGTTGGAGCGAGAGCGAAAAACATTAAAAATGAATGCAGCTGACATGACCCAACAAGCCTTCGGTACCTCTGGGGGGCAAACAGTTTTGACTGCAGAAAATGTGTTTAGTGCTCCCCTCAGATTGGCGCAAACACCTGTGGAAGGTGGGGGGGGCTTCTGCGAGTCTGCAACCCAAGCGCACCGCGGGGCTCGGCCTCCCGGAGGTGCCGCCGTATTTCTGGAGTCGCGGATGACGGCCCATCTGAGTTATGGCCTTCTTAGTTACCGCTGAGGGGTGGCCATTGACAAAAGGGGGTGGGGGTGGGGGTGGGGAGCGTGCAGCCAAACAGCCCAGCAGGGGTGACCATTCACCAGAAACTCACTGAGGCTTCGCTTGTCTCTTTGCTGGGGGTCTTGCAAGACCAGAAGTGGAGCAGAGCACAAACTGAGGAGGGCCAAGTGATTCGGAGAGTGGCTCTTAGTTCTCCAACAGAGATGAGTCACTGAGCCCAGGGGCTGCACGCAGAAAGCAAGCAGAGAACCCCCCCCCCCCCAGTGTGCACGCGTGCGCGCGCACACCTGCGTCAAGGCTGTGGCAACATGTCTGCAAAGCTCCTCTGGCAACGCGCTGCATTAGCGTGAGCTGCCACACAACGACGCTAAAACAAGCAAAAGAAAGACAAACACGCAACCCACCTGGTCCATGGACACAGAGGAGGCGTTGCTGCAGTCGCACGGTAGCGCCACCACTTGGACAGGGTGGACATTTGGCTGGAAGTCCCTCCGCTCCCTGACAGCAAGCAAGGCCGCTGCTCTTCTCCCTCTTGTGCAACGCCTGGCCTAACCTGCCTAGCAACTACGGCGCCCGCCCCGCGTTTCTCCGAAAACAAACATGTTTTGTACACGGGTTTGGTTAATAACAAACGCGGCCACTGTTTACTCTCTGGTTATTCATTTAGTGCGCAGTTGAAAGGGGCATTATCTCTGTACACAGGTAAACAGCGGCCGGCCAGTTATCTTGCGGGGCCACGCCTAGCAGAGCAGCAGAAGCAGAAGATGGGCACAGAGATTAAATTCTTACACTGCTTCACCTTTCGGCGAATAAAGCAAACGGCAGACAAACGACAGGCAGGAGATGACAGCGAGCGTGACCGCGCAGCATGGGGTTCCAGGGTGGCGAAGCCCCTCACCAGCAGAAAAAAATAAGTGCAATGAAGCCGGGCAGCTAGAAACACTGAAGTCCCAACAAGGTCCACCTTCCAAGCTGAAAGGTTAGCACTGGTGTCTGTGTAGTGAGCGCTAGGGGGGACGAATAAATGAGCTGTTTTAAAATGAACTGTTTTTCACACCAAAAGGAATCCAAATGAGAAAATGGGGGGAATGGGAAGGAAAGACGGTTTGAGATGCTTTGATGCAAATCTTGCTTCCTGTGCAGCGGCCCTGCTTGCTTTCCACTTTAGAGGGCTTCGCAGCACCTTCAACGGGCCTGGCCCGAACCCAGCTGCAGCGGCATTACACATTTCATATCTCGCACAGCGTGGCCCACGGACCACACGGGCCGCCCAGGGTGCTGCTTGTTTGCTTTGCTTTCACATGACTCCTTTATTCAGGAAGTCCCATTAAGATTAAAATCTGCCTTTGCGTGGACGACCTGTCCAGCAGGAAAGCCCATGTTGACCACAAAAAAAAAAAAGAGAAAACAAACTCGGGCTGGACAGATGTGACTGCTTATAACGCACGTTGTGCGGCCTCTCTTAAAAACCATAGCGGCAACAACAATGGGGGACAAAAATGAACAAGATCAGAAATTACGGTCACCCTTATCGCTTGCACCATTTGCACGCTGGCTTATCCTTTTCAGGTACCTTCGCAAAACAAGCGCGGCCACGGAAGAAGAGGTGCTTCCTGTGGCAGCTTCGCAACAACTGCAAACGCTCCTCTCGGCAGCCCTCTTACTTGCTCTGTTGGTTCAGTGGCTTCTTTTTGGCAATTGCTATTGAATAAACCGTTTGACGACACTCGTAATTTTAATGTAAACCTTTAAACAGCGGCTTCCGCGCCGAACCCATTCAGGTTGGGAACTCACAGCCTCGTACCAACAAGCGCAGCGCCCGGACCTGCACGCTACCTGGAGACCACCTTCGCATGGCCTCAGCGGTCGGGGGCGGCGCACGCTCCGTTCGTTCACGGCACTCACGAGCGGGTGATTACCGAGACGCCCACACCAAGTACCTCGGTGGCGAAGGAACTGGATTTGACACCAGATGGTTGGAGGTTCAAATTCCAGGCTGTGGGAGTCGATAAAGTACCGTGCCAAGGTAACTGACCTGCACTGCTTCACTTAATTATGCAGCTGTATGAAAGCAGGGGATGAAACGTCTCCACCCTTGCAAACCCTAGCCGTTCACAACGGCACCGTAACTAAAAACCAGTCGGAAGGATCAAATCCATCATCCATAAACTCCAAATGAGTAATGTGTACTGCCCACCGTCGCTGGGTAGGGCACGTCTGTGCGCAGGAGATGAGCTAAGCATACAGGTAGACGAAGGTGATCTGTATCATTAGCGCATTCCATCCTTCTGCTGAAACGAGGGAGGTCGGTAGGCGGTCGTGGGCCGCCGGACCCGGGTCTGTTAGAAGCGTGCGGAGAGGGGCACGGAAGCCACAGCAGATGAGGTGGCCGCCTGCGACCCGCAGTCGTAAGAGCCGCGTTCGGACTCGCTGACCGAGCTCGAGCTCCTGGGCCGGACGAAGCGCAGAGACAGCGTTCGCATGACAATTCTAGTCTTCTCGTCGATTTCCCTAACGGTCTTTTCCTAAAGACCAGCACGAGCGGGCTCGCATTTCTGCCGCCAGCATCCCGAACCGCGCCGGCACCACGACACCGATCCTTGCGCTCCTTCCTCCGGCTGGGGGGACGGCACCTGCAGCGTCGTGCGTGGAGCACAGTAAAGAAAGCCCATTTAACGCTCCGGCCATCTCTCCGTGCCGCTCACCTGCTCCAAGGCGAGTCTCACCCTCCGCTGGGCCCTACGCTCACTCATTACCCCCTTAATTCATGCGAACACAGAACACAACGGCTGGGGGAATAATTAAAGGGATAATTGAGGGTTTTTTAATGATTTGATTCAGTGCCCCCTCTCGCATTAACCGCGCGCACTGAAAGGCATTCACCTTAAGATTTCCATTACGGTGACCTTGGTTTTATCCCATAAAAAGAAGGCAAAAAAGCCAGAAGATCTGCTGTGATGTAATTAAACGTTAGAGGAAACTTAAAGGTTAACACGCGCGCGCGCACGTGTACACATGTGCACGCGCGCCCAGCTGCTGCGGAGGTTCTGACAGCGGGCGGTGATCAGGGCCCCCCGCCCGGCCCTCCTCAGCCACATGCGCCGGTGCGAAAGGGTGCCGTCCGAGGTTGTCGGTTCGCCGGGCACGAGCGCCGCGATGGGGGGTGGCGGGGGTTAGGCGGTGGTATAAACGCCAGCGCAGTGGGACGGGACGGGATGGGACGGGGCGAGGCGGGGCGGCCCAGTGCACAGTAAGCATTCTGGCCTGATAAGCGCTCCCTGTAAAACGGCTGTGAGGAACAGATTCTCAGGCGTCTGCATTTTTGTGCCAGGAAAGGCTGCATATTTTCATCATGATTAATTTTGTCAGATCTCTTTCGTGCAATTTATACTTGCCTGCAGCAACCTCCTTTCCGTCCTATTAAATCAACTGTCTTCTTTAGTTCTGCCAGAAGTCTTACACACTTACTTTCACATCTATTATACAAATAAACAGCAGTGTATCTATAGGGCATGATATACGCACATACCTATGCGCTAATACAACTTGTGCTCTCTGTGCAAGCCGAGGAACACAGCTGAAGAAAATACAGGGGGACGACATTGCCTCATTCGGAAGGCATGAAAGGTGAAAAGGTCGCGGGGTGGGGGGCTGGAAATATAAGGAAAATGTTTGCTATATGCTTTCAAAATAGGGCCAATGCTCTTTTCTATGCGGGCAGATGGCGGCCGTAGCTCTGAAACAGAACCCTTAGACCAAGCACCGGTGCCTGGCCGGTGAAGGTGGCCTTCGGAAATGCCAGACATGCACGGCGGAGCCTCGGAATCTCATCCCCAGGCGGGAATCAGGCGTACGGCCCGAAAGCCGACAAAACAAACTGGATTATCGATCCAGTTAAATGCACTGCACTCGCCGGTGGCACCGACACTCCTGTTGGACAAGTCCAGGCCTTGCTAGAGAAGGCAGGGCCAAGCAGCTTTGCGCCGCAGGACTCTCGAGTGGCGTTTAAGAGTCGGAGGTTGGAAGGTCGGAAGCCAGGGGATGTGGCCAGGCGTGGAGCTTACCTGTTGCAGCATGAGGGCCTGCTGCTGTTGGAGGAGGGCTTGCAGCTGAGGCGGGGACAGGATCTGTTGCATCTGCTGAGGTGTGATCATCTGGGGGGTCATCATGGCCACAGACACAGGTACCTGATGGGGTTGGACAACACGGCATGAAATTGCACACTTTTGTCCTCACAACTATCGCTGTTTTGCTAAGTTGTTCCCATTTCATTCGAACGGTCAAGTGGCGGAAATTTCTATGGCAAATGGCAAAGCAGACCTTTTTATCCTAAGAGATTTTCCGCCTTCAGGATTGATTTTACCTTTTTATGCAGGACAATGCATGCACCAGGTGGCTTGGCACAAAGGTACATGAGAAGTTTCCACACAGGGACCTGGAGCAGCATCTTTTTAAAAAATTTTTTAATTTTTTTTTGGCAAAGTTCACTTCTAAATACATTCTGTCAGCCTGTTTACACGATCCCGCCGCTGCAGACACTTTCTTCTCCTCAAATGCTAGAAAGATGACAATCACCTGGCACCGCAGCTGTTAAACACACACATTACAAAATAAGTCTTTTGTTGGCACATTTTAACCGCGCACTGCAGGCATTGTGAAATCCAGGCAGTTGTGCCAAACAGCTTGTTTCTTCCCAGACACAAATACAAAAGTCTTATCTTCTTGAAAGTGCTTCAATAAACATATTATTACGATTCTCTATCGTCGAATCAAATCACAAGAGGGAAAAAACAAACACCATCCGATAAGATTTTTATCTCGCGGAAACGGCTGCCAACAGCGGCGAAGGCAAAGTGAAATTTGGAGAACGATTCGGAAGCGTAGAAGAAGGGAGTCGCAGGGCTGCTAATCGCATGTTACATCTCAATTCCATGATCGTATTGCAGTGCCGCGAAACTGCACGCCACGTATGGGCAATTGGTAACAATTAGCTTCACCGCCCCCAAAGGGCCCAAGGACACCCCGCCTGCCGGCTTGCGCTGCGCAGCAAATGTGTCTCGGCGCCCCGTTCTTAAAAAGTTTGCTGTTGAGTCAGAAGGCTTTGGACGTCATCATGGTTCCCGATGGCGAGGCCACCGCTCTCACGTTTGCGGTCAGGAAGAGCCGGCAGCTCGCAGCAAGTTCTCCTCAGACGGCTGCGACCGAGCATTTCGAATCGCTTCTTGCGCTCTTTCACGCCGGTGGAAGAACAACCGAGAGGTGCTGACTTTGGGAAAGAACCGAGCTCCCGCTAAATGAAAAAAAAAAAAAAAATCATTTAAACCGAGCTACGAGGTTTCCCCGCTTTGTTGGGCCTTTTCGCTTTGGCGGTACAAAATTTAATCGTCTAACCTTCGAGATGGCAATCTAGACGGCAAATGCTGCATCCTCGGATAATTTGGATCTCTGCATAAGACATCCGAGAAACTCGGAAACCCCTCCTGCTGCACAGACATACAGGTTCCAGGGTGATAATGACTTTTTTTTAATTATTAAATTAATGTTTTACTTATCAGTAATAAAACATCCCTGGCACCTGTACCACCTTATTTATGCTCGATCTCATCGCCTCTCAGCTTAACATCTTCTGGAACGCACAGAGCCGTGGGCCACCAGCTGGTGTTCACCTGTCATGCAGAATGCTGGCAGGACGATGCTTTGGCTTCCTTTTCATCCCCGAAACTGTGCGGGAAACAATGAAGCCAGGCAGGCGAATGTAAGGAGTAGTTCTCCTGCTTTCTTCTTATCATTTTTAAAAACAATTTTCCAAGCACAAAACGTTTTTCCGCTCGCTTGCTGGCCTTGCGTAACCGCTTATTCATAGCAACTGAAGTGTGAATTTAAAATCGGCCGCGTTACCAAAAAGGATCCCCCCCGTCAGAGAGCGGCTCGGGGCGTCTCAAGAACCCGCCGCACGGCCTCGGCCCTGGAAGTCTAGTTTCGGAGAATTAGCAAAACGAGGAAGAAAAATGTTCTCACGCAGGTCTAAAAAAAGGGATGATGCCGAACTCTCGGCAATTCGGATTACGAAAATAGCAGCCGAGACAAAAATAAAGCCGCCTCTAAAAAAAATAAAAACAAGCAATTGCCTCCGCTCAGAATCCTTCTCGCACCGCCACACGCAACTGTCAAAACCGACCGGAGTGACCCATTAAGATTTAAACCCGCGCGTTACGGAGGCAAAGGCAGGAAATTGTAGCGATGGCGCCGATGACTCGGGGACGGCTGATCTTATGGCTCCAACATGTGGGCACATTTATTTCAGGCACACAACTTGTATATTAAGAGTCGCACAAGAAGAAAAAAAACAACCAAAACGCGGGTATCCAGAGGAACAAATGACAATGGGCGTATACGTGTGGGGGGGGCAGATTGCGGGGAGTCTGGCTCCATGCCAATTTGCCTGTGCTGTCGCTTGTCATTCGGTGCTCGGAAATGAAAACCTGTAATTAATTGCTCTTCTGCATCCCATTCTTCAAGTGACAACCCATACATTTTATTTTATACACACGTTCATTGACATTTTCAAGTTGCAGGCGTAATAATTACTGGAGTTATAACACCTTCCATTCCGAGGCCGCCGGATTGACGAACGCGGTGAATGCCGAGTTGTTAAGGTTTGACGCCATTAATTGCCCCTATAATCTAATATCACAAAGGCAGGCGATTACATACCCAGAGCAGAGCATGCAATTCGACACTAGGGTTTCAGAACGGCACGCGAAAACAAAAGCGTCGCCATTAGCGGCTTGACGGCTGCTAACAAAAGCGTCTCACAATGCAGAATTATATTTTCATTCCGCTTTGTCTCTCGGCATAAATGACTTTTTCCCTTTCATTTGGATGTGAATAGAATGGGTAATAGAAGAGGCTGAAAAACCCGGCGATTTGAAGTCAGCCTTATATTAAATGCATTTTTTCCCTCCTCCAACCCCCTTTTTTGTCACCACACGGTAATTTATAATAAAAAAAAGAGAGGGGGGGGGGGGGGGGAGACGAGGGCCCGACCAGCAAGAAGACAACGGCGTCGTCCTGGTGGACGAGGACCCCAGCCGCACGCAGCTACGAAAATTTGGCTGCACGGACGCTCTCGAGGAGCGGCCCGTTCTCTGCAGGAGAGGTTTTGAGAAGACAGGTATTCTCTTTTTTCTTGTGCCGCAAGGCGAAGGGGCCGTTTGCGATGTTGAGTGACGGTCCGGGTTACAGTAGAGCTCAGGGAGCCTGAACAATGCCGCAAAGACAGGAGCGGGAACCACAATGAGGAAGAAAGGGGACCCCGCTGTTGCCCCAAGCCCCCGCGCCCGCCACTCAACCGACAGCGACGACGGCTCTTCTCCGCGGCCACCTCGGCTCGTATTTAGGCTGCGGGTCTGCCGAAGCCTTGGGCAAGGCCCTGGCGTTCGTCTGTTGCCTCGAAGAGAGCGCGACGCACCCCCCGCCAGCCAAAGAAACGGACACGCAAAACACGGAGACCTTTTCCGAGCGGGCCGATGGTTCCGGGCAAATGAGAAGCGTTTTTGCAAAACGGGGCCTTTCCAGGCAGACCGGAGCAGGGGCCGCATGCACAAACAGAAGCACTTTAGCACCTATTATGAGGGGAAATGTTGAGACTCCGGGAAAATAATCGCGTTCGCAGCACCTATTTAACGCTGCCCTGTGCAACATCACCAGCAGTGTCACTGCCCTGTGTTTGGACGGTCAGGGGTGGGGGGCGAGGGCACTGACCGAACGCGAACAACTCCTGTGTGCGTACGGGCACGTACGCGTGTAGGAGTGTGTTTATACGTGGGTGGGTGTGTGCACGTGTGTGTGCGCGCACGTGAATTTGGTAGGAAGCAGAGCTGGAGGGGGGGTGTGATGACGGCCCAGTCGGCGCCATAAGCATCTCAAATTGGGTTCTAATGAGGAAGCGTCCGCTGCTTCCCACCGTCATTAAGATGCAAGAGCGCAGTCCAGAAGCGTGAACAGGGGTCTCTGTAATTGACAGAGGTCAACTGCAATACGGAGGAAGAGGGGCGAGCATGTGGGGAGGAGGCAGAGGAGGGGCGGACCGAGCCACCGGCAGGCGATTGCAGGGAGAAGAACAGTAATTAGAGGAGTTGTTTGAAGAGCAAGTTTAACTGATTAACAAAAGGGAAGCGGGAGGAGCGCGGCGGAGAGATGGAGAAGGGGAGAGCGGAGGGAAAGAAAGGGAGCGGAGGCTAGCCTGCCGTCCCAAAGGGCTCGGAAGGAAAAGTGCGCGATGTACCGCGCATCTCAATGAGTCCTAATCTTGTTTGGCCTCCCTTGATGAATTTTAATTTCGAGAGATGACAGGGCCCCCGTGTTTCCGGCCCTCTAATAGAAAAATAATTAAATGTTATGGTACGGTACAGGTAGACGCAGCAGCCCGCACCTGATTTGCGCGCGGAGCGATAAAGCGACTTTTCTTGCCGAGGGATAAGGGACGGGGGGGAAGCCCCGCACGCTGCCCTCCGACCGAATGAAGCACGGGGTCGCGGCAGGGCGCTCTCGTGCCAAAACACAGAAATGCGGCGGCCAGAAGAGGCAGAAAGGGAGTCGCGACGAGGGTTCCGGGCCAGCCCGAAAACGAGTGCGTTCCAGCATTTGGAATTTTTTTTTAGGGCCCGCTGGGTCAAGCTCCCCCGTTCAGATATGGCGGCACCCACAGCCAACAGAGAACTTCCGAGAAGCCCAACCGACAGTGGCGGGGGGTGCTTTGAAGCAACGAGTCCCATAATAAGGTAGCTTAGCGCAAGTTTCTGCTCCAAAATGCCAAACACACAGACGGGAGACCGACCCCCAGCTCCACCCCCAGCGCCGCTTAGCATTACTGGCTAATAATTGAATTTGGAGCAGAGCCACATGGCCCGACATTGTTCCTTCTAATCGGAACCCTCCTTCAGTCCTCATACGTGAGGCTGGAGAAGCCATTATAGCATCGAGGACCCCTCAATATCAAAGCCTGCGGTGAAGAGCCCACGCCAGATTTGGGTTCCCTCAGCTAGCATCCGGGCAGGTGTCCCACGGCACGCGGAATGCTACTGCCGCACAGGCGGAGGGTGGCAGCAGGGGGTTCGACGCACACTTCTGCAAGGAACCTCCCCCCCCCCCCGGCGCGGTGATGGAACAGTGGCTCTTTCAGCCCAGCAGACACAATCATGGCGCGAATACAGAGGGAGCGAGAGAGCAGGAGGGAGAGGGGTCCTTTCCCTTCAGAAAGGTCAGAGTCTCAGTAATGAGCTATGCACTAAATTATGGTATTTAAATAAATGGATGATTAATACCTCGTCATTCTCTGGAGGTTTCTCTGGCATTCTGGGTAATTATCACATACAGTTGCTGCAGCGAACACAAGCCCACGTGTGCACAAAGGAAGGACGAGGACTAAAAAAATCCCCTCGAGGTAAAGCGGGTAAAAACACGAAGAACTCCGGGCCGACTCGGAGGGAAGGCGGTACGAGCGTGCGGGTGATGCGGGCCAGCTTCTCGAAAGCTGCGGCGCGTACGTGCAGCAAGTGCATCGGGACGGAACGCGGCGCAAAACGCTGAAAAAAGCCGCCGCTGTGCGCATGCGGTGACCGTTGCGGTTCCCTTAAAAGGTGAGAGTCCGCGTCCAAAAAAAGTCGAGTCCAATGGTCCCGTTTCGGAAGACGGGTGAACGCCAAGGCCAAGCGACGTGCTTAACAGCACGCAAAACATTCCTCTTCGAGCAAGATAAACGCGCCAGTGAATGTGCGGGTCATTTTTCACGACGCTGCGTCCTTAACAAGAACCACCAGCGCCCATGAAGGACGCCTCAAAGCGCCGCACGCCAGAGACCGAGGCCAGCGTGAGACGGGAACCTATAATCAAAATATAAAACGGTGCACTTTATCTAAATGATTCGTCTCCATGCGTGGCCGTCCAAGCGGCTGAGACCAGGCGGCAGGGATGCTGATAATTGAAAGAAATGACAGAGAAAATAGCTGAAGGAGGACAAATGTATTGTGCTCTTGTACCCCAGCCTACCTGCCCCACCCCCTGGCTGTCAAATGTTGGGGACTTTGTCCCGGGTGCTATTTATTCCAGTGGCAATGAATTGCACCCTTTAAGGAAACACACACACACACACAGTTTCCTTCCCTCAGTTACTCAAGCACTCGGTAGCACTACACTGACAACTGGTTCACTAGTTCACTGAGGGGGGGGGGGGGATGCTTCCTGCAGATTAAGGAAGACAGGCTGACGCATGAGAAAATGAAAGAGAGGACCAAGGAGGTTTTGGGGCGGCATAGCCGTGGGTGTTTCCTTCTGTAGGGTCTCCGCAGCCAGGCAAACAACACGGCGGGCAGAGGGCTGTACTCCACCACCAGAAGAGGGACTGGAATGAGCAGAGGCAGCTTTGCTCCTCACCTGGCACCTTGAGCGGCTGCACGAAACACAGCCCCCTTTTGTACCTGGTCACCCCGCCCGCGCTCGCATGACCCCTGGGGTCAGCATTCATTTATTCACATCGTGGTGACAATTGTCTGGCTTTCGGCCGATGGCCCGGCAACAGCGGCACCAATCTGTCACAACGACTGCCGATGTCTTTTATTATTTGATACCGGGTCGTGTTTATCAACGTGCAGCACGGAGACCAAAATACACCCATTGTCAGTGAAAGAAGCCACCTCTACTTAATTCTTGCCAAGGGCAAAGGGCACATTTCTTGGGCCAAGCTGATGAGGGACAGAAGGCAATGGAGTGGAGTGCAGTTTTTAGCTCGCTCTGCTTAAAAGCTTCAAAGATGCCTGCTGAAATTAGCCTGCATGAAGGCGTCTTTTGAGCACCGGTGGCTACGAAAGGCAGGCGCTTGTCATTTCTCTAATGAGTTTGCTGAAAGTCATGCACATGTGGGCCAGGTGCTGCTATAGCATCTGTTGCCTTAAGGAAGGGTAGGGGTGGAATGGGACCGTGCAGCCCCTGAACAGCCGGGTCTGCGGCGGGTTCGAGTACATCAGTGGTCACTGCAGCCCTTGGGCCTGCGCGGTGACCATCAGCTTTAGCTCTTCGGATCGCTTCTTCCTTTTCTTTTTAATTTTCCATGCGGAAACGCGAAAGGAACAGAACGCTGCCGCATACATCTCAGACCAGAGGGACAGTTCGCGTGTGCGTGCATGAGAGAGAGAGAGAGAGAGAGAGAGAGAGAGAGAGAGAGAGAGGAGGGGGCATCTGAGAGGGGCTTCTCCTGTCACTGTGTTATTTTCACGGAGTACTGAGGCTTGTCCACAACTCCGCTGAGGGACCACTTCCTGACAGGGTCCCGACAAATGAAAAACTTGCATCGTGAGAATGCCCTGGGTAGCAGGTTCAAGTGGAAATGGACCCCCCCCCCCTCCGCAGCCCGCTACCCCCACCAGCACTCTCTCCATCTAACGGCCCAGTGCGCCAGAATAAAAATGACAACAAATTTCCACTGGAACACAACAGAGATTACTTTACTGGGGAAATATAAAAGCCTATTATCGACCCACCTTCATTACACATTTCACTCATGTCTCAAATCAAAAAATAGAGTTTCACACCTCACTGCCTGGACCCAAACTCTGAAACCCACCCAGCAGTTTTTCTTTTTTTCCGCACCCTTCTCTTTTCCCCTCTCCTTTTCCTTTTCATTCTGTCATGCCTTGTCTAAAGGATCTCCCCAAAACATGCCAACTAAGCACTTTTTTTTTAAAAGCACACAAAATGGGAAAAGGGGCCTGGGGGTAGGGTGGTGGGGTTAGATCAGAGAAGGAGGGGGAGGGGAAAAAAAAAAAAAAAAAATGCACGCTGAACTGCGTTAACCCTTACCGAAAAAATGGCAAAGAGCGAAGAAGTATAGATGTTCGCGGAAAAGCGGAACTTCAAATTCACAAAGCGGAAAGTCGCTTCAGGAACGGTCACGTCTGTCTTCCGGACGTGCGACTTCCCAAAGTTTTTCCCCTGCTGAAAACTGCGGTTTTTGAAACCGGACAACGCCGAGCCAGGAGGCGCGAGGTGTAACAGGTAAGAAGCGAGCCGGGTCCCCGCGCGAGAGGACATCTGGGCGGAGGAGCTGCGGTCCCCGTCCAGCCGCTTCGCCTCATTTAAATGTCATACGGCTCGAACACAAAGAAATGGCAGCATCAGGGCCGTCTATTAGGGGACAAAAGCAGGAAACTAATTAGCATGTCTCTAATGAGTCTTTTCATTTCTTTTTAATTAAACGAGAGCCTCTATAATACATGAAAAAGAGGACACTTTTTTCAATTTCCGAAAAAGATAAAGGACGGAGCTGCGTGTTTGCGAGGTGCTGTGCGCTACAGCGTGGCCGCGTGCGCAGGGGGTGCCGCCGTCACCGCGGGACGCCGCAATCGTCCCCGGGTCCCGCCCGCGCCCGCCCGAAACGCCACGGAGGAGGACCTTCTGTCGTGGTTCGGGCTCGCTCCGAATTCCAGGACTGCTCCGGAGAGCCAGAACTGTCCCTTTGGAAAAATGTGTGTGCGAAAATAAGGGGGGGGGAGATCCGTGAGCAGGTGACCCTCTGGCACAGACGGCCGTGTGACGCAGCGTGGTTACCGCGACGCTGCCGGGTTTTCAGAGCGGTGTTGACTGGGCAGCTGCCAGGGGTCAGAGCTCACCTCACGCAGAGGCCTGCCGCAGCTTGCGGCCAGGAAATCTGCCGAGCAACCTTAACGTGACTTTGCGGTGCTGAAGAGGGGCTCTGAGACCGCCTCCTGCGGGCGGGGTTCAGCAAGCGTGGGCCGCCTAGAGGGATGCTGCGGCCAGGTCCCGCACCACGCAGAGGTCACCGGCAAGACCAGGGCCACGGAGGAAAGGGCCATGGAGGAAAGGGACATAGCAACGGAAAGGAGGCTGGCGGGAAATCACAAGGGCTCATCCTGTCCGACGAGCCTCTCTGTCCGCTTCAGCTGGGCAAAACGTTCCCGGCATTTCCCTCGCACGTCTGAAATGCGCCGCTCGGAGTCACCCTTTCAAGCCCGCGCAGAGCGCGAGACGCTTCTTACCGCCCCTCCTGGCCTGTCGCAGGACTTCTACTTGTGACACTGACCAAAAGTGCAGATGTCACCGCACGCTGAGCCCCGGCAAAGCCGACTCGGCGACCTACGCGCAGCTCCGGGGCCCGAGCGTTCGGGCGAAAATGCACTCGCTGACAACAGGCTGCTGAATTTGAACAAACACGGTCTCTTTATTTAATAAATTTCCTCCACTCAAATTTCACCTGCCAATGCTCAACTTCAAAAGTTCAGAACGCTGGCATTTGGCTGCAGTTGGGATAGAATGTGCAGGAGGTGGTGCTTCCGGACCATACTTTATTTACGGTTACACTCGTGGACTTGCATCGGAACGGCGCGCCGGAAAGGGCCGAACCTCGGCCGCGCTCCTCGTAAGAAGAGTCGCCGCGTTTCAAATTCCCAAAAGGGCTTTCGCGAAGGGACGGCGCGAGCTCCGGCGGAGCGCCGTCTGCTTCCTTCCTTCCTTCCTTCCCTCCCTCTCTTCTCCTTGGCAGGCGTGTAGTACAAACCTCGAACCCGGAGTTCAATCTAATTAGTGCGGTTTGTTAATTAAATGAACGTGGCGCTAACAAGCTAACCTGCTGTTCCTTCATAATGTTAATTACCCTGAAGGGAAAACCTCTCACCATGGCCATTTAAACTGTCAGCCCACATTCCCCTTTCATTATTGATGATTGTAAAACCGCAGATTTTTCACACCCCCAACACCCATTTCCTCCTGTTGGAACCACCTTACACTGCACTGACACACACACACACAAGAGCAGTAGTGCAGTGTTCACCCATACACACAATGCGTTACTGTCAACCCGATACTAGCGCATCCATCCATACGTCCGAATGGACGGACAGACAGACAGACAGACACACAAGAGCAGTGCAGTGTTCACCCATACACACAATGTGTTACTGTCAACCCGATACTAGCGCATCCATCCATACGTCCGAATGGATGGACAGACAGACAGACAGACACACAAGAGCAGTGCAGTGTTCACCCACACACACAAAACGCGTTACTGTCACCCCGACACTAGCGCATCCATCCATTTCTCCATCCGTTCATCTGTCCGTCCACTGCGACTTCTTATCAGCTGCGCATTCCAAGAAACGGCAGATTAGCAGGCGCTCGCATGGCTACGCTGCTGCCCCAAATTCAAAATGGCAGGTGTGAAGTCTTGCTGCGCGGCCCGTTCTGCTGCGGTCTGACTTAACAGGGTTTACAGCTCCTCTGCTTCATTATCTCCTTTAAACGTAAAAAAAATCTGGCGAGAGAAGGAGAAGCGTTGTTTTCGGGAAGATTAAATCACGCTGTAAGTTTAAGCGGCAGTTTATGACAAAACAGCAACTGTGGGGAGTGTTTTAAGCGCAGCGCCGCAGCTCCGGGAAACGGACAACGGTTTCTTGAACAACGCAAGCTGGAAGCTTATGTTTTCGCTCGCCGTCCGTCACCGGATGCATCACAACAGCCGGCGATGCCATTAATGAGACAACCGAGGAGGTTCTCAGGACTGTCACACCGCCCGGCCACAATGACACTAAACCAGAAGGGACAACACGGAAGGCCTGGGTTCTCTGAACTGCCATTCACAGCGGATGGTTGCTGGTCCACCCCTCGGGGGGGGGTACAGATGTTGCCCTCTGGCCCCAATCCCAGACACCAAAAACACAGTGGGGGCACTGGAATCCAGCTCCCCCACGCCTACAAAGGACAGCATTTTTCAGCAGATGAGTTTCACACCCCTCCAATACAATTCTAAGTGACTGTAACTGTGCTCTAAAAATGGCACCGAGGAGCCCTCTGCGCACCACGGTGTTGCAAACCGCCAGAAGTTTCACACTGACTGCACCTTTGGAAGCCAACCTTTCATACATGTACCTACACTTAAAACAACAGCAACACCCTTCAAGCCCCAAAACAGATTTAATTTCTCATAACACACTTTACTGCACACTTAGGTGACAAGATTATGCGGTGGACCAGTTCGTGGTCTAGCTGGGAACGGTGGGAAAGTCGTGGTGTGCAGCATCCCAGCGTCAGTACCACTGTGACGGTGAACAGATTAACCACGTGTGTAAAGCCTGACCCTTGAGGGCACAGCAGAAGCTGTCAGAGGACCTGAACTGGGCATCACCTCTCAGCAGGACAGGTGTGCGTGTGTGAGAAAGACGCCTGGGCTCACCTGGACCGGAGTCTGCTTGACCTCGTTGCTGCTGGGCGAGTTGAGCCCTGTGGCCTGCTGGAGCAGGAACTGGCGCGCTGCCTGCAGAGCCTGAAGGCCAGAGAGGGAGACACAAAGGCGGGGGGTGAGAAGGTCAGAATGGAAAGTGACACTGCTACTGTCATCGGTTGCATTACCAAACCCCAAGCATGAAATCTCCTCTGCCTTCGTACAAGCCCGTCTCGGAGTTCTGTATTACTTGTGAACCACAAGCCAAAAACGACAGCTCCGTTTTGTTGGTGGTGAGAGGAATACGATTAATGCGAGGCTTCCAGGAAAGCGGCGTGTGCGGCTCTGCCTCACCCTGGGCCAGCACACACATGCAGGCGCGTACATGCACACGCGCACACACACACACACACACACACACACACACACACACACACACACACACAGAGAGAGCGGTCCGGGGTCAGTCAACGGCTCGATTCCTTTACTGCCCCGCGGTCAGAGGCCGCAGGCCATTTCCCACACCTGCAGGGCCCCGTAGGGCCATCGCGGCCTCAGACACCCCCTCTGCAGGCCACTGCGAGACTGGGAGCAAAAACATTCCAGCGGGCCTGTTTTGGTGCAAACGCCGAGGCCCAGCTGCAAAACAAAAACACTGGGCCTCCATAAATCAGGAAGCAAACTTGTTTTGCTAAGACGCACATTTTGTTCCATGCTCACCAGCAGTGACAGGTTACAAAATAAATAGTGGATTTATGGACAGATGGGGCCCTTCCAAATCGGCTGACATAAACAATAAATCAAGCAGGCCAGGTTCCACTATTTACCACAGGTCCGTGGAGAAGCCTTTCTGCGATTGCCCAACTGCTGTTCGCTTGGTTAGAAAAAACACAACACAGGCGCCGTACAAAGGGCCGCATTGATAAGTCTCAGGCTCGTGCAGACGGTGCTGAAATGCAGCCCAGCTGTCGTCCCGCCGGGCTCAGCTAAGGAAGACGGAGGGTCTTTCCTCCCGAGAGACCTTTTCTCCCCGCTGCCCGCCTGCGCTCCCCCGGTACGTGTGGTCGGCCCGAGCGCTGTACGCAGAGACGAGTCAGTGGCCCGTAGGCCGATGCAAAGTTAAGAAAAAACACACTTGCTGTCGTTGCTAAACATATAAACAAGCAAATGAATGACAGGTAACAAATAAAGCGCACTCACTTTTATTTCCTCAATACACGCCGCGCAAAAAGTACGATGCGCCCCCAAGTACAATAGGCCAGCCAGAGTAATGTGGATGCAAAATAAAAAACATGCGGATCAGCAAGTGGAACTGCCAGTTTGCGGACTGACGTAGCCAGAAGCTCCCAGTTCACCACTTATTTACGCTTAAGAGCGGTTTCTTAAGTTTCGCCTCTCCGGAAAACAAGGGTCTCTGCGCAGTCAAACTCTTCGGCAGTTTAATAAAAACCACTCGCAGCAAAGTTAGTGGCACGCGCACGCACGCACGCACACACACACACACACACAGTAGCAAACATCTGCCCGCCGTGCCGTTCGTATCTGGGCTGAAACTGACCTGCCTCCCCGCCCACTCCCAGCTCCTCGCCAACTGCACGTGTTGGAAATTACGGCACTCTTCAGAAAGACACCACACCACGCGGGTCTGGCGGCAATAAGGGGCAATTTTGTAGAAATTACTACACTGATTACCAGTTTATTAAAATCCTATTTATGGGTTTAATAAATGGCACTATTAAAGCTAGGTGAGGCCTCTTCTTCTCATGCCTAAAAGGAGCGCGGTTTAAAATTGGCCTAACTACCTAAATGAATGTGAGGTGGCGACTGACTGCCGCTCCGGGTCAGGAGAGACAAGAAAATCGATGGAGGGAGAGTTGTTTAAAAAGTCTGCCTGCACACGGAAGGGTAGGATCGTGCTGATGGATCCAACTGGCACCGTCCTCTGCGTACACAATGGCTCCCTTTGTCACACTGGGTGTGGACGCGTTGTGTTTGCTTTATCTATTTTTACAAAACGCCATCTGAAGTTTCTCCTGCGAGCAAAAGAACAGCAGCGGCGCACACCCCCTGCCTCCTTACGCCAGCCGAGTGCCGTAAAGGAACTCGTTCTTCTCCTTTTCTCCTTCTTCCACTCGGCCGCCATCCCGAGCCCCACGCGGCAGCACGGCCGGCCTCAGCAGCCGCACCTTACGGCAAAGTAACCCCCCACCACCACCCCTCCCAACATCGGCGTTTGCCTGAGCTTGCTGCACCTTTAAAGAAAATATGGTGGAGAGGCGGGGGGGTAGGCCAGCAAACAACAGCGCCATTGTGCCGGAGCGCTGGACAGGTTTTATTATGAGGGGAAGGGAGGGTGAGGAGGTCGCAGGCCAGCTTGGAGGCAGGGCGCAGTATGGGAGTTCTCCCTGGCTGTCATCAGGCCTTGCTGTAAATCAGTGCGCCTGACAACGCCCTCAGCAGCACTTTTTTTACATTCATCAGCGTCGGACCCACGGCCTGCTGCCCCCACAGCTCTTTTTTTGCCTGTATTCAGAAAAATGTCTGACATTTAAATTTCTTCTCTTTCGTGGCATTACAGTACGAAAGAGGAAATGAGTGATGGGTCTACTTGGGGGGAAAAAGCAAGAAAGTGGCCAAGTCACATAGTCGCATACTCAGACTAGGGCATGCCTACTGAAAAAATTTTAATAATAAAATTAATGACTTGGTAGGAAAAAAAGAACAAAGAAAAAAAATGGCAAAATGAATCTAAGGTGAGGAATATTCAGCCGGCGGCTTAAACAAAGGCAGTTTTGGGCAAATCTGGCTCAAGGAAGACAGGCTGGAGGTGACCAGGTGGGCACCAGATGCTGGAAGACCCCATCACCAATGACAGAGGGCCATTGTTGACAAATCCCCGCTACCCCGGCAAAGAGGAAAGGAAGAAAATAAACATAAAAACAGCAACCCACAATGGACAGTGGGGTCGCTCTCGGGGGGCAGGAGGCAGGAAAGTTCAGCTGGAGTCGAGTTACCGAACTTAGATGGAGACAGTGTGTGTCTGTAGGCAGCTACAATCGCCACACATGGTCCTGTCAGGGGGTGGGAGGGGGACTGACAAACGCAGGGTGTGTAAATGGCCTTCCCTGTGGTGCGAAAGCAGAATGGATGTCAACAGACCTCTGCGGTCACTTTGTTCCTTTCTGACCGTATGCTGTGTGAGAGCGGCTAAATTCACTACGGTGACCATAAGAGCAGCTCCGTGGCACCAAACCACCTACCAGGACCATAAGAACATCCCCCCCCCAATTCCCTGATAACCTTCTGCTTTGAGATCCTCACAGGACCAGCACAGTGAGTAGGTAATTCCCTTTCACAGACCAACACCAGTGCACCTTATAACGTGCCGAGCGGCACCCGGGCCCATGAGCTGAGCTGACACCATATGGGTTCCCCCTGCTTAAAAATAGGTGCTGGGATGACCATCTCCAGGCAAGAAAGCCGCAAGCTTTGCCACCTCTCCTTGTAAGCAACGCAGTGCGGCTATTTCTCATGCCTGATCTGGGTCTGCACATTTTAAAATTATTTTAATCATTTTAAAAACCTTTGGTGAAAACGAATCAATACAGAGCTTTAATTTGAGCTTTTATTACAAGCTAGCTAACAACTACAAGACAAAAAAGTTAATTTTTACAAATACAGATATAGAAAATCCATAAGTCCTTAGCCTTTGGTTAATTGTTACCTTGGAACAATACAGGAAATACAATGTTAATCCATTTAATGGATTAAGATGATAAAGCGAGAGCCTTCAGTGTCGTCTGCTATTGCCTTTAAGAAAGCTATTTTGTACGGAGACACTGGCAACAGGGTGAAAATTCACATTATGTTTACCTCCACTGTGAGTAAAGGTAGTTTGGTGGTTTGGTTGTTTGGTTTGGCATGCTGGTTGGGTGTGCCTTGCCCTCTGTAAGAACCCACAGCCATGTGGACCGATGTGAGCGCCCAGGGGAAGCTCATTTGCACTTCAGTTGCAGGTTTGACACACGGATTTATGCACGGGCTTTCCAGCAGGATCTGAGGTCCGAGGCCACGGCCAGGTCCTGGGTGTTTTGCATTAAGTCGCTGCCAGGCCAGGCTGCAAAGAGACGAGGCTGCACTTGGCTCTACGTACAGCGGTTCAGATCCCAGTATCAAATACAGCGAACAAACCAAACGCGACCGTAGGGAACTGCCAACAGCATCGGCCACACCAGTGCTTTGCTTTATAAAAAATAAAAAATAAAAAATGCAGGACAGATGTGGCTTCCTTGCTCAGTCCATCCTGTCTCCTGCTGGCTTTCGGCCAGGTAAGCTCCAGGGCGAGGCCTGGTCTCCCTCGGGTTCACCCTGATGTTTCAGAAAGCGGCTGCGTGACCTGCCTTGGTGGCCTGCGCCACAGGGACAGTCCCTGGATGGGCTGTGGATCATGTCAGAATGGGAGAGGGAGGGAGGCAGCAGCCCTAGCAGGAACATTTCACATCATCTAAAGTCCCAACCCCAAAGGCTGTCGAGTGGTTCACGTCTAGTTTGTATGACAGTCGCTTTGCCCCGTTTCCTCCTCTTGCAGCACAGGAAGGGTAAGAAGTGCCTGTCACACTCGGGTGCCTCTGTACCACAGCATACTGTGTGCGAGCTGATTCAGGATCAGTGAGTGTGTTAAAAAAAAAAAAAAAAAAAAAAACTCCTTTTTGTACTGGTGCCACTCAACCATAAAGAGAAAATAAAGGAAAGGCAGAGCTGCCTCCTTTCAGGTGAGAATACGATCCCTCTGACTTAGGAATTTCAATTCAGGCTCTGCTGATAAGTCTAGAGAAGCGGGGGGGGGGGGAACGGTTTCTATTTACTTATTAAGTAAAAGAAAGGGAAGAAAAAGCCTGACACACAAAACACAAGCATGCAGCCAGATTGTCATTTTTGGAAAAATACACATGCCTACGTTCACAGGAGCTTCAGGCGGAGGCTGTCGGAGTCAAGTACCGCATCCCTAGCGTTCTGCCTCCATAATCCTGCAAGGTGTGAGGACTCCCTGGATTGCCAGGTGTGTCCACAGCATGTGTTTAAGCAAATTTCATGCGTTCCAGCGTGTGTTGCCGTGTTGCCCTGCTGTCTGGAGCCTCAGGCAACGCCGCTGCTTCCACAGCTCAGTTAGGACAAAGCACCAGAAGAGCGGCTTGGGAGGGCCCATACGTGAGACTAAAAACATTCTGAAAATGCACAAACAAATTTGAGAGCAGGCCTCCAACGTGGCTCTGATGTCAAAAATCTACATGTGACAGCTTTCCGGGACGCGGCTGCAAGTGGCACCGTACCTTCGCACTATGGACAATTAACCTTGCGACACTCGCTCATGACAAAGGCCATAAAGGCAGGAAACGGCTACGAGATGCGGAGGCCGAGGGACTGCTGTTAGGGAGGCACGCAGGATCCGTGCTCTTAGTCGCCGCAGAGCTGCCAGTGATCCTCCAGCGACGGTGGGGCAGAATTCAGGGGGGGATCGGGTTCGCAGGCTCTGGATTTCAGCTCCGTCCCCCCGTCTCATTAGCGCTGCCAACGGCTGGAAAGGGGGCCAATTTCACGGTGGGTTACAAATAAACTGCACTTTTGACCAGATTTTTCCCTCCCTCGAACCCCTCCAACCTGTGCTGGTTTTAATTTAGCACTTCCTGCTCCATCTTCTGGTTCCTCTGCTGCTAACGTTTGGCATTTGTTTCAGCTCAGAGCACTAGCGCTGAAAATTAGACCAAATAAGTCTGTATTAATTCAGAAAGGTACCTTAAAAACATTTTTTTCCTCTTTTTAATCTAACGTTTCCGCTATATAAAGGGTACAGTAAAGCTCTAAATTTTAAACTGCTGGAGTGGCACTTCAAGGCTCACACTGGCCATTAAAACAGGGAAAGGAATACATTCTGGGCCAAAGCAGTAAAAAAAAATAAAAAAAAAAAAAAAAAAGAAATTTTAAAAAAACTTCAAAATATGCTGTAATGTTTAAAAACGCTGACAGTTTTTCAAACATATATATACCTTTTTATTTAATTTTTTTTTTTTTTACACTCTTTTCCACAAAAGGGACCCCTTTCAAGCTTCTCACATACTTGCTGCTTTCCAGATGTGCGTTCCACACCTCCAAATCACAGAACGGGTTGTTTTTCTTAAAATTTACCACCCAAAAGATAAATACGTGGAAAACATGAGGAATGCAGAAATGAGTCCCGACTCCCAGAGGGAGAGACGAGACTAACGGCCGCACCCCATCTCGGCCGACCCCCGCTGTTGTCAAAGGGCAACTTTTCTTCACGGCATTCTGGGATTCTGCCCTTTCCGGGGGAACAAACGCTCCGGCTCCTGGAACGAGGGTCTCGCTCTTTAGGCACGGCTCCGTCACAGCGAGTGGCTGAAAACGGGTTCCCCGGCATTGGAGAAGCAAAGCGGGGAAAGCCGCAGAGCCGCCGCTAACAATGCCGGCCGTGCTGCGGCCTCCGAGACGGGAAAGGGGGCCGTTCTTCCCGAAGAGGGAACTCGGTGCCTTATTGCATCAAAGAAACACAGCTGAGGGGTGACGTTGCATTGCGATGAACCGCGTGTTCCCATGTAACCCTAACATCCCGAGATCACCGCGGACGCACACGTGGCCAACTAATTCTTCTTAAAATTTCTGCTCATTTTATGGAGAAAACATCCAAAGATCATTTTTGAGTGTTGTTTCAAGTGGAAACAATACCGAGATGCAAACATTTGTTTCATTCTGAGCGCTTAGGAATACATCTTAAGACCGAGTTCATCAAACGCCACGGTGACAGTAAGTACTCGTCGAGAACTTTCTAGAAGAAGCCATTAAATGGATTGACACAAGTGCGATGCGGGGCTGAGCCAGTCCCCTGCCCTTGCGGAATAGAGAAAAAATAACAGCCATTTTCTCTCAGCTAATCAAACTGTCTTTTCGGATTAGTCATGCCTGAAATGGCCATTTTCAAGCAACTACACGTGACGGCATGTAAACTGGGATCAACAGCCCTCATGGCAGGCAGACATGATTTGTGATTAATCTAATTTCAATGACTGTACCAGATGACACAATTTGTTCCTGTAAAGATTAAAAAGCCCAGGTGCTGCCAAAGAAGAGGCAAACAGCTGAGAAAAATGGAAACCCGCATGCGGCTATAAGCACACTTAACACTGGCCGCCATACACACACACACACACACCAGGGTGAACAAATATTTGTATGTACTGCGTGTAATTTACAAGAAAGGAATAAAAAATTACATTAGAGAATTGCGCTGCGCTGCAAACTGTATTCTGCAAAAATATGCCTACTTAAGGGCTCGCCATCTGGAAAGGTTTGTCTCCGAGAAGCAAAGCAACACCGGAAAACCTGCTACCATTCAGAAATGATCACACCTGCTGATGAATTATGGCTCCTGACCAGACAAATTATGGATGAAACCCCTGGAAAAGTGAGATTAAAAGGGGGAAAAAAAAAAAAAAATCAGGAAAGGTGCTGGAATTGGTTAGAGTTCCAACTGCAAGAGCTGCCAAGTTTGTGTGCATATGTTTGAATGGTTTAGGAGGGCTTTTCCTCAGAAAAGAAAAAAAAAAAAACTGGCAATTGCTGTTGGTTCATGGAGAAAAACATTTCTCAGCCAGATGGGTGGACAGCTGAGCACGATGGTCCCCGCTATCCATGGAGGACCCCATAGCCAACCTCCCTTCAGCCTGTCCCCTGATGGCCAACCTGTGCATCTGGCTGTACTTCCAGGAAAGGCAGCAGATCAGGTGCGTACACCAACACCCGATGCATGGTACCATGACACCGCCTAAAGCGACGTTAGCCCATTCATACCAAAATCAGCAACTTCTCCATGTAAAACCATCACGGCATCATGCGGCTTTTGGGACAAACGCATGTCAAATCGGTCCAAACAGACCCTTCATTATGGATTCCCTTAACCACCCTGAGCCCACAATGTAAGAAGAAACCGGCATTCTTTCTGCGTTCCCGTCCGCTTCTCCCTGTTGACTTTAATCTCCTTTTAAGATGGCAAACACAAAGACTAAGCAGAGGCAAGCTAATTAGCAACACTTAAAAAGAAATCTGCAGCCATTGTTTGGAGTCCCTCGCCCTCCCCGGTTTCCAGGGCAACAACTTTGGAGAGTGGTGCCGGGTGTGTTTGAATGTCTTGCTGGTGTTTTTTGCTGGGAGGGGGGCAAAGCAGTGGAGAGCAGCGAAGGCTCGGCTGCAATTCAGTGTCCCCACCTACCCGACTCACCCACCGCTTTCATGTGCCCCCAAGTTTATCTCCACTCTGCTGGGGGGCGGCCACCTTTGTGTCCAGCGTCCGTCCCCCCCCGGTTCAGCCCGGACAAGTGCTCAGGCAGCCAAAAACACACGCCAATTACCGTCAATTATGGCCACCGTTTTCCTGACGTGGGCCCCGTCTCCGCTCGCCAGGCTTCCCGCTCTCTAACTTTCCCAGCCCGACCCAGCGCTCCCACCACCGCTACGCATCGTGGCTTCCAGCCTCCCTTTTGCCCATGGAACCTACACACTGAGGTTCGAGCGCATCTGTGACCGGCGGCTACACACCTTAAGGCTTCCTTATTTTAGTCTTCACCGCAAACACCGCCGTGTCACTGCCGCTGCGCCGCACCAGTAAACGGCGGAATTAGAGCGCTCGACAAAGTCGGCATGTCGTCTCGCACTGCGTCTGAGGTAAGGCGGAACAAATGGCTTAGCGCTCCTGCAAGCCAGCAGTATTTATGTGGCGGCACAGTAGGGCTCGTAAGGCAAGGGCTGCCGGATGCCTCATTAGGCACTTAAATGACGTGCGGGGACAGCGATCACGAGCGCAGGCCGTGTTTCAGCGATCGCGCCCCGATCTGAAAGGGACCGCCGCTGCGCCCCAAGCTCTGCAAAACCCCGCCACCCGACCCAAACCCCCAGGCAGCGGTTGCCGAAGCAGCACCGACCTGACCATAAAAGCGGTGGTGGTGGTGGTGGGGGGGGCCTGGCTATTTCTAGGGTCCAAAACTCCCCTAGCTGCCCCTCCCCGGTCTGCACGGTGGTGCCACTCACGCTGGAGGGGGGGGGGGGGGCTCTGCCTCAGCCGCACTGGTACGCGCTCTCTCCGGCTGTCCTCAGCTGCTTTTCTTACTCATTTGATGTGGGGAGCATTTCTCCCACAAAAGAGCCTTTTTCCCAGAAGAGCTGCAGGAGTGATGATGAAGCCCTTTACTCATAGGTGTGGGGCAACCGCTGCGCGTTTGGGTGCATCAGACAAAGATGCCACCGTCAGCAGCGGGTGACTCACAGCTGACTCACATCTGCCTCCTTCATGGCAGTGGGGTCTCCTCGCCACATACCAGTGCTATGCTTGTGACTCTTTGCGTATAAGCCAGCATACTGTGTGCGCGCGCGCGCGGTTGGTTTGGCAGCAGTAATTCCACACATCGGACTGCTGACTATGAGGCTTAACTCCAAACAGGCTGCGTGGTTGCCGTCGACCGACTGCAGATGCTCCAGTCACAGACAACAAGGCCACCGCAAGCCACAGTCCCCAAGACGACACACACATAGCACGCGGTCGCATGCAAGCTGTTAGAGGCGCGCAGCTGCTGCATAAGACTTCCCTCCCCTCCCTGCTGTCCTTCCCTTCTTACCCATCCTCCTTTTCATATTACTTTCAAACTATCTTCTATCAGCAGCAGTACATGAAGAATGTGGAGCCATGGCCAAGATTATCATCATCACTGGTGATGTGAAGGCAGTTTTGCATGCGAGATGCACGTGAACGCTGTACTGTGGGCAGCTGGTACCACAGTACTTACCCTGAAGTGTAGTAAAAATGACCCTGCTGCATTTGGATAAAATCTCACAAAGCAACTTAAGTGGTTTGGAAAAGGCATGAGCGGAATAAATAAATGAAAATAAAATTGCGTCACCGTTACGGGGTCCATGAAGCCGCAAACAGGCACAGGACACGGTCGCAGTGACCAGAGCGGACATCCTACACGGCGACACTCCAGCAGACTACAGACATTTTCAGAAGGACAGGGGACGAGGGGACCAGTCTGGAAGGTGGAAGGTCTAATCCAACACCCCTGCCCCTTCCAAGCATGACTTCTATTACCACCCCCTTTGGACTCGACATTACGTGAAACAGCGCTAAACCTGATACCCAAACCCCAGCACGTTGTGCCCGGCTCCCTGTACCGCTCTCAAAGCGTTCCCTGGAAAAAGACATAAATTAATTTTACAGCCTTCCCATAAACGTGACATTCCCACATTCCAGAATTAGGGCTGGACGTGTGAAAAAATCATTAAAATATGGAATACGGAATATCAGGGCCCACATGTGAAATGCATTATTCTTCACACTTCATTTATTTGTGTAGACAATATCTACACAATATTACCTTCTATACGTTTAAAATAAAACTGGAGTAACGGAAGTTTTGTGTAATTTTTTGCCCGCTTGCGTTTTCAGAATTGAAGCGGCAAATAAAGCTATAGGTGACACTTGCACAAGTACGATTATTTTGGGTTCATACATGTTAGAGTGGCCTTTTCTCCACACTACCCTCCTGCTCTTGGGAAGATATAATAAGGCCTCCTCCCTCGTGCTCTCCCTCTTCTTCGTGTTTCTTGTGAGAAGTTAAGCTCAGCGGCGGAGAGCAGCGGGGAAAAAGGGAGGACTTTCAAGAGTGCTACAGGAAGTGAGTGCGCTGGAGATCTCTTTGTATCATCACAGCAACAGCGCTGGGAGCTCCACAATGCTAAGCAACCCCCCCCCCGTACGGTGGCCACCCCTCCCCTTCCCCAACCAACCCTGCTTGACCTTCGGCCCCCTGTGACCCTGGCCACAATGCGACAGTGAGCAATTAAATTGCGGAATGCTTTTAAGCGATGACACCTTTCAGGAGGTCACCTGTGTCAGATTTACTGGCTGTTATTAAGCTTGACTTGCCTGGGCAGCTGTGCTCCCTCGCCTAAAAGGGATATTTTTCCACCGTCAGTGCCTGCGTCCCTCCATCTTTTGTCCGTTACACTAACAATTTCTGAAGAGAAGATGCTGCAACCCCTCCGAAACGAAAGTGGGCGTTAGGAACAAGGAACTGGGGACGTAGCTTTTGCACCCCCCCCCCCCCCCCCGCGACACACGGAAAGCCCCCATCCTAGACCCTGCTAAATTCCTGCATGACAGCAGCATTACTGTAATCTGGCGACCGCTCCGCTTCCTGACACGAGTCGCCGGCAATTGGTCAAATGAGCTTCATTTCACATTAGGACATGATACAGCTATTACTGCTCATTGACTGCATCATACAAGGCCATTTCACACACTTAATGAGGCCAGCGAGAGGCCAAGCACACCGGCGGACCACCGATGCACCCCTTTCGCACCATTTTTAACCCTACTCAGCATGTCAGGTTGTGCGGCCCATTAGGAAGCCCGTGCTGCCCAGGCGCATACGTGGCCCCCGATGGAGAGCTTCAGACCTGTACCTTCTCACTCAGTTTGTCAAAGGCTCACGTACTTGGCCACACTCGACCATTCGGCAAGCACCCGGTGATGCTTCGCGGTCATGCCGGGAGGAAAACACGGTCAGTTGTGCAGGGACAAAGGTCACTTTGAAGTCGGCTGTGGGAAGAGCCGAGCAGGAATACGTGCAGGACGCACAGCAGCCCGGCGCTGACCTGCAAAACCAGGCTGTGGCACAGCCAGATACTGGTTATCAAACAAATACATTTATAATCCAAATATTATTCTGACAAAGGGAACAAAGCGGCTTTTCCCAGCTTCTCCCACGTGACTCTGCCCCGACACTCGCTGTTTACACACATACATGGCGGGGGGTGGAGGACAACTTTGCCGACCAGGGGCCAAACAGGGCCGGAACACAGCGCCTCCCCAGGAGCCCCGCGTTGACAGCTGGGCAGGGACATCGGTGTGGTTTGGGTGTTGCCCTTGAAGGGTCTCGGCCGCCGCACCAGTCACCAGTTTCGGAATCGTTTCGCTCTCCCCATCGGCCTCCTTCCTCTTCAGCACACACCAGCAGGCCGTTTCACAACTCGTAACTAATTAAAGAAGCTGTGGTCTGTCGCCCCCCCACCCTACGCTGCTGTCATTCCCCCAAAAACGCCAACCGAAAGTGTCGTAAATCTCGATCTGAGAAACTGGAACCGCTGCGTGACGGGAGGTATTGACTTTGTGGGGCACAACGGTTCCTCTGCCTGCCTCTGGCCGAGTGGGGCTTCAGAAGGAAACAACACTCGGGCAGTTGCATGGCCTTCCCCAACTCTGCTCGCCCAAATCTCATTTCTCACACCAACAAGCGTGGGTTGGCAGCAGAAGTCCCAATTGTTGCATGCTGGGAGGGTGAGGCGCTTCCCCCAGCTGCCAGCTTCCCGCTCCGCTGCAAAGTAAAGGCACCAGAGAACCCGCATTCACAAAAAAAATGCAACAGGAGGAGAAGTCACTGGGGCGAAGAGGATGTGGGTCCTGTTGAAATGCCGCTTTTTAAAGCAAACATCGAGCACCTGGTCGTCACCCAGCAGCATCACCTCGGGCGGTCCTGGACACGCTTAGATGCAGCCATCCGTCCACCCGGCCGGGTGTGCCGCAGCGCTGCTCAGCAGTTCCCGCGCGGGACCTCCGTGCTCCAACTCCCCTCTCCTCAAGCTCAAGAAGCAGGGGTAGGAAGGCGGCCGCGACGTGATGAAGCGGCACTCGGCCGCCCTCTGCTTTGAGCGGGAGGATCTCTCCGAAGAGGAGATGAATTGGTCAGCAGGTGACGCGAGAAAACCTGAGGAGGACAGCGCTCACAGAGGCAGAACGTGGCTGGAATCCCTGCT
Organism: Heterotis niloticus; assembly: GCA_018136845.1. Taxonomy (NCBI): domain Eukaryota; kingdom Metazoa; phylum Chordata; class Actinopteri; order Osteoglossiformes; family Osteoglossidae; genus Heterotis; species Heterotis niloticus. Next base: position 26,967,988 of record CM030894.1, on the reverse strand, counting down.
TTGTGCAACCAGAGGCTGAATATCTGTGGGGGCTCCACTATTGCACACTACTGCAGCCCAGAGCCCCCACACCCACCATTTTCCCCTCTTTCACTGGTGTTGGGGGTGCAGGAGGGGCACATGAGGAACATTCCTTAGGGGGGCCCCTGGCGCCCTTTGTTGACACGTCTCAGCGTTACACTTTCTCCTGCTCTTCACCTCTTTTGTCTCCCCCCCTCCCCCCCTGCTCACTCTCTCACATACGCACCCCCCCCCCGACCCCACCCTGCCTCTGCAGTTCTGCGCGGCTTCTGTTTGTTTGGTAAAGACTCGGGTCTTTGACGTCTCGAGATGTCTGATTTCTCCCAGGCTCCCAAGGGCCCCAGGGAGAAAGCGCTTTGTGTGCTGACAACGCCGACCCGCCAAGAGGAGCGGGACTGTTTTCCATGCTCGAGCGGATACTGGCAGGGTCTTTAACCACTGGCGGTACACGGCAGTGCTCAGGTGAAGGATTTGTAGGTGCGGGGAGGGGGCAGCACTGAAAGGGTGAACTGAGAAACAAGGAGGAAATGAGGACGGCGAGGGACTCCTTGCTGGCGGCTTTGACTCGGGCCGATTTAAAGCGATAAAATTAACGACAACGAAAACCTCTTCCTCTGCGACAGACTCTGCCCCCCGGAGCCATAACCCCACACCTTCCCAGAAATACTGGCAAGCAATACGAATATGCTGACGCGGCCGAACAAACGACACACCCCGCTGTGAGCGTGGCCAACAGCTGTACCCAGAACTCCATCAGAAACGGTCAGATATGAGTTTATACATTTTGTTAACAAACCATTTGGAGCGCTTTATTGCTCACTTTGCCATTTCAAAGTTATTTATTGAAGCACCTGGCTTCCAAGGGGCATAAATCCCCAAATCAAACAGGGAAATGGATGCGGCGCAAATTTGTTCATCAAGTTGAACCGAACAATTAGATTCTGGCAAAAGTCGTCTTCTTAAGGCACCCAGAGCACTGCTGTGTGCAACTCTGGGATTTTTCCTTGGCAGGGAACCGTGGGGCTTTAAATCTCAGCTGCTCCTGAAGGCCGTGTCATATTTACGGTCCAAATGCCCGGCGAGGCACACGTCCTCGCCGCGCCGCTCTGAGGTTTCGAGGCGGTAAACGGCCGTTCGGCCACCAGATGGAAGGCTTTGCAAAAAGCCAAACCACGGAGCAGGAAGAAAGGCAGAGGCGCGAAGTGAAGTGAAGTGAAGTGAAATGAAGTGAAAAGCATCGCAATGGGCACCGCGAACAGGGGGCTGCTGTCGCAAACAGGCGGTGATTCACCACAGCAAGTGAGTCAGGATGAGATACAGGGGATCTATTGAAGACTCTGCGGTTCGAATGACAGATTGAGTCAGGCCAAGGAAATAGAGCAGAACAAGTTTCAGGGGACACAGAAAAGGAAAAGTTATTAATAAAAAGACGATATTAAATTGTACAGAGACCCAGTTCAAACACTGGCCCACACTTAATAGAAGTCATAAAAAGATCTGATTATGGGTTCAGTTTCATTGGGATCTAACCAGCATGCACAAAATCATTTTATATTTTTATAAGGGAGACAAAAACACGGCGTGGTTCAGAATTAGCAGTGTGACTTGAGCTATTAATGTATTCCAGTGTCAGTCAAATGACAGCAAACACTTTATGTTTAGCTTAAAAGAGAGGGGGAAAAATGTCACTAGCATTTGTCACTACAGAAAGCCAGAAAGGCATCTGGATGCTGCCAGATAAAGAGCACCGGCTCAAGGTCGCAGGGCTGGATGTTGTGGTCAAGCACGGAGGTGCGGATTCCGACCGCCTGAGGTCCGGCGCTCCTGCTGCAGAAACGAAGGCAAAGTGCCCGATGGCAACGCGTCCGACCGCAAGCAAGATGCTGGAAGAGGAAGTGGCAGCATCTCAGGCTAATTAAAGCTGAGAAGCTGTGCAAAGGCTCGCAGGTGCAGGACCACCACCACCACCACCGCGTGCGCAGCTTGACCAACAAGATGGCAGCACGAGTTCACTAATGTGCACAACAGAAGAAATGAATTCCCTTTAATTATAACTGCCCTTCCTGTGCAAGCATAACAACTGGCTGGGTACAGGACTCTTGCTGTGGGTCCGGGGGGGACTCACCCCGCAGAAGCACCTGGGAATAAGCAGCACAACTGATGCTGGCCACCCTAGCGGAGCAGCAGCATGACTCCAGGTGATCCCTCCTCCGCGTACATTGCCGTACATCCGTCCATGTGCTGCCGTCCTTTTCGCTTCAGCTCGAGCAGGGAATCGTTTCGCTTTCCTTCCCCTTGAAATTGCTTCTGCCATTACCTGTCCTGAGACTTGCAGACTCGCGCACGGAAACACGCGCAGAGGCCACCAAATTAAATGCTCTACATGTGACCCACAGCAATTTTATTTTCATCAAATAAGGGAATAGCTGAGAAAAACAGACTTTGGCTGAAAAGTTCGGCAGAACCAATAATGATGATCATCTGACTGTTCTGCTGGGCTGACCTAATCCCTCAAGAATTACTGTGGAATTAGACCAGGATAATTATAAAGTCTATGCTGATGGCATCTCGCTCGCATTGTTCCAGGGTTCAAAAAGTGTCATCAGGCAGAAGGAAGGGCAGCACTGCAAGCGTGGGACAAAACAGGCCCGCCTTTTTGAATCACCGTCACGACATTGGCCAAAAGGTTTTAATGACACTTGCATAGCATTCGGGGAACTCAGAGCAAAAACAAACAAATAATTGAATTGCTGCCTAGAAACGGTGGCCCGAACAGCTCGCCATCAGAGACAAGCAGGTTGCGCTCAAGCTCAGACGGGGACTTTTAAGCCTGCGGGTTTTGGTACGGGGATCCGGAGTTTGTCCACAGCGGCTGCTCGCGTCAGCAAGGACTGAATACATTCGGTTTGGGAACCACAGGGCAATGAGACGGGCCTGATGGGAAGAGAAGCGTGAGGAATGAGAGCCGAGTCCTTGGCCAGGCAAATGTCGGGAAAAGAGGAAATTCCAGCTGACATGGAGGAGAGCAGAGGAACACTCATGGCACTGCCGCGCTGCTTTCTGACGCAGCACAATGGACGGCGCATTCCAAAGATAACAACGCAGTTTCAGACACAACACCGTTTCTCTCCCAGCCACTGACCACCAGTGAAATTAATAAATACAGAATTCCAGCCCCACTCTGCCCCTGTGCTGCAAATAGTGCTTAGTTGCGAAAGGCTTTGTCCATTCTACGTTTTTCGCTGTGGACGTTCTATTAAAATAACGGGAAGCTTCCTCCACGCTGTGCTGAAATGAGCAATTTATTTCTGCATTATGAAATGACGAAACGTTCACATGTCTTGTGTAAACCTGTTTGTTTCCCCCAACAGTTTGCCCAGGCCCTTCTTTCACAAGTGTCACTTACACAAGCGCTCAGAGTAGAGGAGTCGCTCACATGGTGGGCTGGCATGTGCTGCTGCCGCTTTTCCCCTCCCTCAGTAGGACTTACCTGCTTTTCTGGAAATGACTAAATTAGACCATCATTTTGTCACATACTGTGCGTTCGCTCCGTGCCACACTTGTACACTTCCAAGGGATTCCCACTATAGACATCTTCTTTCCTTTGTGTGTTTTTAACAGAAATCTAACCAATGAGCTACCGAACAATGGGCCGTGTTTGTACCGTGGCCCTATTGTTAAAAACCAAAATGCACACCAGCCATTTGCGGATGCGGCTTCACACCCGGACTCGTACTTTCCCACAACCTATTGTGAGCATCAGGTGGGGGTGAGGGTGAGGGTGGTTGGGGGGGGGGGCACACAGAGCCCTGCCTACGATATCCAAATCCCACCGAGTGCGAGGCTCACCTGCTGCTGTTGGAGGTGCAGTAGGTCTACGGGGCTGATCTCCCCATTTGCGTCACCGTTGGAGCCGCCTTCTCTCCCACCACTGTCCGACTGGCTGCTCAGACTGCTCACTCCATTCTGGGTGGAGGGGGTCGTTCGAATGGTCTCAGTTGCCGATTCTACCATCATCACGTGGCACCTAGACACAGGAAGATGGGGAAAAATTAGATCCACAACAACAGACTTTATTTTATTTTATTTTTTTTTTTAAGATTAACAAACAGAAGAAAATTCTGCTGTGCCGTGAAAGGTATTTGCTTTTGTATAGCTGACGCCTTCTAGCCTAATCCTCCATGCAGAAGCCCGAAGCAGCCATAGGGGTTGGGGCCATCACCTTCGTATCAGCGTCCAATTCTTCTAGCTTCTCTCCTCCAAAACAATTTGCAATACGAAGCTACTTACAACGATTTTCCTGTTTACAAAGCCGAATAATTTTTGCTGGTGTGAATCCTGCTCAAGGGGGAAACGGTGGGGCGGGGGGCTTAGAAACGGGTCGGAAAGGCAGCAGCCCCAACCGCCGGCCGAGTTGCAGAGATGAGTAAATCGGTGCAAATTTCTCAAAACCGTGAGTCTCTTTGGAGAAACGTGCGAACTAAATAAACAGCACGGTGAACTTTGTGATTTTGGATGCGTTTTATTAAAAATAATTTGCCGTTCCAAACCAGATGCCACGAGAGTCTCGACACCAGATACCCAATATGAGAACAGCGGCACCGTCACTCTGGTTTGTTCCCTGTACGGAAAGTTGGGTTTAGGCGCCAGAAACAATTCCCGCATTCGAAAAACTCTGAATGAAGTTCATTAAACAGATTGGGATTAAAAAATGGATGGTGCAAAATATAGACAGGCGGGATGTACTGGGAAGAAGCAAAGACTGAATAACAATACAAACACAGAAGTTCTCACTTCCCTGAGGTAATACTGTTGAATTTCTTGTGTTTGTGCGCCTCTTCTGTGAACAAGTCACTTTGTGGGAGACATTTTGAAGTATTTGCAGGGAGTTTAGGGGCTCTAATTAGAAATCGCTCCGGTGACAAAACACGAGTGTTCCTGCACAATGTTTTGAAAACACTGTTCAATTACGCCAAGGCATCTTTGGTTGTTAAGAGCAGAACGCCAGCGTGGGAGAAACGTCGCCAGGACGAGGTACAAAACAACCTTCAAACGCGCGTGCTCTGAACTCCTAATAATGAGCGCAATCTCGCCTTTCTGCTTCTCTCGGTTTTAAAAATAAAGTTTTTTTTTTTCTTCCCCCCCGTCTTGTTTCAACAACCCTGGGCAAGACGAGCGAGAAGTCACACAGGCATTCCACGAGCAAAGTGTCTTCTGGGGAGCGGCAAGCAGCGTCCTGGGAAAGATCACCCTGACTGCACCTGCCTGGGGGGCTGCGGCACCTCCGTTTCAAAAAGGGGCCCCGGCATCACCCGAACAGCAGCAGCGCGGCCTCCCAAAAAACGCACAAAGGCGCCACGGTCGAAGCCGAGCTCTGCAGCCGGGAGAGGAGGAAGCCCGGTCGCCCACGGGCCACGTCGCGTCCGGTGGCTTTCCCGACCGGCGACAACGCTTGGGTGGCGTGCGGCCTGGCCGGAACACCAAGCATCGGGGCAAAACTGCCCTGCAGGGCAGCATGCGAGAAGGAAAACAGGAACCATCTATTGGCCTCGGTCATATTCCAGTCCCGAGGCAGTTGTAGGGCCGTCCTAGCTGCAGGACCAATTGATTCTCCGCTTTAGAGCGAAAAGAGGCGAGCGCATCCCTTTTTGTCACTAGAGCGGACGCAGGGGCGGAACTAAACGCAGACTCAGGTACGTCCCTGGGGTTCCGCACCCCTTTGTGCGGCCGCTCTACAGCAGCTGCAGCGGCGAGGACCCATTCTCTGAATCGGAGCGGGACGCAGCGTGCGGATCTGCTGCTCTCAGTAGAAGCCACCACTTGACGATGGTTAGCCAGGCCTTCTACCACTTACACACTTACAGCAGAGATAACGTTTAGTTCAAGATACTGAAGAGAGCTTCCATGTCCTATTGACTTCACTGCTCATTGACTTCATAGCATGGGGAACATAATCCCTAGAGAAAATGAGCCGCCTTTCATTCCCACTGGATTTTACCACACTGTCGCAGCCATTTCCCCCTCTCCTGCCCTCGCTTTATTAAATGCACACCGTATTTCCGCAATTGGTGCTGACAAAGATGTCAGAGGCTAAATGTCTTGTAGTCGCTACGGCAGCTTGAATGGGTGAAAGGCAGACCTTGAATCACGCAGGAGCCCACAATAGCCTGTAGGTGGGAATGTCCGTGAAGCCGCGTCGCCTCCCGTAATGGGTGTACATTGCAGCTACGGCGTGCGCTGCTTATAAATCTGGCCGGAACCTTGGATTACTGCTGAAAGACAAGCAGCGCAGTCTTGTAATTGCTTTCAGCAGAAGCTGCCAGTTCAAGACCCATCTTGTCGTGTGCTGCCCTCAAAGTGAGCTTTGACCTCCCAAGATACAGGGACTCCTCCTTGGCTCCTTCAGGTGTGAGCAATAATGCATTTATTAAGGAAAGAAAATAAAAATACTTCTGCCTTTTAATTGGAATGAAAAGATATAGGATCTAACATGCCCTTGCTTCAGGGACAGAAAGGAGAAAGAAAAAAAAATCACCGAGAGATTTAAAAAAAAAAAAAAAGAGTACCACAGTCTTCACGATACTGTCAAGCCCCCCTCGATCTGAGGTATTCCTTCTTGCATACATCAGTCACTGATGCAACGTCCTGTTTCTACAAGCAGCCGTGCACAAAGATCGCTCTTCACTCGACTGCTCAGGGGGCCCGAACAGGTTTGCACCAAGGACTGAAAACATCCAAATGCCAGTTCACTTGGGGGCTGCTGCACAGGCTGGTGTAGCTACAGTACCTTCTGGTTTCCAGGTATGGAATGTGTGTACAAACTTCTCTCAGGGGCCCTCAAAATATTCATAAAGTTTCATATACAGTAGATTATTCTACCCTGGGATCATAAAATGGAATAAAATTTAGTTTTTTTTTTTTTTTTTTAAAAAGGCTGAAAGAGAACTGGGGAAACCAGTGGTGCAACAAGTAGAAGAACAGCTGCACAACCGGGGCAGCTCGGCAGCTACAGACACGCCACAGCGTCGGGTAAAATGATGCGTATACACGGGCCTGAGGGCCACTGTCCAGCGTGGGCCAGGCCTACTGCCTGGGGTAGATTGCCTGGATGTGAGCTAAACGGGACCGAATCGCAACATCTCCGGGTCAAGATCTGTGGCGCAGCGCATTGTTTTGGTAAACAGCAGTTAAAGGAATTAAAGGGCGACTCTGCACGAGCACAGCCCGGACAGGAACCCGGTTCACCGGGGACCCAAGACCAAGCCCTCGGAATGAAGTCAAAACGCGGGGTCTCTCTCTCGAGAGAGGCTTTGACAACCTTCTGGGCACCACGAGAAGCACTTGCTGTCCAACAAACCACTTCAGCCAGGTTCCCTTCTCGGCTTTCGAGCTCACTCCCGGTCCACATACGCCGTCGCGACCGCAAATTGCACATTTGTGTTTTTTTATATTGTCAAGCGCTGACCGAAAAATTATAGCCCTGTGCTGCAAATAAAATGCAAAAGGTTGTCTTACAAAAGGCGGTGGTAATGTTTACAAACCTCTTTGGCATTTTTAACGTCACTTCTGCTTTCAAGACGACGAAGAGCATTTCCACGCTGTCGACTCTGAGACAAAACAGCAAATGATGACAAAATTGAAGCGGCTCATGAAAATTCATTCGTCTCCTTCGACCCACCCCTCGCACGTGGGCAAAAAACAAAAAGGCGGCGCGCGTCCAGATGTGGCCGAGCCGAATGTTTAATGAGCTTCCCTCGCGGCGCCGCAGTCGGCACACCTGCAGTCGCTCGCTTTCCGACTCAACTTTTAAAGCGGTTTACCAGGTTAATAGCTCTTTATCGCGTTAAGCCTTCTGTGGGAATATTTACACAAGTCCCAAAAAGCTTGTTTCCAGAGACTTGCATCACCTCAAAAGAATGCTCTTATTAAAAATACAAAGCACAGTAACGTGATTGGGAGAGACAGGCGCGAGGGTGCCAACACATATCAGTGCTCGCCCTCAGGCTATTAAAACAGTATCAGTTCCTCACACTGCGCGCAGTTTATCAGTGGCAAATTTCACATACGCCTGCAACAGAATGCCACTATCTATCGAGGGAGAGGGACCGCCTTCCATCGTGCTTTTCCAGGGGTACGGCTCGGAAGCCCTTATTTGGACACCGGCACGAGGAAAAAAATGAAAGCGATGTCGGCCGCAGGCCGCAGGCCCGAGTCCTGGCTTTTCGGCGTTGCCATGGCATCAGACACGGTGGTGAGCGGCTAAATTAAAACTTAACAAATGACATATCTGATACGATGGCGTGTTCCTAAAACCTCATAAACTTAACTTGATCAAGATAACCACTGGCCAGCAGAATGAATCACAGACAAAGTAAAATGAAGTTCTTAAAGTTGTTATTGTTATTAAATATTAAAATAATCATATTGCCTGCAAGAACTTGTAAATGTTACCGTTTCATTATTCCTTTCAGCAAAGTTTTGGCACGCGCTTGCTTATTCTCACGCAGCGCTACCAAATTCACAAGATTTGGAGGACTTTTAGCCCATGATGCTGAATGGATGCCATATTTATCGGTTAAAAGTGAAATGCAAAATTTCTTTCTCTTAAATACTAAACAAGGCAGGCATTAAATCTTGGTTGGAGCTTTGAAGGACGGGAGCATGGGGGGGGGGGGGGGTATTTTGAAAGGGACCACACACTTCCTTTGGCTTCCTTCTGTGCCCCTGGGGCACGGGGGGGGTCACAGAAAGGGAGCAGCTGGGCTGGACATGGGCTACGGTTGCCACACGTGACAAGAGACAGAGCCGCGCAAGTCGGCCCTCCGTCTGGAGCCCCCGGCGAGGAGTAAAGAGGCACAGAGAGAATCTCAACTGGAGGAAACCCAGAGGCTCCTTTAACCCGACCCCTGCGCTGACGTCTGCAAGGCCCGATTCATAGACACAGTCCAAATGGGCCAAACAACTTTAAATGAAGTTTGATTTGCACGGAGCTGAAGCGTTTCCCTTCCAGTCTGGAGCGGATGCGATGGTGATGCAGACTGTGAAGCTATTCTTCTCCATCCCTGGCTACCTTAGAATCCTTCCTAGAAGACATCCGTGAAGACTCACAGTACTTCCGAGTGTAGGTTCACGGCAACAAATGGCCACGGATGTGGTCTGATAATAAAAAATGTGGTCACAAACATAAAGGCCAGCACCAATTAACGGTAAAGATACTCTCTCGCATTTATTCCACACACGCGCGCTCTTCTATCTCCCATTGCTTTGCGCAGTTTTATCAGTTCGGCTGTCTCCTGCCAAAAGTGTGCGCACCACTAATGGACTTTGAATTAGTTAATGCAAACTTCTCCCTACCATGATTACCTGGAGTCTCTCCAGCACATCCAGGTGAGATTTACGACAGGCTGATAGCCGGAGCAATAACTTCCACTCACTCCTCCGGTTCAGAGGGAATTAGCAGGAGCACAGCGGCCACAGCTGATGGCTTCTGCTCCGCTCTCATAAGTCGGGCCCTCGGCGCTCCGGCAAAGGGGCAACGCAAAGCTGATTTAGTGCACGTCAGAAACAAACGCCACCATCGCGCCTGCAGCGGGCGGCGTCTCGTGTGGTCGTGGACGGAACGAACCCGGGTGGCGGCGGCGGCGGCCGCCAGTAACTGCAGTAACAGCAAGCCGAGGGACGGCAAATCAATGGCGCCGCCGATGTCCGACTTTTAACACCAAGCAAACGGTGTGTTTTCGAGTCCCCCACTTTGCAGACATATAACTCAGCAAACCCCACCCTGCTTAATAATAACACCCGCTCTGTTGAAGACAAATCCTTTAAAGGAATACGATTAATTAGAAATGCTTGCAATAATAATGGTGGGGGGGGGGACTATTTCATTATCTAGGACCTTGAAAGCCTCAAAACAATCCACAAAGGAGCAGCTCGGGAGAATCCGCCTCAAACTGGATGGGACAATAAAGTGTGAGGCCCAAGCCCCGACGCATATGCCATATGTCCAAATTTCAACTGCCTTTTCGTGCTATACAAGTCAAAGTCCTATTTGTAGAGCCCATAAAGATTAGTTTCTCTTCCAGGTGGGCGAAAGGTAAACACCGAAGAAATTCTCCAGCGATGACGTTGCTCTACAACGGCTTGACGCAGCTCAGGGCAAAATACGGCCCCCCGATGTCCGTGCGCTGCTGACGGGTTTTTCGGAGGGCCGTCATTCGGGACGCGACGCTCGAGAGCTCCGCGCACGAGGCGCGTCCTCATCAAGCACTCGGCAGCTTCCTAAAATCCCGAGGAAAGGCACGCCCGCGCGCCCGATTTATTTGTACAGGGCGGGTTCCGCGTACACGCCGCACCGAGGAGCGTCTGCATTCACGCGCCACGAAGTGCAACAAACCAGCCAGGGGGACAAGTGTCACACACACACAATTGAAGACCTTTGTCCCCTCATACCAACCAGCCCCCCACCCACCAGCAGCAAGATGGTTTTCCACGGAAAATGGAAGTTCATGTTAATGGCCACCGGGCATTATCCTGTGATCACCAAGACGAATAATCCCATTTCTCATATCCTAGTTTAAGGGGGTAATGACAGGGCAAGGGCAGCCTTATGACTAGCGACGAGCTAATACCCAAATTGTATTTAACACCGTGGAACAGAGGTGGGGTTTTACTGCTTCCTCGAGCCGCCGATCGCTGGGCCGCGCAATTAGCACCGGGCTCTTTTATGAACATGACCTTCAAAACCCGCCATCCGCCAAGATAAAATCTGAGGGATGACTGACTGGGATTACCGTAAGGCTAAACACGAGAACGGGGCGCCGAGGAAGGAGGGGGCATAATGTGGGGGGTGACCGGGATACCAATTAGGGGTCAGGCCTTAGAAGTCAGCCGCTCTTGTCAGAGCAGGTGCATTAGTGCAGCGGCAAAGGGAAAACGGTGAGTGAGACAGGAGCAGCCGAATCCGTACAAGATATTAACGCTCACCTTTCGCAGCTCGGCCGCGGCCTCCGTCAGGGCGATTTTCCCGTTCTGATCTCGCGCCCGGCTTTGTTGCTCGTGGTAAAATGTGTAATTGGGGTAAACGCTTTGTGCGAACCGGAGCCGTCCTGCGGTCGCCTGGACGAGGGGCAAACGCGCGCTTGTTTTCTTCCGCGACTCCTTCCGCGCAGAAGTCCCGAGTCTCCTCGGACAAAGGCGGCAGCTAACCGAAATAATGACAGCGTCGCTATTCTACTTGTTATATCACACACACTGTGTTTACATGCTTACACAGATATTACAGATGCACAATATGTCAGGCTTTGAGTAAAGCTCTCGCTGCCACGGGGAACAGCCCCATTACAGTGAAGTCAAACGGAGATTAGCCATTCTAATGCAGCTGTTATCCACCGTGACTGTTCCCATAAAAAGCCATTTCCCAGCAGCCCGAGCTCCGCGGAGAACCCCCCTCCAGGCAGGCGCTCGGCACCGCGGATATCATTTCCGAGGCAAGGCTGTGGATAATGTGCGCCGTGATGGAAGGGCGGCCTAAACGGGCGCTGCCCTATCCGCACCTCACCGACCAAGCGGCCATTTTCGACCGTCACCTCCCCGTCACCCCTCCGCACAGCGCGCTGTGCAAAGGTGACGAGCTTCTGCTTTGGCTGAAGCTGGTTCTGCAGCCACCTGCTCTGCCTGTTTGTCCCCGCAAACAAAGGTAGACCTTCATTTTTTTTTTTTTTGGCCAAATATGTCACGTTCGCAGCTCCTCCCAAGGGGCGCTCGAACAGGTAAGTCGGGCAGGACCGGCGCATTCCCGCGATGCCGCCAAAATGAACGATGACGCAAAGACGTGCGCGTAACCGCCGCGCAGACGATTTCCGCCCGACGAGTTTAGCGAACGGGAATAAAGTCGGCTTCTAGTCCAACGCAGTCACCAAGTTAACTGCTGAATTGCGGAAAAATAAGGAGGGGAGAAAAAAAAGATGTTTAAAAGTGGACACGATATAATTTTATACATCTGCTTTCAAGTCACACTTCGCATTTCTGAGTTAATTAATTGATCGGATCAGAGCGGTTTAATCAAATAAAATTTAATAACGCTATAATAAAAACAAAGCACGGACAAAGTGAAGACACGGAGGGAAACGATAGCTTGTCCACTTTTCAAATTAATTAAATTTTACTACTTTTGAACTTGGTCCAAGGCGTCTGAGCAATAATTATTTTACGCCGTTTTGCAAAAAAAAGTGGTTCCTCAAGACAAACTCCCCCTCCCCAGGAGAGCAGACATCGCGCTCCTTAAAGACAAATGAGAATAAGGAGAGGAAGAAGAGGAGGAGGAGGCGGGGGGGCACGGACTACAAATACCACTGGAACCCCCGCCAACCATCACGCAGGTTTTACCTTATGTTCCACCACCCAATTCAGGTCAAACCTTAAATATTAATACGTGATGCAGCAGAGGAAATCCGACTTGCAGCATTAAAAATGTCTACTTTATAATTTAGCAAAGGAAGAAAAATCTTTGTCAAACTGACTTTAATGCTAATTTATGTCAGTAAAATGAACACAGCGAGACGCGCTACTAATTTGGAACTTGCTAATATTAATAGAATAATTCACAGTGCCGTATAAATAAATGAATAAGGGAACTCATTTGAAAGGGGCTGAAGACTCCCGGTTCGGGGAGGAGAGGAAAATCGCGGACGAGGACACGGACAAGACGTTCGCCGAGATTCGGTGTCTCTTGCGGCGAGGGAGAAGAGCCAGGAGCGCAACAAACACGGAAACAAGGACAACGGCACGCCAGGAGCCGCGGACTGTTGCAAAGCATTTGCGAGCCACATTTAAACACAGTAATTCAATATCCACAAAACAGCCATTGTTTGAAATGTATTATAATAATAAAATGGCAACAAGCGGATCGATTCAATTTTAGCGCGTTTAGCTTTAAAATCAAATTCAGACATTCATCTCTTCACCTCTCATTTTCAATTCTGCCAAAGAACAAAGAGGCCTGCCTGCGTGTCATTACCATTCTTATTACGCGTTGTTAAAATACCGCTCGCACATTTGACGGGAAAATATATGCACAAACCGGGAGTCTTTCTTTCCCCCCTTTTCTGTACATGTGTGCATGCGTGCGCGCGTGTGTATGCCAAAATGACAGAAAAGAACAATATAATTGGAGAAATGTACGCAGTAATAATAGGTATTCAGAAAATGATAATTCATATTAAACAGGGTGCATAAAGTCAGGCTCATTTGCATGTTTTAGATTATATGCATTTCAAAAGTAATTTCCGCAGGGCATATGAATGACATTAATTCCCGAGCGGTTTCTGCTATAGACCTCAAACTATCAAACACTCAAACATTTAAAAGATGAAAAAAAAAAAAAAAAAAAGTGCCGCAGCATTTGCAAAGGGAGAATTCAAGGTTAAAGTATTTGAATGCATTTTTTAAAGTTCTGCCTTGGTTGTTTAAAGTTGCTCCTACCCCAGTTAAAAGTTCCATTAGCCCGCACTCAGACGGAAACCCGGGCTCGCTTCCGCCGCGGCCCGTTTCCCTTCCCGTCGTCCCTAAACGCATCCCCTTGTCCGTCACGCCGTGCCGCCTTAAGGGTTCGCCGCGGCGTCCTAACGCGAAGCTTTTTTCCTTCATCCTCTAACATCTACTAAACAAATGCAGGAGTCAAAAAGTGGAGCCCTGCACCGCCCCAATCAAACCCATATCGAAACGGGGTCGACCGGCCGGGCCGCAAGCGGTTCCGTCGCTGCCCATCGAATAGGCCGCTGTGCCTCTCGCGGGCCGGCAGGACCGCAGCCCCCCACGCCGTCACGGCGACGAAGGGCTCTGGCAAACCAGGTCAACCGTGCGGCAGCCCTGCGGCGGGCACGCGGGCCGGGCACCTGCTTGGGCACTGACCGGCACTACAGGAGGTCTCGCGAGCACTGCCTGCCAAAGCAGCAACATCCCGCTGATGCCGCTGGAACTCGAGAAAATTCTGGCACAACTTTTACAGAAGAAGACTAGGGGATTGGGGAGAGACCTGCCTTGCACTCAAAAAAAAAAAAAAAAAAAATATATATATATATATATAAAAAATCGTTTGAAAATGAAGGAAAAGCCAGAAGCAGGAAACCCTAGGAATCTGCAAGTCAAGCGGAAAACAGATTCTGGATGCAATGTAGGACTTTTTTCTTCTATCAAGGACTCTGGTAGGCGGCCACAGCCCACCTTCCCGCTCGCTGCGACTCTTCTGCCGCAGGTGCTGCGAGGAGCTCGACGAAACAAACAGGGCCTCCTCAGCACCGCCGTTTGCTGTCGTGCAGCGCCGTCGCCGACAGCCCGAGTCGCCAAGAATAAGTTGTCGATAAACGGAGATGCGGCACGCAAAAGCCAGAAGACAAGAGAGAAGACCGACGCCGGAATGCAGGTTGGGGTTGCAGGAGGAAAAAAGAAAAACAAAAATCCCGGGGTCCCTAGGCCAACTGGCTGCCACCCGTTTTGGGCTCGGCATCTTGACCCAGCCGCTGACTCACACCTGTTCGTTTCGTTGCGATTTTAGGCCGATTCACAAAACCGAAGAGCTCGGGGCGGGGCAGCGAGGGGGGAACAAAACACATTTAATGTTTGTGGTTGTTGCTACATCTCCCCGAAGATAGCGCATCTAAATATTTAAAGGCGCGATTAGCCCATTAACAATTGATAGCGTGCATGATGTGCGTTCAAACACAATGGGAACGCAAATCTCCAAGGAAAACAAAACAACTGTGGATCAACATCAACGTGGCACAGATGCGCGAGTTCTTTTACCCAAACACAAACACGCGGCGAGAGCGGCAGACGGCAGCGCCGGGTGGAACCGAGCTCACGTGCGCCGCCGCGCAAAACCCGGGAATAAAAATCGACTTTGGCCGCCGCTGAGAGTTCGGAAACAAGAGCGCGCCCAGGTGAAAAAGCGGCCGGGTCCTTTGTCGCCATCGCACCATTTTTCAAAGACTCCTCCCGAACATCGGCGATGGCAGCTTGAAGACGACGTGCGAGTAGATTTAAGGGGCAGAATATTTCCTTTCTGCAAGTGTTAACCAATCGCGTTCATCATGGACTTCCACCGCAAGGTCCCTCACGCTCCCTTTTCTTACAGATTTGAGCAGACTCAATTACGAGGGCTGTTTTGTTTAAAAAGACTTCACGGGGGGGGCACAAAGGAAAACATATCTATGAGCACCAAAGCTGGGTTAATTGGGACCTGAAAATGTATGGGTTTCCCCCTTAATTTTTTCCTCTTTTCCCAGTGTGCATGTAAAAGCACGATATTATACTTCCAGAGGAAAGAGGAACAGACTGGATTTCTTTTAAGACAAAGAATACAAGACGGCAAAAAAGTCTTAATGGCCAAAACCAAATTCGCTTCATCCACAAGAGAAAGAAACCAAAACCTCCATTCATTCAATATTGTTCATTCAGACAGACAGAAACTTTATTAATCCTGGCGGAAGCTGCACAAGTACTTCTGTTGTCAGCACTTTTTTTTTAAATCCAAAAGCAGGTAACTGTAATGATGGGGGGGGGCATGGAGATGCTGCAGTCCATTAAAGCTGAACCACTCCTGGGGAGACACAATCATTTCCAATGAACTTGCTAACAAACATCAGCCATTTGGCAACGCCGAGAGACCCTTTGCCAAATTCATAAATTCACAAGCAGCACCGGCAGCAGCTCAAGTTCAGGATGGAGGACTTCACAACACGCGCGCGCGCACGCACACACACACACTCAGTGAAGACAAGTGCACTGCTAGCTGGCAACCCCTCCAACCAACAAGCTTAATATTTTCTTTTTGTTTGTTTGCGCGTCACTTAGCCCACGATATGTTAAAAAGATGCTGAATTGATGCTGGCTGCGCTGGGGGCCAGAGGACGGCCTCTACGGCGCACTGGAGCGTGCGCAGGCCTGTCTGCCCGGGCGGCGGCTTGGTCAGTGCTGCGACAAGGACAGGCATCAGCGTGAAACTCTTGGCACGAAAGCAAAGAGAAAAACATTTCCGGCGAGGAATTTTCGTGTTCCTCTTTCCCAGGTGCCGTTTTCTCAGGTCCTGGCCTGCCCGCCCTGTGCACCTGCGGCCTCCGCCATCCTGCAGGACCGTCCGTGCTCTACACACCCGCAGGATTAGAGGCCACTGAGTCCACATTAGGCAGCTGGACACCTGTTTCCACACAGAGCGACTTTCCTCACTTCCCTTTCCAACGGAGAAATCTGGCCACATTTAAAGGCTCGCGCCTGACTGCCAAACAGACGTCAGAGCTCCGCAGCCGGACGGGTATGAGTGAGGCTGCGAGCGGCTCCACTAACAAACTCATGGCTGCGACAACTTGCCGCAGTCTGACAAGGGAGAAGGATAGGGAGAGATGGCTCTCCACACCTAAACTCTGCAGCTCCTTCCAGCCAGAGTACAAAATGTCAGTCCCATCCATCCAGGCTTGACCTCCATTACAAGCATCCCAAGTAGCAGCGGAGACCCAGATGTGAACGACGGGTCAGACAGATGTTTCACTGGAGGCCTTCGGCTCAGACTGCGACGTAACCCTTGCAGCAGCCGTAGCGAGCGTCTTAAATTTAGCAGCGCAGAAAATGCAGAGTTTTGAAAGTTTCAAGTAGGGGGATCGACTAAATTCACCTGGTATCTCTCACAGAGCGCCTACGATGTCTAATTCTGTTCACCACCATCTGTCTTCTTTAATAACTTAAAAAAAGAACGGAAAAACCTGCATTTTTGTCATTTCCTACTGTTTACCTTTTTCACGGCAAATTGATTTTTACATCTCCCTTTCCTGGAAGAATCTGGAGCCAGACTGCCAGCGCCGTCTCCCTACTTTATAGACTTGGCTCTCTGGAGAAGTTTTAAAGCTTTCAACTCAAAAGTAATTTAAATGATACAATACCGCTTTTGTCCCGCTACCTCTTTTTCTTCCACAACTCGCTTTTTTAATCAGAACGGCCTTTTTCTTTGCAAGTTCAGGACTGAATGTTTTAAAGATGCAGGACTCTTTTCCTCTTCTCCGTGCGTGTGTGCGCACCTTAAACAAAAAGCCAGCTTGTTAAGCCACGTAGGGCAGAAAGGCGACATGCGCTGCTTTTAAACACACACGCACGCACACAGGCTGCTGTACATGCAGCGGCCCTGCACCGCATTGTTGGTTTGTGTTCGGATTAAACGCTCAATTGTCTTGCATCTGCTGAACGGGCTGCACCGGGCCAGAACCCAAAGTGCGCATTTCTGTTAAAATAACCGATCCATAAAGAGCTCATCGGAAAGAAAAATATAGAAATCCGTCTGCGCGTGCAGGTGCCGCGCCGAACCCACGTTTGCACCATTGGCCGTACGGGCCACATCCTCGCGGCCAACCTTGTGCGCCGAGGAATTTACGGGACGGGCGGCACGCAAGCAGAATTTCCCCCGCCTTTCAGTCCAGAGGAGCACATTCATCCACACCGTCCTTTTACAGCAGAAACAGAAGCGACGCACCAGCGGAAAGAGGACTTTGCTGCCAACGCAGGGGCGGCTCAGCAGCTCCGCAGCAGAAGAGAAACTCTTCCCCGCTTCGGCGGCAACGGCGGCCTTGCAGCCGGAAGATGACTGCATACTTAAACATTTTTGGCACGCGCTGAGAAAACGTACAGCGCGCGCAGTCTGCGGGGCCGGGTGGGCATCACCGAAACCGCTTCTGACTTCCCCGCACGCGAAAATCGCGGGACAAGTAAGAAAAATACAGCAGGGCTCCACTTGCAGTTGTCACTCCTAATGGCTTCCGCTGCTCAAATTGCTCTCGGCGGATGGCTCATAATGGCGCTGTGCTTTACTGGCATATGTTTTAATAGCTCATAATCAGAGTAAGTTTAAATTAAACAAAATAGCACTACTTTAACATGAGCCCTCTCAACAGTTTGATACCCCCCCCCCACCGAAAGATAACTGCGCATTTATCCGAAAATGACTGATTGATGTCGATCCTATAAATGAACAGACCTCTCCGGCTGCCCCGCGGCAGTATATTTTTTTGCGAAACACATTAAAACAATAAAAATGACTTAATTTGCATCTCGCAAACATAAACCATCGCAGGTGGCGCACAATAAAAGAGCGTTTAATTCCATATCGGCCTGTTCGCGTGCGCACGGCTCCCCCCCCGCAATGGCGCCGCTAAAAAGAAAACAAATTTACCCTCTGCTCACCTGACAAAGCAGCCGGTGTCACGGGCCAAATTGTCGGCACCCGCGTTCCACTTTAATCTCCACCGGCACCTCGCGGCTCTTTCGAGCGGTTTGCTTCGCTGTAATGGTGGTGGGGGGTTCAACGTTTTGGCGGGACCCTCCTTTCGAGCACCAGGATTCTGTGCGCATCCCCATCCCGATCCCGGAGCAGCACCTCCGCAGGCCAAGGGGCCACGGGCGTCTGCCATCTAGCCAGCATGTGCTTTTCCATGTGGGGGGTGCAAGGAGTCATTTCATTATTTTTCGATTTTGAGGTTTTACCCAGCGCATCGTACGAAGTTAAACAATGTAACACCGATAGCTTTATTTTTGCCTCTTAGCTTTTTCAGCGTTTGGATCACAAGTTCAGCGCTTTAATGCCTGCGCGACGGGTGTAAAACACCGCCGAGCAGCGCCACAGTAAAAACATGCCTCAGACAAGCACAGAAGAAGGAGCCATAAAACAGTAAAGTTTAATTGTGTTTCAAGGCTACTGTTGTGCTCAAAGGCAAACCAGCAAAACACCTTTTGCAGTCATTTATTGGGTGAATTTGCTGGCGAGGATCAGGAGCAAAGGTCTGCGCAAAAAGAGGCGCTGCCGTTCACCTGGAAAGTCAAAAGGTTACCGTTGGAAAAAGTGCACCCCTCCCCAAAACGCAGAATCACAATGACTCTAATAACAAACAGGTTGCTGGTGTACTATCCCCCCCACACACACACACACACCCTGACTGGGATACATGTTGAACCTACGCACAACCGGCAACATCTGGAAATATTTCAATACTGTTTGCATTTCAGAAACTCAAAAATGGTGCAGGTGGCAGAGAGGGACATAAAGACACAGAAAGGATTCCCTAAAGTGCTGCAAGCCTCTGTCCACGGTCACAACCGCTCATTCCCCTTGGGCAGCACACTGATTTTACACTGATTTTACACTGATTTTAGACAAGCCTTCCCTCCCTACCTGATCCTCACTTTGAAATGATTGTGCGCTTGAGAAAAAGTGAGCAAACGCTCAACCGCGTTCACGCAGGAAACAAAGGGCCCATTAGGTAAATAAATAAAAGCAAACACGGGTTGGGGCTTTGGTACATTTCCACCTGCGAGGCCGCGTTTCCCAGTACGCAGCTTTGCAGCAGAGCGGCTCTGCCCTCGTCCTCTCGTACGCCCAGGAAATGAGTTTCAAACTGCTCACAAACACTGGGTAAAGAACGCTGCCAAAGCTTTTAGAAACATTTCAGCCAGAAAGTCGTTTCTCCTTTATTTACCCCTAAGGTTTTGCATCAAGTGATGGGGAAGCTCAGCAAAATCACTTTTTTTATTAAGAAAAACCCAGAAATTCTGCATATTCCACCCCTGGAAGAGCAGCTAAAAAAGAGCAAGAACCACGCACGTGACCGCATGCGGTTCGTTTTTCTCCCTTAAATGAAGAAAACAAAAAGCGGTTGGAATTTGTTTAAGCGAATCAAAACAGACACGAAATAGCTCAGGGCGCTGACATCACTCGACTGCTCCGAGCCGCCGGGCAAGGAGGGTCTGGCCCAGAAGTCGGCACACAAAGGCCCACACTGTGGAGGGCGCAATTACAGTGAATGAGGATAATTTCCCCACGTAAGCCGATACTGGAGGTGCAAACGCAGGAAACTTCCAGGTTAAACTCCAGTGCATCCCCGGGTGAGTGTGAAGCGCAACCATGCACAAAGCAGCCAAACGTGGAAGTTCGGAGCTTACCCGCAGCCCACCGGCGCGTGAAAAAAGTGATGCGCGGGCTGCCGGAGCACAGGTTCGCGTAGAGCAGACGAAGGCCTCAAAAGCAAGAGCGCCCGGAGAGTGAGCTTGCTCGCAACAGTTTTCATTTGGCTTTGAAAAGCAAACCTGGAATGACACGTAACTGAACTGGCAAATCTGGATTTGAACGCTGCCCCGCAAACACGGTCCTCGGGACAGCCGTAATCCCCTGGGGCATTTAATTTTCCCATGGGACCCCTTCCTTTTTTACAGGACACGGCGAGGGGGGGGCACACACCGCTTCCTTCAGCACTCGATCGCCCAGTGACTTTGGTGGGATTAACACCAACGCCAGTTGTTACCTTGAGCCATCCTGAGAAAGCGCTGGACGAGGCACTGGGTGCGAATCACATGCCTTGGGCCTCAGAGGAGCCCCTGGGAAAGCAGAGGCACGCGCATTTGGGCGAAAGACACCGAAGGCAAACGCACGCGCTCGTACGTGGGAGCCCTACCATTTTGCTCGCCGATATTCAAAGTCTCGAAGAATTTCCGTGCAGGGTATTAAAAGGTGCGCCAACTTTACCGCTGCCATTTATTTTGCCAGCACTCAGCCTGTAATCCACTGACAATGTGTGTAAAAAAAAAAAAAAAAAACCCTTACATGCAGGTTCTGCCCCATATGAAGGTGAAAAAGCTCAGCTGCTTCGATTCAATTTGTTACGGTTATACTTTGCTAATGTAACTTAGCTGTAATGTAGCGTAATTGGATGTTGGAATTAAAAGATAAATGAAGGTGAAACAACGTCAGAATGTATCTACTTATCAAATTGACTGAAATGCTAAAACAGTCGATCAGCTTCATGAAAGCCAAATTAAAGTGAAATGAGTTTGTCACAGGTCTGAATATCGTCATTCTTTTCTAATTCGGCCTTAATTGTGTATCATTTCTTATTCATTTACTGAAGGCATTGCCTCTGTTTTAATTGGTTTTACTCCAATTCGGCCGGCGCTCGGTTTTAAATTTTAAGCAGCATATTAAAATCAAAGAGCTTTTCATGTCTACACACTTGCTTTGTGTATTTATTTATTTCTTTATTATAACTAATTTACTAACAATCCTCTACTGGGCACCGTGATTCACCTTAAACTTGTTTCCCGCTCTTACAGTAGAATTAATTTCCACCTCGGCACTTTATGCCAAATTACCTTTGGACCACAGACCGCGCGCGCAATTTTGCAAGAAAGAGGCCAAATTGCAGGTCTCGGCCTCTTGCTTCCTGCGACGGCGGACGGCTGCTGGAGGACCTCGGCACGCCGCGAGTCGCTTTCCGCGAGCGCGCAGGAGGAGCGCGGGACGGACACGCCGGTGCGGAAAACGCACAAGTCGCCTAAACAAGTACGCTGAGATTTCACGAAATTACCCGAATAAATGTTAAAAATAGATTAAAAAAAAACAAAAAAGACGCCACGTGGACTTGAGGGAGAAGCCAGGTTTGCAGCCTCGCCTCCTCGATAACCCCACCCCAGAAAATTAAGCTGCAGTTTCTTAGCCTTGTTCTCCATTAATGGGCAGAAACAACTGAGCCACCGGAGGACCCGGCAGCGGCTGGCAACCCTACAAACATCTGGGAGTCGGCGGCCGCTCAGGGTGGCTCCGCTCGCGCATTTGCGTGCCAGAACGGCACCGCAAGAGAAATGACAATAGGAGGGAACCCGGCGATGCTCGATAACCTACCACAGTCCTCCAGAAAATCTTTAAGGTTCACGCGCTCTTCGCGGTGCTCAACCCGCTTCATTCCAGAGTTAAACGGGCTGTGATGTGTGCATACGTGCCTGTTTTATGCACGTGTGCTCTTGGGGCTGAGGGTGGCGTTTAAAACGCGCTCTTTGCATTGAAGTTAAAACACTGTTTTTCTACACTGTGTCAAAAGTATACAAATGATTTGGGCCTCAGCCCCCTTGAGACAGCTGCAGTCTCAGAAGCGTTCAGAGCCCCCACTGGGTGCGCAGGGTACAAAAAAAAAATGTTTTTCACACCAACACAACCCTTTGACTGCGTGTGTCACCCGCAAAGTGAGACGACTTTGAAACGGCACCTGTGGTATCGACAGCATCGTTGCGGGGTGACACAATACACCTGTAAAGCCGCTGTTGTGATCATTTCTCCTGTGAAAAGAGCTTTCAGACACTCAACGGAGGAAGTCGATAACCTTCGAAGGTCTGAGTGGGTCAGTAAATATCAGATGGGGCTGGCGGCTGGGGGGGGGGAGGCTTGATGTAACAGCGCGTTCGCCGAAACTCTTACCTGCCCCTCGAGCATCTTGGCAAGACGGCACAAAGCGCAGCCTGTCGTAAAGGCCTATCTTATCCCCCACGGCAATATTTATTTGTCCAAACAAATTTTCCGCACTCTCAAGTATGCACATAGCTGTACGCTTGCTGATGTCATCCCGTTTGAACGCCCGACTCAACAGCTCGCTCGAACTTCCTTAAGGCCAAGGCCACCCGCCGCCTTCTTCACGCTCTCGAAGGCCCCCGCCGTGACGGTCTTGGTGCTGCGCGTCCACGCGCCCCGGTCTCCTGGTCCTAAAGATGCCCCCGGCCCTAACCCGCGTGCTAATTTGCGTCGGAGGCACGTACGGCAGCTTCGGTTTAAAGCCGCGTCGGCAGTAACCCGCGCCGCGATCGACGTTCGAACCCCGTTGGCCACCGTGCGTCACGCCGGCGCCGGGGCATCAACCGACTTCGCGCTTCCGACTGTCGTTACGTTGCGAGTTATTGCAAATTACGAGGACGAATAAAAACGTTTAAAAAAAAAAAAAAAAAAAAAAAAAAAAAACAGTTTACAGTAGGAGGGAGACCAGCGAATAACCACAATATAACCGGCTAACATTTTGACTTTAAACTTAAACAAGATCCGTTCCCCCACACCTTCATAATTTATTGCTCCTGTTAAACGCCCCCGCTTTAAAGCCGTTCACAAACACGTGCGCGCGAGACGCACCAAATAATTCTGCCCTTTTATGATTTTAGCCCGCTATTAGAAGTATTCTGGTCTTCTAATAAAACGGGGGGAAAAGCGAAGAAAAGTTCACGTTATCTAAAAGAATTCCAGTTAACACTCTCCCACACAGTAATTAGCTATTAAAATAGCAAAATGAACAAATTGAAAATCCCTGCAAGCCAAGATGCCGCTTTTCTAATTAATTCTGAATCGGGTGTATCGCTCACGTAATGAAACATGATAATTTGTTTGATGGTACCTCGCCGTCTCCCAAACAAAAACGTGTAAATAAAATAATAGCCGCCCGTGCCGTGTGCCGCCGTTCCACTTTGTTCTTTTATTTATTCCGCCTTTTTCATAAACTTATTTTTTGGCAGCTATTTAGCGGGGAACAAAGGAGACTTGGAACATTAAAGCAGGAGGAAGAGAAATGACTGCTGGAGTCGACGTGAATGCGTGCGGATGAGGGCCCACTCAAAGGAAAGCTAATTAATAGATAGCACGTCGGAGCCTCCGTCAGGTCTGCAGCTATCGCCTGGGTAAAAATAGGTGTGCCGCCTTCATTGTGGCATGTCCAAACCCGCAGATAGCTTTAATTCACTTTAGGTTTTAACTAGGAAGCCGCCGCGGCAACACTTTTCCAGCCGATAAGACGTTTATTACAAACTGTAAATGAGAGCGCACCCAATTAAAATGCAAAGAAAATAAAAGAATTAGCTTGTTAAAGGGACCGCGGCCACGCGCCGAGCGCCCGGGGGGCGGCGACCGGCTCTGTCGCTCATTTATTCATTTGCCCGTCGATTCTTCCGCAGAGGCGGGGCAAAGCGGACCCCCCGGGCGGCCCACGCGAAGCAGGTCTCTCCCGCGCGGCAACCCAAGACCCCCCGCGGCCGTTAAGGCGCCACGTGGGCTCGGGACGGCCTCGGTTCCCGCGTGATGTTTTCAGACCCGGGTGAACTTTCAACCCTTTTACCTCTGCGGACCTCGGGGGGGGGGGGGGGGCTCGAGCGTAGGCTTATTAAGTGTCAATACATCAGGCCACTTTAACGGGTGCGTAAATACGCCATCACTCTCCCCTGGTTATTAGCCACGGCAGCGTAGGAACATTAATAAACGGGATATTAATGAAATGATTTCCGCTGTAATAGAGCAAACCGAGGCAGCCATTTGTTAGCGCCGGCGCGTCACCGCAGACACGACGTGGCCCCACCCCGCTGCTCCTTTCCCAGCGTGGGCCTCGCGTCTGCGGGAACTCACGACCTGGTAGGAAAATTCTGACAGAACATTAAATAAATATGTAGACAAACACATACATAAATGCACGAAACGCGAGGCTGTTTTAAGAACGCCCACTGTGACTTCCAGGGTGTTGCTGGCAGTTGTGAGTCAGTCTGACACCTCTGGGACCCGGGATGGGGGGAGGCAAACGCCTGTGCTTCCTGCCACCGTCACAAAGAGGGATTCGACTCGAGGCTCAGAGCGCAGCTTTACCGGGAGCCCCCGGCGAGCCGGCACAAGCGCCGGTCTTAACCGGGGTGATCAATAATCGTAATTCATTCGCCTCGCTAGGAACTCGCGTTCTGCCAATTTAAGTGAAAGTTTGGCACGGCACAGCTCGATGAGCGGTTTATAAATTAACGCTGCGTGCGAACTGCACTCTGCCACCAGCGGAAGAGCCATAAAATACGCAGAGGTTAATGCGCCACATTAAATCCCCAGTCTCCATCCAAAATAACCAGAGAACCCCCCCCCCCACCCACCCATGCAAAAATATAAAGGCTTCCTCTTTATACTCTCGGCCCTCGTACGGCCGACCTTGAAATGTCGTTTCATACCTTGGCGACGCGAGCCTCAGCATCAAAACTGCAACAAAGAGTGGAAGCTAAACTTTATCTTAGTCGGGACGAAGCGAATGCAGAGATAAGGCGTCGCCAGATAGCTTAATCACAACCAGTTGGCACATAAAAGGACCACTTTCCATTCAAATTGCTTCAGATTAAAGCAAAAAGCGGGTGGGGTCCTTAACTTGCCTGAATAAAAAGGTACTTAAACAACACGTAACAGTCAATACAAACCAAGCCACTTACGGCACCTACTCAGCTGATAATGAATATTCATTTTCTTTGAAATTCATCGGCAATAAAAAAATAAACACATTCACAGCAGTTGTAAACTCACAATGAGAAAAGATAAAAGGTTAAAAGATTTGTAAATAGGTTTAGACACTTTGTGTACGTTTCTCCATTGATAATAAAATTCCAACCAGTTTGAGGAAAAAAATTAAATTAAATAAATTTTTTTTTTTTTAAAAAACCGCAGGTGCGCGCGCGCACGAGACGTGCGTTTATCGTCAAGGGGCAGCTTTGGCCGAAACAGCTCGCGGTCTCTCCAGCGCATGAATACATTACATTTATCGAGCTCCTCAAATTACTTACCAAGTGCGTATAAATCCTTAAAAGAGACATAACATTTTTTCTTTCTATTAAAACCTGCCATCCATTCAGGGGATGGAGGGAAGCTGGGAGGGCAGACTGTGACTTCCACGAAATCCACATTGCCCCCCGCTAACCTGGAAGTTGACCCCATTTGCTAAGCTCTTTTATTTCCAGGAACGCACAAAGCCCCTAACCTTTTTATTCTAAGGAGAAAGTTAGAAAAATGTTCGGTATCTTCACCTATGACTCCCCATACACGCCGAGGCTTACTTTATTCAATGTGCACAGGCGCGCAGATTGGACTCCCATTAAAAGGGGAAGTAGGGGACATGGCCCATTTAACAGCACCGGGGTAAACCTGCTTCTTAACCTGGGTCCTGTCATGTCCCCGCACGGATAAATACTGCAAATCAACGTA
Source organism: Heterotis niloticus (assembly GCA_018136845.1). Classification (NCBI taxonomy): domain Eukaryota; kingdom Metazoa; phylum Chordata; class Actinopteri; order Osteoglossiformes; family Osteoglossidae; genus Heterotis; species Heterotis niloticus. The sequence continues at coordinate 26,942,142 of CM030894.1, read as the reverse complement.
CGCCGAATCAATGGAGGCTTTCGTGGGTCCGAAGCTGCTAACAAACCTCTTTTCCCTTTCGAATATTTCTGCACCCAATTTTCAGTCATCCAGACCAAAAAAAAAAAAAAAATACCTGGTGAAGCTAAACGAGGAACAGACGGTCGGTGTGTGTGTGTCTGTCCCCTGTAAGACATGGACGTGGCCTCCAAAAACACAGGGCCTCGTGCTCTCCCCTCCATACTGGGGTCCACAGCTTCACCGCGGTTCTCCCTTCCCAGCAGGCGGCGCCCCGGCGGCCGGGTTCGGACCGACGGCGGCCGCTCACCGTCGACGCTCGTACCTTCTCGAGGCTTCGGCGCACGCGCTTTTCTGCCTCGGAAAAGGCAGTTAAACTGACAGCTGCCTTACTGAGAAGGTTTCGCGTTTCAGCTCCGGAGCAAAACTGTCATGTAAATGCTCTTTGGCTCAGCGCCAAGGGACACATAAAAATACCCACAATTAAAAGGCCTATAAGGAAATATGTTTTAATAATGCACGTGCGTGAGCACGGCGGGGGACAAATGGCAGCGCTCTGCGTATTATTTAACTAGCGGTCTGCCTCTGGCCCATATGGAAGAGGTTTAGCATCCGCAGGCAGAAACCCTCATCCCACCCACTTCAAACCCGTCCCTCAAAGCTGCCCTTTCCTTCACCTACAGCCACACCCGCCCATCTCACCCGGACGCGGAAACGCAAACGAAATCGGCGGAAAACGTTTGAAGAGGCCCTTCGGAGGTGGTCCGACCGACGTTCGGCCACTCCGGCGCACTCGGCTTAGCGCGCGGCCCGCACGCAAACTCAACTCGACGCCGACCGCTCCCTCCGCACCGCCCGAAGCCGCGGCCGGCAAACCATGAATAAAAAGTAAACTAATTAAAACGAAACCCGGCTTAAAAAGCAACGCGGCGGCTTTTGTGTTCCCCGGCTACATTCCGGTCTCCGTTCTCACCCAAGAAAGCAATACGCGCACGGTCTCTTTAAGGCTATTAATTCCCAACAAAAGCAGGGCTATAATTTATACTCGCTTGGTGGACAAAGCCTGGAAAAGCTGGCCGAGTGTTTGCCAGCTGCCTGGTTACTAAAGACAAGCGGGCTTTCGTATTGACGCGGGGGCTGAGAAAACACCGCCACCTTGTTTACCGAGCCGATGGCCGAACGGCCACAAACTTTTAATCAAAGACGCCCGAAAAGAGAAGGAACGAAAAGGGAGGGAGGGAGGGATGGATGGATGGAAGAAGGAAGGGCGGCCGTGCCCCCCGACCGCCTCCTTCGGCCATTTTCGACGGAATCCCCGCATCGGCAGCAGGTACTTTCGATGCGACGGGAGCTCACGGAGCGCAGCCCCTCCGAGGCGCCGGCGACCTCTTTGCTGCCGCGACGGGGATTCCATCTTCTTTCCATCGGGACGAGGAGCGTGAGGGGGATGGAAAGAAAGTAAAAAAAAAAAAATTAAAAAAAAAAAACAAAACTTTCCACAGTCTCCGAACGGAAAGGAAATCTGGCGTATGGCTCAGGAGGAAGAAAAAAAAAAAAAAAAAAAAAAGCGAAGCGGGGAAACGTTGACGTCATCGCAAAAAATCTCAACGAGCGGCGGGCGGGGCGGTGCCCACCTGAGCGGCGAAACGCGCGAAACGCGCGGCCCGCGTGCCCGGTGCGCGCGCGCGCGCCCTCGCGGAAAAACTCCACTTCATTAAGAAAGTAAACACGCGCGCCGTCTGAAGTGTCTAATTAGGCCCCTAATTACCCCCCGCTCGTTACTAATGCAAATTAGATTACGGCGCTTAGCTTCGTGTCCACAAACGGCGCCGTTAATTGCGGCCTTTTCAAATTAAATTACGCGCTAATTAGCATATCAAAACCATTCATTCGGAGCCGGGGGAGGGGGAGGGGGGCACAACAACAACAAACGCCAAGTTTTCGCTCAATGAATGTCGGGCTTCCCGAATAACGGGCGTTCCCACCGGAAACCCGACGGAAACCCGCCGCCGGGTTTCCGGTGGTGGCGAGGGGAGAGCGCGGGCCGTTCGCTCGGACGTCCGTTTGCGCCAGCACGAAAAAAACGTTGCGAATGATCGGCGAGAAGCAACAGCTCGGTGCCGTTGACTCACAAACGAAGAGGAATAAATAACAGAGAACGACACACACAAAAAAACCCAGCTAAACGCTTGTTGCCTTAAGTAGAAAAGAGATTGGTTTTAAACGCCCCCCCCCACCCAAAAAAAAAAAAAAGACACACCTCCGACGAGGGTTTAACGCGAGCGTCCGCTCGGGGTTGGCTTTTTGAGAAAAGAATTTAAAAAAAAAAAAAATAAATAATAAAAACTTTCGTTTCGCCGAGGCTGCCAACTTCTCATCCGAACGCAACTCCGGCAGAAGACGATAAAATGAATAGTGAAATTGAGAGGTAGCCACACAAAAAAAAAAATTAAATAACCATGATAATTAGATGTAAAGATATTATAATTCCTTTAAGGGGATGCATTGAAACCGCTGCTCTACAATATTTGGCCTAATTGCCAGAATTACCATATTAACCAGTTACCATTTGAGCAAGTTGATTAAAAAATTGATTATTCGTCCATTTCTTTTAGGAGTTTCTTAATCAAAATCTAACATCCTTGAAAAATTAATTTGAAGCCCCTCTTATCAGTTAATTAAATCTGGTTGGAAGTCATTTTTCTGTGAAGAGTGATTAGACGCCTCCCTGTGTTCTGCGCTGTTCAGACGGCATGACGCTATAAAACTTTTCAATGTCTCATCAAACATTAAAAATAAGAAGAATAGGATTTCTTTGAAGGGCTTTTTTCCCCCCTTTCTCCAAACCTACGCCTTTCTGATAAATTGCGCTTTACCCAAAAGATCTCTCACTCTCGTTAACACATTCTCATTAAAAGCCGGGGGATGGGGCAGCCGGAGGAAAGGAAGCGACAGAATTAAACCGCCGAGTGCCGGCGTCGTGAGATTTGCGTCGCCGGATCGGGGTGCGAGCGTCCGAGATGACGCGGTCCCGCACGCAACATTGTCTACGGTGGCCCCTGCCAAACTCCCTTCGCCGTCCCCGCGGTCACGAGTTAAGGCCAAACGCCAGCGGTGCATTTCGGGGTGGTGGTGGTGGTGGGGGGCACAGACTCACTTGTCTGAAAGCTTTCTTGCAGATTGTACGTCCCTGCAATAACAAACATTAAGAGAGCCGCTGCACACCTGAGGGAATTTGTCAAGGAATTCTTTGCGGGAAGTTTCGGCAGATGATAAAGTTGTCGACGCACAAAGCCGGGGTGGTTCCCTCAAAACCGGCCGGGAAGGCGAAAGCGTCCTGGATGCTAACGCGTTATGATGGATGCTGCCCCTTGCGCTCTTGGCTCGAGGGCCTCGAAAAATAAACCGAATCCCAACGTTAACGTAGACTAAACATGTGAATAAAAAATGGCTTCGACGAAACCGAGACTGAATTTTATATTTTATTTATTTTTTTAAAGCAAGCTAAAAGATATCCCTTCATTTTAAGGCTCTGGTGCAACACTGGGAAATCCAAGAACTCTTTCCGGCAGCGGGAGGAGGAGGTGGGGGTCGCGATCCCGCCGGTCCGACGGCCGGGCCATCGACGCCCAAACCAATCGGCTTTAAAGAGAGCTGTCGCCGAGGTCCCGCCGACTCGCGCTGCCCAACGGAACAAGATCTAAATACCGAAACGGGCCGTCAGGTTTGCGCGGCCGCGCCGTCCCCGGAGGAGCTCTCGCCTCGGGCCGGAGGATGCGGGGAAGGGGACCTGCGGAGCTGCGTTCCTTCACGCCGATGTCTCCCAGAGGGCAGGGAAGGCCGCCGCGCCCACCCAAGGGCACCGGCACGGCCGAGCACCCCGCCGGCGACCGCCTGTGACCGCGCCGAAGGCCTCGAGGGAGCCTCGTCAATTATCGTGATTGGCCAATTTATCGACCGATCGGTAGCGCTGATTGCACCGTGGAAGACCGGGACTCGCAATCAATCACGTCCGCTCGAGCTTTAAAGCGGTCACCTCGTGCCGCTCCTCCCCTGCCCCCTCGCTCCGGCTCCCCTTGCGGCTCGTCGTCCCGGCGGAATCGGAGCGGCAGCAGCCTGTCACAGCAGGAACTCAAATTCTCACCGCCACAATTACTTGAAAAGAACTATCAATTTCCTAAACAATTAACCCTGGGGGGAGAAAGAGACGGATGGAGGAAGAGAGAGAGAGGAAGAGGGAGACGGGCGGGGGGGGGGGAGAGAGACACATTAAAATTTTGGATGCCAAATTACACCTTCGCTTTGGTCCCCGTCGGGCACGCTAATAAATTTGGGGTCGGAAAGAAAATATAACGCATCCTCAGGCTTGAACTTGACCCTTACGCTAGAGTTCAAATTGGTGGCATTACAAGTGCCTACAAGCCATTAACCATGAGAATGCGAGGCCGTTTCCCTCTGACAATATGCTAATAAATGAGGGGAAGTCTCAAAACCGCAGCGTTGAGCCACTGAAAAACGATCTTCCACGGGGCCGCCTAATTTCGTTTGAGGAGGGGATGAAAAGACGCCGTTCAGGGGAGAAGTCAGGACTGCGTTTCTGAAATTAGCTGTGGCACAGCTACCGGAACATTCGTTCCCCTCCCGGACCGGGGAAGCGGAGCTCCGAAGAGACCGCGAAGCCTCACCGGGCGACGGTGACAGCGGCGAGCGAGGAGCAAACGCGGCGGCGGCCGCTCGGCTCCTGGGCGCGGAACCCGGGAGACGTGCCGGCCGACACGTCGGGAAGTTTCCGAGCAAACTTTGACAAAGCCCTCGAAGAGGGGGAAAAAAAAAAAAAAAAAAAAAAAGGCTCGGCAAATACATCTGGCTCTCGGTGCTGAAGGATGCCAAGTTTTCAATAAGCGCCCCCCCTCCCACACGCACACCCGGCGAGAGGTGTTTGTTCCTGACCCCTTCACCATTCCGACATAAGTACAAGCAAGAAGCAGCAAATTAGTGACACGGATCGCATAAAATAAAGCTGACCTTCACAATCCAATAGGCTTGCTTTCTCTAGGATTTCACTATGAATATTGTTTTCCGAGAGTCAAAGGCTTCTTTAAAGCTTGTAATAAATGTCGTCAGTCCTTGAAGAAAACTACATTTGTGTTTTCTCCATTACTAGCAGATTGTAAATACTTCAATAGGAACCTCTTTAAGAAAAGGAAAAAAGAAGGTTTAAAGAATGGCGGAAAGAAGCGAATGCGGAGCCCTTTGCCGCGCGTCCCCGTCCGCCTAATCAAAGGTTGAAAAAACAAGTTTTTTGCCCGAGATGGCATTTCTGACTATTTAAAAGGCAAACGCTACCAACGGTGACAAAATTCATTGTTACTTTTGTTGCATAAAGCAACGCCATCAAGTTCACTAAAAATTCCTGTTAAAAAAAAAAAAAAAAAAAGATTTAACCTAAATCGGTTTTAAGCTCACCGGTTTTTTATAGCAAAGATGGATCGAATCTTTCCCATTTAATTAATGCTACAATGCAAATGTCACAGCTAAAATTGCATTTTCCTCAGCATTTTACCGCTGACTTGTACAGGGGAAATTTGTTTAATGCAGGTGTCAGTTTACCAACTCTAAATCCTATTATATAATTTAACAAGTTTCACAAAACAAATATTAACACTCTCATTCTATTTTATGCTCTCTTTGCTTATGCTTCTTTCAGACATTTTATGTTCTTCAGAATAAAAAAATAAAATAAAAAAAAAGAGCTTAAAAAAAAAAATCATTTCTTTTGCATTTACTGGACTTTTTCACAACTTGTCAGCCTGGCAAAAACCTGTCCTGGTGTCAGCGTTGGTTTTACAGAGCCCCGCAATTCCAAATTAAGCGCCCCTCATTTTAATGCAAAATGACACGCGTACGACACTTCCCTTCCCGGCGGAAAAGAGTGACTTGCTGGGCAGGCACTTGTGTTTTAACCAAGGTGCTCAACCCCGCTTCCAGCACTTTCTGGAGGAAGGGTCGGCGGCGGCTCGCTAGCGGAAAGGAGAAGGCGCCTTCACGCAAATACGTTATGTCGCGATAAACCGATAAGGACAGCATCCCTTCGCTCCAGCCTCAGGTTTAGCACAGTAAAAAGGCTTCGAGAAACGCACTTAACCGGTGTATTTAATTCACCGGCACAAAAACTGGTCTAAGTGTAAAAACAAAGAGACTAAATGCCCTAAATGTGCTCTCGCTGGCCCCAGCGCTCAAGTTTTTCTCTCTTTTTTTTTTTTTTTTTGCTTCAGGAGGGAAACACGGGAGAGGCACACAAAAGGCAGCGGGACAAAAGCAAAAGCGGCAGGGAAGAAAGGGGGGTGTCTCTTGGAGAGCCCTGGCAGCCCCAAGAAAAGGGAGCTTCTGCGGACCGATCAGAGTGCAGCCGGTAGTCACCTCGAGCGACGTCCCTTTCTTTCTCTCTTTATCCTCACCTCTGGGGAACAAATGAAAACGCGACATCCCTAGGAGTCTGCTGTGGTCACGCTGTGTGGCTTCAGCTTTATTAGCAGCAGCTGCATTGTTAGCCGCCACAACTTCACCTGCTTAATCATGACCACAAGACATGTTAACAACTTTTACCATCCAGCGTTGGGCAAAACAAAAACCGTTGCTGTGACAAACGCGACTCGGACGACCAGGAATAAAAAACGTTTCTGCTTTCCTCCACCTTTCTTTCTTTCTTTCTTTTTACCATCATTTGAGAACAGGAGGAACCTAGGTGAAGACACCGTACGGATGGGAAGAAACGCGCATGACTCCGCGTTGCCTCTACATGCTTACAACAACACGGGCTGCGAACGTTGCGTCACGTCGCAAAACTTTTTTCTCCGTTACCCTTTCTTAAAAATGACTAATTCACTCCCGTGAAGGTCTCGCAGATAGACACGGTAATCCTGGAGGTTTAGGGCCACTTTATTTCCCAGGGAAGAGGGCTGCCAATAGCAAATCCTTTTACAAATGTCAGCCGCCGGTGACCAGAGAAGGCAACACATCGGCACACCGGACAAATCCCCCCAGGGAACGGCCTCTCCGCTGGCCACACGTCGGCCCCAAGAAAGCGCTTAGAGGCGCGGCAACCACTTCCCTTAAAGCGGGAAGGAGAGAAAGGAAGACAGACGGAAAAAACACAATTATTCAGATAACAGCTGTGGATAATATAGTGGCAGATGTCTCTCGGTCAACAATGTCCACGGGCTGCGGGTCGGGAGCTAAAAGCAGCAGGACCCAACGGCTGTAGCCAGCCTCCCCTCCCCGGACAGGAATCTCAGAGACGATCGTGAATAAAATAAATGCGTAAATCCGCATTCAGCCTCCTGGCACGTTTCGCACAACACGGTGCAACCCAGTCGGACATTCGGCAACGCCGAAATTCCGGACGGGGCGGAAAACATGCGCTTCTCCGCATTAATTCTTCCGTGCAACGACGCGACAGCTACAAAGCATCAGAAGTACGGAAATGAAGGACCGCGACAAAAACGTTCTCTGTTTTCTTTAAATTTGTCAAATTGTTTAACATTTCCTGTGAATGTTTCTCCATTTAAGCTGCCTCGGAAACTCTACCAAGTAATCCCACGTTTCAGTTTGGAAACAGGTGTTCATTTTTAAGCATTGAGGGAATTTTACACTGCTTATTTAACTTCCTCTGCAAGCAAAACACTGCTTTGCAATTATTTTAATATTATAAACAGTGCTGGAATGACACAGTTACGAAGTTGTTGATGCTAAATGTGCAGACGTAAACAGTTATTCGAAGCTAACTCGATGACTGTCAACCGCTACTCAAAAAGCACGTCGGACAGACAATGTCCCAGCAGGTGGGGGGGAAAGGACCGCGGCCGGACGCCCGCGTGGGGCCAGAGCTACGGCCCTCCATCCCCACCGTCGCCCCGGAGCTGCGCCCAGACGGGAATCTGCCGGGAAACGGAACGGAACCGAAAGCCGCTTCTGCGATCAGGTAGAAACCGCTTCTGTGAGCCGAGCCGAGCCGCAGCCCCACGGCCATTAAAGCGAACAAAACGCTTCGTGATTCGCTCGAGTTTTTTTTTTTTTTTTTTTTTTTGCTTTTTCCAAAAGCGGTTTTAGTGAACTGAACAAATGCTTTCAACTGCACTGAGCCATTTAAAACACACTGAATGCAGATGGAAGCAAAAGCACAAGTGAAACCCTGGCACAGATCTGGTTTTGTTTTACGCTAATGGGAGGTGATTCTGTCAGAAGATGCGTCACATTTCACTGTTTCAAATGCAAATAGCATAAGCAGGCATCCCTTGTTAGCCATTACTAATACCATAAAAGAAACCAATACATCCAAGTCCGCTGATACTTTCCGGATTACCAAATGAAAATGAGATGCATTTATATGGTTATTACTCATATGGTAACCCTGTGGGATGAGGATTTATCAAGGCGTACAGCGCAGCACCAGCGCTCCCTCTGGAACACGGTTTTCCCACCTTCTGACCGCTGGGGCCAGATTAGCATTTAAAGGCCAGGCAAGGCTTCTCACCAACAGCCACTGCGATGTGAACGTAGGCGTGTTCGTAAAAATTCTAAGAAACGAGTAGTTTAGAACAAAATCTAAGGCCATTCGAGAAACTGCGTTCGCGGCGCTCTCGATTTCTGAACCTGCAGCCAGCGTCCCGCATTCAAATGCGGGGCTTTAGAGTCCGCGCAGATCCGACGCTTTGCCGTCGCGGCCGGAACCCGGGCTTCGAGACGGGCGTAACGCATTGCCGCACTGACAGGTTTACGCGGTGTGTTAAGTTACTCTCAAAACTGCTTCGCTCGGGCCTCATCTGCACGTCGCCACCCTTTCTAACCACAGAAACACTTCAGAAAGTTGTCAGATTTTGTTTAAAACTGAGCTTTTGTGATTTTGGCTACTCTGTCCTTGTGTTGATAGATGTGCCTGGCTGTCAATTTTTTCCCTACTGGGGCTTTAAAATATACAAAAGCTACGTTACGAAGACCTTATGAAGGGAAGCGGCGTGGGGGGAACGAGTGAAATAAGGCGGCCGGATTGAAAGAAAATCCATAACACAAATACAGCTGTCAAGTGGAATGCAAAGTTAGCAGAGGCATCGCTGACCGCTGGGATCAGTTCGTGGCTGAAGATGCCATCATCCCACAAGACACCATTTCAGAGTTCCGCATTGATTCATGCCAAACTGACTCCGACAGAGAAGTTCCTTGCGCGGCCAGCGGCACCACGGAAGGCTGCGAGGGAACTTCGGCAGGTTGTTTTGGGGGACGGGCAGAGGTGGTCACTGGGGAGGGGGTCAGAGACTCCCATCTACTCCGAGGGCGCCTCTTTAGGCAGCGGAACGAATCAGAAGCGCCTGCTGCCCTTGCTGGTAGGCAGGCCCTTTGGCTGTTGGGCCGCTGGGACCTCCAAGCAGGCCACAGTCCGCACCGAGGGCCGATTCTCAGTCGGCGTCCGCACCTCCGGCTCCGATAACAAGCCGTAAAGAGAAGTGCGGCCTGCCAAGCCCTCTCCGGGGAGGTTCGGCTAATGGACACAAAGAATAACGACCAACACCCTCAGCTCCGACAGAGTCATTTCCGGCTGCTGGACACCCTGCCTTTCTTCGGCAACTTTCCTCCAGAGCTCATCGGAAATCGGCCTTTCCTCTCTTTTCTCTGTTCTGAAGGTCATTCTTATAGGAATTCATCACCTCTGAACAGAAGGGCAGCGCTAATACAACACTGCACCCAGCTTCCTGCAGCCCACACCCCAAAAAACAAACACACACAAGTTTTCAGTGGCGGAAAACTGTCCACAGAAATTCGAGACATTTTTAAACATGTGCAGCACGTGACTTTTTCGCCTGAATTTGCAGAGGTTTACTTATTAAATGCGCGTGCTTTTTCAGACGCGCTTATACCGGGTATGCATGTGTGTAGCAGGTAATGTTATGATCCTTCTGACGCGTTAAGTGCTCGCTTAGACTCGGCTCTCTCTCAACAGGCAATGGAGCCATGAAGCAGTACCGTTACACTAAAAAATAAAATTTAAAAAAAAAATCAAATACACAATCCAATGCTTCTCCAAACTACAGCACTTAGAGGCGTCCCACTTCAATCCCTTAAAAGAAGGGGGGAAAAAAAAAAATCAAACCCTTTTAATAGGATTAATTGTACTTTCTGGATTACAGTGATTGTATTTTTCTTTATCTTTTCTTTTTCCCCAAACTCATGATTTCTTGTCTCTTCGATAGATTAGAACGACCGCAGCGTTGGGTTGGATAATAACGCATCATAATCTTTCCATCTTTGCCGTACAACTGTTCGAGGTACCTGGTTTTAGACGGGAGAAACTGACACCACCGGACGGCAGGCAATAAAAACTCGTGTGAGCGGTGAAAAAAATTGTCCACAATCTACAGCCCGACAAACGTTCGGCCATCGGGATTCCCAGCAACGCTTTCAATTAAAACCATATGCTGAGCTGTATTTCAGGGAAAATGGCTCAAGTTTCTGATCATGGATGAAGTGCCCAAATTAAGAGATATGGAGACTGCAAAATTTCAGTTCGAAGTTTTTGTTAAGATTAAAAAAAAAAAAAATTAAAAACTGAAGAAGTTTTTAAAATAACTACATATCTGGTCACATCGCAATAATGAGCACCTTAATGCATCTTGAGGACATTTGCATCCTGTCTCAACTTCAGCACCATGAGCATGTTTGTATTTTTCATGCACGCCTATTCAGAAATTCTAATTTCCAAAAATTTTTCTGAAAGGTTTGACAGACAGCAAAGGAACCAAATCTATTTAAAGAGCATTCAGGATGTTCAACTGCTGACAGAATAGCAGAAACTGCAATTTATGCCCACTTTACAAAAAGAATCTCATCTGAAATTAGAGCTCATTCTCCACACACACAGACAAAATACAACCTCCCTTACAGGTAAAACATTTTGCACAAATCACACTGTGCCTGTGAGAAATTTAAATTGTATGGGGAAAAAAAAAATCTTCTAAAAGTCCGCACTTAACAAAGAGACATAAATGGACATAAGCAAATGAAACCACAATAAGCAGCAGACCTAAACATTAACGTTGAACTTGTTAAAAATTTCACATTGTGCTTGTGTGTCTGAGAAGACCAGGCGACCCAGGCAGCATTTCAGCTTTTCGCTTCTCACGCTATATCAGCTCTCTTGCCCTTCGCCCCCAAGCCCTCCCCTTCCCCAAAACCACCATCCAAATGCAAAACAAGTGTACCATCCCACTTAAACTTCATGTTCTTCATGAATAAATCATCTGCACCTTTCTTCCCTAAACCGCAGTAAGGACCCGGAGTGACGCGCGGTCTGTCTTCCTACGGTCCGTCAGAGACGCAGTCGGTCCTTTTGTGGCCTATCAATTCCACACCGAACATGAACGCTGCTGTAGACCCCACAAATGCAAAAAATGAGTCGGAAAAAAATTAAACAGAGCGAAAAAATTCAAAGCAATGCACCACGAGCAAGCGAGAGGAGCTCATGAAGCTGCAGGTAAGAAAGAGGCGCAGAGCTTCCCTTTGCAGCTGCTGGAAAGCAAGAAGAGCACGAAGGAAGGGGCTGTTTTTTTCGACTCTGTCAGCCTTCCTGCCTCCTATCGGCCCGCTCAGGTTCTCAGCAGAAGTGCCGCTCGTGCCCAGAAAGTGCTGCTCCCAACACTGCGACAGGCCGCGCCGTGCGGGCTATTTGTACCGTGCGTGAGCCTTTCATTTTGTACCGTCCGTCCTGCATGCCACATGCTTGCAGCAACAACAGAAATAAACATTAATGGCCGAGCGCCTGGACGACATTCAAAGGAACACCTGAGGTATCCACGCAGCATGCACATCCCAGCAGTAATTCACTAAATCCCAACAGTTCCACTTAGTGGGACATCAGTGGAATAAAGTTTAATAGAAGCTGAAAAATATATTTAGCAAATGAGTCGCTTCCAACCCTGGCTGAATTTAAATTTGACTTTTAAATACATCTGCCTCGCAGGGGTGATTTAGTGGTCCGTGTCTAACAAATCAGCAGTGAAAATGACATTTTATTTTACTTAAACATCTATTTCACAGATTCCTTTAGCAAAGTCTTTGTAGTTAATTGTAAATATCACCTGATTTATTATGTTTTTCATTTTAATACTACACTTGGCATTATAAAAATAGCTGCAGCCTTTGGGAAAATCTCATATTTTAAGTTGAAGAACTGCTGGTTTAAAAAAGAAAAAAAAAAAAAAGATTTTTGCGCTTCATTTATCAGGAGTTCATTTAAAAATGCATTTTAGTCAACTAAATTTTCTCCTCCACAGCGCAGTAAATAAGTTGTAAATAAGTTGCCAAAAAAATAAAATCGGGCAAATTGTGTTTTCATGCACAGCGGCCGCAGTGCGAAAGCGGGATTTATCCGCCGCGGTGTAATTCGAAGTGTAAAACAGGGTAACGCACAGGAGGAGGCTCAACCCTGGCGCAGAAGCGGCAAAGACACAAAAAATGTTGTCGCGATTTCGCAAAATGTCGCGCCTTTCTGCGAGTGAAACGCAACAAAAGTTGCCGAGTGCACGCACCGCTTCTGGCGGCAAAATGGTGACAAAAACGGTAACGTGAGACACACGAGGTGGACATTTTGACTTCACAGGTTCTTCCCATTTCCCCGGTTTACTGTGTTTAATGGTGAAAAACTACAATTTGTACGAAACCGTTCCGTGTCTGTTCAATATTGCGCTGCAGACAAAAATTAGTTTAAAACGCATTACACAGACGTCTCTCTCCCCAAGTCCTCACTTTTTTCGATCGGAGAAAACAATTGAAAAACCATGTCGGAGCCTAGGCACAAAATAGAAAAATAATGCATTTTGCAACGGGGGAAATCTGTCACCATTACTTTGCCAAAATTAACACTAAAAGCGGGCGCCCTTTATGATCGAGGAGGAAAGATCTAGTCGACGTTACGATGAGGGAAAAGTTGTCTAAAAATGTCTTTACACTTTCCCGGAGCTCCGATACGCACTTTTCCACTTTTAAATAAAAAGCAGAAATCGCACACACTCTTCCGGAGGCGCAAGGCGAAAACAGCACTCAACATTTCATCTTATTTACGCAAAATTTAGCGGCCGGAACCTGAAAAGGCGTCGGACCGCCGCTCATTCCCGGCACTTGGTGCCCCGACCCAGCCCTCAACTCCTGTTTTAAGCACCGCTTTCCGCGGTGCGAGGTCGCCGCCGCCGCCGCCGCCGAAGCCGCCGCGCGGCTGAGCCACTAAACTCGCTTGGGCCACCAAACGCGCGTGTGAAGTTAAATAAAATGTCGCGTCGGCAAAGCGGCCCTTCGGTGTCACCTGGGGTCCATGAGTCCCGGTCACCTGGAGATGTTTGCAAAGCCGCTGCTCGCTACATGTTTCCCTGCCGACCCTCCGGAGGGCAGAACGCGAGGCCACCTGAGTCGGCGACTTCGGCGGGAAAGAGGCACAACTTCACTGCGCGACAAGTGGCCCCAAACGGTCACCTACAGACAGCGACACGCTGCTCCGTCCGAGTTCACCCCGCTGCAGTCACCACCAAATCACTGCAAAGTTCGGGTCACTTTGGCCAAAGGCGTTCGCTACATTACTACTACTACTACTACTACTACTAATAATAATAATAATAATAATAATAATAATAATAATAATAATAATAATAATAATAATAATAATAAAAGCGTGCTAATGGGATGATAAGAGTTTGCTAAGGAGCATAGCTGTGACTGGGGTGTGTTTTTGTCTCACGCTGCGGCCTGCTGCCCAGGTCTAAAGTGCCGGTCACTGTGAAGCACAACTGTCCCCCCGAGCCGTGCATGAAAACTCGCTTCACACACCAGACACGAGGCCCAGGTCACTCACACACACACACACACACACACACACACACACACACTTTCTCTCTCCCACACACACACTCTCACCACAAGCAGAGCGCGGTCGGTACCCCGGTGCCCTTGGCGACCGTCCACTACTGGAGATGGACACCCCGCTGACCGCTCAGCAGCGTTACGAACACTTTCTTAATCCCTCAACTTGTCCGAACAGAACCCAAAGATTGGGAAACAAACAAAAAAAAAAAGCAGACATACAAAAATTTAAATTTGCCAAGTTTACAATTCAACATTTTCAGTGCCTCATTGACTTACCATCTGCGAGCGGGCGCCTGGCTTTTGTCACACGCGTTTGTCTTTACAAAGGACGCGCATATCGACAGTCTACACAGCGCGAACTTAAGGTGTTGGGGGGGGGGGGGAGTCACAAGAGGACAAAACAATGCCGCGGCCGAGCCTGTAAATAAGTGTGTTTAAGGTGTGTGTTTCTACACTGAGTGTGAGAAGACGCGCGACCCGCCGAGAGCAGCGCGGGCAACAATGGGGAAAGTTAGGAAAGGCGCGTTAGGCCGTTTGCCGGAGCTCGAAGTGTGGCGGAAAGATGAGGTGCGGCGGGACGGTGCGGAAACCTGTGAGGAAACTGCGAAGAAGTCAACTTTCACGCGAGCGGCTGGACCATGTGGGCTGCTCGCTTCCAGCTTCGGCAGGACTGTCCCGAGGATCCCCAGAAAAGCGGCGCGGTGCGGCGCGGCGCAGAGGAGCGGCGGCGGCGGCAGCAGGAGGAGGAGGAGGAGGAGGAGGAGGAAACGCGAACGTCGCTCTAACGCCGCTGTGGCGCACTCATTTGCCACTTTTCGCGGTGAGTTCTCGCCGCCGCTCCGGCGCCGTCCTCAGCGGCTGCGGCTCCGAGGGTCAAACTCTCGTCGGCGGCGGTGCGCTTCAGCTGCGAGGCTGCATGTCCGGCTCTGCGGCTCCGCGAAGTTCGAGGAGAGGGGAACCGCGCGCGGCTTTCGCTCGCCTCTTCGCCGTTCCTCTACTCCCGCGTTCCCCCTTCCTTCTTCTCGGCTCTTTTTTTTTTCTTCTTCTTCTCCTCCTTCTTCTTCTTCTCTTCAGCGCGTACGTTTTCCAGAGGTCCCGGCGATGGCTCTCGCTCCACTTTTTGGCATGTCGTGTCGTCCCCCTCGCTCGCTGGGAGAGAAATCAGTGTTGAATTACTCGGCTTGTGTCTGTGTTGGAGATGTGTTGGGGACAGTTTAGTCTACCGTAATTCATCTAAAACAGAATAACGCGTCGACAATCTCAGCCGCCGCACCCCCACCCCCTCCCCCGCGGCCCACCCCGCCTCTGTCTGCCGCGCGCTCGAACACAATAACAGCGCGCGCGGACCGACCCGCAGGGGGACCCTCATCTTTTTTTTTTTTTTTTTTTTTTTTTTTTTGCAGAAAAGATACGAATCCGCCGCGCAGCCCAAAGCTGGGGGGAGAAAACAGAGCTAAGCATCGAAAGGCGCTCGCCTCTCTTTTGGATTATTTTCCAAATAACGTAGCGTTTTCTTTTGTCTCGCTTGAGTTTTTAGTTTTTTTTTGTTTTTTTTTTACCCCCCCTCCTCCTTCTGGCAGTTTTGCGACGTTGGAAGTGCAGAAGCGGGCTTCTTGTTTTCGGCCGCGGCGGCAGCAAAAAGTGCTGCCCTTCCTCAAGGATTCCTCATGCCAGAGAGATTATTTCTTATAAGATTTAAACTGCAGTTTAAGGAAGTTGGAGAAAAAGTTTTCTGTAGGATTGACTGGTCATGAGGCCGCGTCGAAGGTAGCGCCCGTGCAGGTGATTTATTCACGCGGAGGCTATGGGAAGGCTTAGCAGGAGAATGGCGCGTTATTATGATTATTTTTCCCAAATGAAGGGCTTCCTCCGAGTGCTTTTCCTTCAAACCTTTGGCTCGAGGAAGAACAAGAGTTGCTCAGGAGTCCATCCTTCAGCAGGCTGTGACTTGAGGACCAACTCAGCCAGAGCTAGCTGCACGAGGGACCGCCGAGCGCACTTGTCGAACCCGGGTCCCCGACCCCTGATCCCCCTCCAAACACACACACACACACACACACAAGGAAATGGACGCTGGACCCGGATCCGGTGGTTGAGGGCACGTGGGCGCCAGCTCCCGCGTGCCTTTTTGCGTATCCTGCGATCTGGGGACAAAGGTCGAGCGCTCGCGACCGCCAGGTGCGTTACGCAACTGTGGACCCGGAAGGGCGCGCTGGACGACGCTCAAACTTGTTATCGCCGAATGCGTTTATGGTTCCATTTGTGTATCGGTGGGAGGGGAAAAGAAAAACGTGCTCGCATCGGGTTTCTCCATTCAGGTTGTGTGACATGTGGACCCCCCACGTCACCCCACGTGGGCAGTTCTTCAAACTGACACTTTAATGTCGGCTTTCTCCTTCTTTCCTGCGAAACTCTGAAGAATTAAGAGTCCAAAACGGGCCGTGCCGAATTTAAACAGCGCCACAAAAGCAGAGGTTATTTTGCACACGTTTATTTTGTAGAGTTACTGTCCGTGAGTGCAGCGGCGGTCGTGTCCCTCCCTGGAAATAACCGCGACAGAGACTGCGTGTTAAACACCGTGCCACCCAGCGCCCAACGCTGGACACAGCGGGGAATTCCTTTGCCGGTTTCCCGGCGTGTGCACGTGCGATTTTTGCTCTTGTAGCGAGGGGGATGAGCGCCTTCCTAACAGCAGCGCCCGCGTCGATGCGGTGGCGCTCCACGTTGTTACACTTCTGCATTTCACACCCGGCGTTCTTCCCTTTGTCGTCTCTGTTTTGTTTGGAGTTGTGTTCGTATCCACATAAGTCACACATCCAAAAATAACACGGCGAAGCTGAGACTCGCACAGACCCTGAGATGAGGAAATGAAGGGTATTTGTTTGTTGCCAGGATTGTACCTGCCTCGGCGCCTGGGGAACTCCAGGAGCGCACGGCCCGGGCTATTTCCGTCCCGTTGTTTGTTTGTTTGTTTGTTTGTTTTTTCCTGGCTCTCCCTGGAGATGACTGCGCACGAAGGGGGGGGGGGGGCAATGTGATGTTTTTTCCTTGCATTTTTTTGTCTTCCTATCATTTTACTTGTCGAGTGACTTATTTAACACCGCAGACAGACAAAACGTCCCACGTGCTGATACCAAGGCCCTGAAAAGTGCTTCTCTGGTTGCCTTCGGTTGTTGCTGCCACTTTCAGTCCCCAAGCTGGACACCAAGGGTGCAGTTAACCACAGGCCTGCCAGCTAATTCGGCCCGATCTGCAAGTTAGGTATAAAAGCGCTCTTTGCTCTTTTAGCTCTGCTTTCCGTAACGGGGAGATGGAAGCGTCAGCCGGCTGGGAAACGACCGCTGCGCATTCAGCAGGAATGACCTTATCGTTCCTGTAAGTTTCACCTTTTGTTCCTAGTTAGTGTTCCTGGACTGGTTGGTTTTAATGACCACCCTAATGTAAATATTTAAAACAGGCCTGTCACGTTGTTTACACTGGCCTGTGTTTATTCACCGTCATGTGCGCTGCATCAGTCTCGCATGTACATATAACATTTTGCCCCGAATGTTTCCTTTTTTGCAGCTCGCAACGTTAGAAAGAGGAGGCACGAAAGTAATAACTTGTAAGAGCGCCGTCACGGGGTGGGGGTGGGAGGGGGCTTTTGGGCAAAATGCACAGTTTCTCCGGAGCTGTCGGGGAAGCTGCGGTCTTAAGCGTGTGAGCAGCGTGGGCCCGGCGCCGAACCGGACTCGGCACGTCGGTGCCGAACTCGCGCTCTTTTGTATTCCGGCGAAACCCTAAACTACCGACTGCGGGACTTCCAGCAACGCAGCAGCAGCCATAACAGCGCGGGAAGGAGAAAGTCGTTCCGGACGCCGTTTGCAGGCGGGCATCGCAGGTACAGACGGATGCGAAAGAGCGCAGAGGGCCGGCCGGCGGGGAACGAGAGCCGACGGAACGGGGATTCTGGAAACCCGGCGCGCGTGGAGCGGACGCCGGGGAAAGTCGGAGTGTTTGTGCTCGGAAACGGCCGTAGACAAGCAGCGGGATGGCGGGGCGGGGGGGTTGGGAGCAGCGCGCAGAAGGAGAGCGCTCTGGGCTCGGCCTGTTTGCCGAGCCACTGCTTACGTTTCAAGACGGTGGCTGAGTGTACAACACAAATTATGCAATTTGATTGCTGAGGCGGATCACAAGGAACAACAGCATGGTTTCATTAAAGCCCCATAAAACTGTTTACAGACACAGCTGGCCTTGGTTAAAGGGTGATAAATAATGCAACATAAAGTTGTTTTTTTCCCCCATCGCCTGCGCCGTTCTATTTGTATTCTGTTTGTCCCGCATCCTGCCGCCCTCGCGCAGCATCGGCAGCCAAACAAGTGACCCGCGGGTCCCGAGCGCCGCCCGGACAGGACGCCGGGGGTGTCGGTCGCTGCCTCCGCTCGCCCCTCCGGTCCCCTGGCGCGCGGAGCAGGTTTCCACCTCTGCGGGGTGCTTACGCTGGCGGGGTTTGTCACACTTGTCTTCCCATCTGTTTCTAGGAAGGAGGCGGCACTTTGGACACGAGCGGCATTCAGCGTGGGCCCTGGAAACGAGGCATCCGAAATGTGAAAGGACACCCCCACGCGTGAGGCTTCGCAGGGGCCGAGGGTGGGACAGGGAAACGGCGAGCGCGGGGCCACCCCCGATTGTTGTGAGGGAAACGCTAAAGGTCCCTCGCAGAGCCTAATCCCCCCCCCCCACCCGATCCCAGTTTGCGCACACACACACACACGCACACACACACACCCTCCCGTGCTCGCTGCCAGCCCCCGTCCTTCACTCCGATCCTGTATCAAAGCAACCAAATGACATGCTGTCTTTTTTTTGATCTTGCCTTCACTAAAATGACACTCATATCTCTGCTGACTGACATTATCAATCGGCAGCCTGCTCAAATCTTCCGGCCAAACTCCCATTTCCCATCGGAAATCTTACTGCATTGTCCTTTGTTTGCTAAAAGATCCCACAGGAATAACACTGACTTTTCACGACATTGTGAGCTGTCATACAGTCTGTCTAGGAATCAGCAGATTAGGGTCGACATTGTCAGCCCTGCTGAATTTTCCCCTTTATTTGGGCTCTGTTTATGGGACTTTTCAAAAAGGCTGTTTTTCCACAAGCTTCTAACTACATTCTTCACAAAGCGAAAGTCCGCAAGCAAGAAACAGTCGGATAAAACTCATTCTGTACATGAAATAAGTTTTTTTTTATTTTTTTTATTTTTTTACATACACCACAAGGAAGCATCTTGGGGCAGATTTTTGGGGCTAAACTGCAAATAGTATTTAAAGTGGAAAAACACAGAAGTCGTCCATTGGTTGGGAACCATTACTTGCGCACATTAAACTTGTTAAATTGTGAAAAGCATCTCGCTCAGATTATTTTGTCCTCTTTCGCAATTCGAGGGCTTTAAATTAGTCAAACAAACAGCTAGCCGACCACTTAGCGACTGCGGTCCTTTGACACGGAGCGTTAAATGTAAACTTACGCGGGGGAAAGACTCACCGTGGAAGGGAACAAGTGGAAAAGCTCGGTCACACCGGTTATTGCGAGCGGGCGATTAACATCCATGCAAGGCGTCCGACTGCGTTTTGCTTGTAAAACAAATGTTTGCTTTTATTTTTATTGTGTTTTATTCAAATGCCACTTCAGCATTTGAAGACTTTTTCTAAGAAGAATCTATTTTCTCAGGAATAGAGAATTTTATTTTTGTTTGCTTATTTACAGAAACATTTATTTTAAATCTGAAGGAAACCATTTTCCTTTACGGTGCTAAATAAACCGTTTAATGAAAAGAAGTTTTTTTTTTTTTTGGTTTTTCCCGATTTTATGCTGCACATTTCAGCACCAAAGCCACATGAAAGGGGAATCAAATGTCAGAGGTAAAACAAGCTCTTAAAAAACATCTTGACTTTTTCTTTGTGGCGCACATCTCCTGAGCAAAAACAAATGAACTCCTTGTATCGCAGTAGTAATACGGATTTATCGAATGCATGACCGGTGCAAAATTCATCATTTAAATATTATACATTTGCGGCCATATAAAATGCATTCGTATGAAAATGTCAATTCACGACAAGAGATGAAAAATAAAAATCGACGCCGGCGCAAATTATTCTGTGGAAGCTGTGGCAAAATGCACAGTCCGGTATTATCGGCTGGAGGAAACGATTGAGGTTTGCGAGGCGCGCTGTGCTGTAATGAGAAAAGAAGGGCAAAGCGACGCTGCCGGGAGACGAGCGAGGAAGGAGCTCCTCTTCCGCGCTGCCCTCGCTCCATCCTCCGCCTCTCAGGTGCCTTTGTGACGGAGGGGCAAAGTGGGGTTTGCGAGCGGCTGACTTTGTCAGAGGAGAACAAAGCACAAGGCAACGCGCGGACAGGAGCGCCGAACGCAGAGCGCAGCACATTAATGACACGGGCAAAAAACCGATATACTTTAAACAATTTTACTCGCACCGCTAAAGTAACTATATAATTGTATCATTATACAATAAACTTTTAAAGAAAATCTTTTTAGGAATTTTTTCTTCCGCTGCTCGAGACTTGATGGCCACGATTCCAGTGTTAATCCTGGTCTTAATTTAACCAGCAGAATAGAAAAGTCCACGTTTCTTCCTCCCCATAGAAAACCTGACCTCTGCGATTTCACTCGTCCTTGAGATACATTTTAAATATTCAGAAGATTAAAGAAAAGGCGTGAAAGCACGCATTAGCCACATATTTTGAAACCCCATATTCACACAATCCCTGTATTTGTCATAATCAAACACGAGAGAATGTAAAGGGACAAATGACATAATGAAGCAACAGTGGGACTTATTGCGGTCCAAAATTATATGGAAGGATACATTTATCTGAATGCGGAGGGAGAAAAAAAGTCCTTGAGTGCGATTATTGAAATTCTAGCGGAGAGTCACGTGACTTTTTGGTGGGCAGGATTCTGGTTTTCCGATCCCTTCTCCAACTTCCACTCGACGGCAAGCGTGTCGACAGTAAAGTTGCGGTGCCCTGCCGAAGGGACGGGGTTTCATCGCTCCGTCTTTAAGAGGCGGCTGCGTGCGTCTCTGGCCTTTTCTCCCGTTTGCTGCTAAGTCCACGTTCCAGAAATCAGCAAAATACAGAAACGCACATTTCTTTTCTTCCTTTTTTCTCCCCAGTTTTTTTCTTACGCCTGAGTCACGATGACGGCCTGCCGGGATGAAAGCTCTGCGGCGCGGAGCCGCGCGCCTGGCTCGGACTCCGGCTGTGGAACGCGGGCCCGATCCGCTGAAAAGCGAGGTACGCGTTGCCGTCCAAACGTTTACAGTCCCGCAGTGCAAAGCAGAAGACAGCTTTATTCCCAGAACAACGGAGCGCGGGCCAAAACCTGGGCCTTTGATGGTTATGTATGTGAGCAGTCCGTTGCTTTGGCAGCCCCTTTGCAAAATCGTACGCTGATTTGTGACGCTACCTTTGCAGCTCAGAGCTCCACCAAGGAACTCGGAGGCCTTCTCATAATGCATTCCTAATATCCTTAACTTGTCATTACCGTCGGACCATGAAAGACTTTGGCCGGGCTTTAAAGGAGGCAGCTATGTCATGGGGGTCCTGTTTGTCATCGCTCAGCTGCAGAAGGGACAGATCCATATAAAAGCAAGCAAGTCTGCATATGCTTAACCCAAATATATGGGCCAAGGGTGTGCTGGCATACTTTGTTATGAGATTATTCATAACACATTAATAACTGATACGATCATTTCACCCTGGCCATGCTAACGTGTCACGTATTTTAGGCCTGCGTGCTGATGCAAACGGCGAAATTTGTCATTTAAATCGGCGTTCGAAAAACTCGGACTAAAGCACTCTTGAACACCCTGGAAGCATGTCATTTTTCAGCAGGTGAATAACCCTAACAATAACTTACGGTACATAACATAGCAGCATAATGCATCCAGTTTTGGACTTGGACTTTATTTTTTTAATACCACATTCCATAACATCACTTGCACACATATCTAAATATTTATGTTACTGTTTAACCTCTATTTGTATAATAATCAAGCCGCACTGGGCTTCAGCTATTTGGACTTTTCGAGGCAGAGAGCAAGAACTGGCAAGATGACTGTTTGCTGTGTTTTAAATGGCAAGTGTGAAACTGTCATTATTGTGTGATGGCACCGAAAGGCACAATGGACCCATTTAAAACAATTAATCGTGGATGGGAACATTATAGTCTAACTGTACGTCGCGATGGAGAAGTCGGAGCAGAGCCGTCAGCGCTGGGTTGCGAGAGGTAGAGCGACAGCATTCGGTCGCTGTGAATGGGGCAGAAAAACAGACTTGCAAAGGTTTACCCATTCAGCCGTGGAAGCAAATTTGTACACGTTTAACCGAGAAGGAGCGCTGACTTCTATGGCAGAGGACCGAGCTTCTTTGGAGCTGAATTACATCAGGAAGATGGAAGTTCTGTCACAAACGCGTGCAACTCCCGATTCCGTTACTTTCCGTTTCTTTTCTGCTGCGGATTCCGGGCGACGTGTTGAATTCTTTCGTTATTTTTATGCATCGAAGATGCCACAAACATCCACGTCAGCACTCATCTGCACCCTCAAGAGCCCTCACGCTGAGTCCAGGATGGCCTGGAGTTCTACACTGAAGAAAATGTTCCAATTTGCAGGTCCTTGAAAATGTGGAGCTGACGTCTTTGGCGCTTCTGTCATTTGCTGACCATCCGGCGAAACTGCCGAGTAGCCAGTGACACCGATAAGCGGCTAACGGGGTTGACAAGGGGATAAATGAGATGGCTAAGTGACTCCTTGCAGGGAGTAGCCGATGTCACCAAAGTCTTTGGGCAGAACCGGGCAGCGGGCAGGCGGACGGACAGGACTGGCCAGAGCCGTTCAGCATTCGTTGGCTGGTTTTCAGACTCCGGGCTCTTCGCTGATGTGTGAGAACTGAGCTCACATCATACTCTCTGCCCTGGATTTCACCCTGTAGGACCCGGGACGTTAATGGGGTTTGCATCCTTCAGCTCCGAGCTTCATCGCCCACGCAGCAGACGCGCGGGAAGAAAAAGAAAGAGAGAAGGAATCTACATACGAAGGCTACCGTACACCAGCCAGTGCCCCGCAGATGTCTGTTTACTCGTGTCGTCCAGCATGGTTCCCTTGAAGAGAAATCTACACTCAGCTTCATGTAACTTTCCAAATTAGAAAGCTCTCTTTCGTGCTTTTCCCCTGAAATCCTATAATCCTCGAGGGCTGCCAAGGAGGCAGCGGTGAATCCTGGACTTGGACAGCCGAAGCTCTTAATGGGCTTGTGTGTTCAAGTGATGTTCGCAACTTCAGGAGCCCGACTAGAGTCCCCGGCCAAAGCTAACCCCGAGGAATGGAGAACCACGGCGGCCCAGTCAGGGCCGTATGTCCAAGTATGCCTGTACCCTTCGTTTCTGAAGCAGGCGGCTCCACGGCTCAAACTGCCCGCTAATGGGCCACACCCGGCCGATCCGCACGTGTTCACGGGCTCTGCAGCTGCAGCTGCTGTTCGCCTACCGCTCTACTGCTGAACCGGTCAAAGTTTTTAGGCATCGATTGTAATAATAATTTCCCTTGTATACCCGATAAAGTTATTCGTTCCGTTATGATGCCAGCTGTGTGGTCAGTAAGCGGTCCAGGAGGCCCATTTGAATGCCACCCACCATATGCTGTTTCGCACCACTCATTTCCTTTGCTGCCATTTTGTGCCGTGTGGAGTTTCACCCGCTCGTATCCAGGGCCATCGGTGAAGGCCACCTTGAAGATGATTCGTCATCACAGGACGTGAAGAACTCTGCAAACAGCCACACGGGGAGGGTGGCCGTAGAGGGCCACAGCGGTGACAGACGCAGCAATGTCACAACCGGTCCACCCGATCACACCCTGACGGCCTTCTTCATGCAAAACTCTTAGCGTGTGCACGGGGGTTTCCCCGGGTCGTGGCAATTCGTCTCCCTTCCTTTAAATGAATGGAAGACGGATCATCGGGTGCGGAGCGAACACCGTGGCCAGCGGGGAGCGCCGTCCTTGAAGCAAGCGTCCCGAGTAGCAGTGCCAGCAGGCAAAAAAACCCATGTGGAGGGGAAAGCAAAGCAGGCCAGACAGAAATAAAAAGGTTTGTCTGCAAGTTGTGTCCACTGCTTCAGTGTTACCCCCCCAACCCTCCCCAGTATCAAATACATTACATTTCTAACAACGCTTACTCCCTATTATTTTCAGTTTCTCCAGCAAGGCCCCAGCGCTATGCTTCAGGGCACTCGCACTCACATGCGCTGTAATGCTGAAATCTCTAAGTCCACTTTAAGGCTCCCAGGAGATGGCAGATCTGAGGGAGCTCATTCCGCAGTCAGCCTGGAGCAATGTCAGCTCGTGAGAGGCAGCCTGACAGAGCTCAGCGCGGGGGGATTAGGGGGAGAGCGGGCGGGCGCGCGAGCCGTGGAGAGAGAGAGAGAGAGAGAAAGAGAGAGAGATGCAAGGAATAAGGACAGATGAGAAATGCACTTTCTGACGACTCCCCTGTTTGTTTTTCCCCTCTTTCTTTTCTTCTCAACAACTTAAGTTGCGGTAGAGAAAATGCAGGTCTCACAGTTGAGTCTAAAAGTTTCTCGCCTCCTGCCATCCCCAGCACCTCAGCCCCCGCCCCCGTTACTCCTCTCCAGATCCCGGCCGCTCCACCGCTTGTCCAAGACATCACGGCAAAACGGGTTCACCATGTGTC
Organism: Heterotis niloticus; assembly: GCA_018136845.1. Taxonomy (NCBI): domain Eukaryota; kingdom Metazoa; phylum Chordata; class Actinopteri; order Osteoglossiformes; family Osteoglossidae; genus Heterotis; species Heterotis niloticus. Next base: position 26,917,491 of record CM030894.1, on the reverse strand, counting down.
GCTTTGAATAATTAATCCGGTTCCGTTGCAACAAGATGGAAGAACATGTGTACTGCTGTTTTATTCATGCCGGGGCACGACGGTCCGACTCTGCCCACAAAGCGAGCCCCAAATCCCTGGGATTCTCCGGCGGTCATGCTTCACGCGGTCGATCTTCATGGTTCATTTCCCCGCAGCAGTTGAGTCCAGGTACGGTCAGTGGGGGGTTTTGGTTTCCGACAAATAACCCCCCAGTACGCACGCTTGTGGAAGCAACAATGGGGGCTTTGCGGTGGGTGTCAAGCACACAGCCGCGGCTGAAGGGCGAGAGTTGGGGACGGCGAAGGGACTGCGGCTGAAAGACTCCAAGGCCCCGCAGCCCACGGGTTGCCGAGCAGCCGGTTGGCCAGCCTGGGGGGAGAGAGGGCCCCCAGTGCCTGCCTTGTCCTCTGAGATCCTTTTCTTTTTTGCCAGCGCACACCCTGTCATCTCCCCCCCTCCACACACACTCGCTCACAAACACTTTTTGTGCATGTGTGCTTGACTCCGAGCACGGCATGAAATCGCAATTAAAGCATAGCGACCCCGGTGCCTTCGCGGGTCAGGAGTCGCTTCGGTGCCAGAGGAAATGAGAAGAAGACACTGGGAGAGTTGTGCTGCGGCCAACACGTCGCCCTTCCCCTCACCTGCACGATTTCAACACCTATCAGCTCTTGTACATTAGTTTAAATTGCAGAGGTGGAGCATTAATGACATCATGGGTGCAGCGATAATGACTCACTTGGCGGATGCCGTCCACCGAGCTGAGGCTCCCGGTGCTGCTGGCACCGCGGTTCTCTTTGTTTCTGCCCACAGAAGCGGGCTGTCCACCGAGGAAGCCGTGTGTTCATCCAGACAAGTCGGGACACAGCGCACGCACGCTGTGCTGCTGCCACACCTGCTTTTCCCAGAGGAAGTGCTCACAAAAGAATACTTAGGTGTGTTCTAGTCTCCTTGCTTCATCCCCATCTGGGTGGAGGGAAAATCACAGCGTCCGCGTAAATCCACCTCCTTACAAGGCGAGTAGCCTTGGTTCCCTTGGACGACAAATGTACGTGTGATTTTGGCTATGAATGAGTGCAGGATCATTTGATAATTTGTGGCTCCTCTGGCTGCACGCTGCTGAGAACCATCTGACCCCACGCTGACCACTCCGATGCGTCCTGCACATTTAGACCCCCTGTAGCGGTGGCTGCTACGCACCGCGCTGCTATGCGATGCGGTAAAGTGGTGTTTTGCGTGAGGTCGCGGCGGCGGCGCCCGTTCGGCGGAGAAGAGAGCGATGCCTGCCGACGCTCTTCTGGGCCTCTAGCTGGAGGATGTGGCAGCGAGTCGAGAGCCCCCTGGGTACGGCTGTGCCACCCTTCTCACCCGACCACTGAATGGCATGCGAACATGCACACGGGAAGCGCATGGTTCCCCGAAAGCCTCTCACATTCCTGCGACGGTCCGAAGAACGAGACATTACCGAGTGATCCATGACCCCGCTGCTCCCTCTGGGCCTTCTTCAAAGTGTCAAAATGCTCAAGAGCACAATGACATCAGTGCAAAACACTGTGGATGCTTCGCCTGCCTTTTAAATTATTTCTTCAAAAATCATGTTCATTATTCACACTGAAATGAAATATTAAGGCCTTGAAAAGCCCTTCACGCTCTATGAAAAAGCAGAAAAGAAAATGTATAAAGAATTTGACCAACACGGGCCATGAACCTGAATCCAGTTTAGAAAGGTAAGGGCAGGATCTTTTGAGAAACTTTTTTATCGTGTGTGTTAACTGTAGACAGAGGCGAGGCTGACGGAGATGCAGGCCTCACGCGCGCACCAACGAAGCTGAATGAAGCTTTCAGTTGTTTATGAATCACGGGCGGTCCGGTCTACGGGCGCATTTCGGCTGTGCTGAAAACACGGCTTTGTTTGTGTCCGGCTTGGGATGGCATTAACAAAAAGTTTAATCCTCGGAATATCTTGCTGACCACCTAAGACCGTGAGACAAGGAGGCTTGCTTTGCGCTCAGTACACCTGCCTGCGGTACACTGAGCACTGGAATATTGACGGTGGCCGTTTTGCACGACATTTCATTCAAATGTTCCTAACAACTGCCATGCGGAGTACTTGGAGGAATTTTTGCACTGAGCTGTTCTGATTTATTTCCATTTTTCACTTGGACAAGCAGCGCATCGAAACTTTCCTCGCATTCCGCTCAAGAAACACAAGTTTTCGGCACCTTAATAATAAAACACTTTACGGCATTCTGAACTCAGTGGGAATGCCAAAGAACCCAACCCGCGTTTGTAATTCCGCTTTCTGCATTTCTTTCCGTATATCCTGTGGCTTGTTTGTTTTTCATGTTTACAGGGGGGAAGTAAATTAAAATTAAACTGACAACATACCTGAAGGAGATGTTTTTAAAATTAGACAGGAAAAGCTGTTTGTCATGACAAAGTGTCTCGTCTGCATGGGTAACAACACAAATACAACAAGGGGTTCCTCTTTATTTCTTTGAGCTCAAGACATGAGTGCCTAGGAGGAACAGGCATCCCTGACAGCCCCGTACAACAAACAAACAACACAAACTGTCATGTTCCATAACGGTTAAAAGGCCTACACACTTTTCCTCCAAGCGAGAATATGTTTGCTTGATCATTGCTCGAACTTAGTCGACTTCTGATAGCAGCCGCTGAGCTGCATTGCCGGTAGACGGCCGTTGTGCCGCACAGGCCTGTAAGTTTCATTCGTTGTTGCGCGTTGTGCTCAACCCCCTGGGAGGGCGGCTTTGGGCTTGAACTCCTAATAAAAACTGCAAACGGGGAGCGGAAATGAGGTGACGTTGCCGTGGTCTGATGGGTGTTTTACTGTAGAGCGGCATGAGCTCCACGGTTCGGGAGCTGCGGAAAGGGCCGCGCTCTGCAACGCGATCGCTTTTGCGTGTTCACAGGTGTGGCACCGAGACACCGAACGCCGGCGGTGAAGATGCGGATGTACTGGGCCGACATCCTGTTGCCTTCGGTGCGATGCGCCTGTCTGCATTTCGCTGTTTGCCTATGTCCTGCGGTCACACGGCAAACGAAAAAGGTAAACGGTATGCAGCAGCTATGCTCTGGCGCTCACAAAGCCGACCTGCAAGCTGTACGAGGGACTCCGGTGTTGCTGCAGAGCGCGACCCGACTGTAAGGTGTAAGCAAGTAAAAAGTGAGGTGTTTGCACGTCTCTCTTGGGAAAAGCAAGTGCCGAGGAACGGAGCAGGGAGACGCAAACAAGCGGTCTGTTTGCGGTGCTTATCTGCTCGAGGCGGCCCAGAGCTTCCGCTCACCGAGCCACGCCACTGCTCCGGAGTCGCAGCTGAGCTCTTCCGCTCACCATATTCCACTCTGTAGAACCGTAGGGGTGTTTGGACAAGCAAGAGCCCAGCACACGACAGGTTTCACGGAACAGCAGGGAACACCGTGGCTCCGAACGACTCCCACTTCCCCTTCTCAGTGGCGTCTCTTCTCTCACTCTGAGCTGCTGATGTTGTCCATCCTTGTTGTTCGCTGCTGCCTTTTGTCGCGCTGTCTGCTGGTGCCTGGGGCGGACAACTGACTTTGCTCCCCCCCCAGACAGATACAATCTTGACGGGTCCATTGAGCGGACTTCTGTCGAGGTAGCACCGTCCCAACTATTATGATGCCATAATGTGCCCTCTGGCATCACCATCGCTGCAGTATCACAAAGGTAATAGCGAGGACTGAATGAAAAAGATAGGCCTTTATGCTTTCTTACTCAAACATAATTCTCAGCATTTGCCATCTTGACACCATCATTTCTTTTTTCTCCCTCTCTGAACGCAACCACAATAACTTTATTTTATTTTTGCCTCGCTCCAATACACAATATTCAACCTCTATTTCTCCTTTAGGTTTTTTCCTCCTTGTTCTACTTCTTTTTCTTTTTTCAAACTTCCAAGGTCAGCCAGGACAAACAATGCCACTGGTGTCTGCTTGAATCGTGAATGCGTCCGCCGACCATTGCCTTGGTTTCCTAGGCAACGCACTAACCATTAATTTTCAATTAAAGCAGACAAAGAGATGACAGCTCCGGGTCTATGGAAGATGTCAAGAATCTGTATTAATATACGACAAGTGAGCATAATTGTGTGTCCATTTCTTGAGAACTCATCTATGCTATCAGTGAAATGTGAATGCGGTAGATAATTTGGGGGGTGTTTACACGCTCGGCGTTCTCATTTAACGAATTCCTTAAGAAAGTCCGGAGTGCAGCTTATTGGGGAAATGTTTGACTTCATTCGCTATTTTCATTTAATCTATTCTGCTGGGTTCGTGATCGATTTTGTCACACGCGCACCTGCATCGGGTCACCGTGAGCCCTGCGCACCCCGAGGAGGCCCCGTATTCCTCTAGGGTTCGCCCTGATTTTCTCCTCTACGGTACAGCGCCGTCGCCTTGTGATGCTCGAATAAGGTCTCGGCCGTTCCGTGCGTCCTCCTTGTGGACCACAGCGCACGCCGGAACTGACGTAGCTGGAGCTGTGTCTTCAGAACTGAACGAAGCCAAGAAGAAGCAAGAATAAATGTGCGGCAAAACAAGGTGGGCAGGAATTAACCTTCGCATGAGGGATGTGAGAGAACTCAGAAGCAAGGCTCAGGAAGGGGACCCACCAGGCGAGCTCTAACCCTGCAAGATGCACGCCTTGCCTTTTGATGGGGGAGTCTGTTTCCAGTGGGCATGTTCTTCCTAGTTGGCCTCCTCCTTCTCGTGGTCCATTCCGGCACAGGAGGCCTTTAAAGTCAGGTTATCAGCTGACAGAGAAACACAAAAAGGAAACTGAAGCATGGCGGGCGGGTAAGGAACCCGCGATCTCAGTCATGTGTTGATGCAGATAAGAGATGGAGACTCGATGCTGGTACAGCGACACGGCGCCACAGCAACAATTGCCAAGTTGGCCGAAAGCGCGTAATTGCAAAAGGCCACGCTCAAGAGCATTGTTTTGGGGGAAAATGGCATTGCCAGCATGTGCATGCCAAGGGTACGAGTGCATTCGTGTACTGTTTGCCGTTAAGGTTCTTCTGCAACGGATCGGAAACAACCGACCACGGACCCGCAGCTAAAGTAGCTGCGAACTGGCAACGCGGAAAAAGTGTGACTTGAGACCAAAGGGCCCTGGGCGGGAGGGACTCGGGAAGGAGAGCATCCATGGGGGCACCCTTTGCTGTCTTCTATTATGTGTCTCGTACATAGATATTTACGTCCTCACTATCTGTTGAAAAAGGATATTTATTTCACGCTGCAAGCTCTCCTTCTCTACAAATGTTTGAGAGCGTTTGAATTTTTAACAAATAATTAGCTCGGGTCAGGCAGACATTCTGTCTTATGAACTCACGCACATGCCACATTTTTTAAGTAAACCTCTTTTGTAAAACCTAACAAAGTCTTTAAGCATCTTAAGTGGTTCAGGTATTCAGGAATGACAAGTACATCTGATTCCATATAAATAACAATAATAGTTTTCAAGGATGGAACCAATCAGAGTGACTCGGGGGGTCGGTCTCGGTTCACGTGGTTTCATTCATGACCGAAATTCATTCCTGCTGCCCCCAGCCGTGCAAACAACAAACAGCTATTGCACTGCAATAAAACAACAAATGGCTTTCCTCTCGAAGTGGATGAAAAAGTTGTTTCAGTGCAAAAGAAATTTTTTAAATGCTTTTGTGTCCCACTGGATTCATCTTCAGCCCAGCAGTTTTTCAGTTAATATTATTTACCTGCACATCATGGCTGACAAAGGGTCACTGCCCTGGACCAGATAAGAACACGGTGCTCCTCAGTCATGACCGCAGGTAACCAGTGGCTCCTTTGTCTGGGAAGGAGGTGGCAAAACCCAGGAAGGGGGACTGAGGGTGAACCCCCCCCCCCCCAGCTCAGACGTACCTCACGCTACAGGTATACCCCCCATGGCAGAGGTGAAGGGCGAGGGACCCAAACCAAACGGGGCCTAAACCAGGTGCCGAGCACTTCCCTCCCCTCGTCTCTCCGTGTTGTTGCTTGTAATGAAGACAACCGGGTTCGATAGCTGGCAAAATGGGAATTTTCTTGTACTTGCTGATGCTGTAAGTTTAACCGGCATCCCCTACACTAAGTGCTGAGCCACTTTCCCCTCTTCCTTTCCTTTCCTTCTCTGTTAGAAACTTTAAACTCTCCAGATTTCCATGCCTTCTGGTCTCACTCGGAAAGAAGGTTCGTGAAGCCAAAAGCAGGGAGGCGTGGGGCTAAACGGGCCGGGGAGGAAAGCTACATTATTTATAAAAAACATGCAAAATTAACACGAGGTTTGATGAAGATTGTCTAGCCTCTCAGAAGGCATCGGTTAATAATTAAGCACCTATTAGTTCTTCTTCTACTCTTTAATTAATTTTATGTAACCATCATTTTTAATTCACATATTTAATCTCTTGTAATGTACCTTTTCATTTAGCATATTTTCAGTATTAATCTGCCAGCATTGAAATTCCGAGATATGGAGGTGCGATCATGAAATTTGCAGAAGGTGAGGCACCTTTGTTCAGCATGAAAAAGGAGGAGCGGGACAGTTCCATCATGCGCTCTGTTGTCTGCCGGTCTTAAGCCATGGATAAAAAGAGCGCAAAACACGGCGTTTCGCACAGAGACCAACTCATCGAAGCGCGTCCCTCCGTAACTCTGTCCCTCCGTCCAGCCATCCATTGCTACTAAGCCCTGAGCCCTGAGCAGAGTCGCAGCAGTGCGGAGCCCATTCCGTGGGCAGCAGGCACCGAAACAACCCCAGGCCGACGCAGTCATCCACGTTCAACTTCTGGTTTGTAGCTGCATCGTGAGGTCAGCTTCTGAGCGCAGATCAGCATCGCTTCTACCTGTCATTTTGATGACGAGCCACCTGCACCACAGATCTTATGATGCACCTGAACCACCATGGGTGATACAGCCTCGGAATACCGGGTGTTTTGGGTCTTTCAGCATCAGACACCAATGCCCAGGGTACCCGTCTAGCTCACCCCTGCTGACCCGCAGGCGTCCAGAGAACCTCGGTAACAACTTTCTCAGCCTTCCTCCTCAGACTGCTGGAGATGCCCAAGACTCTAAAGGCCCTGCACACAGATTTACCTGCCAAGCCACTGCAGCCCACTTCAATGGGCACACACCTTGCCCTCCAGCCTTTTGAGCTGCGCTGTTCCTCATCAACTCCTCACCATCTTTCTTTCAGTAGCCTCTTCCATCCATTCATCCTCAGGCACTCCAAGCTCCAGCAAGATCATTTGCTTACGGGTTTTTGACAGCAGCACAACGTCTGGCCTCAAGCGTGCCTCTGACACGGTGGCTGGGAACCCAAGTTTCTTTCCCAAGTCAAGTCACCCATCGTCTGGCGATGCGACACGGCATCAGGAGCCATGGATGTGGCACCGGGTGCCCCTACTCCTCCTCACCTTCTTGCGAATCCAGCACACAGGGCCTTAATGATCCTGAGAAGAAGCTGCCGTTTTCATGTGGCAAGGGGGCACTGGCCACACGGGCCCCACCACCTGCTAGGTTTCATAAGCAGAGTGGCTCAGGTCCAGGGCCCATAATGAGGTCTGAAGGTTTTATTCCACAAATGATGCTACTGTTACCGATGCAAGTCGCAAAGAAAAGGAAAAGAAGTTTCATAAAAGCTATGCTACATGCTATAATAACTGTTTATTCAAGTCTGAAATGAGAAAGTCATATTAAGGATATTGCAGTAGTGACCCTCCCAGGACACACGCGTAATTCTCATTGCACAATTTTGAATGTAATAATAAGCTATTTCTGGCTGTAATTTCATAAATATCATCATCGTCATCACAGGCTCATTTTCACTCCCGAAACGTCTTGCCGTTTTCACTCGCTCGGAAATCATTTCAGATTTTCACAAAAAAACGAGCAGGTTAAGTAGATACTCAATGCCTTCCATCGTTCAACATTTTATAAACAAAAATGCGCCGCCGCGCTTCGCCTCTGAAAGGAACGAGCTCATCGCTCGCGCTCACAGGTGCAGCCGAACCAAATGAATTTTTTTCCCGAACGCATCAGTTTATCAAGTACCAATACAAATATGTATATAACATCTTTGAACCAAATTTCCATAAAGCGGAGTGGCTCGGAGGAAACCCCGCCGACTGTGAACAATAGTGGCGCGAAAAAGCCCGATTATCCGCACGTAAATGGCTGAATGGTAACGCAGACACCATAATGGTTTGCAGCGCCGAAAAACAAACATGCAAATGAAGCCCCCGACTTACCCAATTATCAGCTCATTAAATAGAGCCACGCCCCCAGTTCTCGGGAAACAAAGGGGCTTCACAGCTTTTCAGCTTGCGTTACATTACAGCTTTATTTTGTCACTGCTTTTTATTACAGATGAGGAAAGAATTACACACCGTGTTAAAATGAACCCACTTACTGTAAATCAACTGCAGATACGCACGCGCACACACACACACACACACACACACGCAGAGCTGAAAGTATTCTTCCCCTTTTTCCAAAGAACTGATAACAGTATTTGGTATTCTTTTATGTGTCATTGCTGCAGAACAGAAACTTACAGAGACGATAAAATAGCAGCAGGAATTCACCAGCTGGCTTCCCCTCTTGTGCCATAACTGAAAAGAGGTGAAAACAGGTAACTTTAATTGCAGTTCACACTCGAGTCCTTCTTTGTCAAGAGCCTACGACAGCACACAAAGAATCCTGTGCTCACACAGGGCTGTTTTATTACCATCGCCACGTTTACTCTTTTTAACCGGTGTTCCTGTACATCTCGCCGCTCGCCGTACATTTCCAGGACGGAACATCTGTGCTGCAGGACCTGCAGGTGGAAGTCCCCGAGTGACCGCTGCTGCCTCCTGCATGAGATGCCACAAGGTAAGCTGTCTTGGGTTCTTGGCTTCTCCTAAGTTAATGAGCCATGACAGTGCTGCAAAACAATGGCCTCGAAGGAGCAGACATGAAAGGCAGGCATGTACTTTTGCGCTGGACAGTAAATCCTGTTTAGAACTGCGTTGCAGAGAGGATGTGAAGGTGTGATGCGTCTGGCTGGCGGGACCTTCTGACCCCTAGGCATGCGGGTAACCTGGTCCGCCCACGTCCCACCAACCCATTCCTGTAAAACCCTCGGTGCAAGCAGCTAGGCTGACTGTCAAACTACAGCGCAGAAGTGGCACAGCTAAGCAGAGAGGAAAAGGAGGCCTGCTCATCCGAAAGGAGGGAAGCAGCCCGTGGCTCCTATTGGCCAATGGGGGCCTCCTGCTCTGAAACACCCAGAGCCCTCAATGTCACCTTCACAGATAATGAACAGCACGATCCAGGTAGGGCCCCAGAGCACGGCCACCATCAGGGGAATCTTCAATTAAGGTGAAGGCTGATTGGGGAAGGATAATTGCAGAACAGGATGGTCCCTGTCGCACCGTTCTTAGGGCCACCGGGGTGTGTGTGTGTGTGTGTGTGTGTGTGTGTGTTGGGGGAAACGCAGGGTCCAAGTCCAGCAGGCTGGGGAAGGTTTTAACTGCCAGGGTGCATGTTTTCACTACATCCAGCTAGGCAGCGGGGGTGACGTCACCAGCCGGACAGCGCCATGTCCCTGGACTGCCCACCTGTTACCCAGGATACGGCAGCAGGAAGGACAGAGACGAGATATAAAGATAACTCTGATAGCGCTTGAGCTCTGCAGCAGGTGCAGGAACAACCATCCATGGTCATGAAGCATAAATGTCTGTGTGTGTGTGTGTGTGTGTGTGTGTGTGTGTGTCCATGCATGTGTGTCAGCGTGCCCATTTGCAAAAGTGCATAAACGTGTCTGTTTGCATCTGAATGTTTGTCTTTTCTCTGCCCTCAGAAATGCCCCCTGCCTTAGAGAACATCACAGTCATTTATTTGTCCTTCCAGTGCACCTTAAGCTTTATTTACCGTTTTATTTATTTATTTATTTATTTATTTATTTATTTATTTACTTACTTATTCATCTATTTGCTGTTTGCTTCTTTTCTTCTTGGTGTTTAGTTGTTTGTTTTACTTATTGCAAATTTTTATGCACAGTCTCCTATCCTGCATCTGGACACATTTCACTACATGGTACACTCAGTACCATGTATGTGACAAATAAACTCTTTTGACTTTCACTCTTTTGACTTTTTATTCGCTTGCTCTTGGAAGCAACTTGCAGTGTGGCATTTGCGCACGGAGCCGCTTCCCGTGATTGAACCTTTGGAGAGCTTGGCGTTCTCACCGGAACAAAGTCTGCTCACCAAGGGCACGGGCAGGACACAGGATTCAAGCCGAGGAGCTGCTGGCTGCAAAGGGACGGCCCCGTCCACTCTACTACTTGCTGCCTCCATGTCTCCTCCTTCTTCGAAGTGACAGAAACAGAGATGTGTGGGAGTGTGAGGGTGTCGGTGTTAATGTGAAGCGTAGTAAACCCTGTGGTACAGACAAACCCGGGTGTCCCTACAACAACGGGGAGCATTTTAAGTGCAAAAGAACAAAAAGATTTGCATGTTGTCAGTTAAACATTCCCATTTTGAAACTTGGGAGTGAGGGAATGGGCTTACGAATCCTTTATTGCGGTAACAGTGATGGCTCCACCATGATATTCAAACAAACACGTGGCTGCGGCATCTGGGCCAAAGGGGTTACCTGGGCTTTGAAACCAACGCATCTTGACAGCAGGGATGAACACAGGAACCCACTCGCACCCCGGCCCCCCGGCACCTCAGCCTGGACCGCATGCATCGCACCCTGTAACACACAGGGACCCTTGTGTGTTCTTACAACAGAGCCCAGACACCAAATCCTCAGTTTCCTCACCTAAATTCTCTTCGGTCTGTGTGCTGCCACTGGAAGATGTTTGCTTTAAACTTGTGATTTTTCTTACCTCTGCTATTTCGCACCTACTTGCCATTGTCTGCAAAAAGCAGGATGAGCCGGAGCAGAGCGGTGAGGTGTGGTGTTTGGTTGCAGAATTGCATTAATGGGGATTTTCAGAGGAACTGCTTGACTGACACTAACCAATTATCAACTGTGCTCCCAAGGAGTACTTTGGATAAACAGTAAAACAGAGTAAAACATGTTCATACCCCATATGCCTGTTGTTGATGGCCTGAAAACACAATGTGAGTGGCGTGAGCGAGGCGAACTGCTGGGCTGGGTCCTCATGAACAAGGGGAGCGAAAGGTGTGGGTTGCACCTGCGCTCTGCAAACACTGCGCTGTCACACCGCAGCTCCGGTGCTCGTGCAGCAGCTCCCCCGCAAGTGATGCCGCCGGGGCTCCACAGCGGCCCTTCAGGGGCTGCCGGAGACTGTGCGTGGGGGGAGGAGGGGCAGGAGGGGAATCTTTATCCCAGCAGGGGGGCTCCACACACGCCTCTCCATCCCCTGCAGCCAAACAGCTGCTGACTGACATAAACCAGGGCTGCTGGGTAAGGGGGCTGGGGGTGGGGGATGGGGGGTGTGTGGGAATGCACGAATGCAACTCACTGTTCGCTGCTTGGTTGGGTCCAGAACCTCCACCATCAACACTCGTGAGCATCCAGCACGGTGACAAAATGTGCATAAACGCTGGCAAATTCCTTCTGAACGTTCATGAACCCGAAGCAGAAATAAGCACACGAGAAAATGGGGAAGAGCACCGTGTGCCACTGTCCTTCTCTGTCGTCGTGGCTTCCTGTGCCAGCTGAGCGGTGACGCAGGTGGGCACAGGACTGCCTTTCCTGACTGGGCTGCCAGGTGCCTGCATGCTGGACTGATGGCCTCACACCTGTAGCAACGCTGGGCAGACTGGCTGCTCTAGTGACTGGGCCTCACGCATGCAGTCAGGCACATGAGCTCACTACACACACACCCACACAGAGGCTGACTGTGCTGCCCTGTAACAGCGAGAGCCATCAATCTAACTAAGAGCAGTGCGGCTCTGTAACATCATTATCTTGAGCAGCTGGAGTGGTGCTTTGTAAGCGATTCATTATAATTTGTGGCTTTTTAAGGTCTGCGTTTCTTATTTGGCAGCTGAGGCTTAAATGGCAGCGACCAGAGAAGGTGAAGGTGCAGCGATGTGGACCTGCTGCTCGAGAACCACGATGGCAGGGCTTTGCTACCTGGGCTATCGCAGGAGCTCCTGCGTCTCCATGCACGCCCAATCGTCAGCTATTTTATTTTATTTATTTCAGGTGCTCGGCAGGCCTTCATCTGCATGGCTAACAAAGGGTTCACCTCACTCATTCCTTGGTGCAATTGAGATCATTCACCTTCCTCAAGGGTACAGCAGTGCCAACTACGTGCCCAACCAGGCTCCCTTGGGTGACAAGTCCAGTCTCTCAGCCATTTAAGTCCATGCTGTGCACGGGGGCAAGACGCTGCCTACTTGCAGGCTGCTGAGGTGAGAGAAAAGGAAAATTTCCTGCGGAAAAGCACGCTGCTCTCTGCTCTTTGCCGACGCACGCAAACGCCACCGGGTCCCGCCAGGTTGCAGAAGCCGCGGCGCAAGTGCGCGAGTGGCGGCGAACGGCGATTTGCACACAGTGCGTTGGCATCAATTTGACTCTGATCTCCTTGCAAGGCGCTGACGGGATTTCAACTTTGTCACCGCGATCGGAGTGCCATCGACGTGCGCATCAGTCACGCGCCAACCGGGCAGCGGGCGCCTTCCTCCAGCCACGCGGAGTCCGGGAGACCGGATTTAAGCCGAAAGCGCGCGTGAAAAGGGGCTAGGAAGAAAGGCAAAGAGAGGGAAAGGGATGGGAGACAAGAAGGAGCAGCAAATCAATCCAGCTTTGACCAAACCCTTAATCATACATTCAGCAGATTCTCCATCATTGTTAGTGCTTAATTCATTCATAATACTGAAACAAATTACCTTTGCATGGCTGAAAATTACACCTAAATGTAGCGTGGCCGCTCTATGTTTAGATTTAATATTCCGAGCAACGGACTCGAGTCGGTGCTTCCTTCCTTCCAGAGGCCCGGCCCAGTGTCGGCGCCACAGAACCTCTGTCGATACGGAGGCGGCTCCTCGTACGTCGGCACTAAGAAGCGACGCAGCGACCTGGTTAAATCGTGCACTGCTTTCTGCGGGCACTGGCTTGTGGCACACGTGAACGTACGGCAAGTGCGCATCGCAAAACATGTGAAGTTTGCCCGTCTGCGCAGTTCCTCCACCGCCTTGGGCAAAAAATCGATTTGCGTACAAGTACAGCGAGAACAGCGCGAGCGGATTGTGAAAAAGTATGGCCGAATTGTCTTCGTGCAGAGTTCAGCAGGTCTTCGCGGCTGCGGTCAGAGGTTTGTGCTCGGGCTGCCTCCGTGGGTGCGGGTGTCTGGCTTCATTCGGGGCGCAGCAGCCTGCAAAATGAGCTCTGGCCAACGTTCCCCCCGCGAGTCTTGGCGCTGTGTTGAGCCGGCAAACGTGTCAGTCGGCCCTTACCAGCAGGACTCAGCTGTGATATTTTCTTCGCTGTGAAGGGGGTTAAACGCAGGCAGCTGCTAAATGAGGTCAGGGAGCATCTCGCAGGCATGTGGCTGTGTGAAATGCTCCACCAAGCTCCGTCTTAAACTCCTCACACTAGGGAGGAACGCAGCGCTGCTCATGGAGAGACTAAACCCAGCTCACCTTGTGAATAGCGTTCCTCAAATCTTCCCCAGCACTGCCTTCACCTCAGGGATCCTTGGGTATTTGCAGTGTGATTGTTGTGATTCTACAACTTTGGAAGGTGTCGGCTGAGAAAGCCATTTTTGAAAGGAGTGCGGCGAACATCTGAGAATTACTGACGAAATGGTCTTCGGGAAGAACCTTCGGCAGCAGGGAAACATGCACAAATAGGGAAGGTGCCAAAAGGCCTTTGAAAATGGGGTTCCGCCTGGCTCAAGGCAGCATCCACGTCACGTGCGTGTCGGGACTCCTGGCTGTACGGGGACTGCTGGCCACTCTGGGTACTGCAGGGTCATGTTGGGCTCCTGTTTACTCCAGCCTGCTCCTTTCCCCACCCCCATCCCTCAACCTGATCTCCATTATTACCCTCATTATGACCTCTTGTGTTCCTCCAATGGCCGTCTCTGTTGTTTATTGTGTTAGGTATTTAGGTCCTGAGTTTGTGCCATTTCCTGGTTAGACCATGTTTTCTCATGTCTGTGTCACCGGTTTTGACCCTGGTTTCTCTTGACCCCTTTGTGCCCAACGAATTGGATTTCCCTGTACTGAACCTGCTTTACTTCATTGAGTGTGCAGTTGGGTCCTGATCTGAAAGGCTGACAATCAATCCGTCTCTGCAGACAAAGGAGAGATGCGGAGACAGGCAAGCTTTGTGCTGTAAGAGACTGTCTTGTGCAGAGTTTACTTAAGACCTAAGGCTCTAGTTTGGCTGAGACCTGAAATTGCACATGGATGGTGCAAGAGGCCCCTGTGATCTCACCACCACCACAGCAGACTGAAGAGAATGATAAACAGAGTACTTTTGTTCTGGAAAACGACTTTACGTGGCTTGGCCCGAGTGGGCCCGTTCTGTCGCGGTTTTCTGCTCATCCCAACCAGAATCTACAGGTTCCTGTTGAGAGACACCGGGGCCTAATGGATTCGGTTTCGGCGTAAAGCAGAGCTGCGTTTGGTGTCAACTCAGATGCCAGTGCAGCCGTGTTTCAGGGGAGAGATTATGATAGGAGGAGGAAAAACACATCTCCCTAACAGGGAATTAGAATATGAAACAAAAGCAGGCAGCAGATCTCCTCGCTGACAGGTATTTCAAGTGGCTTGGCAGGCATTGTCATCGCTTTTCACGGGAACACGCGGTACAAGGGGTTATAGACTAATAAACACGAGCCTGAATGCAACAAGCAGCTTTGCGGAAGGGAAAAAAGGGGAAAGGAAAGATATGTACAAACTGTCAACAGTTGTCACAGAAACAGGCCTCAAATTAAGAGAAACATGTGTGGCGGAGCAGGGAAACTGGGGAGCCGTCTTTTATCACAGCCGCAAACAATGGGCAACCTGACAGAGCTCAGCCCCATAACTTAGCCTCCCTTTATTTACATTTTTATTCCACGCTAATTCCGCCGCCTTTTCTCCGCGACTTTACCCGTTTTCGATAACTGCACTCTTTCAAGTGGTTAATATCATGCAAAATAACTGGCCCCCGCACCCCACCCCCCCGGGTTCCCACTACCTCTTTATGGCACTAAGCACTACAAAGCGGCTCACGGAGAGATGGGCTGGCTGAGTTGGAGGGGGGATTTATCAAAGGGTGGTGCTATTGTTATCATCATTTGTGTTTGTCATTATTGTCTCTTTGGAAAATCCTGGGGGGACGGCGGTGCAAAATTGGTTCTTCTCTCCTTCTGAATGTATGAATGAGCCTCTAAAGCATCGGAGGATGTCAAGATTATTTACCAACACGCACGATTATGTGCTGCCCCCTTCACATTTGACTGTCGACCCCTCCCCGATGCGTTGTACTGCCAAGAAGCCACAAACGCTGGGCCTGCACGCCTGCGATGGTCCTCTGCTGACTGAGACTGTCGCTCAGCCCCCCTCAGCAGCTCTAAAGCTTCCTGCTGCTTAGTTTAGGCCTTGGTTGTAGGCAGGCTGTTCCAGGCTTTGGGGGCTCGTACCAGCAATGCGTCGGGCAGGACCTCGGAGAGGGCCAAACTTTCACAACGGAAACGGCACAACGTGACCCTCCGCTCGCAGATACGCGTGGTACCCGGGTGCTGCATCTCTGCCTTGAGTTGACGCCGAGCTTTTGTGACGCGTTGGGCTATGAACCACACACACAAACGCCCAAACAGGTGCCCCTCTATCCAACAATCACTCGAGATGGCCGGGAATTATTTATTATGTGAGCACATATCTTTCCGTGAAAGCATCTCAGACGCCAAAGCAATATGGGTTAACAGTTTCATTGACACAACTCCTGGGAATTAATCCCGCAACCTCCCGGTGTTGAGAGCGGCTTCATAAACACCGCCGGATCATCTCATGCAAATGTATCTGGATTTAGAGAACCCGCAGTGGAGTGAGGTGTCGTTTTTGGGCTTAAAACCGAGAACCTTTTGGGTCATTAATTCACAGCCAATTGAAACGATTACGTTTTGCATTGCAATAACCTTCAAACCAGCACCTTTTCATTTGTGCAAGACACCGTTTGATGTCGCCGAGAGTCCGGCATGTAGATTATCGCTGTTCACGTCTACGCTAAATACCGCTCCACGCCTCAGCCAAGGATTAATCTGCTGCTTAAGTCAAAGCAGGAAATGCACAACTTTTCACAGAATAGTGTGGGTTTTAACGAAAATACTAAAATACAGTTCAGCCGGAGACTTAAATCCTTCTATCAGAGTGGAAAAAGCCCATTCTTTAACAGAAGTGGATTTCCATGAATAAGTGAGGTACAGCACAAGCGTCGCCGCACAGCGTGGCGATACGACGGTGGACAAGACGGGCAGGTGAGTGCCGGGCACAAACGCGAAGAACGGGCCCGCGCGACTAAGGGCTTAAGGAAGAGCACGAACAGGGAACCGTGCGTTCGGGTTCGAACTGAGCGAAGAGGTCACGTCTGGGGGCGGAGGCGATGGCTGTGCGCACAGGGGGTGTCGGATGCTGTTTGTTGGCCAAAGATAAGATGTGTTCTTTATATCATTATTATCTGGACACCATAAGCTCTTACCTAAATTAATGACCCAGCCAAGTCAGACAAAGCAAGAGCTGGGGGAGAAGAGGCTGTCGCTCAGAAATGCATTGCTGTTAATCCGTCTCGCTCGTTGGCTTTTGCAGCATCTCCCACCCCCACCTCCCCATCGCCGGAACCAGGGACCACAGAGGTTTCTAGGGATGCCCCACTGCTGGCACACATTAGGGGACGGTGGGGGAGGGAGGGCAGTGATGTTAAATGCGCCCGATAAACAAAGCAATTACAATTCTGAACAATTAGCTACCGGCGGGTAGAGCCAGAGAGAGTGCCCGACTCATTTTCCGGTTGAGGCTCTTGTTTCTGAACCACTCCACAGCAGATTGATGCTCATGGTCTGCAGAACACCCTACACGCTCAAACTGGCCCAATCTCATTATCTTTATAAACCTCATTATAAATAAGCACAGTCCGTTTCGCAGGAAATGAATGTTGCCTTTCGCTCTTTGTTTTCGCACCCCCTTTTTCGCGACGGGGGCTAATGATGCTATCAAACGCGTGACACTTTTCCCTACCTTCTTCTCCAAGCTTCGACGGGCTTCGGGCGCGAGCCGGCCCACGGACGGGGCTTCGGACCGAGAGTCACGTTAGCGGGTTGAGACAATCGCGCGGGCCGCGCTGTTCTTCGGCGAGGGAACCTGAGTCGTCACCCCGTTTTCTGGCGCCGTCACCCCCGCCTCCTCCAGCCCCGGCACCACCCACTGCTGCCGTACGTCTAGCCCTTCTCCCTTGTTGTCATAGGAGATTCAATTATAGTTATCTTCATTTAGAGAGCTGGGACCATATCCCCAGTTGACATCCTCCTCATTCTCACCTAATGAGAGCTTGTTAGGGGCTTTCCCTTCCACCCTTCCATACGCGCATGCAAATTCCGCATCCTTCTCGGGTTTACGCCGGCCCCAAACCACCTCCTGTTATTGGCCAGGATTCTATTAAACCCTGTTTAATATTAATAGCAGCCCGGCGAGCGCTATTCAGACAATGGGTAGTCCATTGAGATGTTCTCTTTGAAGGCCCCGCAGATGACAACGTACTCGTGGTTCCTCCAAATTGTTCTGATGGGCTTGCCCTTCGGGAGTCTTTAGAGCGATTCCTAAAAGCGGTGGCACAACGCAGTGGGGGCATGGAAGAAACACAGCGGCTCCGCGAGGGCCTCTGTTTCACGTTGGTGGGGAGCTGGCCATGACCCCTCCAGACACTCGTGGGTACACAAAGATGTGTAGCACGAGCAAGCCTACGTGCTAATGTGCTGCTTTCATTTCCAGCGGCAGCAGTGTTTACCCCATTTGTAGAACTGGGCTTGTTGTGCCGGAGTGCTGAAGGCACTACAGGAAGTGGGATTGGAACTGGCAGCCCTTCAGGTTACAGATGCATGCCCTCGTCTGTGTTGAGCGCGTGCTGTATGCAACGTAACGCAAGACTCGCTGACCAACTGGAGAGTCCCCGTCACTCTGGCAGCGAGGGGGTTCCCAGCCCTCCTGCTGTGGCCCATTTGGCGTGCGGCTCGATCCTACCTGGCTCCCCTCGACTCCCAAAATGCTCACCAATAATCGCACTGCTCCAAACATCAACGGCCGACTCATCCTCGTCGGTCTGAAACAGCGACGGTTTTGCCGCGAAAGCCCAAGCATTTTGAAAGGAGAGGAACCTTTGGCTGAGCCCTCAGAAGCACCGACTGCAAGCTGGGCTGCAGAGCTTTGCTCACAAAGAAGAATGCAGTTCTTGGGTGGAGCAGTGTGCAGGTAGCAATGGAGAACAAACGAAACAAACATCGAGCTGGTAAACAGGCAATGAGATCATTCTGGAAACTTCTGCATGGGAGCTGGGAGCTGGATGAACGTCTGATGGCAGATCAAGAAAACCAGACTAGCCATGACCAGTCCTGGCTGAGGTAATTGCTCGTGTTATTCAGAGACAGGTATCTTTCACAGGGACACGTGCTCACAGCACCGCTCCCACGAGCACAGCGAGAAGCCAACTCTCTCACACACACACACACACACACACACACACGTGAGCACACATACTCTCACAGCCTGTCATATAGATAGACACACACAGCAGAACTGTCTTAAAGCCCATGCCTCATTCAGCAAGAACCAAGAGGCTTGGTGGTTTTAGGAAGTGCCTTTATGTTCTAAAGTTTCCAGCCCATGTGCACACCCCTGTAATTCCTGTGCCATCACTTCGCTCAGTGCAACGTCACCCCAAAGTGCTCATCTCAGTTAAGGCCACGTTGTCGCCCTTCTCATCTGCTCAGGTAGAAGTGCTGCCACAAACCCCACTGTCCCTGAAGCCAACCTACAAAAACATGTAAACTTTTACACGCCTCATTTATAAAGGAGCACTTGGGGAAAAGATCAATAAACGTGGAGAACCATAAACCTGTCCACAGCAGATTCATGAAATGGCAGGAATGTATTCATTTGTCAACCCTTACGGTTCCTCAACCCAGAGAGTGAAGAGTTTCATTTGGGTGAAATGGGCTGCGGGTGTATTTTACAGTTTCCTGTGGGCTGTGCTGCCAGAGACCCTGCTGTTCAAGCGAAACGGTCACAAAACACTGCGAGGAATCCACTCTCCTCATCAAATGCAATAATCCAGGGTGGATGGGGGTACCTGGGTGAAAAGGTTCACATTGAGCACCAAGTACATGGAGTTCTACAGAACGGGAAACAACTGTAGGAACTGGCCAACAGGCCTCTTTGGCTCCGTGTCAGAGCCAGCAGGAAAACCATTAAGGAACAAACAAGTTGCCCCATATTGAAAGGGAGAAGGGATTAGGCGACAGGTGCAGAATGCGGGCCTCTGGGCCATTCCAACCACTTTCCTGGATTTCATCTCATCTCTCTCTGTGCCTCTCCGCAGACGACAACTGGGGCTCCTGTAACCGACACTTTAGCCCTACAGTCAGGCCCAAACCAGTATTGATTTATTGTTATTCAGGGTAGCTGGCTGGTGAGAAGCGTGCCTACCAGTGTTGATGGTTCGCCACTTCCCTTATAGAAGCTGTCAGATGCAACTCATCAACAGGCAGGAGGAGGAGGAAAAGTTTCCCTTCCAAAGAGCTTGGAGTCCTCGCTGGACGAAACACCATGTGAATTTTCATTTGATCCCTTGTTTGGTTTGCCTCAGTGAGGAAAAGGCTGTGAAACTCCAGATACCCTGTGACACAAACTTCTATGCCCTGGCACAGCTTTCAGAGCCTCCGCTCGACAGAGAGAGCCAAGAGCTGGAGTCCCGGCGCCTTTGCTTTTGCTTTTCAAAACCATCATACGCCCACCACCACTTGCAACGGAACGCTTATGAGCGCAGTGCATTTGGATTCGGCTCCTCGTGTGGACTTTTTGGGCTGTTTGGTCCACCACGAGGCCTTTTCCGCGGATGAATTTGTACGCATGGCTCATGTGAGTCACAGTACAACACGGGCAATCTCTTGCGTGATAAAAACATCAACAAAATGAGTCCACAGTGCTTTATTCTGCCTGAAGAAAATAAAACTGTGGCACCAATTTATGGAACAAAAAACTGCATATGGCTCTCCAGCAGCCAGGTACAGCCAGGCCAACCGCAGGTGCCAGGGAGACACAGAAAGAAACTGTGTGTGTCTGTTCATGTATATCTGGGGCTGGGGCTGGGGCTGGGAGGGCCCGCGCGCGTGCACACACACACACACACACACACACACACACACACTGCGTGACCTGAAAAAAAATGGAGACACATGAACTGCTCTCCTCTCCTCACCTTTACCAACCTGTCCATCAACGAAATAAAATTAAAGATGAATGCTGTGGTGAGGCTCAAATAGGGGCTGCTTTAATTTCAGATTCCATAACTCTGTCCAGTCTTGAGGGGCTGACAGCTGGCACAGAATAGACGTTTGCCCTTTTAAGACACTGCTATAGGCCTTAGCCAGCGCCTGCTAAATAGACTGTGTCCCGGGTGCATAGGCTGCCCTATTGGCGCAGCCACTCTGTTTCTTTGTCCTTGTCACAAGCTGCAGCTCAATTGCTTTTTATCACATTTCATCAAAGGCCGGCTTCTCCAATTTCTTTCAGGGTTTCATTCGCAAACCTTTTCTGTCCAGCTGTTTTTTCTTAACACCTATATGTCTCCCGAAGCTTCAGCAGCAGAGCAGTGCATGTATTCTCCCCAAGCCAGGTTTACCATCGCTTGGGCAGGAAGGAAGGTGCGAAGGCCTGAAAAAGAGGCTGCATGCAACATGCTGATTTGCACTTACGTCTGTGTTGTACGCCGCCGCACGGTTTATTTACTATAGAAAGGCCAACACAGAGCTCACGTGTTTATCTGCTGGCCGCTTGTAAAATGACGGCAGGTTAAATACTCAGGTCAGGGGCGAAGCTGCCTCTTCTCCTCGTGCAACTTAAACTCATAACCACCCGGTGTCGTGTCCAGCCGCTGAACTTCCGCACCACTCGTCCCAGTTAAGACTTTTTGAGACTTCGGTCTTCGCTCGTGCTTTTTGAAGAGACCAAGACAAAATAAAACGCTTAAGACGTGACAGCAGACATCTTATTTCAAGTTCATAACTAGATGATGCGCAGCTTTGAACGGGTGTTCCCCTGATGCGCAGCTGAAAAGTGCAACAGAAACAATGAGGGCAGCCATTAAATACTTCTTCTCAGAGTAGGCACGCTAGCGCAGTCATGCTGCACAAAGTGGTTTTGCCACGAATGACACCATTTCTCAAGAACTCATTTTTTTCCGCAGAGGAGGCAGACATCTCTGGCGTTTGCAGTGGCTGACCTCAAGCATGCGAAGGACCTTCTCGCCGAAAGGAAGAAAAAAAACAATTACCTCCGAGCAGCAGGTCTCTCACTCCAATGACAAGATTGCTCCCTTCGATTGTCTCCGCGTTCGAGAGTCTGCCCACCCACTTCCCCAATTGCCTCTCACAAAAGGCGGCAAGACAGTGTTCGTGGGAGAAACACAACAGATGCGCCACAGGATCACGGCCTTGCTCAGGCCCACATCATCGTTTCAGAGGTTTTCAGCCACGGCACATAACGCAGTTGCCCTCGGCAAGCACGACTGCAGCTGACGCACAGCCAGCCGCCCCCCATCAGGCAGCCGGAGCCGCGAGACACCGAGCTACGGAAGGGGCATCGGTGCCACTTGACAAACCGAGACAGCCGCCCTGAAAAAGTGTCCCCTAACTGCAGCACATTCTCATGAATCCTGTTTGTCCTACAAATATCTCACTTTCTGGCCTTGTTTGGCTTTTAACTCCTGCAGCACAGAGTGGGTTTGTGGGAAACAGCAGCTGTGGGCAGCGACCGACTCCGGGCTGCCTTTTGTGGACAGAGATTGGAGCGGTTTTATTATGGGTTGGCGGAGACAGCCTGTACCTGGGAGACGGTCACGGTGACAGCTGGCTTATTTGTGTCGGAGGTGAAGAAGACCAGGCCACGTCCTCGGAGAAACGGGGGAAGGAAGTTTCCTTCCACAGAAATAGGCACTGCCAGCTCACACGTACGGATGCAAGCTGACCACTCGTAACTGTTTCTCGGGGTTATGTCCTGCGGGACGCAACGCTGCGCCACTTTCTGACGCTCTGATGAGACTTCGCCCAGTTCTGAAATCCCAGTTAAGTGCTTCCTGCAGCAGGGCCCTGAGGAGGGGAAGGGGGCCGTTCAGCTTTCCTGCTTCATTGTTTGGACGGGAGGCCTCCTTAGCCGCTCAGCTCTCAGCCTCCTAGCACCTCCACTTTATGTTCGACATCAAACTGCTACAAAGCACTTGGAAGCATTTCGGCTCATCGGCTCTTAAATATTCAGTACCGGTTTTAAAGTCCTCTATGAATTAAGGCATCCAGCTTTTGCGCACATGCAGAAGACGGATGTGACGCATGCACGAGGATGCTTGTGTGTTATTTGCGGTTATGATGGTTTGTTATTCCATCAGTCTTTCTGCACCCAGCCTCACTTTTTGCTGTTTCCCTCATCGCTCCATCCAAAGCATCCGGCAATTTGTTTATATTTATTGCTGCAGTCCGGGATAAGCAAACGGTAAGCCAGGTCCAGGCACCAGTGAAAGTTTGCTTGTCATTTGCTGAATTGTGTACTAAAGGGGAAAAAATCTGAACTCAAACCAGCAAAAGTTGGACACAAAACCGTTAATTTTACTTTACACTTCTAAGTACTCGGTTATACTGAAGGTTCCCCTTATCAACCTGTCCTCTTTATCAGGTTTGTAAGACTCTACTATCAGTGTATTTTCAAGTTCACAGTGTAGTGTTACGGACTTTTTTTGGCCAGTTGCAGGGTACAGATGGCCACGTGGGTGGCACGGAGGTGCAGGACGATAGGGCTAAAACACAGTTTAATTTGAGAAATCCAACCTAAGTGAAGACCTGGCGCCTCTAAAGGAGAACCCACAACAGGCAGCTACTAAACAGGCACCAACCAGGTGAACAATGAGCAACAATAAGGCCCAAACAGCATCAGTCTGGATCCACCTCCAAGCCCCCTTTGCGACGGCCATGCTGCTGGCCAGCTCACATTAGGTTGCCCGAGTGCAGGTTTCTCAACAAGTCTAGTATTTAGATTAAAGTGGCAGGAAAGGTAGGGCCCCGTCCAGCATCTTGTTTGTCAGGCGTTTATGGGCTGTATGTGTGTGGTGGGCACAACGTAAACGAAACGTAAGCATAGAAAGGGGAAACCTTGGGCAAAGTTTGTCAAAGGCTTGAGCAAGCACTTTGTCTCCAATGTCACCCCTTACAAGGGTGGAAAAGCAGGTTTGGTGCAGGGTGGCCATTATTAGCTTCACACTTACAAATTTATTACTCAGAAGTCTCAAATTCATGCCCTTACACAGAATGGCCTGTATCTTACAGTTGGGAGGAATTTTGGATCGGTTTTTGCTTCTTGTTTTCTTTGGGTTCAGGGTGACATTAAGATAAACATAAAATAAAGCACAGAAACGGTGAAGACGCAGATGTGCACCTGAGGCTGCGCTACAGCACCGCGTGTGAGCACAAAGTGAGCCGCTGTCCCTTCTCAGCATGTTGAGCCTGCATGTGCAACTGCTTGTGCATTTATTCAGTGGGATGGGTGAGGAGTCTGGCTGGCTAACTCGTCTGATAAACCCCAGCTTTTGTGCAGAAGTGGACTTAAAAGAGGGAAAAACCTCAGGCGCAGACACACCAGGCTGAGTGGTGCACATTTTTGAAGTGTGGATTAATGAACGTTCATCTACCAAGTGCATAACTGGCAGCTTTAAAGCATCTTTTGGCAACCGTACAACAAACATTCAAACCACAAGTCGTGTCCTTAGCCGCAGCCCTGCTGGCTGTCAGATTGAGCTCCTTCAGGCCTCCCTTCGAGCACGCAGCCAGGCCAGAACAGAACAACCGAAATAACCTGTTGTTTCTAGATGATGCACGAAGGTTGCGGCAAACGGCAGCGAGAAGCCCATGGCTGCCGTGAGCACTTACACCCACTTCAGTGCTTTACTTTACGGGGCACAGGAACTGGAAAGCCGTACATCTGCGGCTTTAATGGCACCATTACGGTGAGGAACCGGGCCTGAACGCTGTGCCGCTCCATAATGGGCTTTTGCTTATGGCCATCAGGGTAATCCCCTTTAAACAAAAATCAGTACCTCTGCTGTTAGCTGTAATCCTGCAAAATCTGTTTAATTGCCTCTTACTTAAACACCCGTTCAGTTTGCTGGCTGTGTTTAGCAACTGTGCATCTGCTGAAAATATGAATGGCAGGAGGCCTGGCGCTCCGTCTGCGGCCGCCTCCTGCTGGGAAGCCATCCCGTGCGCTCCAGGGACCTGGATGGCCGTGCAGACGCAAGCTCGGTTGCCGCAGGTCGCGGCGATGCGCTCTGCGGGGAGCCAGATGTGGAGGTTGTGCCTGTGTGCCTGAGGTCTCCTTGTGGGTTGAGGGAGCATGCAGCGGAGGCGGCGGCGGTGGCCGCGGCCCAGAGGTTAGCGTCTGCAGCAGCCTGGCATTTCCACGCATGCACAGCGTCTGCTAAGCTCGGCTGCAGGTTGCAAGCGAAAAGCCTTGGCACAACTACATACAGAAGAGAAAGGTGGTTGGGCTACACTGGAAAAAGGTAAGAAAAGTAGTGTCAGCAAGGCAGCTGCGTGAGTAGTTAAAAGCCAAAAGAGAGTCATTAAGAAGTCATTACACACAAGAAAACACTGTGGTGTCTGGGTGTGGCGTGGGTGGGGTGGAAGCTACCAGATGTGGGGCAAAAGGCACCAGAGAGCAGATCACATCCAAAAGACTTTAATGCCACAAAAAAGAAGGGGTGGGAAGACTTCTGGCTCTGGGTTGCTCGCCAAACCCCTCCTCTGGCGTGGGCACACAATCTGGGAGCAAACCTTGCTCCTCCCACCCAGGTCAGTCTCCTCCCCATGCTGTCACTCTCTCAGGCCCACAGACACCTCTTGGACAGGGGCAAGAGCATAAAACATCGAGGTGGGAGGCGTCCATTCCACCGTCATTTCTGACCCCTCAGGAGAGTTGCTGGGACTCCAGGGTCTCTGGGAGGAACTCCTGGCCAACCAGGGCTCCCAGCACCTCCGACATCCAGGGTTCCTTGGACAGCTCTATCTCCTCTGTGAGGCGGGAGCTCACTTGGACAGATGGGTCCTCAGGTGATTGATCTGCCTTCTCTGGGTGGCAGCCCGCTGGGTAAGGGGAAGCAACACAAGGACCACCACCAGATCCCCCTTTGGATCCCACTTGAGCTCTGGCGCAGCCTCCAAATCTGTGTGGGCACAGGGATCCCAGGTGGTTGCTGTGGCTCCTGTAGGTAGGAGGTCTTCAAACTCCAGTGGTCTTGACTCCCCCCAGGTGGCCCAGGGCAAGAAACAAGAGGAGGAAGGAAACAGACAGGGCATTGACCCTTAGCTTCTGCTGGAGAGCCAATGATGCCATTGAGGTCAGATGGGCTTGGAACACGTTATTATTTTTCCCTTTAAAATGATATAAAATAGGATCCCGGGATGCACAACTCCTAACCCAAACCCTAAGTGCAAAACGTTTTCAGGAACGAATTGCGAGTGTAAATCAGGATTTACCTGAATTACCCTTTCTGCTGCCCAGAAGCCAAAGTTTTCTGTTTCCTACTTTTTTCCTGCCTTCTGCATTTTACATCCAAAAGCCCACAATTGGTTCTCATCTTTGCAGCCCTATGATTATGATTTTGTTTGAGGTTTTGCTCATTTTTTCATGTCATGTTTCAGATATGCTGTTGGCCTTCCAGCGTCTAAAATATAAAGTTTGTTTTTTAAAGTCTTTTTTCCACATCTCTGACGGTATTTTTTGGTAAACAATTTTAATAAGTTTTAAAAGCATTCCCTCCTTTCGGCTGACACACTGGTCTCCTGTGGGGAACTACCTGTTACCACCACGTGTCACCCCCGCTATCGAATAAACAAACAGATGCTGCTGACGTCGCTGAGTTTGCGCCACCAGCATAAACCGTGGCAGTGTTTTGCCTCCTGTCCCACCCGTCCAGCCGCGCATCCTGTTAATGAAAACAAATGTCATAAAAACCGCAAATACAAGAAGTTAAACATCGCTGGCTGAACCCGATGCCTGGGCCAAGGAAGGTGGGCAGGGAGGGCTGCCATCTCGGGATGCGTGGAGCGGTCAGGCCTGCTTCTCCGACCGTTGGACTCTGACTTTTCTCGGGCCTCCATCCCCACCTGGCGCTTCTGCCGTTTCACCCCACCAGACTAAACAAGTGAGCTGGCTGAGTATGCGGTCCGACTCCAGATGCAGCGGCTCCCTGTGCCCCCCTGCTCCACAGACTGCTTTAATTGGAGTGGCAGGCACAGGCGCTCTCTCTCGGCAAGGGAAATACACGGGGGAGCCTCCGCTCCCGGCGACGGAGCTCTATTAGTGCTCCAAATAAAAGAAAGTTGAGAGCTGTTTCTCAGGTGTTTATTGCCAACTCAGCTGAAGGCAGCTGCTAACTCGTCCTGCCCCCTCCTCCTTTTGTCCTAAAAAGCAGCCTTGCCGTCACCCTCGCGAGCGGCGCTACTAAACTGCAGCTCCAGTGTTACCCCAGTTGCTTTTGCTCCATTACCGGGGTTACTCTGTCTTATGTTGGGTTACGCTGCTCAGATCAGCATTGCAATAACAAGGATTAGGCTGAGTTTCACCTGGAATAGCCAGCGTCCCTGTCCCTGCGAGTGCAGCTGCCACCCCTTGTTTCACCTTGAGGAGGGCTGGCTCAGATCAGCACCATCTTAGAAAGCAAATGGTGGTGTTTGCTTCCGTTCTTCCTCCACTCTGCCTGAATTTTAAGGCAGCCTGCAAAGTGTCCCCAACATCCTCTTTCTTCTCCCCAAACCACAGGTGGATCGAACAGGGCAGCCCTGCCTGGTACTGGCACTGCAGCGAAATGTGAACGGGGGAGTCTGGTGCTGCAGGAAGGTGGGAGGCTGCACTCTGCCTCTGGAAAGTGAACTCCTACCAAAACCCTTAAAGCCGCACACGGACGCTAAAGCCTGTAGCAGAGAGTCACTTGTTCCCCTTTTAACCCTTCACACCCCAGTGCTGTCCCTTGATCCACTTTCTTTGCTCTCATTTTACCCGGCTTCCTTTTACATTTGTTAAAAATGAAAACGATTGAAAAAATGAAAAACAAAGGGCTGCGTCCCGCTCGCCCCACCCCAGCGATTTCCAGTTTTCCAAGTGCGCCTCTTGTAGGAAAGGCCTAACTCTGTCGGACACTTGAGGGTCAGCAGCTGGGCCTCAAGGTTGTCTGATGACCCCTGTCCACTTAAACCCCAACTTGTTTCCCTTCAAATCCCGCATTTTTATGGCACGCATCTGAAGCCGAGCCATTTTTAGAGCTGGGGGCAAAAGTGGAAGGAGTGGGGGGGGGGGGGGCTTTTTAAGTCCCAGAGCACACAAAGGCAGTCCCTTTTCAGCACATTTCAAAACAGCACCTCTCAAACTCCTTTCCAAAATAAAAGAAAACATGGAAAGAAAAACAAAAAAGCAGCATAAAAAAGGAGGAAATGTTATTTAAAAGGTACCAGACCGCATCATTTTCCACTGATATTATATACTCCCTGCTGTATCCAAAATATATACGGGCTGAGGGCCAAGAATTTAAAAATAAAATACATAGACTCAACATCTGGACAGAGGCTGAACAAAACTTCTATTTAATCACAGCTGAATAAAGTATTCTTCAGTTTACAGTTGTTTTTTCACTAATTTTGTTTCTTTTCCCAAAGGGATCTGCTACCTCTCATCTATAAACGGATTGTGTTTCACCCAAGTTTCCTGAAGTGCTGACAAAACGTTCATTTTTATTATAATTATCCATATTGTCCCAAGCACAGGGAAGCCCTGTGTTTTCCAAGCTCAAATCCACAGCATACCTTCCCCACAGATAGTCAAGAATTCGCTCTTTGGTTTCTCTTAGCTAAACAATATGGTCCATGTTGGCAGAAAGCGGGGAGGTAATAGTTGTTTAAGTTGCGGGTTCAAATCCTGTTCAGGGAACTTGCTGGAGCCCTTCCAGTCCTGTCTGCTGCAAACGGAAATATTTGCTCCATTAATGAACTGGCACCAAGGACCCACACGCCGACGATCGCGAGATAAAACACTCGGCAGGTTGCTTCTGCGGGAGAGGCTGCGTAAGGAGAAACTTGGTCGAGGAGACTGGGCTGTGACTTGCGGTTGAAAATGTGCTTAAAAATGCCCATGCACTTTGCTAGTATACACTTGCTGAAAGTTGTTGTTATTATTATTATTATTATTATTATTATTATTATTATTATTATTATTAGCTGATAATCAGTTGATCCACCTGGGACTCCACTGCCTCTAGAGGACACCAACACAGATGCAGGAGAACCCAGGTTGGAACAAATGTTCCAGCCTATGGTTCTGGTACCGTGAGGTTTCAGTGCCACCCACTGATACACCGTGTCGCTGTATTATTACTGAAGACTACAGTATGAAATAAATTAAATAAATGGCAGCACAGTGGCGCCGCCCCACAGCACCTGGTTTGTTC
Source organism: Heterotis niloticus (assembly GCA_018136845.1). Lineage (NCBI taxonomy): Eukaryota > Metazoa > Chordata > Actinopteri > Osteoglossiformes > Osteoglossidae > Heterotis > Heterotis niloticus. Next base: position 26,888,730 of record CM030894.1, on the reverse strand, counting down.
AGGTGTACTTTACAGTCCAGCACAGTCAGTGTGGGGTCTGCACGTTGGTATCCCTCCTTGCCTGCATGGCTTTCGTCCAGGTGCTCCGATTCCTTCTCGCAGTCCAAAGACATCCGTTTCAGATGAACTGGTCACTAAATTGCTGGATGTGCATGTGGTGGCCCTGCACGGAACCCCAGAGCGCCAAGATGCTGGGGCAGGAGCTGAGCTGCTGCAGCTGCTGAGCAGGGCAAGTTGTTGAAGAAATTTACTGGGTGAGTGACTGTGAACTGAAATTTTCCTGGGTAAACTAGGAAGGAAAAGTAAGAACATTTTTAGCGCTGTGTTGTGAAAGGGCTTTAAGTTTGCCACCGCATTTCCCCAGAGTCCTTCACTCTGACCACATACCCATGAGCATAGCCTGGAGATGATATGACTGCAGGGAATGTGACAGCACCATGGCCACCTAGCAGAGCCCCTAAGGGGGACTTGGTTCTCTGGAAACACAGAACTAAAGGAAAGATGGAGCTCCGCAGCCTGAGCAGAGTCAGGAAAGCACGCGAATGCTCGCCGTAGCGATGAAAGCAGCTAAAAAGCATCTCCCACTGTTCGCTATGGTAGGGGATGCTGATAGAGCTGTCAAACAGGGAGGCTGCAAGGGTGGGGTGGGGTCGGCAGACGCTTATCAGGCTGACTCAAATGGCAGCTTTGTACAAACAGAGTGCAGTCTACCTGCTGCTTGGCACGGTGTCAGCTGTTGTTGGCTTTCCCCCTAATTCCCTCCTTGCGAGCGTGTGGCAGCTCTCCAGCACATCATAAATACGCGGCAGAGTCTATAAAACAATAGCAAGTGCCGACTGGCTGGCTGGCTGGCTGGATGGCTGCGTTCGCAGCTCGGTATCAGATAAGTGGCTGGATGTTCAGGCCTGGCTCAGTCCTGCCATGAGGGTGCCGATGAACTGGGACCCAAACAGGTACTTACAAGCTTCTCGGGCCTACGATAAACCCGCCTCAGTTGTACAGGAAATGCCCACAACCCCTGGCAGCGGGCACGGGTCCACCAGCCGTGGCACCAACCGTACTCCCGATGTGAGGACAACTGGTGGGTTTAGCAGATACGGAGCCTTCCGGGAGGGTAAAAAGTACAGTAGACATTACGCTACAAATGAGGACCGTATTAAATGCGATCGGCTTACTTTGGTAAAATGTAGGAGCAAATGTAAACTTGTAGGTGCACTCAAGGTAGACAGAAATGCACTACAGTTGACAAAAATTTAATGGTATCTCTTTTTAATATTTAATGGTGAGGAACAGATCCGAGGGGCTGCAGCGCTCGGGCCAACGAGTGCCACGGTGAGATGCCAGTCGTGCTCACAAGTTGCGGTGATGAACAAGAGCAACCAGTGCATTTCCATCAAAAGAAAATGAAAATGTGTGGGGGAACTAAAGGGTCACTGGAAGCCTCATGAAGAAATGCAAGCTAAGGGCACTCTTTTGTCGACTGCGGTGCTCAGCTAAAGGAGGACCTAGCAGGGTGGCTGCAAATGAACATTTTTGGGCAGAGCAGTGACATCGCTGAGCGTCTTTGCATCTGACACACAAGGGTGGCCATTGAGGCTGAGCCCTAACGGAGGTCCGAGACAGTTACACGCTCTGTGTTTGGGCCCGATTTTCCGGATTCCCTCTGTGCATATGGTTCATAGACGTTCACACAACCTCTACAAAGGCAAATTCCTGTGCAAAACTCAATTTATTCTTCAATCTTCAAGTGGGCATAAAATACGGTTTGATCTGTAGATGGAGGCTTGTTAAAATGAGAGTGCCTATGCGCTTGTACAATGACTATAAAACATGTGTTTAAAAGTCGTTTGTTTGCTTTTTTGCATTATTTTAAAAAGGGTGGCGCCGCGCCAAAGATGAGGTCACTTACTGTCACATTTCTGTGAGCGGTGGCCTCGCTTATTAAGCTGGATCCATTTCAACTATTTATAGAGTTTGTAGCTTGTTTACTGCCTAAACATCAATTTAATTTCTTCTTTCTTCATAATTTTCGCATTTTATGGCGTGCTGATGTCAGCAACTAAAAAGATGCCACGACTGCAGCGCCTTGCAGTCTGACTACGCTGAGAGCGAAGAGGCCAGACGCGCGGCCGAACGTCACCGTTTTATTCGCGCTCCGAGGTTGCGATCCAAGTCGACTCCCGGTTAAATTGTTCTGTTTTCAGCAAGGACCTCGAACTTACGAAGAGCGTGCCGGTGCTCTGCGAGCTGACACGGTTAAGTTGGAAATGAGTGGACGGACGGGAGAGTAAACTGCATTACGGGAAGGTACGGCTCTGGCTCTGGGTCTCTGCGCTTCTCGGCGCTTGAGTGACTTGCAAGCAATAACACTGCACGTTTAGCGTTTCTACTTATTAATCCTGCTGGAAACTTGAGTGGATTATTTTGGGCCTCATTTTGAAGCGTACAAGGGCTAGGATGAAATCGATTAAGGGCGGACGATCCACCGCCGCCTCCTCTGCAGATACGATGACCCCCCGAGCGAGATGGGAGTTCGGGAGGATTTTTTTTTTTTTTTTTGTCCCTCCTAGGGGTCTCGAAATCTGAATGCAAAACTTTGTTCTTGGAACGCTAAGGGAGTTTTTCACTTAGGTTTTATACCAACGATTTCTTGTCTGATCTCCGAAGAGTGCCAGGACTGCCGGACAAAACCGCTCTTCTGGCTCAGTGCTACAGCTGGCAGAGGGGTGCATTGTGGGAAAACACACCCACGACTGCTATTTCCTGCCGCACTGGTTGTTCTTCGGATTGGGTTAAATTAAAAAGTGCTTTTAACGGCCCTCACGGAAACTGGAAAGTAAGGCTGAAAATAAAAAAAATAAAAAAACAACTCGCCGGGGCCGAAACGGGACAGAATCACCGTTGAACAATTGTCCAAAGCGGACGATGATCCAAAATTATATTAAAGCCGAGGTGCTGGTTGGCAGCCTCTGCGAACAGAACAACTTTCTGAAAATATTCTCCTAATAAAAGTCTTTGTTTGTTTCAGAAATTTTTCAGAACTGGCCCCAGGAACAGAAAAGCCATTGTGCCATTTTTCGAGCAGAAATTCTATTCTGCTGTGCACCGGACACGAAACGCCCCGCTTTGGGTCAAGGGGGGGCCATTTTAATGCAGCTGCACAGAACGGCGCAGTCGATTAATTAATTCGCCGGCTTTGTCCAAGGTTAATGAGAACCTGCCGCTCGGCCACGGGGGAAGAAGGCGGACTCTGTTCGGAGGGGCCCGCGGCGGACGGCTCGGTTCGGGGGCCGCGAAAGGCGGTCCGGCTCGTTCCGACGGCCTCGCCGCGGCCAAACGGCGGCGCGGAGACGCCAGACGCCGCTGTTTTGTGCCGAAGAGGAAAAGATGAAGCGCGGTTCCCCGAAGAACCCCCTACGCAGCGAGCTGTTCAGGGCCCCAAGAGGGACTGCGTGGTTATTTGACGGCGTCAGCTGCTGTTTCTTTGCCCCTCCGGCCCATCGTGTCGGGTCAGGCCCGGCCCGGCCCATGCTTGAAATGGGGGGGAGGGGGAAGTCACCCACTCATCTCTGTCACACTTTTTCTCTCTCTATCGCAAGAATGCAGAGGACCCTCAGAGTTGACCCCGAAAACCACACCCTCTTCCTGCCGGGGCATGGCCCCCCTTACCCCCGGAGGAGGGTGTAAATCAGCAGCCAAATTCAACACCTTTCCAGCATCTGCCGGTGCGGCGACGCAAAGACAAATAACTGCTGCTTCCAGCCTGACGCTCGAGGGCAGAACACCGAGCCGCAGCCGTGCGCCGGATCAGCTCGGCGACGACAAAGCTGGAGGCAGAGGGGCAGTAGCCGCTCGGTTGTCCTCCCTTTGCGAGTCAGGAAACGCTGGCTCTTCCGACAGGTGGAGCACACGGCGGAACCGAAATTCCCAGGGAGGCGAGACACAAAGTGCAGCCGCTGTGCTCAACCGCAAGGTCACAGGGCCTGGGGCAGTCGGGCAACAGGGGGCAATGGAATCAATGAGGCTCCTGCGCGAGCGCCCACATAGCAAGCAGACCGCCCCCCCCGACGGACGCCATTCCTCAGCCTCGCCGCAACGTCTGCATTTGGCCCGGACCTGTAACCGCCGCGCTCTCGGATCGCATTTCTATCCACCCTTCGCCTCAAAACTCGCAAGGCCAAAGCAGGACCCAAACAAGAAATTATTCTGCATCCAAATAATGTCAGCGGCGGTCTGACTGCTAATTCATCCGGAGCATCGTAATAGCGTGTTAATAATTCATAGCGCCTTTCCCCCATGGCTCATTAGGAAGTGTTGTTTGGGATGGCGTCCTTCAGAGCAGAAATAATAAAGCACCAACTGAAGCCGACCGCCCTGCGGACGCCGGGGGCCGCGTCCGGCCCGGGCTCGCGTCGCGGCCGTCGTGGTCAAGCGAGGCCGCGATCCCGCAGACCTCGGGGAGGGGTCCTCGCGGAGGGAATGAAGAGAAGACCCGGAAAGGAAAAGATCGGGCGCCGAGGAGGGAGAAAGAAGGGAAAAGCTGCAGGAAAGGGGGGGGGGGTAACAACCGTCACAATGCATGCTAATTTCTAGCACTGGTAATGACTGGCAAGGCAAGATAATGAGTGGCGATGTGACAAGAAAAGGAGTTTACCCTTATCAGCTGCTATTGACGGCTGTATCCCTCACCTGCTCCTCGCCGGCGCTGGCCGCCTCCGCGCTCTGCCACATGTCACCCCTGCAAAACAAAGGCCGCATTATTGGCCGGCAGTTCCTGACAAACACGGCAAATGAAATCCCTTAAATATGCAATAGCTATTGGCGACTAAACCTATTTTCCTTTAAAGAGATTAGTGCGGCTGATGAATTTGACAGCATGATGATCTTTAGCCCCCCCCACACCCGCTGCCACTGCCCCATCCACGTCGCCCCTTCCTTTGCGCACCCCTAACTTAGCCCCCCCACCCCCTTCTCTCAACCCTCTTAATTCTTAACACCTCTCCCATTATATGGGGATAATTGCATGAAAAACAGGGGGTAAGAGAAGGCAAGAGAAAGCATGGGCGTAGTCTGTGTGTGTGTGTGCGAGTAGCAGGGTTGAGGAGACAGTGTGGCAAAGTGCAGCAGTGGTCTGCCTGTGGGTGGGGGGGAGGGCAGAGGGACAGCACACAGTGGCTTCTGGTTATGTTGTGGTCTGGCAAGGAGCTCCCTTCCACTCGCACCCCCTCCCAGGGCCTCCAGTTATCAGCAGACACAACAAGGCCCAGCAGAGGAAATAGGCTGGAGAAAAGGCAGACCTCCTCCCAGGCATCTCATACACACACACACACACACACACACACACACACACACAGAGTCAGGCATTGTTTCAAACACACACACACACACACACACACACACACACACACACACACACACACACTTCCCCACTCCCTGGTCATTCAACATCTTTTTCCCACTCAGCTGCTGGGACCTGAGCACGCACACAGTCTTGTTTGTTTAATTCCCCCACCATTTACTGTATAAGTAAACTCTGTTTTTTCTTGTCTTTTTTTGGGAATCTGCACTTTGCTTAGGGTTGAGTTACGGTTCAGCTTTGTTTGACAAATTCCTCCCTGATTTACGGCCGCAGAACACAAAGTGCCTCTGTCGTGTTGTGACTACGCTGCTTTCCAGGTTGTCCTACAGGGACATTTTGCTTGATTCATTTTTTCCCCCTCCCTGCTCAAATTATACTCCCACCAAAGCAGCTGCGAAAGTCATCAAAACTTTATGAGTTCTTTAGCCCACAACCGAACAGCAGATCAAATGGCCAATATTGCGACGCAGGCACTGGCCTGTGGGAATGAATGATAACGCAGGCCGGGGCAAGGGGGGGATTTCGGGTCCTTGAGGGGGTGAAAGGTAAGAGGTGAAAGAGCCCCAAACAAAAACACTGCCGAGCTGACGCGCGTACATCGCCGAGCTGCTGAACCCACGTGGACCTTCAAGAAGAGCCCTGCTTCGGAGCCTTAGAGAATTTAGGAAGTTTAGAGGGGCCGTGGCGTCGGGCTTTGTCCTCAGACCCGCACCCCGGTTCGGCAAGCCTGCCCTTCACCACCAGGCAGCCTCACGTCTCCCTTTCATCCCAGTGAAGCCAATGGGCCGCGCTAAAAAGCATGCATGCGCAGCCTCTCGCAAAATGTGTGACCGATAATCCCAAGTAATCATATTTCACAGGACGCTGCTGGTCACGCGTGACAGCCAGGCAAGATGTGGGATTTAGCCGAGGTGGGAGTCTGCTGCTCCGAGGGGCGCTTCCTCAAGCCCACTTGTAGAGCCCCTTAGTACCTCGCTCGTATCTTGGTGCCCTCCGTGTTCATGTGTTTCATTGGCCGAGCCGGGCGCAGCCACCGGAATTGTTTGTGCTCCTATCTGCAGGCGTACCTCAGCACGAACCGCGAGCTGTGCAGCAGATCACGTGGGCAGGGATTCTGTCCGAAAAGAAGTTAAGTTGCAGACTGCGGTTCAGATGCAACCGCAGCTGCCTGCTACGCAGATGTGCTGGATTTAGCAAACCGTTTAAAAAGGTTTGGTGCAAAGGCAAAATATTCCCAACAAGTCATTCTCAGGCTGAGCTGGAAGCGATACCCGACGGCGATCGTAGTCAATTTAAAATCCTTAACGTAGAATAAAAATAAAAGTTATGTTCATGCGTTTCCTGCCAAACTGCTAGAAAAAGGTAAACATTCATATCTGCCCCTGAATCCATGTCCCTAAATTACCTTCATGATGACACAGGTCATGGCCATCCATTATGCTGCGTCCAAATATAAAAAAAACATTTCCTCAGGTCTGGATTTGATCTCCAGCAGGGACGAGCTGACCAAGCGCTGCACGGCAGGCAGGAAGCAGGACTCAAACGTGGCCCCGAGACTCCGGGCCCAGCCTGGAAAGGCCAGTGGATGGGGAGGGGCCTCAGGTGCTCTGCTTGCCTCTTTATTTGCAAATCAAAATCTTTTGTCCATATCGCCGTTTGACCGTGCTTGGGGCCGTCACCTTAACCTGAGAGTCACCGGTTGGGGTCCCGGCTCCTGCCGAAGCACCGCTGAGCAAGGCACTTACCTGAAAATGATGCAGCAAAGCACCATGGTGTGTACAGCAAAAGGGTAAATCTTTACAGAGCTGATCATCCAATGCTGTAAGCCACCTCGGAGAAGAAGTCAGGCTGTACGTGCATGCTGAGATGATGTTGACCGCGATACCACAGGAACCGTGCGGGCATGGGGACAACTTGTGTTTTGTCGTCATGGCATGGAGTGGGCGGTGTGAGGGAGCACGCAGGGGACACTGAAGCAAGTGGGGAGTGACAGGAGGGGATAGAACCTCCTTCCACACACACTTGCCTCTGCAGGGAAAACTGCACCAGAAGAGACTGTAAAACACAGCACGTTCCCCAGAAGTCTCTCGCAGTCTCGTCCCGCGCATGTCGGCTGAGGACGCATCTTGGCACGGCGCCGCCTTATTTACAGCAAATCTTCGCGACGTACGAAAGCCGACAAAGACGGCGCTGCGTTGGAGCCGCTATCCCTGGAAGAAAGCGGGCTTTAAAATTCTTAGAGGGCGTAATGGTAGGAAGCGGGCGAACTCCGACGAAGGCCAAAAAAGCGCAGCATTGCGGGCAACGCTCTTATCAGATTGGGTTTGCGTCTTGCCCAGCAGGGACTGCTTCATTCACAAAGTAGACTGGGAATATTGCCAGATGGTTACGGCACTACGCTTGCAGCTACCGAAGCAGAACGCGGACGACACCAACAACTGCTCACAATGTTTGTAGCGAAGCGGCCAACAGACGGACGGTGCTGGCCTGGGTGCTGCTCCTGCGGGAGGTCTTGGACCAGGCTTGAGCCACACGTGGTACCTGGGTTGCTGGGGTGGCACGCACGTGGGCGGCGATGGGGCAGCATCTTTGCTTGTCCCTCTGCCTTGCACCCCCGTCGCCATGGCTGAGCATCAAAGCAGATGGCGGGAATCTGCGTGCAGCACCCAGTTTCTTTCCAAAGTGCTAAGCTGCTTCTGCGCATTTTTGCGAGGGCTTAGAACTGGCTGACAAGGGCAACGATTAGTAAGAAAATTTACGTGAAGTGGATTTGCGGTGCTCCGTAGCGGCAAAGCACAATATCTTACGTTTTAAAAGTGTCACGGCGAGGTCGGGAAAACAGTGACGATTTTCGGAAGAGCGGCAAATGCAGGAAGATGCGACGGGCAGAGTCCCGACTTTTGGGTCCAGTCGATTCCTCGCCGCCATTTAAGCCAATTAGCAGGAAGCGGGGGCTAACACCTTGAGAAGTGCGCATGGTGGAAAATCAATGCGTGTTAAACCTTTAGTTCAGATATAAACAGCTGGATAAGTTGAGATCAATAGGGTTAGATCCTGCTGCAAATGGTCAATATTTCATCAGTCGAGTTGGCTGAGGAACGCCCGCCGCCGAGCTGCAGTTCTGCCGCACGCAGGAAGGAGCGCTGCTATGGGATGTTAATGATGTCTGCGCACCGACTGACACCGATAAATTGATGCGGTTAAAGCACGGAGCCAACACAGAGGGGCCTAGTGAAAAATAATAAAACAAAAAACTTTGTCCTTATTGATTTTTTCCCTCCGTTTGATTCTTTTAGGGCCGAATCGCTCGTCTTTGGTTTAACACAGACATCAAGAGCAGACCCAATTGAACGCTGCAATATCTTTCCGCTTTCCTGCCAAAGAGCCGAAACCTTGTTACTTTGCTCCCTGTTTGGTCCCTGTGTTTGCCTTTCATTCCATTCCCTTCATTTAACAATTTAGTGGCGAGTTCCTAGGCTCCCGATTTGAAGTTCGAGGTCTGGGCCTGCCGTCGCACCCCTTGACGCGCATCTTAACCTGACTTTGTTTCGTTCGAACCAAGCTGCACAGAAATATATGAACCACGGAAGCAAATAAGCAATAAAAATAAATATGCTTGAGGATGAGCACAGCTGGCACAAATCTCATTCCCAGAAATTACTAAAGGCAGCACTGATTTTGCCCATACATTCACATTAAATCAATCACACAAACATAAATCCACTAAGTGTTCCCTCCATGGTTGGGAGACAATATTTATTGCACCTTGTCAGCGGTTTCAACAACAGTGGATAAATGAGCAAATATAGGAGCATCGCTTTGAGGAAGGAGCAAACTCTGCCTAGCATATGTCCACATAAATAATTAATAGATCCCAAAATAAATAAAGGGCTTGTCGAGGTTCCTTTCGACACGGTGGGTTTATTTACTTTGAAGGGCACTGTTTATCCCACGCTGCTCCAATCTCACCCCCTAATAGGCACTCCGTTTACTTTTAAAGCACTTCCCTCCATGCAGGAGCCCTTACACCACAGCGAAGGTATTTTTCACTTTGTTTCTGGCACTGATGCGCAACCTAAGAGGGGGTCTCGACGCCCGAGACTTTGCCCCTCCATTTTCACGCTGTAGTCTCCACCCTCGCCGCATCAGCCTCGCCTCTTCACGCGCCGAGAGCGGTCGGCACCGCGCAGCAGCGGGCCGGCTTGGCTGCGGTTCTCGGCTGCCGGCCTCCCGCAGAGGGGCCGTCGGGGATCATCGCCTCCCCTTTCGCCTCTTAACTCCGTGGTTGTGTACTTTGCCACCGGAGGTCACAATCTCTTCCGGTCTTTTCTGACTTCGACGGTTGTTCCGACCATTTTCAACCCTCTAGCCCGCGGCCTCCGTTCATTCGTGTTCGTTTCGCTCGAAAGGATCAACGGTTTAGACCGAAGCATTTAGTCTTTCTGCCAAAACCCTAAACAAACAAGCGATAGCGCCGATTTCCCCTTTGTCCAACGAAGGGTCTGGCAGAAAAACAGAGGAACCCCGTGTGTTTAGTGCGAGCGGGTGCACCACCGACCCCCGCTGTACTTCTAATGGGGCGTTTCCCCTCGCCCTGCCCGCACCGCCCTGCTGCCTTGCCCGCCCGCCCGCCGTCGCCTGTTTTTCACATGTGGTGCGCATTAGGCACGGTGTCTCACAGACGTGGGCCTCCCAAGCCCAAGTCCAAACTACTGCAGAGCCCGACCTGCGAGACAGCGCCGGCCAAAGGATGGTTTTCACAGCTGGGCCAAATTGAGTGGAAAAAAGGATGAGAAAGAATGAAAGGGAAGGAGGAGGAGTAGTGGGGGGGGGGCTTGGAACAGGAAAAAAAGCAGAAATCCAATGATGCTAAAGAGGGAGTTGCTGGAAAGCGAGAAGTGTACAATTACGAGGCGGGGGTAGCGACCGCTCGGTCGGCGCCCACACACGGTACGGCCCAATTACGGACGAGTCTGGGGGGGGGGGTGCAGAGACAGCGGGCGTTTCAGTAGCCGTGCACTCGCCGGGTGGAGGGGCAGCGTCTGCAGACGCAGGAGATGGAGTCCATATGCTGGCTGTTATTTCAGGAGGAAGTCATGAACGCAATGGAAATGCTCGGTGCCGTTTTCTGAAGTCTCCTCTGAGCGTTTCTTTGTGCGAGCGCGTGCACGTCTTCACTTTTAATCGGAGCGCCCGCGTGAATGACGCACGCCCGCCCCCGACGGCGTTGCAAATCCGCCGCGTCCGCTCAAGCCTCTCGTGTTTGTGTTTATCGTGTTTACCATCTGCAGAATTAATCGAAACAAAAGCAGCAATTACACCTACGAGCAATGAAAATCGCATCCATCGCCGAGAATCTCTTATGCTGACAGAATGGTATTAAGCAATAATGAATACAAATGATCGCAACAAATTCAAAGAGCAATAATAAAAACTACGATGGCAATGAGCGGTGACGGGAACAGCAGCATCGCCGCCGACCGCTAAGATTGCGACAAAGTGCTCGCTTGGGCCGGGCCCCCGACCATCTTAAGTCCCCTGCGACTTTCGGCTACCGGACAGCGCCGGGGTTTCTCTTCGGCCGCAGGGCGACGGAGCTCCGGCTAGGCCGGTACGCACGAGCGGGACGTGGCTCGGCGAGGCTCCCGCATGGAGAAACAATTAATATGCACTCATCCATTTTTTAACACCAAATTCAATTAGACCGAAATGGTAAAATATGGCCCGGGCAGCGCCTTCTGTTTCAGCGCCAGGGCTGACATTTCCACTAATGAAGGCAGGGCTTGCAGCCGAGAGCATCCGTCACACTAGGCCCGTCACCGGGACGATGGCCCCCGCAGCCACAGCGGCGATCCTGCAGCCCCCACCCTCCACCCCCCGCGAGGGGCCAGCGCTGACCACCTTCCTTTTGCCTGCTCCGGATAATGGCTAATGTCACATGTGAGGCTGCTAATGCAATACTGCGTGGTTCTAATAGCTTCCGTCCGTGTCAAAGCCACCCGGCTTGGGAGCGAATCCGTTCCGGATGGTGGGACGTAGCTGTCGGCCGCGCGCGCTCCTCATCTTCTACACCAGGGTGAGCGTCACGCAGGCGGAGCTCTTTGTACAATAATGAAATCGTCGTGCGGACGGGTGCCCGGCAGCCGGAGGGCACGGAGAGGGCGACTGCCACGAGCAAACCGGACCCCGGTTGCGGGAGCAAAGTTTTTCTCCGCGCCGATTTCCTCCTGACAAAGCGCGCAGCGACACACGCCCGCACGGGTGCTCTGCCGGCTCTTAGCCGATTCGCTGCCGGAATGCGCGCCGGAAGCGAACCGGTTCAAAGCCGCGCTTTCAGCTGCTCCGAAGAGGGCCAGGTTCTCCCTCCGAGAACTTAAATTGGCTTTTGTGCTTTTCACATCCTCTCGTGCGCATGCTAGGGCTGAGGTTGCTGTGGATGCCTCCTCTCTGTTTATGTAATTGTTTCTAATCTCCCCGGTAATAAAAGAGAATTCCATCCCGCAGTGATGCAGCGAGAAATTTAGGGCCGCAGTTAAAACCTGACACCGGCAATAACAGGACTTGGGCATAAGCCTAATTAAACGATCGCTTCCATTCTGCGGGCGGCCATTTTTATCGGGCGGGGGGGGGGGCGTTCGCATGGAGCGGGGTGGGGTGTGGGGGGGTGCCGTTAATTACCACATAAGAAGCATTAATGACTTGCTTCTCCTCCATCTCTTTGAGGAAAGGTCATGCGAACAGTATTTGCCATTAATCTCTCCAAATGTAGACACACAGTGACCGTATCAGAACATCGCGCTATGAAATGGTCAGCGAAAAGGTGCTCAAAATTCAAAACATTTGCTCTCCATCGCCTTAAAAGGGACGGCAGAAGTGACACGGCTTTGGATCGTGGAACAAAGGTGACACGGCTTTGGCTCCCCGCACCACCGCCAAGCCCGAACCGCTCGCCATTTACGGGGGAAAAAAGGGGTTCTGTCCCCATCTGACGGGTGACGCGACTCTTGGGGAAAACCGGAAGAAGCTACCTGGGAAGAACGCACTTTGCTGCTTTTGAGAGCGCGCAAGCACCGAAACTCTCTCGAATCACGCAAACAAGCATCTCGTGCGGATTTATGTCCATGTTTCAGTTTTTTGTATTTGCTCCTCCTAAATTATCCACTGCTGCATTGCGTACCCGTGTCGTATCGACTCCGAGCGTCTACTTTTTTACTGCCGATCACGATGTTCTCGTTCGTCTCATCCAACTGTTTGGTAGTAAAACTTTACTATCCGAAGGCGTTAATATATTGAAACGAACAAGATAATGCACAGGAAGCTGTTGCTGCCAAGAAAGAGTAGAGGCGCACCTGACGCAAACCTCGTACCTTGCCTGCTCTCGGCAGCGCCGACGCTTTATTGCGTGGCGCTTATTTGAATTTCCGAATTCCGAAGATGAGGGCCTTCCAGCATTTATTAGCAGCGCCTTTAAATGAACAGACTGTGCGGCAAGTTGTAAAGCAGATGGGCGACCGACTGCGGTCCGTGTTGCTGCACAGCAATCCGACCAAACCGCACTTTGGCCGGCGCCGCTGCGCCAGGCCGACTTTATTTCATTTCATAGGAAACGAAGGCCGAAAAACGGCAGGACGCGAGCTCAGCGGGATGTCGTTCCTTCAGCCTGGATTCGTGCGCATTTTGTGCGTCGGCCGAGGCAGAGCTTAAATGGATATTCCTTAGGAGGCAGAAATTAAACAGCATTTCTCATTTCGAAACCATTAATTCGGAAAGACCCGCGCAGCCGTCTTGCTAAAACGCCGAACAAGAAGCGGTTATTGCATTTTCAAATATTGCTTTTAATTACGGGCATTGTTCCGCCCTCGGAGAAACGGAGGAACGTTTGCCTTTTGCAACACCGACCGCAGGACTTGGGCCCACATCCAGGCTCCCTGTCCGACCGCCTCTTGTTGTGCTTTTGCATTTATTGTCTCCGAATGCCCTGGGTGTTAAATCTCGGATGTTACGGGGTCAACCGACTGCGGCTCATTATCTCATAGCCGGTAATAAAGTACGAGTGACCCCAAAGAGAGAGGTCCTTTTTATTTGCTGCAATTTGACATCCGAATTCAACGAAAGCGCTAATAAGGCGGGGATATTTGGCTATGAATAATAGCGCAACATGGAAGAATATGGAGAATATGAGCATTAGCCTTTAAGAGGGGGTGAGGTTGGCTGGGGGGCACGGTTTTGATTTTGCTGCTGGGATGCATTCAAATTAAGTGCGGAGGCTGAAATGCTGAAATGCCCTCCGCTTTGAGATCTCAGCAACAAACAGTTGCCGTTGGGGAAACGCGGAGGGCTGGCACGCCGACGGGGCAGCGAAGACGGGAACGTAATTTTACAAAGGCCATCGATTAAAAACAAACAAGTTCGTAACCAGAGTGAGCAAAAGAAATTACGCAGCGTACATTAAAAAAAATAAGAAATAAAAAATTGAAAGGCCTCCTGTTAGTATTAAAGGCCGAACGTCCGATATTTCTCGCATTTAACGTTAATTTGCTGTCTAGCGGCTGAGCGACTTTCGGATGAGTCCATTACGGCGGAGGAAGATTCGGGGTGATCCGGCGGCGCCTCGGCGTAACTGTGCCCCCGCTCGCGTGTTCGAGCCCCTTTCCCAGGAAAACTTCCCAGCCTCTTTTATTATCTGTGCACCGCTGCCGTTTCTTACCAAACACACAGCGGTCGGGAGCACATTAGGCAGGAGAGAGTCGGGCAATTTAATGGCGGCAAGTTGCTACGGGGAGGCTGTCAAGAGCCTCGCGACGGCAGTTCCTAGAGTGAGGAGAACCTTTTTCGCGGTGCGGCGAACTGGGGGCGCGCAGGGAACGGCCACCTTTTTTAGCACCGATTGGCAAATGGACCCGTGGCTCCCCCTCAACTTACCGCTGGCCAGGCCTGCTGGGAACAATTTCGAGCCATTTCTGTAATCTCTGCTCAACAACTCGCTGCAGGAAAAGTGGCGTCGGTTTCCATTTGCGGCGTGAAACTGCAGATGACACCACAGCGACGGTCGGTAAACAGAAGAGGGGCCGAAAAGAACGGCGTCCGCACGTTATGCAGCCGTTTTAACTATTTATCGAGCTGCGGAGAGAACGCGGCGGAAGTCGGAGGAACGCGGCTTTGAAAATAAAAGATCGCTTAGACGTTAATGACGCTGCTACGTATTCTTCGAGCTATCAATTATTAATGGGCGCTTTTGAGCATCGAGACGAAAAGTCACATTTGTTTAGAGTCGTGGCCACGGAAACGGTAAAATGCCGCAGCGCGGCGCATATTACGGCCCTCGGACCGAGCAGTTTGGATTTCAAAAGCTCTCGCTCTCAAAGAGAATTATGTATTTGACTTTATTACCGATATCAAGTTAGCGCAATAGCAAATTATCAGTAAAGTTGAAAATGCTTTATATGGTTAATGAAAAGATACACGAAAGGGAAATGTTATTCTTATATGTATTCTGTTCTTATCGGTCAATGAACGTTCGCAGCATTTCGGCACAATCCTTGCGTCGCCTTACGTTTATTTGTAATTGCATTGCGTGCTCCGTGTTGCGGTTTTTAAAAGTTAATAAAACAGTCGAGCTGCCTGGGCTTGCAGGAATTTCTAGGGCTGCGGATTCAATAGAACGTTTGTGCCGAATCATTAAAATATCAAAGTTTTCCTGAATTATTACATATGGGAAGAGTAAATAAAGGAAATAGCTGGTCTTGTTAAATGGGAATGGATGTAGGTCTGCATCCGCATCCCAACGCGAGCCTCCGCGAGCGTCAGGTGAGGGCAAGCGTCTGTGGCCGAGAAGGAGAAACAAGCTTTTGTACTACCGCGCGTTGGGAATAAAACCACACGTGGAAACAAGTGCCAAGCGTGAAAGCAGGTGGAAGCGTATAAAAGGACGGGTGGAAGGGGTGCGGGGCAAGGCCTTCGCTTTCCGGTTTCTAATTCCGCACCTCCGGGGTCTTCCCGCACCGATTCTTCGGTTCCGCGTGCACGAGAGGACGGCGCTCTGTTCAAATCTCTGCGCTTCAAAAGTCTTGAACCTCCGTTCCCCGACCCGGCAAATCGTAAATGACAGACAACTTGAGAGCGGAAAGAAATGAATTGCAACTCGGACAAAAGACAGAACGGCTGCTTAATTTGCACTTGCAGGCTGGGTGGGGAATTAATTCATTTAGTCTCACCTTTCATTCCAAGCCGTTTTGCTTTGCGGGCTGCAGAAGGCGCGTGTTTTGTGCACGGGTTTCATTTTGCCCATTTTCTAATGAATAAAGAATCACGGTGCATTGTTTTTACAGCGAATTGTGCTCGAGCAATAGAAAAGGAAACAAAAAGCGAGATTTCTGAACCGCGAAGCCCGCGCGGTCGGCCTGCACGCTCAGTGCAGCGGACAGCAGTCGCGGAGGGAAGCGAAAGGCGGCTCTGGTTGACGCGTAACGCGCGCTGCCTTGACGCGCGCCGGCATGGGCCGACGGGCCGAGCGCCGACTCTGCTCGCCGCTTGCCGGCCGCTCCGGCCCGCGGACACCTTCGCTCGTGCTGATTTAGCCGGGCCGCGGATTAAAGCAAACACAGAGTTCTGCTGTTTTAGCTCCCATTATTAGCTCACCTTTCCAAGAAACACACGTAGGAAAAGAATGTACCGAA
This sequence comes from Heterotis niloticus, assembly GCA_018136845.1. Taxonomy (NCBI): domain Eukaryota; kingdom Metazoa; phylum Chordata; class Actinopteri; order Osteoglossiformes; family Osteoglossidae; genus Heterotis; species Heterotis niloticus. The sequence goes on along the minus strand of CM030894.1, from coordinate 26,872,695 downwards.
AACTTGAAAAACTACCTTGTGAAACCAAACCAAAGCAAACAATAAAATAGCTTTAACCGAGACTTTTTTTCGCAGACGGCCAAAGACGAGCACGTTTTTCGGCGGTAACAGAACAGAAGCGGACACGTGTGGAAGCAACCTGTGGTTACGCCAGCCTGGGTCGGGCACAGGAGCGAAAGCTGGAAGCGGGGTTCGAGGATATGGAAAAAGACAAGAAGACAGAGAGAGAGAGAGAGAGAGAGAGAGCGGTAAAGAGGTGGCAGGAAAAAGGCCGTGATGGGGAAGGGGGAGGAAAAGTAAGAGCTGACGGCAGAATGAGGGAGGACGAGAAGAGAAAAGAGAGGGAGAGCGGCTGAGACAGGCAGCAGCACAGAATGAAGGTGGTGGGGAGAGAGAGAGAGAGAGAGAGAGAGAGAGAGAGCGGTAAAGAGGTGGCCGGAAAAAGGCCGTGATGGGTAAGGGGGAGGAAAAGTAAGAGCTGACGGCAGAATGAGGGAGGACGAGAAGAGAAAAGAGAGGGAGACCGGTTGAGACAGGCAGCAGCACAGAATGAAGGTGGTGGGGAGAGAGCGAGCGAGAGAGAGAGAGAGATGCAGAAGCAGCGAAGGGCGCCAAGTGGCAATGACCTCCTTTAGGCCGCGCAACAAAGGACCTCCGTCTCCCGGCGAAGCGGCCGCAACAAAACAAAGAAAAAGCGTTGGAAAAGCGGCGCGGACGGCTCGGCCGAACTCCGAAGCCCAATCCCGGGAAAAAGAGCGCTATCGCGCATCTTTAAATATTGCGATTTGACTTTGAACAAAGTGACTTTTGAAGTGAAAGAAGCCGTTTCCCCTTTTCGCTTTTTTTTCCCTTCTTCTCCTTTCTTTCCCCCCCGTACATTTTAATGCTCCCCGCTCTATCATGCAAATCCCCATTCAAATTATTAGAGTATTAGAGCCCTCAGCACTAATGTCAGTGAGACAAAATGAGATGGGGGACTTAAGCACCTAACGAACAATGAAATTTCAAAGCCCTGGGACAGGACAATTAAGCAGCAGGCTTAGCCAATGATGAAAATTTATTGCTATCTAATACATATTTCTATTTTCTGAACACTAACCAATTTGAATGTGATTAAGGAGGGGGTGGGGAGGTGTTCATTAAAGTATAGCGAGAGTAGAGGTCTATATTGGAGTGGCTTTTGATGTTAAATTACAAATATGCACGCGAAATCTTATTTATTGTCTTCTGGCCGCGCATTGTTTCTTCCGTTCCTCTTAAACGGTCTTTAACCCTCCTCCGGCTGCCGACGGGAGGAGGCCCGGACGCGCGGAATGTAATTTCTTATCGCCGCCCCTTTCGATCCGAACGACACCGGACCCCGAACGTTTTGCGTCGAGGCGACGCGGGGCCCCCGGGCGGCCCTCGGGTCGCGGGGGCCGAGGCCCGGGCGTGACCCGGCGGCACTTTGGCGACCGGAGGGCGGAGGCGGGGCCGGAGCAGCGCGAGCGTGCGGAAAGAGCGAAGGCGGCGGGAGAAACGAGAGGCGGAAGCACGGGCGAGGACGTTTCTCGCGCCTCACCTTAAAATGTACTTTCATTTGCGCTCCGAGAAGAGGACTCGCACGCGCATACATCTCTTTCACTTGTAGGAAGGGAGCGTTTCCATTAATTCCCTTTAATAAATGCAGTCTCAGGCACAGTTTAACAGGGATAAAGGACATTTTCATTAACTTTCTTTATATTTAATGTTCAATTAGTCCTGGGTATAACTGGACACTAATAAGATGGAAATATGGGGGAAAATTAATGTTCCAGTAGGAATAGACCAAGCGATTGATATTCACCCTGTGCAACATTTTACCCGCAGTCCACACCCGGCCTGCACCAGATTTGCAAACACACTCGCGAGCGTGCACACATTCACCTGCCTGTCCCTGTGTGTGCACAACAGGGCGCGCGCGCACACATGCACACACGCGGCGTGAAGTTCTGAAGGATGACACGGAGGTTATGGGCGGGGGGCGCGATAGGATGCCAAACCGCGGAAGAACGCAGATGCGAACGTCCTGTTGGGTGTTTGAACCAAGCGGAGCGGAAGGGAAACTCGCACCATTTTGCGTGGCACCGAACCAGGATCGGAACAAAATTGGTCTGAGGCTTAAAACATTTAGGCGTAAAGAACATTCGGCAAACTCTTTTATTTTAAGACATATCGCAGCTCATTCCTTTTAATACGCTTTATGTATTTGGGTCACGCACATAAGAACGGAGACAACATTTTCCGGTTCTTGTGTATTGTTTTTTTCTAGCGAAATAAAACTGTGTTTCTTTCTTTTTTCCCCTCCGTCTTTCCCAGTTTACTCGTGGTCACGCACACAGGTTCCCTCGACGGAAATGCTCTCCACGGCACCCAGAACGCAAAGGAACTTCTTGCGCTTGGTGGTAAAATTTCAGTGGGACCTCCGGAGGGGTGACGGCCGGTGTCCAGGTGAGCGTTTGTCCAAGGCGGGGAGCGGGCTGCTCTGTGGACACGGGCGTCCATTTTCAAAGGCCACGGTGAAAATTTGTCGGCAAAAATTCACCTGGGAGGGGAGCCGCTACTAAGAATTTAGGTAAAAGCCTGCTCCACAGGAACTGGTTACCCAGCGGGTTACCCCCCGTGGAGTCTGTCTGTCTGCCTGCCTGCAGGTACTTTGTTCACAGAATCAGTGCCGCTGGGAAGCGTGGATCCAGCACTGCTGTCACAGGTGGCCTGCGTGTAGCGACAAAGTACGAGCGGTCTTCTCGGGGGCTTCGGCTGAGACAGCATCCCTCCCCCAGCCCACATCTGCAGACAGTGACCTCATCCGGGCCGATGGCGGCTGCAGATGGCACGCGCGTCGCGGAATCGCACCCGGGTCCCAGCTCCTCGCGCGTACCCCGCCGCTCCGAAATGCCGGTCGGCCGAGAGTTGCGAAAAGACGTCGCCGGGGGTCAAAAAACGACACCGTCGAGCCCCCCGCCCCTGCCGTCGGGGGGCTCAATCTGTTGTGAGGCAAAAGCACATTAAGGGAGCCTGCGGAACTGGCGTGGCATCGCCTGGATAGCCGCTGTTTTATAATGGCAACCATAAATATTTCTAATTGAAGAGGCATGGGGGAAAAAACGGGGTTTGCCTCTTTAAAGACACCTTGGCTTTACTGCGGATGAATGATGTTGCTATTTAGCACGTAATTTCTCCTGGTGAGATGAGCGGCCATTTTTAATGCGATTATTAAAGGAAATGACTCTGTCTGATCAGATAGGCCAGTGTTTTAATTTGCCACACATTTTCCCTCTTAGCGCGGCGCAGATTCCTCCGGGATGGAAGGAGATAAAAGGACCCCTTCGTAAATAGCCGATTACTCCCTCCGTGTGGAAGGAACGCAAGATGGTAATAACAAAAACAATATATCCCCATCCAGCGTGACTCGCGTGGGGAAAGGGAAAAAAAAGGCCTATTTGTCAGCATATCCCCCACCACATATCGCCTTCTATTGCAGGAAGTCTGACGTCAAAGTGGGAGCCAGCGGCGCATAAACAAAGCCAGAGGGATCCGTCACAGCCCAGTTCTTGCCGGCAAACCTGGCCGAATTAGATCGCGAGCCACCGCGGGCTGCTTACCGCGTTTTCGCGTTTTTCGCCGTCATTGTGTCGACTGCACGGAGCAAAGGGAATGAGAAGCGTTGGCAGAAATCCCATAACCGAAATGAGATTTAAATTATGCCATCGTCGTCGTCGGCGACGGCGGCGGCGTCGCTTAAATGGGCCGGCGTTTCCGTCCCTCCCGAACTCGGTTGGCCGAGGGCGTCGACGTTCGCGCTGCGCTCGATTTTCACGTCGGCGGCCAAGGAGGCGATTTGCCGAAAACGCCGCTCGGATTTGACTGGCTGAGCGACGCTATCAATTGAGCAACAAAAACAGATAACCTCCGAATTTTATACTCCACCACCAGCATTAACCGCCTTACAGTTGCACCCACTGTGTGTATGGGGGTGGGGGGGTGGGGTACTGCAGGGATTTCTACCCATTAACATGCACACGTGGCAATTTAGGCAGAACAAGATGTTTGTGTTTGACTGCTTGTGGGCAATTTTTCTTCCCTTTTCACAGAAATCGAGGAAGCAGAGACAGAGAGGGGGGCGGAGGGAAGGCCGATTTCCCGATTAAAAGAGCGCCTTCGCCCCTGTACTTGCGGGCACGCGGAGCCACACATGCCGCGAATCCGTATAGCTCAATATAAAGTGTTAATTCCCTTCATTAGTTTCTTCCTAGATGGCGGATTTAATTTGTAGTTGTCTTTTCGCGAGCTGGCAAGCGAAATTGAATTTGCGGGCGCGGCTCCGCACACCGATTCCTGTGTTGCCGACGCCGACCCGTTTCGTTTTTTTCCTCCGCCGCTCGATAAATCGACGCGGATTACAAACAGAGTTAAAGATGGGTAATTAAATGGGACCGAAGCATTTCGCTCTCCTTGTTACCAGGAGAGATGCCATTACAAACCGATCGGACGCTCAGAGCCGCGGCTTCGCGTCGGGCATCTTAATCAGGCCCGCGAAGACAAACGTAATAATGATGATGATGATAAGAAGAGGAAGAGGAAGGAGAGGGAGACGACGTATCGGATAAGTGCAGCGCGCGCGCGCGAGGCGCAAATAAACCCGAACGTCGATGGCGGGTGCTATGAGACGGCCGAGAGGTGGGGTAAGGCCGGCGGCGGGGTGAGGCCGCCGAGAGGAAGAAAAGAGCAAGACGCCGCGGATCCCCGTTTCCACCCGGCGCTGTCACTTGCTCACATGGGCGCCAACCCCCCTCCAGACGTAATGAAACACTTAGTCTGTTTCAATTAAGCGCCCGGTTTTCCCCCCAACATGACTTTATGGAAAAATTAATTAGTCAATTAGCCAATTAACATCTGAACAGGGCTTTGTGTTAACAAGGTTTTTACAAGCGGCTGTAACCCCTTCTGTAATGACACCACAGTCTGCTGCTACCCAGGGACTTGAGCACAGAAGCCTCCCTGCCTGACGGCTGCCGGGCCCGCCTGCCTCTCCGTCTGGCCCGCGCTGCAGGAGACGGGGCGGCCTTCGATCGCGCGGCCGAATTTGCGGTCGCCCGCGACAACAACGGAGACGCAAACGGTGACCGGGCAAACTTTGCCGACCGCCGCACTTCTCCGTGCTTTGTGCGAACGACACGCCGGTTCCGCGTGATGTTCGTCCCAAGGCCCCCTTAGATGGGAGGATCTCCCGGGGGGGGTCAGAGGTCACGGGGGGGGGACGCGCATTTCTGCACGCTCCTCACTCAGACGCGTCAGCTTTAACCGGGTCCGGGGGAAGTCAAAGGACACGCGGGGGGCGGAGGAAGAGGCTTCGACCGAGAGAGGCCCCAGAATTTCGGAGGGAGCCCAGAAAGAGCTCTCACGCAGAGGTCGGCTGCGATTTACAACATCCCAGCGAGCTGCCACCGATTGCAAGTAGCGGCCTGCTCCCCATTAAAGAGAGCTAAAGGCTTCTTGAGAATGTTTATTTTCTCGTCCCGTCTCTCTAAACAATCCCCTAAAAGGGCGAGCAGCTGTTTGGGGAATGTTTGCGCACCAAATGTTGTTCCTCTCGCTTCCTTTTTCCATGACAACCTCTACCCCAGCCAGATAAGAAGGAGCAAGTGCTCCTGGCAGAACAAGTGTCCCACTAGCGGAACGCTGCCTAAAGGTTCCCAGCTTGTGGAGAGGAAGGAGATGCTGGGAGGCTGCGTCGCTTTGTTCGCCACCTTCCTGCGCTTCTGTGTTTCGCGCAAGATTTTTGCACTCTCCTTCGCTCTCAGTTCGCAACCTGAGAAAAACATCTACTGCCTTCGAGGAAGCAGGACTGTAAAAAGGCTCACTCGCGACTCGGCAGTCCCGCGCAAATGCGGGCAAACAAAGGCCCGGCCGCCCGGTTTGCGGCAGAGCGTTGCACTCCGAGCGTTAAGCCCCTTTTAAAAAGTGCTGCGGAAAATCCGCTCGGTCGAACCCGAGCGGTTTGAGCAGTTCAGCCCTTCTGTGTAAACAGCACAAGCGTTCGCCCTACATGGACACGCCTGGCTCTACGCATGCAGGGTCAATATGTGTGGACGTTCAGCCCATTACTAACGGGTTCTGGCAGAAATATATGTAGCTCGGTCCCTTCGCGACAACTCCTGCTCCTTTGCTCAGTGTTCTCCGTCTTGGCTTTAAGATTAAAGGCAGGATATAAACAGCACTGAAGGATAAGTTTAATGGTTCGGGCGTCAAAGCACTTAGCATGCTGTGTCATTTTTGTTTTATATCACTTTATGGACCTTTTTTCTCCATCCGCTCGCAAGTACCCTAAAGAGGAACACACGATTATCAGCCCAAATAGTGGAAGAAGGCAAAGAATACATCATAAATAATGCATTTTTCATAGCGCACGTCTGGCCACGTGCACGGTCAGTTTCTCATTGCTGACTTGGCTTCTTATGTAACTGTGGCTGTCGTACATTCTTCATCTCAAAGCCATGCTGAAAAACTTATTACTTGGGTCTCATTAGGTTTTAACTTACTTCATATTTTGGATGTGAAATTAATAATTGAAAACATCTGGCAATCTGAGTCATTTAGCAGCGTTGTGCTTCGTAGAACCTCGTGAACTTTTGTGCTAAAGAAGAGAGGCAGACGCACTTGGTTGAGCGAAAGTTTTGCGGGGCAGCTTCAGCACACCGGCAAAAGCTGGGCATCCTCAAAGAGTTTATTACCTTGGCGCAAACACGAGACGCCGCGTTTTGCTTGCGTTTGGGCTACGGCCCTCGACCGCACGTCAGCCGACAGGGCGACACTTCAGCAAAACGCGCAACTTTTTCGTTGCGGATGCCCTTCGGAAAATGTCACGATTTGCTTTGTTTGCCACGGACGGCACTGCAGTCAGAAATTAGGGAAACATTGCCGAAGAATGTTCGCGCGCTTCCTGTAGCGAAGGAAACCTCCGGCTCGGCGGTGTGTACACACGTTTTAAAGCTCCACTTTCCTCAGCCCTGAAGGAAGTGCAGTGAAATGGACCTGTGGTGAGGCTGATATATTCCAGATGAAAAAACAGCAAAATGAAACAGAGCAGCCATTACTCTGACACCGAGAGAGAGGAGTGTTCCTCCTTTCAGAAAGCGCACGGCTCATCCGAGGTCTGGGCCGCACTGCTCAAAGGATGCTTACTCCTCAGCTCAGGAATCCGGCGCAGCTCCTTCATCCAGGACCTGGAAGCCGGTCGTACAAATTCCCCGAAATGAATCTCCAAGAGAGAACAGTGGGCCCTTAGTCACAACAACTTTCTCTTTTTTTACCGGAAACCGGCAGCTGTAAGCAAACAAACTTTCCATTTCGAGGAAATATGTTTGCGTGCTTGAGCAATGAGGCACAAAAACATCTTTAAGGTCCAGCGGGACTGCGGTCTGTTGCTGTCACTGGAGTGTCTTTTTTCATTCCGTCTTGTGGCTTAACAGCCACATTTATTAATAACCGATCCTGAATAATATTAATAACTGACCACGATTGATTCAAAATCAATACTTTGTCGCTTCATTTATACGTCACACTTTACTGATTTACAGCTGACAATTTGCATGTAAGCTCGCTCACTGGGGTTAAGCCGCTTTGCTAAGGATACTGCAGCCGGGCCCTTTGTGGGACTGGCAGCCATTTGTCCTTACCCACTGCGCCACTCTCGATCCTTTCAGAATACTTGGAATAATTGTACTTTTTGGACGCTTTTGCGATGTACAGACCCTGTATTAGGGTCGCAGGCAAACTAGCGCTCAACAGCCCTGGCGTGCCAGGCTCAAGCCAGGAACGGCTGCCGTTTTCATCTTGTCGACCTCCCTCTTTTCGGCGAAACATTTGAAAGATCGCGGACGTGCGTCGTGGTTATGAATTGCTTCCGATAAAGTGTCAACGCGACACGGAGAAGCAGCAAAGTCCTTCAAGAATGTGGGGAGATGATACGCGGCACGGTCGCCGGCAGGAGAGACGCTCCACACCGTGGCCGACATGCACAGGAGCACCAAACGCAGCGCCTGCCGTGCCGAGATGTTACACGCTGTACATTGTGTACACACTGCTACAGTCCTACACGGGGACGTTCCACACCACCTCACAGGGACGTTACGCTCTGCATCAGCTGTCTGCCCATCTCTTCGCTTGTCCACACAGGCATTACACATCACCACCTGTCCAGAGAGATGTTTCACATCGCGTCAGCCATCCCTACAGACCACAGATACTGCCTGCCTGCCTGCCTGCCTGCCTGCCTGCACAGACGTTGTACAAGGGACAAACATCAGCTGGCTGTTGACCTTCCTCTAGTTAGGGTTAGGGTTAAGGTTAGGGTTAGCGTGGGCGGTAAGATGAAAATATAAACTTGTGCTGAAAACAGACGGCCACCTTTCCGAGGTAACCTGATCATATGCGGCATTAACCAGAGCTAAAGGACTGCACTGGGAGAAGCCACTGTTGTGACTATTTGGAGGTTTTCTGACATCTGTGTGTAATCTGATAATGAAGCCGTGGAGCCAAAGTTTTCTGCTGGTTGCGCCATTTGTCAGTCGCTGCACAGAAACTCATCTCAAGATGCACAAAAATAAGGAGAGAGCTTTGCAAGATCAGGACAAGGGTTGTTCTTCCAAAAATGAAGTGCACAAAGCTGGGAAAGCAAAGGGCTTAAAAACATGTTGTGCATCCTGATGGTGGGACAGGATCTGACAACCCTCATCCCTCCAGGCAAAGAATTATCCCTACAGGAGAAGAACCACCTGCCAGCAAGGAAGGATTGCATGGAATCCACCGAGAACTCGACAAAAGCCTTCACCATTTCCAGGAGAGTGAGCGGACCAGGATTGGCCAGCTTCAGGTTGCCTGGCTTGGCCGTAGCCATCAGCCGGGACGTTGCCCTCCGCCAAGTCCAATGGGGCCGTTTCATGGGCCAGGTCACAGAGTCCAAGAGCGGCTGTGCCGTTTCTGAAACTGCAGGCCTTGCAGAGCAGGTGGGCACTTTATGTGGGCCACATCGGAGGGAAGATGCCGGAGCGCCAAAGGAAGGGATGGATCTCATGTAATCATTTGGTCTTTTCTGCAGGAGACACGCCTTGGAGTTACCAGGTCCATCTCTTGTGAAAATCCCAAGTTTGACACCAGCACTCTTGACAGTGTCACCAGCGAGTCCATTACACGCAGTCGTGGCCAAATAAACATTCAGGGGTTTATACATTGCATGCGCATGAAAAAGCGACTGCTCGCAGGGGAAGATAAGCTGCACATAGAAACAGCCGTCACTATGTGTCTGCAAACTAGGACGACACCAGCGGTCCAGACTGAAGCCACTTTTACTGGTTCCTCAGACACTTAACATTGGGGGCCCAATTGAAAGAACACCGCTGGTTGCAGGGCTGCCGCATGACTTTCAAGCTCATTTCTTTGGGGGGGGGGTTACCAGCTCAGGTGCGTAGAGGAACTGACCGCCATTTGGTTCATTGTCATGTTTGGAATGGCTTCTTTATTGGAGCTAGAAAGTTCTCCTGCGACTCCAAGTCAGTTCCTCGCTTCACGAAGGTCAGAGTGGTAGAGTTGAAGGAGCTGTGCTGTTCTCTCTCAGCAGAGCTCCCACCAGGGTGTCAGTTTGAAATTTGTTTCCCGCCCTTTTATGCAACTCAGCTGTGTGTCTCACTTCTCTCTCTCTCTCTCTCTCTCTCTCTCTCTCGCTCTCTCTCCTGTCTCAGTTCCTTGTGTCTCTTCCTTTCTCTCTACTTTACAGACTCTAGGTCTGGACTCCTGTGGCTGGACGAGACACCACTTCCATAATCGGATTTGTCCATGTGGAAAAACAAAACTGGCTGCAAAACAGAAAATGCCGTGTATTTTGTATACACGTCAGGTCTCATAAGCATAAGCTAAATTGGGGCCCTCCGTGCCGCGTGTGGGAAGGCCGAGGGACTGGGAAGCAACGTGCCGTAAATCCTGTTAATGTCCTAGCGTCCTTCTGAGAGCCTCATCGCGACATCTACTGCTCTGAGGGCAGGGGGTTCCAAACTCCCACACAGAGGACCATCGCAGGGCAGTACCACTCGATCCCTCGCTTCCACCCACCCTTGTCCTGCAGCTTCTTTCTTTGCCTTTGCACTGCTTGCAGCACCAGCTTCGCTTAACAAGGAGAAATCATTTCATTCATTCGTAACCTCTGAAGCACAGAAGCGGTTTGCTGATTCGTCATTTTTGCAGCTTTGGAGAAGTCGGCGTGTACAAATGAACAGATACTGCGCTCGCAACTAACACACTTTTCCTGGTCAGGACTGTAGAGTCGGACTGAGAAGATGAAAGCCTACTGCCAAACCAAGAAAAACTGAGTCAGATTAGTAGGCCTGTCATCTTATGTGAGAATAAGCGAAACAGTCGGTCAGTTTCCATTAATTATGCCATAAAGTATAATATAGTACAGAACGTAATGCTGTTATGCTCACCGAGGAACCCCGGATGAAGAAATTCCCAACCGACTACAACCTGGGGCAACGTGGCTCGGCCTCCGTGACAGAGCGCACGTAAATGAGCATTGGCAGCTTCGGAGGCCGCAGATCGCAACACGGATTTGGTTCCTATGTCCTGCAATGGCGGTTCAGCAAATCGGCCACGGGATTTTCTCAATGCCCCCAGCGATCCAAAACATTTGTGAAATCCATGTGGAGTGCAGTGTTGCCTGCTTTAAATGCTGTGGGCATTAATAATGCTGGATTTTCGCCTTCACGGGTTCATATTTGCTCATAAGCCCAGATGAACTGAAGGAATGAAATTACTGTACATTTTCAGCTTGCGAGCTCATTTCAGCCATGCATTCGTCTGCCTTTCGCCTCCAACTCAGACTGGGGTCCAAGAGGTTTATGTCTCAAATAGTTTTCCTTTGCACAAAGGGCTTTTCTTCGATACGGACTCGGCTCGGATTGTTATTTCGGATGCGAGACGCATCGCCAATTGTATGGCGCAGTTAATAAATCGCTCGGTTGCAAGGGAAGCCGAGACCAGAAGCAGGGGCTGGGACGCTCGTGTCTAATTGGGGTTTGGGAAGCAGACGGCCGCTGTTTGTTTCTGCACCAGGAGGAGTGCGGCAGCCTCGGTCATTTTCCCTCTCCTTGAATTGTACTTAAGGGCTCTGGAGGTGACAGGAAATGAGAGCACTCCACAGGGTGGAGGCGAACGCGCTGTGTGCGTTGTGTGTGTGTGTGTGTGTGTGTGTGTGTGTGTGTGTGTGTGTCTTGCTGGGATGGGTATTAGGAAACCTCCTTGAAGGGCTCACTAATTGAAATCCAGGAGATGTTACAGATAAGACTGCAAGGAAAACGTCCCTCCTTAACGTGGGTGAACCACATGCTGCCGTGGCCTACAGTATCCTGTCTGGGTCCATTATGTAATAGAGAAAATGTAAATCGCCAGTGCGTTATATTACATAAGCTCTTAGAACTTGTAGTCTAGTTTGACTTTGCTTTTAACCAAACAACTGTTTACAGTCACTTATGCAGCAGAATATTTTCTCTTCGAGCCCCCCGGTGTAAGAATCCTCAAGAGCAGACAGGAAAGGCATTTCGAAGCTTCTTGGATGCGGCTCACGTGGCACGACAGCCATCGCCAGCCAAAGTATTTCAAAACGTTCAGCCATTCGAGGGTAAGCAGGAATACGGTACGCTTGCAAATTACCGCGGGGTACGGCACTTTGTCCTTTTTATTTGCAAGATGATTTATGCATTCCTGCTTCGGCCTTTGAATCGCACGCTTAGGTTTTGTTTGTGAAGAAATACGTTTTGGGCGCACACTTTCTCTTAACTGCCGTGCGTTTTGCCAGCCCCCGCACTGGTCGAGCCGTGCTTTGCTGGGAGGATGAGGCTTCTGGGGAGAAATGTGTCCTCTGATGGATGGCACAGGTGGGGCAGCCTGTGGGGAGCGAGGGAACGCTGGGGAAACAGACACAAGCAAGCGCAGCACCGGTGCTTCAGCTGTAGCTCACCAGTGGTTCGCTTCTTGCAAAGAGAGCGATTTAGGAAGCAGCCTCAGACGGGGGGGCAGGAGGTGATGCCTCTGGGATCCAAAGCTTGGTGACAGTCGTGCTTAAGCAGCACTCTGCATACAGGTATTTGCTCCTCTGTCAGCACGCAGTCCCTGGCTGCACTGCACACATCACCGTCCCACCCTTTGGCTTTTGGAGCCACAGCACATCTGCACACTTGCAGAAGCTGGCAGCTGCTATCAAAGTCCTCAAAGACGTAGGTTCACTTCCTTCTGCTGTTAACTGCTTAAACCGATCTATTATAAGCTCCCTGTAAACCCACCAGATAAGGGGGTCCCAATTTTGGGTAGATTGCGTTGGGCCTGTGCACCGAGGTTAATAATAACTTTAGAGCGAGGCGAGTGCTGAATGGATGGCTGGGGAAGGAAAGAAGGACCTGATTTATCTGTCTAATGGAGAAAGTGTCTACAAGGGAGCGAGGGCTTTGGTGTCAGGCGACAGCTTTGGGCGCACGGGCAGCAGGGGAACACGCAGAAATGAGAGCTCAAGCTTCGGCCGACACCAAGATGGATGACGGCTCCGCTGGCCGTCGACGGCCCCGCTCTTCCGCTGCCTAACGGACTGGGATCCGAGCCGAGGAACCGCCAGCCTCAACCGCGGGCGCACGTTCGCCCGTGCCTTCCCGCAGATCCCTCTCTCGGGACTCCTTCAGCCCTCCAAGAGCAATGGGAAGCGCGCTCCCTCCAGGAGGGCCCGGCCCTCGCGCTAGTTCCCCGGTGCGGCATTTCAGGGAGCGATCCTCTCCCGGACGCATCTCTATCATCAAAGTCAAACACTCCAGAAGCCGCGAATTAAGGATGCGGCACGACACGGGAGACCCGGTGTGTGATATGTTTAAGCCAAGCACCTAATAAAAGATGCAGCAATACATATTCATGATAGGAATCTCATAATTAGTGAAACCCCCACATCTTCATGCATATTAATGGACGCGGCCGGGCAAACAAAGGCACGGGCAGGCCGGGGCATTGTCCATTAACACAGGCAGCCACGTGTGATGGCAGAGATAGCGGCGCTGCCACTCATCCACAGGCTGCCTGGAGATGGTCAGACCCCAGGCCCGCAACTGTGTGTGTGCGCGCGTGTGTGTGTGTGTGTGTGTTTGTGTGTGTGTGGGGCGGGGGGGCTGAGTGCCTTGTCCCTCACTGCCAGCTCGTGTTTCCCTCTGATGCTGTCCCGAAATGCAACCCCGACTCATCCTTGCATCAGAGCCGCAAGGCTCGCGGCGAAATCCCGGGGACCGAAAATGGCCTCGGATTTTATACGGCCCTCCCTCCTCGCGTTTGCCCAACACCGCGCCGCACCCGCACCGACACCTGCTCATCACCACGCCGCTCAGCCCCGAGAGACGCAGGCGCGGCACCACCCCGGCCAAACCGAGCTACCGCGTTCGCAGCCATTAGTCACATTTACGGTGGGTTCCTCAGCGGAAAAAGCGAAATAAAAAGCTGAAAAAATGGTGCCGTCCCTCTGCAAACATAGTGTAGTACAAGCCTCAAAAGGCGAAACCATGCCCAGGGTTAAAGGAACATGCATAAATCCCAGGGTGAGGCCTATTAGAAAGTCAATCTCCTTGAAGCCCATTCATGCGCCAGGGGTAGCCTGTGGCCGGGGGATGACATCATTATCTGGGGGCTCGGGTAACCTTCTAGTTTCTCTCAGTCCTGGGTGCTTGGGCAGACAAAGGAGATGTGTGTGGGTGTGTGCGCGCGCGCGTGTGTGCGCCTTGAGGGAATGGGAAAACCATATCTGGGGACAGCGCTTTCATCATCATTTTTGCGTTTTTACAGCCGCTGTCTACATCCCATGTTTATGCAAGATGACAGGCTGGTGAGGCCCGGCACCTGATTTTCACTCCGAGCTTCACCTTGGTCACAGGTAAATATACAGCAGGCTTTAACGGGACACCTTGTTTGAGAGGAGGTAATGGACTGCCCACGTCAAACTAACACCAAGCGGCTCCTGGGTAGCCAGGGGGGATGATGGGTTCTTTCCAGGTTTCATTGGCCTCGGCCAGGTGGCAAGATGGCAGGCACTGCTGTGAAAATATGCGGGGAAGGACGACTTTACTGCTGGTACGGAGATGGAGGAGTCAAGGAGGAGGAACAAACCTAAGCATTTTATCACCTCCAACATTCCCTGAACCTCAGCCTTTTTCATGACGCCCCAGGCATAGCTGGCACCTTGGGCACAAAGAACGGAGGCATACATATCATCTGAGCACAGGTCGCAGCTGTCAGATTCCCCTGAGCAATGTGCTCCTACCCAGTGGGAGGGAGCAAACACACGTTCCCCTCTCCTGGACACACACTAAGCAGTCCCAGGGCAGCAGCACCACCGCGTTGTGACACCCCGTGGGACACAGAGCCATCGCCATGCATTGTAGGCGCACCTCAAACACGGAGGGCTGCACACTGCCTGGGTGGAGAGACAGCAAAAAAAGAGGCAAATCATTACAATTACGCTGCGGCCGTTGATGAAACAAATTCGCTGAACCTCGGTAGGATGAGGATAAGAACCCTGAAAAACATCGTACAAGGCCTGTATATTAGGAGGAATGCAGAATTAAAGTTATGCCCTTGTTTCATTGAGAATAATAAAGTGATAATAATAATTAAGTGACTTCACCTGCCCCAGTGTCTGGCTAATGCAATGTAACCAAACCCTTTCAAATTAAAATGGGATTACAATACAGAAGGAGAAGATTTCTCAATGATCCTCAATTGAATTGGAGAAATAAGGATGGAATTAATATTCCTTTCAATAAGATGAGAAGATTGAGGGAACCAAAGGGTTGGCTGTTTTTTTGTGTGCTGTCACAGCACAGGGCATCATGGTGGCACGCTAGTGGCATCTCCACAGCATCGGGCATCGTGGTGACATGCCAGTGGCATCTCCGCAGCACTGAGCATCACGATGGCACGCCGATGGCATATGAACAGCATAGGGCATCACGGTGGCACGGCGATGGCATCTCCCCAGCATAGGGCACCTGCTCCGCAACCTGCTGTTCCATCCGTCGCAACATCCCGGCTTCCTTCTCCACGATCCACAGGGTAAGCTTCGTGAGCCACTAGCTTCTGTCCAGACGCTCTTCCTCGCTTCCTCAGAAACTTCCCCCAGAAACTTGTCTGTAAGGAAAACTAAAAAGCGCAAAGCCGGAGACGGCGCATTAGCAGGATTTGCGATACCTAGACAGAGAAAGGAAAGTGTCAATCTCCAGCTCACCTTTAATCTATTCTGGCTCTCAACTTTGGCGAGACACAGTGCTACGGTAAGAGCTGGTGGGGGTGTAGGAATGAATGCGCGGGGATTAGGAGCCGCTCCCCTGTCCCCCAGCATGGAAACCCCCCCGCCTTTCGTCCGCGAATGGGGCTGGATTGTAGAAGCGGCGCTTTAGTCCAATTTAATGGGGCGCCCTCTGATTAACTGCGGCCATCCTCAACCCACTTTAACTAAGTATATTACACGTCTCCATTTAAATGTGTAATTTAACTTTCTTAAAATGGAACATTGTGCTCTTTTCATGATGGCCGCGCCAAAAAAGATTAAACTTTAAGTCATTTTGTCTCCATAAAAGAGCATTCTTTTCCACTGTGAATTAGGCGATATTTTTTGCGGATGACTTCTGTATTGGGTGCTGCCAGCTGAGGATTGGTTTTAGTCACCTGGTTCAGGCTGAAAGGGGCTCCATTCCACAAAGACAATGTAGACACGGTGCACGCTCAAAGCCACACGGGGATGGCATGAAGCTAAAGCGCAGGAACAGGTCACGAGGACCAGGTTCACACGTCTCAGGGCTGCAGACAAATGGATTCACACTCATCCACCTTCTGTGTTTTTAAATTTTTTTTTTTTTTTTTTTTTTACAAGAAAAGTCAGACTTTGAAGAATGGAATCAGTGCAATGTCTACATCATTCCTTTGTCCACATTACCCTTGCTTTACATTTTTTGTCCTCTTGGGTTAATCCTTCCAGGCATCATTACATCAGTGGCTTTCTTCTAAGATCAAGCCCTAAAGACCCGAAATGAGACTTCCAACGGCTTTCCAGGAATTTCATTCTAACCGTCTTTGAGTTTAAAGAGTTTGCGATGCAAGACTAAGACTAAGGAGGTCTAAATAAATGATGCGTCCATCCATCCATCCCTCAACTTTCTTTAACTACCACATCCTGGTTGTGAAGGTCTGGAGCCCATCCTGAATCATCAGACTCCAGGCTATGAAACCACACCCTGGGGAGAACGCAGTCCATTGAAAGGTGACCACACACACACACACACACACACACACACACACACACACACAAGATGGCCAGTAAGTTAAGCTGAAATGCATGTTTCTGGCAGCAGTGCTCCTCATTGGGCCACTGTGCTGACACCAAATGAATGAGCCGGTGATTTATAATCTCGGAGCAAAATGTGCATCGCTGCACCAGACTTACTAGCAAATTCCGAATCCTTTCTCCGCACAGAAGAGCTCCTCCTCTATCTCCCATCGGCGTTGGAATCGCTTCGTCTCAGCTAAGTTCCAGGCTGTGTTTGGCTTGGCCTGCAGGTTTGAGGTGGTCACACTCTGGTAGCCTCCGCAAACACGTGTTCTTGCTCACGCTAATGCTCTGCTTTATTTGTTCTCCCTCGCTCCTCTCCAACGCGCTGCATAGATGCGCTCGGGTTTGTTTACTGGCGCCCTGAGTCACACAGACTGTTTATTGAAAGAGCTCCGTGAGCAACAGACGAGTTTTATAAAACAAATTAGGATGTTATTTTTATTTTATGTGGCTCAGCCGGATTACATCAGACATTCTGGCCCGAAACAGGCGGCAGCAAATGTGTTTTGTTTCGGTAAACAGTATCAATCATTCTCGGGACTATCAGTTTATCTCACTCCTTCAACATTAAACAGTCGAGCGAAGCCACTGGAGTCCTTGGAGAGGTGAGCGGCGCAACATGTCGGAAATGTCTCCTGCCACCTGCTAGGTGCCGTGGGTTGGACTTGTTTCCCCCGTGACCTTCGTGGCGTGGCATGGACATCACAGCTGACGCACGGGGAGAAGGCTGTCCCTCTGACTTGCCAAGGAACACTTGGAGACTCTAAATATGGCTGCCGCCTCTAACTGTGAAGCTCACGGGACAGCCGCTCGTCCTTCCGCCCCACCAGCACGCTGCCACGCATTATCCACCACGGTACTCGCCTTTTCGACTCGTGTGCCTTGGAACATTAGAAGACGTACGTCCGCCTCGCACTTGCTTTCGGCGACACCGCCGGGGTGTTCGCTGGATCTACCCCCCCTGCCATTTTGTTTTCCGTTTTCTTCTGAGACACACAGTGACAGCCGCAAAGTCTTTTTAAGGAAAAGTAAACCATCTGCTACGCTCGAGAACTTTCGCTTGTTTGGAGATGTTAGCCATCTACAGCAGCTCACGCACCTCATTGCCGTTTCACCGCTGGACATTTGCCAAGGCTCGATCCCATCGCGGGCCCGGCTCCTCAGCAGCCACCCTGTGTCTTGGCGCAAACATTCCTGGCGTGTAGCCACAATGCATGTATTTAAGCTCCTGTCTGGAGTTGAAGATGCTGTCCACCAATAAACAATTTTTATGTCCAAGTGCGACCACACGGGGACCTCAAGAACGAAAACGAATACCGAAAGCGGATACGTTTTCCGCGCGAAAGCCGCAGCGACGACGAAGCTTCGTTGTATTTTAAGACGCTGCTGTCCCAGCTCCTGCCAATTTATACCGTAAATGTAAAGCTACGTACAGGTCACGCACACGCGATGTCCCGCGGTACGCGCAAGCAAGACGGCGGCCACGTAAGGCGCTCCTGCACCGACGCAGTCTCTTATGGCCACCATTTAAATGTCACCGACGTGTTTCCCGCGCAGCTCTATCGTGAGGTCACCTCAGGCGCCCCCATTACGACTGCAGCGAAGGGGTCTTTATCGGGCCGATCCCGATTTGAGTAAATTTTCTTTTTCGTAGACGAATTCAGGGTTCTAATGGTGAGCCTTTCTGTGTCAGTGTCAGTCAAAGAAGTATTTAAGACTTCACGCAGGGAGAAAAGCGACCGCCTGCCTGAAAGGAGGGAAGAAACAGTTGACCTTCTCATATATAAAACGTGACGGACCGCAGCTATATGCAGCTCCCAAACTTTTTTTATGTAGAGAGGATTTAAATGGCCTTGGAAATCTGATAAAAGGAAAAAAAAAAAAAAAAAAAAAAAAACAGCAGGAAAAAGACATTCGACTAGAAAATTCACACTTGAGAAAATGGGTCAGCTACGGTCGATCGCATTGATCCTATTTACAGCTAAAAATTGAATAATTCCAATAATAAAAATAAATACCAGGAGTTTCTAGCACTGTGGGTTCCATGGCCTGGACCCAAACATCTGCAGCTAATCAGTAACAATTTTCCACTGTGCATCTATCAAACTGACTCATATTTACACGGCCGCGTCCGCAATATGAAGAAACCCAATAAGCAAATTCCTTGCGCAAATCCTCTCGCCGTGTTCCCAGCAATCTTGGCCTGCCGCGGAAGCTGCATACCTCCGGTGGAAGCGCCCCAGCTGCGCGGCCGCACGGACGCGTCGGAGCCCCCGCCGGCCCCCATCGCAGGTAGACCCGACCGAATTCTGCGGCAGTTTTCACCCACGATCCCCGGGCATCATTAAATGCAGCCCGATGAGCGATGGCCCCGCATTCTCGGGGGCCGCGCTTGCTCCACCTCTGAGAAAATAATACCTCGAGGTGGAATACAAAGTGGAAGTAATGTCAAGCGATGTTCTCATGCTCTTCAAATACTCGCCGTAATTAAACATCCCAAAGAAGTATTAATACACATAAGTAAATACAACGCTTGTGTTGACTGCACTGGAGCGTTTTATTAAAACCAGGAAATTTCTGCGGGCCTGCGCCCGTGGATAAGGGAGACGGGCAGGGGCGCAACCCAAAAGCAGGGCTCCGACAGTGCGCGGCAGAGCTCCTGCTACCTGTGGCTAACGTAGGCCCTGAAAAACACTTCTCCGGCCGCCTCCACGGCGACAGGAGTGGGAAGGGGACCTGGCGGTCACGTAAGAGACGGAATTATTGTAAAGTGCGCCCGCAGCCAGGGCCTTTCCATAGGTAGTGAGCCTACTGCTTAAAGTTGGTAATTGAATAAAGACTAGCCCCTGCGGCCCAAAGCTGGCGAGGAGGGGAGAAAAAAATTGCCGTGAATACATTTCCCTGCCCCGTGCATATTGTGCTGTTTTTCCCACTGTCGTTTTTCATGGGCCGGTGAGAAACCGCTCATTCACAACCCCCAAGAGCGGAGCGGCAAAACGGTCCGACGCAGTACGAGAGATGAATAATTAAACGGAGTGACTTTACCATCTCGCAAAAAGGTGGGAACTTTGCATAAATCCCCACATCACCACGGAGCCGTGACAGAAAAGGAAAAGGAGCACTGAACATATTCCCACCTTTTCTCTATTTCTGTGGGGCAACCCGAGGCAACCGGGTATAGAACAGACGAGTTTATTATTCCACAAATGTAAATAAAATGAGCGAAAGGCAAAAGGTGAAAAAACGGAAAAGCAGAGTCTCCACCGCCACGTGACTTCAGTGGCGGTGGGGGGTTCGTGCGCGAGCGCTTTCGCGCATACAGGACAGAGCCGTCGCGCCGAAGGTTTTAGTCAGTTGTTTGACCGCACGCTCAGCTGCGAGCCGGAGGCCTCGGCTCGCTAACAGCAATGAAGGTGGAGACGGGAGCAAAGGAAGCGAATTCTCCCTGCGTTCAGGATGCCGGCGAAGGCCTTGCGGTCGAATGTGCGAAAAGTCGTCTCGGGGGGGTCTAATTAATTTGTTTGCGAGATTGCTTTCCTGAGGACCGGCTCTGCCCAAACAGGGCCGATAACCCCAGCCGCCTTAGACGGCCCCGAAGTCCCCCGCGCGGAAAGTTTCCATTAGACAGCCGCTTCGATTTCCCAAATGGGTTATCATTCAAACGGCTCAACAGAAGGATCTCATTGTGTTCGGGCTCTTATCGCCCTTTAACAAAGCCTGAGCCTCGTTCACACCGGGGCAGCAAGTGGTGGCCAAGATCTGGATCTCCATTTTGAACTCTGAACTCCAATCCGGCGAAATTCACTTCGCTCCGTCAGTTTCGGCCCGCCTTCAAGATCCAGTCGAAGTCTCGAAGCCATTAAACTCGCCGCCGTACACAAAACAAAAAAGCCAGGGCAGAAAACTCTTTTCTGAACACGCGTACGTTGAACGGGGTGGGACTCAAAGCTTCAAAAAAGCGAACTGCAGGTTCACGTTCCAACGCGAGCCCTTCTGTTATGCTTCTCCCCGTCGCAGTTCCTCACACGGAACAAAAGCCTGCAAGGAATTCAAGACACCTTCGCTGCTTTTCTGTGTCGGAAATCCAGGCCGAGTTCTCATAGCCGTTGAGCGCGGCGTCCGAATGATAACGTCGCGCGGCGTCGATCGGTTTGTAGCCCCTTCTTGTGGGTTTCCATATCTTCCCGCTCGACTCCGGCCTCCGAGCGGAACGCTCAGCAGTCTACCGACCGAGCAAAGTACCTTTTCCTACCAAGTGCCACCGAGCAGCGCGACGCGGACACCGGAAGGACACTTTTCGCAGCCCGAAATGGCCCCTGTCCTTCCCGAGCGGGCAGCAGAGCCGTGAGTCCCCCGCGCGCAGCCCGGAACCAGACGGGGTCCGTATTTATTTTACGGTACGGCAATTACAGCCGGGCCCTTCGATTGCTGCTTGCTTCATATTGACCGAAATCCCTTTCACCGCACAAGGCAGAAGGATCCTTTCAGAGGCATCAACAAAGATATAAATCATTATTGGAGTTATTATTATCCGTCGAGCTATTAGCCAGCTGATTTATGGACCATTACAAGCAAGCTGATTAGCAGAGGATGATCTTCTCAGCAGGTGCTTATTAACACATTACTTTTTCCCAGAAATATCAATGGACGCGGTGGGGTGAGTATCGACGGGTCTCCAACAAGCGGCCCGGGAAGCAGACGCGCGCGTCTTTCAGCGGCAAATAAAAGGCTCGGCGGACGACGCCGTTTCGATCGCGGACGTAGCGGAGGCGAGGAGACGTGACGGAGAGGGGCCCCGTACGTCGAGCGCGTTTGTCTCGTCCGAGGCTCTCGCGCGCCGAGTTTTCGCCAAAACCGCTTCTACGTTCGCCGTTCACCCGATGCCCGCGTCCGGAGCAGCTGACCGGCTGGACCCCGCGGTGGAGAAGTTACGGCTCTGCTGGAGTTTTTCCGGGGACCTTCTGTTTGCTTGGGCACAGCAAAGCCGTTGCACAAACATGAACGCAGGCGGTTCTTGCGCTAATGTCGGCGCATTACAGTGGCGTCTCGCATTATTCTGACTGTTGTGGCCGTCTTGCTCAACTGAGCAAAACCGTTGCTGCTACATAAGGCATATTGAAGAAGCAGCGGTGGGGCTGCGGCCGAGGCTGCTTCGTGTTCCCTTGGTCGCGCGTAGCGCTTCGCTGTTGCTTATGGTGCTCCCCGTCCCGTCCCTAAGCAGGACATCCCCCGCCCGCGCCTGCTCCTGCGTCTGCAGCTGAAGCTGCCACCGGACCCTGTTTCTAGCGCCGAGCTGTTGACTCAGGCATCTCGAGCAAAAACTGCCTTCCGCCTCTTCGGCCTTCTGTATCTCTGGGCTCCACCCCGACGCGCTCAGACGCTCCTCAAACAACAACTGTCTGAGAGTCGCCGCCTAATCCCCAGCAGGTGACCCCGGGCCGGCCCCCGCGCGCCTCTCTGGGCACAGCCGGGGGGGGGGCACCACCGCATTCCTTTCCTTCTCTTAACCCCTTCGGACCCTGGAAGTGGAGGGCGACCGCCAGTGGCTTCCCCATCCCCGTGTTCCCACACTTGCACTTGCGCAGGTCGTGCAGGCCCGGCGCTCTGTAATCGCTGAAATCCCCATAATAACAGCGTTCGCCCAGCAAGCATTTCTTGCGGTTAAGCCCCTTTTCACTGCAAATGCTACCATTAACCCACGTTTACAAATTCATAACACCAGGTCTCACTTTCGAGCAAATCGGCTTTTTCTCAGTTAAGGCGGCGGCCCGTCGGTTCCCCTCTGTTGTTCTGACGTCGGCCCGAAAGCTTGCTCGCGTTTCCTCTCGAGTTTCAGACCTCAGCCGCACGCCGCTCTGCCACCTCTGGCTGCTTCGGGGAAAACGCGAGGTGGTCGAAGGAGGCGAGCGACAATGTAAGCGCCCCGCGTGCGCTGGGGGTCTTTGGAGCGCAGCGCGTTGTCGTTTCGTCACAGGCCAAAACCCTTTTAAACCCACTTTAAGGCGCACGTAAATATTGCGAAATGGACCCAAGAACGCACACAACTTTTATTAATGATATTTTTGCCGAGTGAGATACTGCGCAGAACGAAATATACAAGAATAGATGCTCTCGGTTCTTGCAGGATTGTAAAATCTTTCTATATGGGAGACGCAGGAGCAGGAAGGAACTGACTGTCTGGAGTTTTTTATTACAGCACAGGAAGGCAGGAAAGAGTCTCGGAGACTCGGCAACCTGCTCATATGGTTACATTTTTCCGATGTTCAGTCATGCCTTTCAAATGGACACCACAGGGCTGTACACAAAGCACCTCAGTGAAAAGAAACTTGTGAAACACAGGCAAGAAATTCCTACGTTCAAGCGCCTACTGATATGCTGGTCTGAGAACACAAGAAGGATCTCCAAGTGCATTTCTCGCAGAGCCGCTGCTCCTTCGTCTTCTACCCGCTCTGTCCGCTTGCATCGCGTTGTTTGTCGCCCAATTGTTTTCCATAGGAATTCCACGCACTGTTTACCAGCGTACGCTGTGGCAGGAGAGGCGGAGGTGCGAGGCCTGGTGGCTGTGCTCTGAGAGTCGCGCAGGGGCAGCGAATCCGAACCGAGAACCAACTCAGCTGGATGGAGCGCAGGAGGGCGTCCACAGACCAGTCTGTCCTCCCAGTCCCACGGGCAAATCAGCCACACTGCCATAAGCAATATGGCGAATGGAAATATTTAGACTGCAGCTTCTGAGGCCACGGCCACATTTGAAACACAGGAGGAATTATTTTGCCAGAAAACTACGTTGTTCCCCAGGGCAGTTTGTGTAGTGAGCATTAAATCTTCTTCGTCCTTGCAAGAAAACATTTCATAGAGGACAAAATAAGCAAACAGCAGTGAGGTATTTCCTCAGCTCCGGCAAGCCTGCGCACCATCCGCCGGCATCGAGGTCCATGTCAGTCCCCGGTCAGGGCTCAATTAAACACCACAGCATGGCCTGGGTGCCGTATATGCTTTACGGTGAATGAGGTGAAAAGGAATGGAAGAGCTCCTTGATGCCTCAGCCACTCGCAGTTACCAACGCACTCCTGGAAACCGAAGGGAAAGTCGTCCTGGCCTCCGCTTAAATGCGTTTAAGGCCGCAGGTACAGGGACCGCAGGGCGCCGACCACCACGTTAAGCAGCGTAACCGGATTCACCGCTGCGTTTTGCCCTTTGTTGGAAATTTCCAGTAAATGCCGCGCGTTTGCGTCGGGAAAGCCGAGCTGTCGGACTCACGTCCGACGTCGGCGCGCTTCCCCACGCCCGGCCGATGCACAGGTTAATGGCTATGCGGCGCAACCCAAAAACGCCTTCTCCGTATTTTTCTCGACATCTCGTTTCCTCAAACGGCAACTGGACGGCGAAAGAATTCGTCGTTTCGTAGAAGTGCCAGGATGCACCTGCCGGGGGCGGGAGGTGGGAGGCGGGCGGGGGGCGTCCGCCAAAGCCGGCCGCGCCGCCATCTATCCGAGAAAGCGCCGGCAACAAAACGTCCGACAAGGTTACCGGGTGTCCATCCGATGGCGATAACGCAGGCCTAAATGAAAAACAAGCAGCTATCTCTCAGTTGGTCGGAGAAACATAATGCGCACGGAATCAGTTGGCCACCAGCCACAAACAAACAGCGGCGCTGTCAGATAGGCACGGCGGGAGTGCAAGGTGGAAGGGGAGGCACGGTAATTGAAAGTTGGCACGCTTGAGGGAGCGTGTCACAAAATCAAGTAACTATAACGTGTTTTCAGTCTGGCGCAGGGGAGGCAGTGGTTGGGGTGCAGCGACCTCCATCCCCCTGCTCCTCGGGCCGGGGGGTGGGGGTGCGGCGCCGCTCCCGGCCCGAAGCAGGGGTGCTTAAACGGCGCTCCTGTCCGGGGACCAGAGTGTTAAATCCCGCCCGACATGGCTAATACTTAAATCTTATTCCCCTTTTTACAACAACACAGGATCAACAAAGCGCGGCCGAAATCCTTTGAGGCAGTGACACAGAAAATTCCCATCCCGGAGCTTCCAAGGGAACAACAAACAGTGGCAGTAAATACAGCTGCATACATTTGGCCAGATAACACGGTGCCCCCCGCCCCCCGCCCTGCCCCGGGCTTCGGATCAGCACTCTTCATGCTTGAGCAAGGCATGGCAACGCTCTGACTTTCAGACTTGCAGCTGCCCTCCCCGCTCCTGCCCCCATGGCCCCGCAGTCAGGCTCCCGGGCCGCCGCCGCCGCCGCCAAAGGGCTCCGCTCGGAGCGGAGGCCCAGACGCGTCTTCCCGCGCGGCTGCGGGCCCGGCCGGGGTCGCGCCGCTTTCGGCCCCGTACACACCTGCAAAGGGTACCCGAGTGGCGCCGAGCTGCGAGCTGCGGCGCACAATGAGCTCCCGTGATGGAACGCATGCGAACGCCGGGCACCGCGGCAGACAAAACCCACGCCTGTTTATGCGGCCGTCGGCTCAGATGGATGTTCGCATGCCTTCGCTGAAGGAGAGGCCAGTGTTCAGGGCTGTAGTTCCAGCCCAGCATTTGATGTAATCCAGGAAGTTAGTTCTGTAACCCAAACTCTCCATCATCAAATGGGACAGAGGGAGACATTGTCTGGCAGAAGGAGTTTCAACATCTGTCTTCCGCATTGTGCTTGTCTCTATAAACAGCCCCAGCCTGTTATGGCTGCACGGGCCTTGGGAACGTTTGAGCACTGATTGCGTTTCGCCATTAAATAATCCGTATTAAAGCTGCTGGGGCGAGAAGGAAAACACTGGAAAAGGCAGAATGGCAGCACGTGTTGCGAGGCTGACCTGGCACAAGCGTGCATGCGCCAGCGGTCACATAGCCACTGTGTGAAGGTTGCTTGTGTGTGTGTGTGTGTGTGTGTGTGTGTGTTTTCGAACGGTCATCTAACGTGCTGCCTTTCTCCAGAGCAGCCTTTGTAAATATCGCCGCTCCGCCTAATACGGCACCTGATATTATTCTGGCCTTTTTGGTATCCTGGCAACCAACTGTGACTTTTTTGCGTTCTGTGTGAATTCCAAAACAAACGCAGATGAACGCAGCTAACAAAGTTCCTATTCAGCATTCTCCTGGGTCCCATCAAAGCATGGCAGTCAGGACTCCTTTCCTGGGGGCAAGAGGCACCGTGCGCACCCCCCCCCCCCCCCGCCCCCCATTTACTGTCAGCTTTTTTATGGTGCGCACAAGCAGAAAGCCCAGAATGAAGTGGACTGCGAAGAGCGCAGCAGGAGGGGAGCAGCGACTCCATCTCCCCTGGTTCCTATGAACACTTGGTGGTCAAAGGGGCGTCTGGAGCGCCGTGTGCGTGTGTCAGAGCGCCAGGCCGGACCGCCGCAACCGTGCCAGGCCAGAGGGCCCGTGGCGCACAGAGGCAGTGCTGTTGCTGTGCCCGAGTCCCTCTGACGGATGAAAATGACCCGCGGCGCTTACGGATCGCCCGCTTACCGAATTAAATGCGGTCAAACACATCGGGAAGTAAGAAGACGCGAGCAAGCGAGGAGGCGTTAGGACAAAACCGTTTCCCAAACTCGACAACTTCCGGCGCTGACAAAGGGTTTCAAGCGGCGCGCGGTGCTTTTTGCAACTAATAAAGAACGTGATAGATGGCACGGGTAATGATGGACTTAGTTAATGCCACGCTCATAAATCTGCACGGAGATGAACCTGCATGGTTACATGACATTTGTTTGCCCGAAATCACTTCAGTGCGAACCTCGTGAATGACATCCTGTAATGACTTTCTCGGGCGAAACGGCCGCTGATGCTGCATCCATTAAAGAGAAATGAACAGCGCCGAGCCCAAAAACAAAAGCTGATCAACTTGTTTTTGGGAAGATTTCCAGCCGCCGTCAGCGCTGCGCCGTACATCAAACCCGCTCGGGCTACGGCGGAGAGGAGGCGCGGGGCTCGGGCGCGAGCGATCGCGCGGGGCCGAAACAAACTTTGTTTTCGTGCGCCATTCCGTCGCATATTAAAATCTCCAATTTAATTTAATTAAAAACTTTTAAACACCCTAATTGGAAACAACTGGCCTGAAAAATAGCGTTACATAAACAAAAGTGTTTCAACAGATTATATCTAATATTAGACATCTGGCCCATATTAGGGCGCAAGACTAATAACAACACGTAGAAAAGGCCCTTGGTTTAGGATATGGGAATTATTTGGCTTAAATGTCTGCACCAGATCCAATTTGGGAAAATAAGCCGGGCCGCGCTTGCGGGCTGCGCCGCAGGTACTCCGTGTGACTGCGCACAGAAGGACGGAGGGACCCGGCAGGACGCGGGTGCCCTCCTCCCGGGCAGATTGGCCACGCGCAAGCGAGGGGACGGGTCCACGGAGCAAGGAGCCGTGTGCGCCTCGGCGCTCCCCCCGCCCCCCGCTTCTCTCCAGGGGAAAGTTTGAAAGTTCAGTACCACACCTGCGCCGTATTTCAAACCGTGCATCTGCGATGACAACCACATTTTTGTGCTCTTTAATAAGAAGAACCGCGGTGGGCCGTTTCCCCTTTTCTTCAGAAATGAAGGAAAGAAGAAGAAAATAACTGCACTCTGGGAAGAGGAAGAAAATGACAGCCGTACTTAATTCCATGAGGCTTTTCATTGAAACGTAATGGCTGCGGTCATTGGATTACCTGTTAACTTTGTTCTTAATCTTTTATTTATAGATGGACGTTATATACAGTGTATACACACAAAACAGGTACTATACTGTGTTCGGCAATGATCTTCTATATATAGGAGCAATTCATTTTATGTTAAACAAAATGAATCCACGTGAGCTCGTAGACAAATGCCGCTAGAGTATAAAACCTCTTAAAGAAACATAAAAATTGCAAAGTCTGCCTTGTTTCGGTGCCCAAAGCATCTCATTCGCATAGCTTCTGCAAGTGCCTAAATAACTATTTTAGTCCAAAAGACATTTTCATTTCACACGGTGACCTCAAAAACAATTAAAAAGCAGGCATAATGAGCCACGGCGACAGGAAACTGCACAATTTCAGCGCCCCCTAGAGACCACCAGGCTGCTCCTAGTACTACCAAAAACACCGTCTCACACTTAGCCTTCCGAAATATAAATGAGAACGAGAATTATTCGGATTTATCTAACCTTTTGAGAGCCTAAAATCTGTCCCAGGGTCTCTGATTATAATTTCGGAATTTTTAGAAAACAAAGATGAGGAAACCCACTGTTTGTAAAGACTCGCCTGAAGGACGGTAAGACGCAGCTGGCTGTAAACCAAAAATGCAGAAATGTATTAAGTAAAAAATTTCCATGTAAGGTGGAGAATAATTTATTTTTATCGCGTGAGGGTATTTATGAAGCCAAAGCACACGGCGGGACACATTTGACTGTTGTTCATCCTGAGCGTGACTAATACCTCCAGTACGCAGCAAATATTGCTTTGAATTGATATTTAATTCAACCCTTAAGGGACTGAGCAACTACCAGTGTGTTACATACAGTACATATAATCTTATGTTCATGAGCAGAGCTGTCGGTCAGATAAACATGCCGTACTGTATAATCCGTGTTCACCGTGCTTCCTGTGTCTGTAGGCCTTGTGCATAACGTGATGCAGAACCGACCACGTACGAGTATGGGGAAAATATACGTAATCCAGCCAACCTGCTTGATCGGTATAAGCAAGCGACTTAAAAAAATATGCTGTTTCAAGCAGGAATTGCACAGTAGTTAAACACAGCAGTGACAACTCCTCATCGAGACGTGAATATTTCACGCCTATTTTATCTCCGTGTGTGTAGAATATGTTCGATGCAGCCCCAGAAACTCTCCATCCGCCATCGCCCCATGCACCTCAATCCGGAGGTGAGACCGGCCCTTCTTTGGTGGTGTTACCGTCGGCCATGCAGTGCGTTAACTCCCAAAAACATCGGGGCCAGCCCATCTCCTTATCCATTAATATGATGCTTCGGAGGTACCGAAACAGCGGAATTTCTCCTGCTCCCGCTCCCAGCAAAGTCTCGGGTTCCTTCGCAAGCCATTAACTGACACCCTCTGTGTTACAGGAGCATGTGAGAGGCCACAGTTGTCCCACGCTGACCGGCGGCCTTCTGGTGTGACAAGCTACCGTTTTGGAGACCGGAAGCCATTTCCATCTCTACCTCAGACTCACGCGTGCAGGTGGAAAAAGTCAAGTGGAAGATGCGTGTGTTCTCCTTTCCTGCCCCTTGGAAAGTGGCTGTCTGTTCCCTGAGCGATTTTCCTGTTTTCACGGAAAACCGTACCCAGAATTCTGAATGTGCAGTGTGCATCAGTGTCAAGTTATACATTGGGAAATCACTTTGGTTATTACCAAACAGACTGGAGGGAAAGTAAACATGACAAAATACGGGAATTCTGACCACAGCTGGCTGTTTTAAATGAAGTACTGCACAGGGTTTGCGAAAAAATGCTGTGACGCAGTGGGAGCGGACGACACCGGAAAGGATGCGCTGCAGGAGGAGGCCGTGTCTGAGCTGCCCAGCGGCTGTCCGCTTCTGGCAGCTGAACGGCTTTCGCAAACGTCACTGAGCGCAAAAAGAGAGCATCCGTGCTCAGGATGTCACTTGGGTTCAAAGAAAGCAAGTGGCTAACACAACACTGACAGCAAGAAGTGCGGAAGAAAACAAAATACGGAGGGTACAAGAAAAAAATCCAACAAAGTATCGCGGTTTTTATTTTCTTTACTCGGCGATTGGTCTTGAGCCCGAGTAGCGTGCGTGACCAATGAGTCAAAGTGTGCTTCTTTAACACGAAGTAGCATAACTGCGAAATGCTCGGGTCTGACACTGGTGCCCTAAGTGAGTTCTTAAAGCTAAAACAATTTGCACACTTTTCCAACCAAAACTGGGGCTGAAAGAGAACGTGAACGTTACGGGAAGGACCGGGTAGGATGCAAAAGTGTCGGAGTTCCATCTGATCGCTTTCCCCGTCCGTATTTGGATGCCACGAAGGCAAGTGGCAACAGGAAGGAGGTGCGGTCGACCCACAGGAACCTTTGCCCAGATTTATGCCACAGCGATCAAGTTGCCGGAG
Source organism: Heterotis niloticus (assembly GCA_018136845.1). Lineage (NCBI taxonomy): Eukaryota > Metazoa > Chordata > Actinopteri > Osteoglossiformes > Osteoglossidae > Heterotis > Heterotis niloticus. The sequence goes on along the minus strand of CM030894.1, from coordinate 26,843,222 downwards.
AGTTATTGCCAGGGCCCCCTCCCTGTCCTTCGGCGCAGTGCTACATCACCTTGTGCCTGACAACCCGAGTGTCTAATTCTCAAATCAGACATCCATTACACAATAATGGGGCTGCATTGAGGGTTTGAGTTTCCCTTTGGGGGATTAGTGTGTGATAATTTATAATCCATAACTCAGATGTAGGGTAATTCACACCCCTTACCCCATAATACCCCTGTCAGTCACAGCGAGGCTCAGAAAGGGAAACAAACAGCAATAAATGCTCAGGTGCAACTCACACAGCTCCCAGGTTGGCCCTTTTGGACTGGGCGGTTGGCACTGTTTCTTACAGCTGTCTGCTGCTTTTTAAGCACGTGCGCCCACTACATAGCAGAAGGCCCGGGTCGGTCTGTCTGTCTGTCGGCGGGCACAGATGGCCGCGTGGTGGTTGCTGTAAAACTGTCACATGCAGATCACTTGAAATCGCCGTGAACGCCCCTGGAAATGATCCGATGATGCCCGTCCGCGTACACAGAAGTGTTAATGTCGCCCGTTTTCAGTCAAGTGTTCCCGTTCTCAGGTGCTGTGCTTGAGTTCGCACCTGTACTCCCCTTCACTCATGCGTCCCAGAAGCATTCCCGCGGGCTACGGCAGTGAGCACGAACACGCGCTACCTTCCCGGTGCGGTTCGGTTTGCCCGCGACTTTTGCACTTCGTGGGACCGATGCTCCTGTGGCGACATGAGACGATTGTGAGAAAACGTAGTAAAATGAGGTTAATGTTACTTACGCTCCGTATTAATCCTGAGCTGCGGTGGGGCTTCTGAGAATCTGACACCGCTAACCATAGCCGCACATATACGTAAGGACGTTTTTGAATCTACCTTGCGGACTGGGGACATTTTTCTGCTTGAACTGACAGCGAGAAGCACGGTGATTTAAGACCCGGGCATTTAAGCTGAAAACAAAGCCCAGACCAAGTCCTTGCTTTCTGTGCCAGCTTTAAGGAAAGCATTTAACCTGATTTTTCTCAGGAAAAGTGTTCACCTGTAGGAAAAGCGCCAAGAAAAATGTAAGGCATGCATACTGCTTTGCAGGTGCTTAACAACTAAACACTAAAGCACGGTGGATCGCAGTCAAACCTGAGCGAAAGTACAAGTTTTCCTTTGTTCGCTATGCTTTTATCACAAATGAGTAACATTTGTTGCATTCATGTTTTGTGCAATTGGGAATTTCTTGAAGCAGCTTTACATTAAGTAGCTCCGCCACGGCTACAAAAGCAGAACCCCGTTCCTTATTGCTTACAAGTGCATTTATTGCACAAACACGGCGGTGCTTGTGTAGCAGCTACACTACGTACTGTGCGTCGTACAGTATTGTACAGTGGGATTCCTCCAAATACCAGCAGCTGCATTTTGGGTCACGGTGTTTTCATCTGCAAGCGTCACAGTTAAACGGCAGGAATTCCATGTCAAGTGCTTTTGCACTGAACGCCATCTGCAAAATCCAAATGCACTTTGTGCCGCCAAGCTACTTCCAACGGAGAGGATCTTCAAAATAGCAAAATATTGCTGGGTATGCTGGCTGTTTTTCGCGAAGCTCAATGAAGTCACCGGTCTGACTTTGGTTAACACGCAACATGCAGTGTGCAAATAACAAATTGCTGAAAAGTGTCGAAGACGCTGCTGTCAGACGGCAGCTGAATGAACATGACCGAGGCGTGGAAGGAGATCCAGCTTTGGAGAGGAGCCTCCGAAGTCAAAGCTCCCTACGTCAGGCAGTCGAACAGGCACTGTCTGCAAGCCAGTGGCCTTTGAACGCTCGTGGGGAACACGGAGGCAGCTTCTGCTTTGCGATAGAGTAACAGACAGACCGGCAGCAGAGGGAAAAGGGCGCAGGCTGCATTCACCTTGGCTTCCTTATCAGACCGAGCATTGCTCCAAATTCACGGACAACCGTGGAGAAAGACACACGCGCGCCATCGAGCTGATGATCAGCAAGCCAACGGACGAGACCATCTCGCTTTAGGATGTAAGAAAAGAAGCGAGTATTGGAGAGTGAGCTATTTTGGGAGGCTGATCCCTGTGGCAAAGACCCGCGTGGGTCCTGCTTGGCCAAAGTTGAGCACAGAAGCATTTCCCGAATTGCAAATTTAACAGAAGCGACAACCCCCCCCCCCCCCCTTACCTAGCCGAGGTTAGCTCGCTTGCCTTAGCCGGCGGCTCAAACTCACGCAGAAGGCCTGGCTGCGGAGCAAGTGAGAAGAACGGCTTCTTCTTAGACACCGGCGCTAAAGCACAACCAGCAAGGCCTGAAATAGAGGGCCTGGTTCATTAAAGTAATTTCTTCGACTGGGCTGAATAAACACAGATAAGTGGAAATGGAAATTGCACCGGCCTCTTGACGTATTTGCTCTCCGAGTTGTGGTAGCCGCACAAGGCATACATGCAGGGTTTCTGGTCGCATAAATATAACTGGTGAAACACGGCACGTGCCTAAGCGAGTAAAAAATGCTACTCTGCGGTTAGGCTGGCTAACAAAAGTGGTAACAAACACTTTTGATGGCTGCTCCCGCCAGTGTTATGACAGAGGGGACATATGTTTTGCCTCTGGAAGTAAAGCGTACACACGTGCACTCGCTAAGAACTCCCACAAGACGCCAAGGCGAGGGCTGCAGCATGCAAGCAGTTTCATCGGCAGTCGCGTCCAAGTGTCAGTCTCTACGGCACTCGTAAAGCCTGCGTCAGCTTTCCTCTCAATGAGCAACACGGTGAGTTTTTAGACCTAAAAATGTTGGCTAAAATCTCCTTCCGTGCAACGGGCTTCCTTGCGTGCTTGGCACCGGCAAAAAAACCCCGAGTGCTGGCATGATCCCCGTGTACCTGCGGGCTACAAATACCGAGTGAGGTTTTATTCGCACCGAATCGTTCCTGCGGCAGGTACGGCGACACCAACTGCGGCGGCACGACAAGGGCCCAGCGGAGCCGACTTCCTCGTAAGACCACGCGTCAGTTTCTCAGATGACAGCGCGTTGCTGCTTATGCACGCGTGACATCACCGGCTCATGCGACAGCACTCTGCCCACCTGCTGAATGCTAAGCTATTGGCGTTTTCCACACAAATTTGCACTTTCCATCGCACACTTTCTTGCCGTATTTGACTGGAGGGGGCACCGAATTAGCGAAAGGAGCCGAGAAGATATTTTTTCCCTTAAAACCACGTTGTCCCGTCTCCGGAGGATTTACATCTCTCTGCTTTTCATCTGCTGCACTTGTGCAGCTCAGGCTTCCAAGGAACCCAGGGATCAGTTAACCTGCCGTAGGAGAAGCCAGCGCGACTCATTTAGGTCTCGACAAAAGATCTCGCCAACAATATTAAAAGGCGTGCGCTCCAAATTAAACTCGCCTCATATCTTTGTAAGAAATTCTCCGTGTGGCTCTTTCTTCCTCCGCCCTGTTCTCTCCCGTAGCGCCAACATCTTGTTAGGCTTTGTGTAACTCAACTCACTTTATTTTAGTGTCATCCCACCTTTTCCAAAAATTGAGAGACTGTAATTTTCCTTCCCGCTAAACAAACTCCCCGCGATGCTAACTTTTCGGCTTCGGGAGGCCGCGATGCAGTCTTGCTGAGAATTAAACGCGGATCCGGTAAACTGTGGTAGAGAAAACCCAACGTTGGCTTCTTTGCACAGAAATGGGGAGGTAGAGCTAATGTTCTCAATGATAATAAAGACATGCAGTAATAATCATAAAAATTTTACTGATATGTATTGTCATTTTGTATGTACAGTATGAAACCACGTGCTTTTCTCATTTTAACTGTATCACTGAACTTCAAGAGTTTATTGCTGCCTGTGATGCTCCGATGGGGCGCAGCTTCCTCTCGGTGTGCCTTCGCACAGCCCAGAGAGAGACGATGCTACTGAGATGCTGAGGCCAGTGTGCAAAGAACCCTCTTCTTTCCCGCCGGTCTTGGCTTCCCATCTGAAAAGAATCGGTGTGTTTTCTGCGGGTTCGGCTCATGACTACATCCGCTACGGTGGTATAGCGGCTGCGCCGGTGGTGTCTCGGGTTCTCTCGCAGCAGAATTTAAAGATGAGTACAAACATATTTTAAACAGATATGAAAATGGCACCGCCCTTGGATATAGCCGCTGCCCGTCCTCTGAAATGGAAGTGCGCAACAACACGTTTCTGTTCCTCTTCGAATGCTGAGGTTTATCAGAGCCTTCAGGAAGGCAGCCCCTCTAGTGAAACCACAAAGGGGACAGCGCCGTTCGCGCAAAGAGATCCACCTTAAACATTCGCAGATATAAAACCCGACACCTGTCGTCTTTTTTGTACAGGCCGAGCTGCACGCAGGGGGGGAAAAAAGAGCAGGCCGGCGAGGCAGCGGAATTATTTCACGAACATACAGCGGGCGCATGGGTTCAAACCACCTTAAAAGGCACGCCGGAGGAGACGGTGACCCCTTGCCACCACCTTTTGTTGGATGTCGTCCTCTTCCTTTTCCTCCCTCTTCCCCCGGCACAGTTCCCACATAAATAAACAAAGCGGTCCATTGTATCGCGATGTTGCAGCACATCGGGCCTCCTGTTCCGGGATCAGTTTGTCAAAAGTCCCTGTGGAAAAATGAAAATAAAGATCTCTCTCTCTTTCTCTCCCTCTCTCCCTCTCTCTCCCTGTCTTGCGCGCAACCCCTCGTCTCCCTCTGGCTTGTCAGCTGCCAAGGACTGACGTCTCCTTTCATGTTCCATGCCCAGCCCGGGCTTTGAACATTCGTTTGATTCTTTTAAGATAATAGCTGGTTAGCTGTCAGAGAGGGGATGATCAGTTAAAACCTTAATCACTGCCTGTCGACTCACATGACAGTTATTTTATTTTTCACCCCCGCGTTCTCCCTTCGACAACGAATCCCCCGAGCACAGCAACAGCAAACATTGCTGGAGGACGAGCATGGGGGGTTGGGGGGGTTTACACACGCCATGTTTGTACACTGTTGTGGTGTGTCAGTTTGCCCCGCGAAGCGCTCCTCCGAACCCGTCCAAAGGTGACCGGGAGCCAGGCCTTCGGCTGACAGCTCTCCCCCAACCCATCTCGACGGCCTCCTCTGCACCGCCGAAACGTGCCGTACCCCCCGCCCCCGCCCCCTTCCATCATATGGGCTCGGAATCAGGCTGATGTTCCCCCGTCTGCCCGTGGAACGGCGGGCGACACGGGCAGCTTCGCGTGCGCGGCGCAACCTGCCGCAGAACCGCCTTGATCAGCGGAGCCGGCGGTGGAGGAAGGAGCCAGCCTCACACGTGCCTGGAGAGCAGCAATGACAGGGGGCTGCAGAAGGTGAGCAGCCAGTGACAGCTGAAGGCTGCGAGCGCTTCCGACCCGGCGCTGCGAGGAGAACAAGTGCAGTCTTTGGAGAAGAAGCAGCATTAATGGAGAAGGTTTTCATTACGCAGCTTTCGCAGCGGGGAGCGAGCGCGAGGCACGCGAAGCAGACCTTGGTCCTGAAAAAAATACCGGGTGAGTTTAGTCTTGCGGGGGGGGTGGGGGTGGGGTGCGTCCTACCTGCTCCCAAACTCAGATGCGTGCAGCTGTGAAGTGGACAAGCGCTGACTTGCGCTGTTGTAAACCAGTGTCCTATTTTTAACAAAGTATTTACGATTTGGCACGAGTAAAGCATCGAGCTGCATGGGCAGCTCGTACGTGCAAGTCCTTTCTGGTGAACACAGGAGCTCCAAAAAGCACAAACAACATTTAAATGAAGGCCCTTTGTAGGTTTGATGCTGGTTGGGCGACAAGTGTTTTCCTATCTGTCCGGTCTGTGAGAAAAGACTCCGGATGCCCCTCTTCCTTATTTCGCTATCTCGACCTTTCCAATCTCGCTTGGCGGCGCAGGCCGGGCCTTGCGGTTCACAGGAGCCACCAATGCCCCATGCATAGAAATTCCAGAGCGACGGGAGTCAAAGGTCGGCTCCGAGCACAAAAAAGGAAGACGTAAGGGGCAGATGCGAGAAGCAAAACGGTACAAAGAGAGGAACCTCGATGTGAGCCTTTTTCCTTGGCTTGTTTTTTGGGAAAAGGCCACAGATACTCGGGTGTCCTCTGCTTCTCCGCCGCCGCGTCCTCCGCGCCGCGCGCTGCAGCCGCGCACCCGACCCCGTCGGCAGACGCGCGTCGGGACGCAGCGCGCGCGACACGGAGGGACTTGCGCGCCGCCTGGAAACGCAACAAGTAGGCAGCGCAAATTATGGCACAAACTGCCACAGCCGGCGCAGCTTCCAGCCCTTCATGTGCAGATCCGTGAGCTGAGATTTAACCTGCTGAAAGTCAGAGGAGCCAGCATACAGCAGGCTTGTATGTGTCTTCTCTTCATTCTCTTCTTTCATCAGACTTCGACTTAGAAGTGACAATGCCGCAGCCAACAAAGGGATTTATAATATCACCAAGAGACTACATTTCAGACCTTATTATTTCACATTATTCCTGGTAATGAAAGTTAAAACAAGATAGGGTTTTAAATTGCTGGGGGTTGGTGGCACCGCACCCCCCCCCCCAATCCAAACACACACACACACGTGAACCCCCACAAGGGCAGTTGTTTGACTTCACAGTCGCTCACGATAATGCGGTGGCTGTTGGTCTTTCGCTGTTTGCAGGTTGGCTCGGGGAAAAAAAAAAAAAAAAATGCCAGATATATTAAAAAAGAGAGTAAAAAAACTGGATAAATTGGGGTTTACAGCACAAAAGCCTGCTAATCCTTGCATTTGGATATTTGAAACAGAAGCTCCACGGAGAAACCATCAAAGCGGGCTCTAAATTAGCCTGCGAACAGAGAGGGAAAAAAGCAGAGGAAAGCCTGTCGGTTTCCACCACTGTGAAAAGACGAGGGAGCTGCGATCTCCTAGGGGCCCAGATTAGAAACATATACTCATTATTCTCTCTCAGTGGGTGTCTAAAATCCAAAAATCCCGGTTCTAGGCAATGCGCGGAGACATGTTAACCCCGGCCCTGTGTTCCCTTTGTAGCCGCGCGTCGCTCGCCACTGCAGGGCTGCGTCTTAAAGGGAAAAACTCACTAACAGCAGCAATTACAAGTCGAGTGCTGCTTGTTCTGTGCCATAAGTGGAACAACAATCCGAAACGCTGCAGAAGGGCTCGGCGCCAACTCGGACCTGTCCGTGCGGCGCCGCTGTGTAGCCGCGCCACGTGCTGCCCTATGCTGCATAGAGCATGAATGCTACAGTGCAAGCGCCATTCAGGGTGGGATTACACGACAAGGGCCTCTTTTTTTTTCCACCTGCCCTTAAGAAACAAGGTAACGTTGCCTCTGTTGCTTTGGATTTTCTCTCCGTTTTACAGCCATTTTTATAATTTTGTTAGCACTGGAAGTGCCACTCAGATCCTTTGTTGAGTCTAAATGGAAGCGGCGTTGGAGTGTTGTCTTACATGAAACACCGATGTGAGCTCCGACTCTATAAACAGTTGGATGAAGCGAGGAAGGGCCTCTCCTTAAGGGCCTCCTCGCTGCCTGTGACTCCGCAAAGGCGCCGCTGGAAAACATCCAGAGTCTGGATGTAGACGGGTGGCTTTGACTCGGGTGCCCGCAGCCTGCATCCTTCGTGGTCATCCCGTCCTGGTGGAGCGAGTTGGCGGCCTCGGTTGACCTGCACGCTTAGTTGTAGCCATCGGTCTACAGCGAAGCTCCGATGAGTCCAAAAAGGAGAAATTCGAGGGGAATTGATGGTCACTGGCGTGTCCCACACATAGATGCATCTCAACAAATCCGTTCAACTAACTTGCCGGGGCATCCAGTTCCACGAGAACACTGTTTGAGCTGCGGATTCCGCTCAGTCGGGACTGCAGTCGGAAGAAGAGCGGCAAATCCATTAAACACGAATCGAAATACGCCGCATCTCGGTGTTGTTCAGAAGATTAATGAGACGGGAACAGTAAATATTTGAATGTGCAATTTTAATGGGGTGAACTGGTATTTATCTCTTTGGCTGTACATTTGAAATGGCATGGCGGCCACACAGCGTGATTTCAGAAGTTTTGTAAATAATGACGCCCCGTAGCTCCTGACGTTGGGTGACCAAGAGCGCGAAGTGTTGTTTACCAGCCAAAATGTAATGGCTGCTGCTCCTCGGCGTTTCTGGAGGGAGAAAGAAAACAGTTTATTACTTATAATGGCTCCGGCCGTAACAACAACGACGATGTCCTCATTCGAAAGCGCTCCCGCCTACGCCGACACACAGAAGCTCTTTAAGTCACATCCGCCTGCCATCAAAGGACAAAGCTGGATAAATGAAATAATACCAAGATTAAACTCCGGCGCTGACCTTCCTGCATCACAACTCTTCTCGGCGCCCCCCCCCCGGGCCCCGGGCCCGGGCCGAGCGCACGCGGTGCAAAAAAGTTGCCGCGCCGGGGATAATCCTTCCGCGCCCGCGAGAGCGCACAAAAGCGAGGAGCCGCGCCGCGCTTCCTCCCAGACGGGCCGCAGAACGGAGGTCAACGAGGAGGCAACCGGGGTCGCGGGGTCGGCTGCCAAAGTCGGACCGCATTGTTTACCGGGAAGAAAGCAAAACGGGTTCGGAGGGAGCGGGGGACTTCCGGCTAAAAGTCCCTCCGCCTCCGCCGACCTCCGCCCCCCAAATGCTGCCGAGGGTGGCGGTTGCGTGCGTGCTGTCGCGCCTGAGCAAATGCTTGATCAAACCGGACCGAACTACCTCGTACAGACAGTAGCAATTATCGCAATCAACAGCTCGGCCCAATTATAACTTCCTCCTCCATTTATGCCCCGGGGGCCCCGCAGTCCAACTTACAAGGAAATTAACAGGCGGCCTCGCTTTGCATAACTTAATTTAAAATGACAGGGTGTGACATTGGGGGCTTCTGACCCTGCCAGCAACCAGCCCCATGTGTGGCAACAATTTACACTGCCAAATTGCTCCCAGACCGGCCTTCTCCTGCGCCCAGGATGAGGGCAGGCGGGCCGGGCCCGCGCGTCCGCTCCACGGAACCTCCGTCTCCCGCCGGGGGGGTGTTTCGGACGCTCGTCCCGGTTTGCTCGCGCCGCGACGGAAACCCGAGGCTGCGGCGTAGGGCTGTGACTGGCATGTTTTCGCGCAGCGGTTTGGTCAATAACGCAGGAGGTAACCATAGTGCGTGTGACCACTGACATGATGGGACAATAAATCCAGGAGCTGAGGGGACCTTAATTATAGTGCTGTGCAAACATTAGTTAGATTTATAATAGTCATGGCGACCGGCGGAAGGCGTACACCGACACCCCTCATTATGTGGCATCCGCAAGCGCTTGCCTGCCCGTCCTCTTTATCGGACCCCGGCTCCAGCATCCGGCGAAAATTGCGGCAAACCGCACAACCGCGAGTCTTCGCGCACGCGGCATCGTGGCCGCCGAGCCGCTTGCGGGCCGGCGGCCCGCGACGCTTCCCTGTCGCACCTCGCTGGTGGCTGCGTGCTAACAACATCCCGGCGCAAGCAGGAGGCGACGCGGAACTTGGAGGGAGACGAGTTGGTCAAGCGGTTGACTTTTAAAGCTGCTCGGGGAGGTGTGAAAGGTTTAAGTTTGGAGCCAGACTTTGTAACCTGAAGATAACGGGAGAGTCGGAATCGGTTTCCTGTCTTGCATTTTGCCGTTTCGCACAGTACAGCAGCACGTCAATAGGGTGAAATGCCTTGTTTGTTCACTTTAAATTGCTGTCAGCCCTTATTCTTAACAGAAATGTCATTATTTAATGTTCGCTGCAGCCTGATGGAGATAAAGGAAACACAATTTGTTTACCCATTAATGACAAATGAGTCGGTTCCTGCTTTTCATTTTTAAACTCGGCGAGATTGAAACCCAAAGTGCAAGCGGGGTCTCGAACTCTGAAAGGTGGAGCCCCTGGTCCTTCGCCATCTCTCGCTCTCATCTCTGGACGAGGCTGATCGGAAGGGATGTGAGTGGAAGGAGTAGAAGGAGTGGTGCGTGCGCTTTTGTGTGCGTGTGTGTCTGCGTGAACTACCCATTGTTTTACAGGCGTGCGGCGAGATTTGTAAAAACTGCTTTGTGGTTTTTGGATGAGCTGGGAAAACACTGTAATTTTTCCATTTTAAAGTAATGGAAAATATAGACAAATCTGTTATTGAATTTTTTGTTCTCCGGCCCTTTCCCATTAATGAATTGCTAGGATCACAAGGGTTGTCTGTATGTAGTATTGCTTGTGACTGTGCCACGCATCTGGACATTTCAGAACAAAGGTGGTATTTAAGAAGGGAACCATTTGCAAGTTTGCTGGCACATCTTCAAATAACTCCAAATTACCTGAGTGCATTAAGCCATTTGAACTGTTATTCTGTATGAAGAGAGAGAAATATTGGGTATTATTATTATTATTATTATTATTATTATTATTATTATAATAAGTGGGAAAAAATACCATGAACATGATTTGCACCATAGAAATCAACATTTCATTTCTGGAAATTCTCTCAGTTATGGCGCTGCGATATTTTCCAGTCTGCATTTCCTCTAACTGTTCAGTGTTCTACATTTCACTTAACTACTTGTGTCAAAATGTTCAGCAAGAACAGAAGTGTTTGTTGTAATTCTGAGAGGCGGCTGCACTTTATCCTCCAGTGACCGCAAATACAGGAATCCTGGGCTCCAGAAGAGGCGCAGGTTGGGCAGCCATGCTCTCCGCTTCAGTGCCACAACAAAACGAACAACGTAGTGCAGGTCAGCTGTAACCAGGAGTGAAAAATAACCCCAATTTGCCCCTTGTTACGTCCCAGTGCGTTCCTCTTGTTGTGCTTGGGAACCTTTTGTGCAATTGTTTACAGCTGCCCAACTCCCACTCCTGCCAAAATCAGCAATATTGACGAAATCACCACAAATCTCCCAGCCAATGAAAATCAGGGCAGAGGACAAATTTAAGACAGTTTTGTGCCAAAATTTTGGGATGGGATTTTTAAAAATTTTTTTTTTATGTCTTTTGTACTTGTGGTTTCTTGTGTAGGTTTGCCTGCTTTTGTTTGTGCTCCTTTTGTGTTTGCCGGGTGTTGCTGTCCAGTCTCATACCTGGGTTGTGAATGTGGGAGGGGGAAAGCGGTCACGTAAGGCCATCATGTGACGCACCCACACGTGTCCATGAAGGTTTTTTTTTGGGTGCCTGCACCACACTGGACAGGGAGTGGGTGTCAGCTGCGTATGGTTGGCTTGTAGTTGGTGCTGGGTGTCAGCAGATGCTGGAGAAGCTGTTTGGTTTGTTGGCATAGCACTTGTGTAATTTAACCAGGTTTGTTTGGTTTTGATTATTTCTTTAACCCCACTTGCATTCCCTTTCCCCATGTGTCCAATGTATAATAGATCTTTTTTTAAATCTCACCTGCGTACATTGGCAGTCACTGTTGTACCTGAAATTCCCTGTTTGGTTTTTTTTTTTTTTTTCTGTCCCCATTCAGACACCTTAATGTTACACTCTTTATCCCCAAACACTCCCAGAAACCCATCTGGAAGATTTTTAGCTGTTTTAGATTCCCCTTCACTTTACCTTTCGTCCATTCAGGTGCTTAGAGGTACAGCTGTTCTCAAAAAAAAAAAAAAGCCCCCACCCTCTGAAACACAGTGAAAGAGTTCCTTTGTTGCTTTTTGGCAGAGCTTAATTTTCTTTTTAATCGCTGAACATGGAAAATAAAGCTTATAGCTGCAAATGATGTGATAGTGATGCTGAGGCCTACTCCACACTGCTGTGTCTGACTGGATTCTGTAGTTAAAGATAACAGATTGAAATGTATAAAAGAGCAATATGACTATAGTTTACTTGAAAACAGGGAGCTCAATATAACTGTAAAAATATTGCACTGACCCCTCACTCATTTTACACCTTGATCCACATTAATCCTGGAACTTGCAGGTGCATGCCCCCCAGGTACACTGTTCTTGAGTAGGCTGAAGACCATGGGGGCAGGAAGGTGACTCTGAACTGCAGGGTGTTCATAGCAGCTTTCAGGTACCCATACAGGGCTCCCCTTCACCTTGCACACATTTATTCTAAAACTATTAGTAGAGCTCCAGCTAATGGTACAACTCTTTCCTGGCCTGAGTCTTGAACCTATACCCTTTTAGCCACAAGCTCAGCTCCCACAACTGAACCTGCAAAGTGTTTGATTTTCACCTATATGACTTCATCTGCTGTGCTTATGAAACAATTTTATTGCATGCACCCAGTCTCTGTGCTTAAAATAATGTTTTAGAGGCTTCTAGCGCACAAGCAGGCTCCTCTGCAGCAAACATCGGTAGCTGGAGGCAGCAGCCCTGACAGTGACACCACGCGCTGTCATTGAAGCTCTGTGTTGCGTGCACGCACAAGAAAGAAGGTGGCTCTATGTGCACTTTGCCCCGGCAGCTGAACCATGAGAGAAACAAAGAAGACATGGAGTTAAAAATCAAACCTGACCCGTTTGTGCACTTTCTTTCTGATGCCTCCCCCAAACGGGGCTACTGCTAAACGTCGTGGAGCAGGAGAGCCTCAGGGGAGGGGGAGGGGGATGGGGGGGGCTTCAACATACATACGCAGGCCCTAACCCCCAAGTGCCCCCCCCCCATCCATAGCCTCTACTTCTCACCCACAAGGAAAACAGAGCTGGGGGAAGGAAGTCCAGAAGCAGGTACAGCCATCTGTCCAAAATATCCAGGCCAGATGTCAAAGAATGAGCCACCAGTGCGGATCAGCTTACATAAGTAGTTTACCATGTGAAGAAATAATTTAGCCATATTAATTGACGGTAAACTTTCCCAAGAATTTGGCCGGGCCCCTGCCTCACAGGTGGGTTCTTTCAGTCACAGGAACAAAGTGGGTAACCGGACTCTGATCAAAAGAAAGATTGACATAAATAAAGAGCCTGCAGGAATGCATTGTGCAAACAAAATATGAGGAGGGCCCCCAAACATTCCCTGTTATTGGAGAGGGAGGGAGGGAGGGAGGGAGGAGGCGGTGGGGGTGGGGGGCACAGGAGGTGGGCAAACAGAGGTGGTAAAAGGGATCCCTCTCTTCTCCAGCCAGTGTTTCACTCTGTTGCTTGAAGGCACAGACTTGCATGCTTGTTGGCAGGAGGAGAGCTACCTGCCTGAGATCACCGGTGACATCCGCAGTGCGGCTAAATGCCCGAGAAAAGAATTCAGCGAGCATCAATGTCTGGACCACTCTGGCTCAGGTTTCCTCAACCTCTGCAATAACACCCACCTTTGCTGTTTTTCTTCACTTTTTCTTTTAATGCTGGACTCACAGCTTTTCTTGACAAGGACGGACACATGATCCAAAATATCCTGACCTTTGATATGAAGCCCCTTCAAGTCCCTGTCACCCGTGAGGATCCATGTGTGATGAACAATAGGAAGCTGAGCTCGTGAGGCCACACGATAGCCCGGCCGCATGTCCCTCGCCATGTACGGTAAAAGTGGAGGGATGGAACAACAAAGCGGCGGTGGTGTCTGCGCAACACAGTGTGTGTGTGTGTGTGTGCGTGTGCGTGCGCGTGTGCGCGTGCGTGTGTGCGCACGCATGCATGCGCACAGCAGGCATCAGGCTGCTGCAGCGCAGCGAGTTTCATCCGGCGCTCGCAGCCACTCTGGCAGCAAGTGTGACAGCGATCGCCGCGGCGCAGCATCAACGCCGTGCAAAATATTTCTAAATGCACCGGAGTGTCGCACTGTTGTACGCGCGCGCGTTAATCTCGACTGCGAAGGAGAGAAAGGAAATTGAGCAAAAAGTTGAGGAAAGTCTCTTTGAAAGCCTGCGAATTAAGCAGGGAGAAAACAAGGGACAAAGTATACACACTACTTTCTCAACACTTTCCAAGTGCAGCTCAGGGAATTGCACTGCCACCAACAACAACAACAAAGGGAAGAGAGAGAATGAAAGCCATCGCGACATGCAGGATCTTCTCATTCCCCTTGGTAACGAAAAGGCAGTCATCTGGAGCCCTTTGGCTTTCAGTGGGGCTTTAACTGAGTCACAGAGGCAGAGAGTTTCACTGGGGACAAGGGGCTCCCTAGCGGCGCGGGGTTTTGTCCCGGCGCCCTGCAGGGGGCGCCATGCGGCACGCTCCTGAGATCAGGGCAGATCAGAGCCCTGCTGCAAGGATGACAGCCCCCTCGGGTGGAGGGTGGCAAGGGGGGGCTGCCTGCTGGCAATGCTGTGGAGGAACAGTAGGGGGGCTCCAGCTCCTGGAGAAATCAAGGGGGGTGGGGGAATCAAATTGAAACACAAGGGGGTCCCCTGCGATACATGACACTCTGCCAAAGGAGGGGAGGCACACGGAGAGGAGGAGGCGGCGACGGCGGCGGCGGGGGCTGGCGTCGCGTGCAGTCATCCTCCCCTGCAACAAGCTCGACTCCGCATCCAGGAGAGATCGGGGTCGAGGGTCATCCTCCCGGCCTCTACATTTTTGGCCCCCTTGCCGTAAAACGCAAACGTGCACGAGCGCAAGCGGCCTGGGCGCACGCGCCGCTCCTTCCTATCCTGGCCGGTTCGCTCAGGTGTCCCCGCACAAAGTGGCCTTTGGTGAGCAGCCACTTCCCGCACCGACTGCGCCGCTTGAAAAGGTCTTTTATGCTCTGCCTGAGGAAGGACAAGAAAAATGCTGAAGGTAAAATCTAATTAAGGAGTCAAAGGAGGGCAAACAGCAGAGAGTACATTAAAACAATAAACAGCGCGCTTCAAAATGGACCCAGATTGGAGAGGCGATACAGCAAAGCGAGGTAAGCTGATATTTTGTTTGTTTGTGCTGAGATTTTCCTCGGAGGCCTCACTGACAGCAAGGAACTCCCGGGTGGATGGATGGGAGGGCCCGAGCCCACCATGTGCGGCTAATCAAAGCCACGTTCCCGTCGCCGTGCTGCCAGCGCCCTGGCACCTCGGAGGCGTCGTGGCCTTCGGCCTCGGGAATCGCCCCGCCCACCTGCTAAAACGCACGGAACGTCGCGCCGTGCCGTTGATAAGGGCTCGTGGGCCGAGACTTTCGGTACAATTTGAGAGAAGCGCTCTCTAGGCCTGGAATGGCACCGCTCTGCCAAGCGAGAGTGCGACCAACCCCCCGGATGTCGGAGGAAAGGGGGGTAAACTGCTGCCCTGGCCTCGGAGCGTGGAGAGCGTTTCACATTGTGGCCAAGAACAAAGCCACCGGCAATCGAGGCGACAGACTGTGTCCCCGTCCATGGCTGCCTGTAATTCATGGCGTTCTCACTAAAGATGACTGATTTTAATTGATGACACGCTATGTAATATGGAATTAGCAAAATTTAATAAGAGGCAAGAGCTAATGCATTTGCCATTGTGTAAAGTGTACATTAACAGCTTTGAAATTTGACATTTTCTCCTTCCCCGTTGTCATTATTGTGCTGCTTTTTCCAACAAAACATCACCTTTGCTTTATACTGGAAATTTCTCATTTCAACTACATTAATCCTTCAAGGTTGGTTTTAATGTTCAAATCATTTCCCTAAGAAACACATTTTGACTCTGCTGTGGCACTGCAACCGTAACTGCTTCTTTATGACATTAGTGTGGCACAAACTGCAGCCACTGCAAACATTTAATGGACGCTGAAAAAATATATATACATTATATACATAAAAAAATATATATATATAATGCATGTATATATACACTATACACACACACACACACACACACACACACACCAGGGAACCAGTAAGATGAAGTAGGAAAAACAGGTACAGAGGCCAATGCTATTTCACAGAACAATGTTCTTTGTGTTTGAAAGCTTTTGGTGGGTCACTCACTTCTGCTCTTAAATAAATCTTTTCTCAGCTAAAAATGCTCATTAGAACCTATTTGAAAAGTATGTCCATATTAATTTGCTAAGTTAAAAAAGTGGTTTTGAACCCTTTCACTTCTGCACTGTATTGAAAATCCAGAGGGCAGGAGGCACTTACACTGGATTCTGCCAATACTGATAAAATGTAAACGTGCGCTTCCCTTTCCTGAAATGTCTTTTTTTTCCCAAGGATGAAGAGCAGCAGCAGCCGCAGGCTGGGCTTGAGGACGGGAGGGGGGCACTTTCCGAAAACCTGGTCTAACCTCCGCAAGACCCCTACCCTCCCCGTCACGAGTATCCCCCACCCGTCAGGTCAGGGTGCTGCGCCCACAATGCGCTGAAAGGAATGACTATAAAAGGTAAAACATCGTTCCCTGAACACCGCTATTATAAACACCACAGAGAGGTGAGTCCATCCTCCCCAGCTCCTTGCCCACACAACCAACCCCCCAAAGCTGATGGGACAACCTCTGCAAAAGCATGACAAAGGGGAAATTCTCATAATATAAATCCCCTTCGTACGATTCGGAATCTTTTGCCATCAACATCCACCACAATCCGCTCTGCTGTGCCCAACGGTGCCGCTTCTGACCACAGTAACGGGTTACAGCCCCCTTGGTGTTGCTCGGTATTGGCAGCGACCCCCTCAAAAGGTGGACGCGGCGGGGGGGGTTTGTGTGCGATGGATACGTGCAACAGCTATTAAGGAATTACCACATTATTCACACAAAGGAAATGACAATAAAATCATCTTCATTTCCACGCCTGCACTGCTCTGAACAAACACTGCGAGCCTCGGACAGAAGAGGCCAGGGTGCCCGCGGGGTGTTTTGCCCGAGTCTCAGGTTACTAACACAACACGGTCCACATCGGCGAGCCGAGCGGGCTGCTCCACCGGGCCGGCGTGCTGCTTTTCTTCTCTTTTACTGTTGCGTCTGAGCGGAGGAGGGATGCAAGGCTTTTGCCCGGGATTCCTCAGGCCTGAGTCACTGGCCGAAATCGACCAGAGAAAGACAACCGCCATCACGCCAGCGCACTCCTTCGCAGAGGTCGGCCTGGGTCCGATATCATGATTTACGAGACCCTGGTCCCCTGGTGACTGACTACTAGCTGATATTTGCAGGAAGTGCCTAGTAAATGAAAAATAAATTTCATCGCGCTTACACTGCAACTGACAACACCGAATGGCGCGGATCGGAATGGGCGTGAAAGTAAAAGCGTCGAGTCGGATATTAACAGGGCGTAGCTTTGCACACAGCACAGAAGCGCCTCGCGAAGCCAGGAGTCCGCGAAAACCCGAATCGAACTTGCTCTTGGGCCGCTGCAACTCTAGAGGCCGCGACGCATTCCTGCGTGCCATTGCCAGATTTTTTTTTTTCACAGTTCCAAGCTAAAAGCAAGAAATCCGAAGAAACTAATAGGCTGCGTTTATTTATTATTTGTTTGCGCAGGTTCCACTGAGCGGGAGGGTCCTGCAACCTAATAGTGATGTTGCTGGGATTTACTTTGCTCAAATTAAAATATCAATATTTCACATTAACTTATCAGCAAAGTAGTTTAAGTCATCGCTCGGAGACCTGGCGACAACAAGTAATAAAGACCGTCGCAGTGTTAAAACCTAGTGACTCTCAATAGAGTTGATCCAGGCCCGCAATACAGTGTCCCCTTGCTTATAAAGAAGTATTTCTAGGTAGCTAGGTCATACCGATATTGATTTTTAAAAAATTAAAACTAGAGAAGACCTTTCCTGAGGTGCTTGAAGATTTTTCAGTTTTCCATTAACTAATAACATTTGACATCAGCACTTTCATTTAAAACATGCCGGAATTCATCGATGTTAATGTTTAAAAATACTGAACAAAAATGACTGTGTCTTCCGAAGGACTGACATACCTGTGTACCTGCTGTACTGCAAGAGCTTCAGCTGCGTAAACAGTTCAGTCACTAGCACTCGCCTTGTACAGGGTCACCGCGTTCGACAGAGAGCCTCCTTGCGGCGCTTTCAGCCAAAAACGAATGAGCGGCACGCAGCAAACGGTGCGGCCGAAAGACAAAAAGGCGCCCGGGATTTTGTGCCCGCAAGCCGCCCAAGCCGCGCTCTGGTTCTTGTTCGTGTCCCGATGCCGAACGAACGAGGCACCGGTGGAAAAACAGAAGGAAAATAAACAACTAAAGGTCAGAGTTCGTGCGACAGGGAGCCGCAGACAGATGGAGAACAGCCCCCCGGTTCCTGTGCTGGCGCTCGCGCTCGCAATGTGGTGGAAGACCTCGGCAACAAAGAGACCCCCTGATCAGGCGCTCCGGGGGGCCCACCTGTCCGCCGCTTTTTTCAAATCGCTTCTGCACCGGCCTGCCAGGACGTGCTAATCGCAAACATGTGTGCAGCAAACGCGCCATCGGGCCTCTTCGAGCGCCACCGAGGCCTCCGCGCGGCCCCGTGCTCCCTTTTAAGCCCTCCGACTAAAATGCCGTTTCACCCAAGTACACGGGGGAGGTCTATGAAAGGTACGCAGCAGGCGATGCGCCTAAGCGGGGTGAATCTTTCGTGAACTCGGGAGCAGAGCACGAGAATGGCTTCCCAGTACCCCGCGCGAACACATGCCTTCTCTCGGCAGTTCGTGGGTGCCACTCCTTCCTGGTCGGCACGTTCCGCTCAGCATTAGCACAGCGCACCGAACCAAACCTTGTAAAGACAACCGACTGGTTTTAGGCGGGCGCTTGTGTGCCGGAGCACCGTGGGCACGAATGATGCGAAGCAAAGCCGTGCAAAGTAAAGAACAAAAGCTTCCAGCAAAGCATGAAAAGATCTTTGCACGGTCTGGCAAATGAACTGAGTAAACCAAGGCAAATTTGTGAAAGGCATCAAGGTGGAGGGTGACAGCAAACTAAGCAAGCAGCTGATTTGGGTAAAATCTCATCTCCAAAATTCACTTTTAACTGTATTATTCAATTTCCTCATTGCACAGGCACAGACCCTATTTTTCTTTAATAACAAAAATAATCATTTGCGTGAAACATAAAAGCAAACATCAAAATGGAGAAAGCCACTGAAGGAGAAGGAGTACAATTCCATGGATATTTTCCAAGGTACAAACACAGCCTTCGCTAACAAGGGCATGCAGAATTGGTTTTGCCCTGGCCTTTCAGGTATTACAATAATAAAAGACATAGAAAAATGGCGACATGTAACATTTGCTCAAACAGAATTAAACACAAAGGGATTAAAAAAAAAATCTGAATTTTCCTAAAAGTCAGAAAATTTCACACAATTGAGAGTAACCCCCCCACACACACACACACCCACACACACCCACACATACACACACACACCCACTGATACCCCCTAGCCCAGTGCACGGGAAGTGAGGAGCGAGGACTTCTGTGGACAAAGCATGTGAAGCTCTTGGTTTTAGTTTTCACAAACAGAATTGAACCCCCGTTGGTGACCGTGCTCAGGTGGCCTCTGTGGTGACACTCAAGGTGGTCTGAATGTACAACCATCTTGGTAGCTGGTTTGCAGCGCTTGTGTGTGTGTGTGTGTGTGTGTGTGAGGGGTTTGGGGTCAAGTGCTCGGCCCGGCACAGCAGGTACGGACCGCAAGTGATGCTCGGGGAGTCCTGAGGACCGAAAGCAGCCACACCTTTCTCTTCGCTTATGGACTATGAAAGAATTAAACAAAAGAGGTGGAAATGAGTCAAACAAAAGAGGACAAATGAGGGTGGAGGAAGTACATTGCTAAACCCCAGGAAGGTGCTGACAGGCACTAAAACAGCCAGATGATAGTCAGAGATTTTCTGGGAGCTAATATAGCGAGAGATTAGTGAGACAGGGCTGAGCGCGCAGGGGCTTGAGGTGGAGGGGGAAACAGATCATCTCCATCCCCGCTGCTCACAGCACAGGGACAAAAAGCGTTGTGTTCCCAACGAAACCCAACACTCGATATTTTGGTAGCCCCTCTACAGACAGATAGCAATCTCTCCCTGTGATATATAATATTCCCCTGGCCGGCAAATAATAGGGAAATTTATTGCCAAAGCACCACTTCTTTGCTTTATGAGTCTCTTGGATGGGCAAAACAGCAAAGCCTGCACGATGGTCGAGCAGCTTGTTTAAACGCTGGATACTTACGGTCAAACTTTGTTACGAGGGAAGCTCAGCTTTCCGGTATCTGTCTTCTCGCACCGAGATACAAAGACATTTATTATCGGACTTAGGCGAGCCTCGGCCTTCGAGCTTTTAGAGCTGAAAAATGTAGCATTTCACAAAAAAAGAGATTTGGATAAGGAACCGCTGCCTCGCCGGCCTTTATGTTTACGACAGCTGGAAATGAACCGAGCGCTTTTCAAAGAGTTGGCTGTGAACGAATTAGCACTTCCTCTGCTGCTATCCTGCGCACAGGAGCAGCCGGGATAAAGAACCAAATGCCTGCAACACCAGCAATTCCGTTCTAGAGCATTTTCGACGCTTCTCTTACGCCTGCCCTTCTTTCACCTGAACCCCAATGTGCTAAAATGCTCATTTCATTAGCGGTCGTGACCGCTTAAGAAAATAACCTTTCGGTCGGAGGTCAGAACTTAACACAGTGGCGCGCTTCTGCCTTAACGTGCTCGAAAAACTGCCGAAAACGGCGAGCCCGCCTGCAAGTTCAAATCCAAATTTGCCATTTGGGTGTCCTGTTCGTATTGAGCACCTGAAACAATGCTAACCATTTCGCAAGTACATACGTATCTCAGATAAAATCGATCACATCTACCTCAACTCATTTGAATATAATAGACACCTTCGTGCTCGGCAGAAAAGGCGTAATTATGGGTCTCCCAAATGTGGTGCCAGTACATTGACAGGCTTAATGTAGGGCTAGACTCTCAAAAGACAATCTTCCCTGTCCAAGACCTCAGGAAATGAAGAACCCCTTGTCTCCAATCACCATACACTACAATTTTACTGTCTTAATACACGTTTGCAAAGATCGGAAGAAATATGAAGAACTGCTCCATTCAACAGAGCTGTGGTGTCATGAATGGCCCGATTGAATCTTTCACGGTAACAAACTTATAATATCATTTCTGCATGACATACAGTCCCCAGTTCTTAGCAGAAGCTAATACTGACACGCGAGAACTTTGAGAAGAGAAGCTCGGCCTGCAGTCGAATCTGTCGCGCAAATAACGGCGAACTCGGGCGGGGTTACCATCGCACACCCCATATTTACCGCATTTACCTTGCATCAGTAGCGCACAGGGGTTAAGCGCGGTTAAACTGCAGAGCATCTTGACGGATAATCCACTTTTGCTGCTATATGGCTCGAGTAATGGAGTCGTTTCACCGCGAGGGTGGAGGAGATTCAATCTAATAAGGGTTAAATAAAATGGCCTCTTGTTTATTTTCCTCCTTCCCATATATCTAAATAATGCACTTTCCCACAAATCCATTTACACGTGAACATACGTATGTTGGGCTTACTTGAACTTTAAGAGTTTGCTCAACTTTTGACATTTTCAAACCGAACATAAAATTTTATATAACTTGCTTGCTCTTTAAGCTGTCGTCCGGAGGCTCTCGAGCCGAGCGGCTCTCCGAAGGCCCGAAGGGTCTAAGGTCTGAGAACGCTTAGAGGATTTCGAACCTGCGGTTCGTGGTGTACAAGGCCGGCTGGCTGTAGAGTTCACCGCGTCCTGCATGTTGCGGGAAGAGCCGGGACGTACCTTTCCCATCCTGTCTTCGCTTAGTCTCAAACTCAGAAGACCAGAAACATCGCCGTAGGACTCTGTTTGTCACACAGTACAGACACGAAGAGCTGAATTCCTGCGTACGTGGCGCTCTGAAGATTTTTGCAAAAGTTGTTAAAAACATCATTTATATGCACCCGCCGTATAACACAAAACGCTGTTAGCATTATGAAACACCAGACTGTCTACTGAAATGAGGATCTAATAAGGGAAGCCATCTCTGGACGAACAATGTACAAACCTTTCTCGAAAACCTCCGAACCTTTCCGCTAAAGTTGTTAAAAGAACTGAAATTGTTGTCGAGGGTTTTGCACATGAGTTAACATGAGTAAACGCGAAATGCGCAGCCAGAGAATGGGGTGAAAAGGAGAAAAACTGCATTGTCTTTCGGTATCTATGTTATATTTATCAAGGATCAATATTCAAAGAAGGAATGGGCTTGAAAAATAAAACAGAAGAAAGAAAAAAAACGCTCCGGGTCTTTTTTTTCGTCGTCTCACTGTATGTTTATTTGAAAAGATGTTCTCGGCATCGCTGTTTATGTACTCAATGCAAAGCAATTACGGCCTAACTGAGGTAGCCTCGGTTTATTGACTGTGGAAACGGCTGCGGAGACATTTTATGGACTATGAACCTAAATGTTCGGTGGGATCTTATCTCTGGCGTCCACAAAATGTTTGAAGTGATAGGGGAGGAAAAAATGCATTACCATAAATTCATTACGGAGACCCAACAGCGCTTCCAAACACAAGGAGATGTTGTTTAGAGTATTGGACTTAACAGATTACAGATATAAACGTTTTACTGGAGGAAACGGCTGCGAAATATGCAATGTTTACACTGGGGAGGGTAAACACTGCTCTTAGGGGGGATGAGTGGCACGTTAAGAAATGAAATAAACATCCAATAAAATAAACACTGAGCGCTTGTGTACCGTGCGGTGGTGAAAACCTTCACCGAGAGAGCCTGTCGCAAAGAGCAAGCAGGCAGGTTCCTGTCCAGCAGGCCTTTGGTTTCTATGCCCCTGAGGTGCTGTAAAATGGACCTGGATGTGTTTCAAAGCTGTTCTCTGTATAACCCCCCCCCCCCCCCCATCCTCTCGCCGTGTCTGCAGGACAGAGAAAGGTATGATGTTACAACATGCATATGCGATGCCTTCAGGGCAGCCATGGACCCTCTGGCCTTTCTACTGAGTGATGCATGAAAAGGCAACGTTTGGCAGGGGGGGTACAAAAGCACACTAAGCACCGCTAAGGGTGCTGGTAGGGGGGATGGAGGAGTGAAACAGTCGCACTGGCGATTTTCACCTCAGTCAAGCTTCTCGTTGTTTTTGGGCCCTGTTGCCTGGAAGTTTCCCCTTTCGCAGTTCCAGTCAACAGCGATCCCGTGATCTCCAACCCCGCAACCAGCACACTCTCCATTCTGGTCCACCATCTCACCTCTCATGTGTGGCCCGAGCAATACGCAGCGTTGGTCCACCACTGCTCCACCACAGTGTGGTCAACAGCCACTTTCTTCTCAGCCACAATGGGAAGAAAACCCTCGTGAACGGCTTCTGGAAAGGAAACCCCCGCTTTTCCGTAGCTGCCTATGGAAGCCTAAATCCAAGATCAGTCACACTTTTGGACGATGCCCTTCACTAATGGTGTCGTCTGGTCCCGATCTGCTCCCCTTCCAGGATCTCTCTTCACAAGCGATCTTCCAAGATGCGAGGCGATAAAAAATGTGAAATTGCTGTTCCAGCCACTTACTGTATATCCACCCATGGCCAAGTCCCCACTGGATTACACTCCAAACACACATTTTTCCCATCATTATATTTACTTGACAGGTTCTGTAATCCAGGCTGACAAATTATATTAACCAACGTATTACTTTTGATTTACAATAATCGTGTGAATACACACCGGCCATAAGGCACTCTTGTCACAGAGGAAGTCTGATTCTTTCCACCAGCCAAGCGCAGGTTAGCCTGCAAATGAGAGACAGGGAAACAAAACATTTTGTCCGAAAAAAGAAGGAAAAGCAGACAAGTTGCGCCGGGAAAGAACGCCCACAGCTTGGCTGTTTAATGTCTCCGTGACATTTCCCCCCCGCCAAACGCGCCCCTCGTATTTTCATCAGCGCTATGGAGACTGGCCCAGTAGAAAAGGGGAAAGAAAAGTCCTAAAGATCTGTGAATAACCTGCAGTGTTTGCTGTCTGTGTTTCACAGAGGGTTATGTGACCCAGACAAGGTCGGAGGTGAGAGTTCACCGCGAGGGCAGGGGAACCGGCAGGAACAGCTCGAGCTGGATTACATTTCACTGTAGATCTCTCACCGGTGTTCCTTCTGAAGGTTACACTGACCAGTGTGGACTTTTCTCCAGCACGTACCTTGCTCCTTTTATGCCTACCTGTTTAGATGTCCTACAGTGACATGCGCTGGACGTTATTCTAGCGAGTCGCTGTGCGATGGCCAGACCCGCAGGGACACCGTAGCAAATATTTGCTGTGGGTTTGTGGGCCGCAGGCACCCAGATGTCTTCCTTGGTTTCATGGGCCTTCAAAACACACCTGTGTACCGGGCCTCTGTGTCCTCTCGGTTTTGTAAATTCGTGGTTTTCTCTCTTTTGTGTTTTAAGTCTGTAAACATGATTCTTGCACAGATATTCAACGTACCGAGCGTGGGACTACGAGAGTGATTCGGTCGTAATTTTTGGAAGTAACTGTGAATACTCCTCCGTACAAAGAAGCCTGCAAACTGTTTGACGTGGACAATATTTAGGCTTTTTACAAGTCTTTCACTGTTTTATGGCTTTTGTGAGCAGAAGGACTGCTATGTTTATTTACCTCAAGCACGCTTTTCTGCAGTCGATCACGCTTATTTACTTTTGACGCGACCGCATGAATACGCCGTAAGAACACCGACTAAGGGTTGAATGGCGGGTGACGGGATTTGAAGCCCAAAGCGCTAAGGTGTCACGCCAGCCACTACGGTACCTGCTGCTAAACACGGCAGTGTAGTTTATCCTGCCCTTGTCATTGTGAGCGACGCTCCATAATCTGCTTTTCCTTAACTGAACCAAACCGAAGCTGGCACATCACAGCCCCCCAGTCTCTAGGAAATAATGGGATGGGGGCAGAGGTCAGGGTAGCAAGAAGAGGAACGGCAACACCGGTTTTGTGGGGCCCTCACCAAACCAAAAACAATTCAATTCAAATACAACCCTCGGCAGCATCCTGTTCCAACTGTTGTCCCGCTTTGGGGTGCTTTGCCTCCTAATGTTTGCATACCTGTCACAGGGACTACACATGCGCACCACCTGGGCTTTATTTCTGGTGTCCGGGGCAGCAACCCCAGCGCTTGAGCAATCAGCACTTGAACAAAGAGCAAGGGAAAGCCGGGCCAAGGCACACACGAGTCACACCTGTGTCGCAACTCCTCGCGTGACAGGTGAAATAGTACGCAGAGTGGATTTTTAAGCAACGCATCGACCAGGCTCACCTTCCCCTAAATAGTTGACATCAGCAACAATGATATCAGCAACAGGTTAGCCTGCTCCACCGAGATGCGCAGTTGCTGTGGATCTTGACTCTCGAGGGAAGTCCACAAGTGAACGAAACCAATATTTCCCTACAAACCGAATTGTGTTTTTCCTCCTTGTACCAAACTCTCAGTTAATTCAGGTCCCTGTGAAGAAGAAGCAGTTAAAATGCAAAGGCGATTTTGTTAAACGCACCAGTGAGGCCCACAAACATCCTTGGCAAACCGAGCAGAGAGGACGTTGAGTGCTGGTTGAGGCTCAAGGGAATGAGGGTAGACTGTCACTAGATTGGAGCGCCCCCCCCCCCCTCCTTGCTGAAGGTGGTCGTGGCCATACGATGCCATCATGCTCACGGGTTACCCCTCCTAATTTTTGACAGCTCCCACTTGGTGACTTTGACCATCATGTGAACGCTCCAGGTAGGTAACCGTGGACACTGACTGACCCCCAACCCCATGATGTTCGTATCTACTAAGTGATCCCTCTCACAAGTCAACTACTCCCACTCCATGACCTCTTACCCCCCAATCCATGTGGTCCATATGTCCACGTCTGCCAGATTCCCAAGGCCTCCCACCCATCGCTATAGGGACACCCCCATGAACACAAAAGGGAGTTTCTAGTCCATTCTCCCAAGTGGTTCCTATGGAGTAGAAAAAGCTCAGAAATGAGAGGATGCAGAAAATGCAGTTCAAGATAAGATCTGGGCAAAGGCATGTAAATTGGAACACGAAGCCTCTTTATGCTAAAGGAATCATCCAGAAAGCAGCATTCTTGTTTAAGACAAAAGCACCGCACCGTTCAGAACAATTTGAGCAGCAGGAATGAAAAATGCACTTTTTCCCAAAGTGCATCTTCGGCACTGCCCCTTTATTAATGGCTCACAATGCCTGAAAAGTGAGCAAAGGACCGCTTGATTTTTAATTGTCCCTCAGTGCTTTAATGTCTGAGCTCGAGTCTTTGATATCCCCTCGCCGAAATGTGCAGAACCCCTTGAGAGCAGTAAACATTTTTTAAAGTGCGCTGCATAGCTCGGAAGTGTCCAAGAGTTTCCACATTAGTTCATAAGCATTTCATTGAACAGAACACGAGCAAGAATTGCACTTCAGGAAAAAAACGGTGAATCATCTCTGTGGCTGGCGTCCGTGCGTGTGTGTGTGTGTGTCTGTGTCTGCGTATGTGAATATGTGTGTAACTGTGTGTGTGTGTGTGTGTATATCTGTGTTTGTGTACACATGTTGTGGTTGCAGCTCTCACCCGCGCATCACCTCGCCACTGTGCCGGAATGGGCACGACACACACTTGTTGTGGAAGGTCTGCCATTTACACACAGCACCACCTGGTGGCGAGTTGAAGCAGCACTGCGCGGGCTCCCAGCCTCCAGGCCGCTCCACTTTCAAAGCGCAACTTGCGGCATTTCTGCAAGACCCTGCAATTTTGGCTCAGGCTCATGCGGAGAAGAGAGCAGCCCGAGAGTGAACCTTCATATTCCAGATGGGGCCGCCACTCAAGCAAGTTTGTCACAGATGAGCAACCAGGAGAGTTTTCAGCCGGACCTCGCGGGCGACGGGCGCCATCGTTCGCGGCGGCCTTGTCAGCCCCAAGCCGTGGAAATGCTGCGGACGTTTTGCACCGAAACGCAGATGAGATGAGAGGCCGATAAAGCCCTGCCGCGCGGCTCAGAAGCCGAGCTCGGGTCGCGACGTCTGTCTCCCGGCCCCTCGGTTATCAGACGCACTTATTGGTCCCATTTCCTAATCAGTGATTTATGGCGCAGTTGGGTTTATTGTTTTAAGGAAGACGGGGGAAAGGGGCAGGGAGGGCCCACATATGACACCGCCCTGCCATTCATTTTCCCCACCCCTTTATCGTCCACACTGAGTGGTAGAGACTGAAGCCACCTGCAAATTACAACTTAGTACTTGAAGAGTTAAGAATGTGTTTCTTTCAGGCTATTGTTGGAGTGCGGGGGTCAGTAGGGAGGGGGTTAACAGAATCTGGTAAAAGCCTTTAATCCACAGTCTGTCAGGCCTGAGCTCTGCTTGACGTCCTATTGATGTGTAACAGAACAAAACACAGGGCCCCTTACTAAGCTCCAGCCTGGGCCCCATTCACCGCGACAGGAGAGCAAATTCTTCAAGCACAGAACCCAGACCTTAAAGGGGAACTGCAGCTGAATGGGCCTCGCCGGCTGCTCGCTGCCCCGAGCCGCTTCGGGACGGCGCTCCTTCCACACGGGCGCACGGACGCCTGTTGCACGGTCGCACAAATGACAACAATTGGGAGAAACGGCAAAACGATTCTTAAAGTGAAAACCCATCCACCGTTTCACCGATAATTTGAAATGTGAGGCTGAAACGCGACGTCGGCGATGTTTTTACACGTTAAACTCAGCGGAGAACTTACGTTTTCATAAAACCGTATCGGTCGAATATAAATTTTGCTGGCATTTAATTAAAAATTACAACATCAGTATCGCTGTGAAAAGTCTGAACATGAACCCCAGGCAAACTTTCTGCCAGATAAAAACTACAAATACAGAAAGAAAAAAAACCATGTAAAAAAAAAAAAAAAAAAAAACAGCGTGCATTCAGACCCTCGGCACTTAGGGAGACCTGAGCGCTGCAGCCGAAGAAGCCGAGCATGGCGGTATGGGGAAAACCCCCCCGCCCGGGTTTAGAGGGGAGGAGGTTCAAGCTTATACCTTCCCCAGTTACCCCCACATGCACACACACACACACAAGTGCTCAAATGATAAGTGGAAGTAACTTTTTGCAACCGGTTTCACTTGAACCGATGTTGTAACCGAGTCCAAATTTGGCATCCGGTCCGAGTCACCAGCACA
Organism: Heterotis niloticus; assembly: GCA_018136845.1. NCBI lineage: Eukaryota > Metazoa > Chordata > Actinopteri > Osteoglossiformes > Osteoglossidae > Heterotis > Heterotis niloticus. The sequence goes on along the minus strand of CM030894.1, from coordinate 26,815,301 downwards.
ACCATTTGCTGAGTCACTCGAGCTTGAATACCTATTAAATGAACCTTACTCATACATATTAAATTTAAGAAAAGTTATAAAAGATTATAACTGAAGCATTTTCTAGAAATAGCTGGCATTTTAAACAAAGTAATCATTTTTCTGTATGATTCCTTTTGTTCTTCTTAATGTTTCATCTTTCCTTTGTTGCTCAGGCTACAGCGGGATGAAAATCCCTCAACCTTTGTAAATTCAGTATTTAACAGTGACGGAAGAACAGAGTTCCCGAATTACAGTTGCTGTTGGAAAAGGACGGACCTCCAGCGATAAGCAACCTGTTTTTTCAACGATCCGACTTTGAGTTCTTCGGCTCCCGCCCCGTCCGAGTCCGAGTCCGGAGTGCCTCCAGGTCACGGATGCGGGTGTCTGCCGGGTGTTTACCGGGGTCTCGAAGACCGAGGTGGACTGAGGGAGCCACGGTCCCCGCTGTCGCTGTAAGAAAGCCGCGCAACCGCACAGGTGGCGGGGACGCAGGGTTGGCCGGGTCCCCTGCAAGCGCGCCATTAAACTTGCATCGATTTGACCCCGAGGAATCCGAGAAGTGCCGGCGACTCCTTCGAGCCCAGCGCGCCGCATTACGGCGGAGGTTAATCGCGGACACATCCGACACACAGCCGAGCTTTTCCTTCATCAAATATTAAAATGCGGTTTTTGCGCCCGCTGCACAGCGGCGCTCCATTTTGTTCTTCCCTGACATCCAGCCGGGCGAGAGGCGGCGTGAAGCCGTAAACCAACACGGCGGACGGCTGCGGGCCCGCTCGCGCCCTCACCGCACGAGCTGCCTTGTTAAGTATTTCATTGAACGTGCAGAGGAGGATCGCTGAATTATTGAGGAGCTGGTTTTTAACTAAATAAAGAAAGCGTCTGAGCCAGATCGGGCCGGAACGAAAAGAGCAGAGGGATAGCGTGACACCAAAGGAAGGCAAGACGGCGAGCGAGAGCTTCTGCACGTTTTCTTATTCGATCCATGTAACTTATTACAGACTCTGAGAAATGTTGTGTTAAAAATAATCTCGGCACGCGTTGAAAAACAAGTGTAAGGTAGCGTAACGGAGATGGAGAGGAGTACGGAACGCAGAAGAATACAGCGGCGCGGTTTGCACTGGAAACATAACGCATTCTGTGTCGCTTTCAAAGCTTTTGTATGGCACAAGAGCACCAACCTGCTGCTTTAAACAGCTTATAATTTGGAGCGAGAGAGAGAGAGAGAGAGACGGGGTGGTGGGCTGGGATGAGGGGTTTGAAAACAGCTGAGGGCTGAATATCGGTGAGGCTCCAAGGACGAGCGGATGTCTGTTAGTGCCACCCGAGTCACTGGCCAGCGAAACCATTAAACGCCACGGCTCGTGGTTGACCGTTTCATATTCATGGGGCACATATTTAAATGCAGAAGCACGGCCCTCAGAGCCAATGCGTGGCTTCCTCCTCGCATGAATTATAATGAGCTGCTGTATCAACACGGGGGTCCTTCTAGGCCCCTGGACGTGGACACAGCAGAGGATGCCGGACGTCTGACTCGGGTTCAGGCTATACGCAACGTTTTTTGTCCGTACAACAATCCAGTAAGGCACCGAATACGTTACACGAAAATATTCCTTTGTCAGTACTTCATCGGCGCATCCACTTCTAGCAACAGACCATCAAGATTAAGGAGCCACACATTTCTTTATGCAGTTAAACTTTGGAACTTTAAGACCACAAACAGGCTACACACAACGTATTTGCAAAGGCTTTGTGTTCACAGCTGTAGCTTTTTAGCAAATGCTTTCATCCATCCATCCATTCTTACCCACTTTGTCATGGTCAGGGAGATGCTTTCATTCAAATATATAAATGTTCTTCTTCAGAGTGAGTATTTTCTTAAAAGGTGCAACAGCTGGACAGTGTGGCAGGACTGCGGTCCAGAAATATTCTCTGTCTGAATGACTGCATGTCCACTCACACACACACACACACACACACACACACACACACACACACACACACACACACACTCACACACACTGCCGCTGGCCTGCAGGCCTCACCTCTGTGGATGAGCATAGCTTAACTTTGACAGTGGACAACTCTTTTATTAATTTTAACTAAACTCATATGAAACATATATTTAGCTTTCAGTCAAAAATAGCAATACCCGAAGTTCTCAAAATTCTGCAACATTACAACATAACTAAAAACAGTAAGGCCTTTGCAATGTTTTATTGGTGTTGACAACACTGAAATAAACAAAAATGTCACAGAATAATGGACAAATTCAGCCTTTGTACCGTGCTTCGTGCATTGTACGGCTCCGTACCCCCATTTGCTGAAATTCACAGCTTTTCCTTCACTACTTGCTGGCAGCAAATAAACACATAAATGGCATCACTAGAAGGCATTAGTAAATCAAGAAAAATAATACAAATTTCAATTTATCATATATGGCATAGTTTATTGACTGATTCCATGCTCGATTCATTGAATGAATGAATGAATGAATGAATGGATGAATGAATGAATTGTTTTTGTGCTGTATCTTTGGTGAAATATTTCCTAGAAGCACGACTGCAAAAGGGCCGTTATTTAGCAAATGTGTGTAAAGTTAATACTTTGTATAAACTGGCAGTGTATTTTAATAGTTGCATATTATTATTATTATTATTATTATTATTATTATTATTATTATTATTGTTGCTGCTGCTGCTGCATTGTGCACTGTTGTGCCATACACCGTACTGTACTGTAAATTTGCTTGGGTCCTTTCACATTTTTGCGTGTTCAGGTAACAAAACGACAAAGGCATGAAGGAAAGAAACAGTTTAGTCCACCAACGAAATGTCCTGGGCATTTTAGCACGGAAACCTTCGGTCCGGTCCACTCCGCTCTGGCTCAATCCAGTCCCGTTCGAGCCACTGCGTTACAGTCCTGTCCAGCGTAGTTAAGTCCAGTTCAGTACAGTTGGGCTCAGTCCAGTTCAATCCAGTCTAGTCCAGCACTTGGCCCCACCACATGGCCACGTGTGCTGATGGACTCCATCTTAACAAAGTGGGATGTGGACGCATTATTATTATTATTATTATTATTATTATTATTATTATTAGCAGTCCGATCAGTTGCAGTGTCTCGGGGGCAGTGATGATGATGTCACGGCATTCGCTCTTCTTTTTGCGCACTTCTTCCGCCCGAGTTCAATAAACAAGTGGAATAAAACACCCGAGTTCACAGTAAAACAAAGGGTTCTGGTGGAGCCGCGGGGAAGCTCCTCGGCTCAGAGATGCTCCTTCTCCCCAATGGCTCAATTAGCAATTTGATCCTTTAAACGAAGTTTATTGAAAGGAACACAACTTTCGCGCGGAGCCTCGCGATCGGAATTCCTAGTAGCCCAGAAGAACAGGAGGCATGAAAGCGGGGGACATTCGCCAACATTTCTCTTCGCTCCAACTTCCAGGCTGAGCGATGAGCGACTCGCCAAGCAACCGCGGTCCGACACCGGGAGGCCCCGCTTTAGGCTCCGGTTCGTGTGGAAGAGGTCACGTCGGAGCAGAGTGGAGCCTCTAGAATGGCGGTGGCGCCCGTTGTTTTGGTCCTAACTGTTGAAATCATGTTCATTTCACTACTCTATCTATCTATCTATCTATCTACTTTAAAGAGTTGATGCATCATCCAAAGATTCACTGAGGTTGTCTGGTTTAACTTAAGAGTTTTTAGGGTGGAGCACGGGGGTTCGGGTGTTTGGGGAGGTGTGCGGGGGTGGTGAGATTTTCTGGTGTTGGGGAAAGAAACTGGTGTGTTGTGTGATTCCATTGGGTCTTGTTTGCTTCTGTGATGTTTTGTTGTATTTTTGTGCTTCAAATTGTGATCATTTTCTTTCATCTATTAAATCTGAATTGAATATGAACATTTTTGTAATATCTACGTTGATATAGTTGTTTTAATATCTATCTATCTATCTATCTATCTATCTATCTATCTATCTATCTATCTATCTATCTATCTATCTATCATCCAAAATACCAGTCCTCATTTCCCCAATAAATAGGATTTTATTTCTGGTTTACAATTAATTTCAACTCCCGGAGTGAATCTTTGTTACAGCAAGGCGGATGTTTGAGGGTGTGGGGTTAAATCCCGGAAGTGGCTTCTCGGAACCTGGTATCCCGTCTAAAAAGTGCGCGTTCGCTCAAAGCGCGATCCGTGAGTGAAAACCGTGTTTTTTTTTAAAAAAAAAATAATAATAATAAAAAAAACAGCCCGTGGAAATGACCGCGTCTCGCAAGGAAACTCGGTTCAGCCTTCACGTTCTTGTCGAGATCCATCCTCACCCCGCGCCGAATGAAACGAAGGCTACTTTTAAGCAGGTTATCCCAGGTCCGACTTAATATAAGTTTAATTCCAGTCTTTTTTTTTCGCTCTCGTTAAATAACGCCGCAGTAACAGTGAGTCAGAAGCGACTCCTCGCACAGTTCACAAATTTCGTTTATTTGCGTTGGACAAAAATGACTCCCGCTTGCTTTACGGAAACCGCGAAAAAAGCACGGCTTTAAAATAATAAATCTCAGGCTGTCGGTTCACCCGGCGAGTTTGTGCGGGGCGCGCTAGGCTGGTGTGACGGCGCCCTCTTGTGGCCGCTTGACGCTCTTGAGCTGCCGCTTTGGTTCCGCGGTCTCGCAGTGGCTCTTCTGCCCCCCACATCCGCATTCATAACCACCGAGGGCTGCATTTTTATTGCAAAAGTAACGTAGCTGTTTATTTTATTTTATTTTATTATTTCAGAATAATTGTCTCTGCGCGTCCTATCATACGGATGGATAGATGGACGAATGATCACAAAAGATGGGAGTAAAACTCTGCCAGTGCAGCTCTTGCCTCCTGCTACTACAGTACAGTACTGTGTTCCGTACCCAGGCTGAAACCGATCCAAATTCAGTAGCTGTTACCCATATTAGATTAGGGAAATAACTAATAAATTAACTGTAATATTATTAAGTGCCACATAACTGGATGAAATGCAGTCTATGAAATGTAATGCACTTTGTCCTTTGTCACCAGTGTCCTGCTTTTTGTGTTTTATTTATTGCCAAGTGAGGTTTCATGCAGCAAGACCCAACCTTTTTTTCTCTTCTCTGTTCTATTCATCTCTGTTCATCCTGTGGGTCTCACCACAGGCTGACTAACCGGAAGCGAAAGCAGCCCCGTCGGTCCACATTAGGGATGTTTTCGACGGTCTGAGGGGCCGAAACTCCTCGCTGTGCACTACTGCACTGCACAGTGCACACTGCTAGGAAAGTGCCATTGTTAATGGTTTGAATGCAGATACTTCTTTTGTGCAATGCAGATACTTCTGATGCCTTTGCACAGTCACACCTGTTTTTTAAGCTGCGTGCAGGTTTTTCCAGCATCTGCCCTTTTTTGAGATATGCAGCCACTTTACGAGAACCTGTGGAATTAAACATACAGTTTGTAGTTTTCATGCAATACATAATGTATAATAATGTTTGAGTTGCCACCCTTTGTTGCGGATGAATGAATATTAAGCTGTAAGCAAGACACATGTAAAAGAATTATTGCACTTTTCAAGCATTCCACATTCCAGACAAGAGTTAAAGTGTTTATCTAGCGAATGACAAATTTTGGAACGTAAAGTTTGTATAAACTGAGCAGGATAATGAGGTGTGGAGTTATCGTCCAGCGCCGCATAAAGGCCTGGTAGCTGTGTGTCTGCATTTATTCCAGACGCGGCCGCAAAGATCAGCAGAAAAAGAAAACGCGTAGAAGCCAACAATGACTGCTTTATGACAGGCACAAGGTGGAGGAATCCAGGGAACAGCTGGTGACCATCTTGGATTTCCAGGCAGCCTGCATATATATGGTAAATATTTGGAGAACGGTTGGCAGCCGTTTCGAATTCTTGTGAGCTTGGTGTGGTTTAGTCTTGTTAGACCCCACCCCACTCTCTGCTCATTTTATGTTATTAAAGGCTTATTTGTGTCCCTCTTACTGTTTCCTCGCACCTGGAGAGTGGAAGATGCTGACCAGCGTGTCGGGCAGTTCCTCATGGTTGGCCTTCAACTCGCTCATTCCAGGAAACAAGTAGAAGCTTTTCATGGAATGTTTATCTGAAAATGAAACAGAGCCCTGTGTATGTATGTATGTATGTATGTATGTGTTTTATATATACAGGTATATATGTGTACAAACCAGGCTTCATGTACTGGTTTTGGGTGCATGTGCGACCTGTCGCCAAGCCTGGTCTTGGTGCTTTTTTTTTTTAACCCACTAGTATTTTTTGGCATAAACACACACAAAGAAGCTTTCTTTATTGTACAAGCTTTTTGTTTGCGTTCGCGTTCATAGCAGCGGGCAAGCGAGGAGCTCCCTCAGCGGACACTTTGGACCTCAACCGGCGAGCGTACGCCTGCGTCCGGCAGGGGGCGCTGTCGCTCCAGCCAACAGGGAACGCGTGCAGACGTGCGGGAGGAGAGGAAGTAAACGTGGGAGCTACAGCACTGGTGAGTAAAGATGAACCCGTGGGCCCTAAAAATACACGGAGCTCCACGCTGCATTGCTTTCCTTTTGGGTTCAGCCTCCTCTACCCTAGGTTCACAGGCACACAGTTTGTCTACCAGCCAAGTTTGGGGGGCAACTGAGCAGAACCGCTTGGGCCCTTTGTGTCCATGTGTGGCCTCACTCGGTGAGCGAGGCCCAGATCAGTGGTGGCACCGTGCAGCCTGGTTCTGGCAACAGTTTTTCTTGTCCCAGTCCTCGCGTGCGCGTTCTGCGTATTGCATACAGAATCTAGAAAACAAATCTTTTTCATTTTCTTCATCCTCATCATTGCATGGGGCTGGGAAACATTCGCAAATAAAAGCCGGAGGTTTACTCTTCACCCAAAGTCCCTATGTTCGAATGCCACATCCCGCTGAAATCTAGTGCAAATTACAAAGCTGTATAAAGGGGTAAATCATGGTAAATAGTTGAACGCTGCAAGTAATAATTGCAAGCAAATGACTAAACTTCTTCGAGTAGCTTTTTGGAAAATACAAGGTGAGGCAAGAATACCTGAACACGTTCATAAATTTTATGCTCAGCAAATAAGTATCCTGATCTAAAGTAGTAAGTTTGTAAAGCAGTTCTCGTGGCAGCATCATGAGTAATACGTTGACTCAGTGCATTTGGCTTTCCAAATCGCACTGCATTATTACTTTCCCAGGCAACCCCTAGACAGAAGCGGGGAACGTGCGCCCCTGGCCACTTTGCCGCATTCTCAGTCTTGGGCCCTGCACTTTCTAATAACATTTATTGTGGTGGCGTAAATCTGCATATTGCTCTTGAATGGTAGTTTGTAGCTTTTCCCTTTTGCGCCAAACCAAACTTTTAATCTGTAACAAACTAGAAGCAACAAGAAAAATGAAATTATTATTCAGTCGTTTTTGCAACTGTATTCTCTTACTGTATTAATTCAAGGTAAAAATGCCGTAGCCTGCCACAGCGGCTACGGTATTTGAACCAGGAGCCTTCGGACAGCGATTCAGCAGTCCAAACCAGATTTATTGTCACCCGATTTAATGAGACCAAGTCAGTCGTCTGTATTTTGCAAGTGCATTTAGCGAGAAATGATGTTGGCTCAGTATTTTGATAAAATGACACTGCACCCTGCTATGGGCTAGCTATGCCGTTCAACACAAGCATCAGTCAGGGCCATGGTATGGCCCGCCATTTCTGCAAAAACCTTTTTGCCGATGATTTTGTTTCTGTCTTAACAAAATATTAATTGACAGGGCAGTGAGCGCATGGCTGTGTGCAGGAGCATTCTGTTGCATTTATTACTATGGGCAGAAAGAGACTGGTTGTACAACGGCAAACAGTGGCAGCAGCGCTGAAGGATGAAGTTTCAGAGCTGACAACCTCTCTTCATTGAGGCTTTTATTACTCTTAATTGTACTGGTTTCCCTTCAAAAAGCCTCTCGTGAATGCAAATCTTTACTCACAAATCAAACACCACAAAGCTGTGGTAAAAAGAAAAGGATCTCATTGAGCACCGTTATATTTCAGCATTCCTACATCTATTCAGCCTGTGCCAAAGACAGCCGGGCTGTGAGAAATGTTTACTGAGTTTTTTTATCTGCTAAATAGACCCTGAGGTGTCAGTTGCTGGACTGTCGGATTTGGATTTTTAATACCAATTTCACCTTGAAAGCATTTTTAAGTGGAGAACGAACACAGATAAACAACATCGCATCATACGCTAGCAAGGTTGCTTAGACCTTTAATGTGAGGGTGTGAAAACCATGATCTACCACCATGCACCGTGTTTTTCTTTACAGATCAAACAATGAAGAGATATATTAGATTAAGGTGTTCTCTTTTTTTATTAGCTGAAGCACAGCTCTGGAAATCCAGGAAAGAGTGGGAGTGATGTGGGGGGGGGCAAGATAGCTGTTTCAGGCATGCTTAGAAAAACAGAATTTTGCTGCTTTTGCAAAGGTTGCTCAGGATAGCTGAGCACAGAGACCATCCAACTACTGGAGTTTCCTCCACAAATACAGCTGCACATAATGACCCTGTGACTAAATCAGATTCGGCCAAGAGGCCTAGGCCAGCTGCCTAGTTGTTCGTGTACAGTTATATAATCCCATTAAATAAATAATACAGGATGATCCTGCGATGTTGTTCCTTCGATGAGTGATGCTGCACCCTGTGCCTCAAGTGGTACGAAGGAGTTTGAACAGCAAGAATGGCAGCTGGAAGGAAGTAACAGAGAGACAGGCAACCTCTAAAATGCAAGAGTCATCCTCTCTTTCATTGGGATCAAGCTTGACCCTCTGGAATTGCCTGTTTCCTTTAGTTTATAATAACACTGAGTTACCCAGCAGCACTGCTCCAGTCAGAAAGTGGAAAGGTAAACAGTAACAACACAATATACCATATATTCCCAAACTTTTTTACCCTTCAGGTGGTTGTATTTATTGTATAAGTATTGTTAGTGCTGTTGAATAGGTGGACCCCCACAGAGAACGTGACACACCAGTCGTAGCCCTGTAGAAAGGTGGAAAGGAAAAAGTAATGAAATAAACATCACAAAACTTTATTTTCCTTATGTTACTTATGTGTCCAGGGGTGTGTGTGTGTGTGTGTGTGTGTGTGTCATATAATTTCTTATCCCTCCCTTTCAGCACTTCTGGTCTGTCCTTCAGACAATTCCTGGCAATGTCACATTTTGCATTGCCCCACATTACACAGCTCTGTCATTTTCTACAGTACGAAAAAGAGCAGAGGGCAGACAGACAAGGATGGGGATTGAGAGGCACAGGCGCTGTGTTGGTTTCTTCCCTGGAAGACTGACATCACAGGTTCCCAGCTGAGTTCCTTTGCTCAGAGAGATGGGCATCGTGTATTAGTCTCTCATCTTCTTCACTGCCCATTTCTGTGTACTTTTTCCGAGTCTAAAATGAAAATATCTGCAGAACAGCAACACAAAACCTAACTTCTGGACAGCTCAGAAACAAATACGTACAACTTTTGTATTTGACTGCTGAATTTGTTCTGGTGCTTGGAGTTACTCTTGGGATACCTATGTGAGGCATTCCATATTTCTAAATTGTCTATAATATTACCCCTTTTATTTATTTGCATTTAATTATGCTCATGCAGTGCCACAAAGCCACAACTGTTCATCTGGCTGGACCTGAGAGTAGAACAGCGTGGGGTCTGGAGAAGTGCCTTTCGTTTCCTTGCTTTGAACGACAGGCACTGGTGTGGCTCACTCATTCAGACTAAGTGAAGTTCAATAATGAAATAACTTGTGATGTTCATGTGAAGTCTTTATGGGTGGTGCAGTGGTTATCAAAATAAAATCCGCACTGAACAAATATAGAAACTGGTCATCCACCTTTATTGGGAAGTTGCTGCTTTTCCTGCTTGAGCTCACTCACCCTAAGATACCCTGCGACTGCCTTCAGGGTAGACAGAACATCATTTATGCAACCTAATGTATCCGGACCTAATTAATGTTATATTATACTTTGCGTAACAAATGACGTTTGCCTCGGATTTGAAACTATATGCTTCTTTCAAAAGTTTGATTCCTTAACCCTTTACCTCCTGCTAACTTGAGCTGTTCAGCCTGCCTCCTCCTCCTTTCTTTCAGTCTTTCCATTTTCTTTGCTTTGCACTGGAAGGAAACTGATATGTTGAGTTTACACTCTACTTTTGTACGTCAAAAAATATTTTATCTTTAACATTTATGTGGTAAAAATGAATTTGGGGGACCAGATGGTCCTGGTGGGGAGTCGAGTTTGTGCGATCCCCCCCCCCGTATTCTGTTTTGGAGGGTTGACTGCAGGAGTTAAGCTTTGTTTAAACCCCATGGCAGGGGACAATAAGAACTTAAGACCCTCTGAGGTTTAGCATTTTACAGCTTTAGTTTAACATCATAACGTTAAGAAGATGCAAAGTTAATCTCAAAACTGTTTTCATATTTTTGTCTTGGTTAAGATGCAGTGGAGTGCTTAACTTTTGAGATTAAATCACTTGTTTGAATTGGAGTTACAAGACACAGGCAGAGCTGTTCAATGAATCGAGTTCATCCAGTTTGAGTCTGAATCACTAACTTTGACAAGGCTTCTAAGTTCCTGAGAAATCCCAGACATAAAGCATTTTCAGCCTTTTTTTTTTTAAATTAAAATTTAATTTCAGAAGCACAATCTTTATATCCAAATACTGTGCATCTTAATCTTTGGCTACTGGCTATATAACCTCGCATTCAAGCCCGTGGTTCTCACTAATTTTGGAGTTCTTACTCAAGTATGCCTAGCAAAAAAAAAAAAAATGTACCCAAGTTCATGCACCCAAGTATTGTCTTTGATTGCCCTCCCCGACTAAGTGTCATGTATTCATGCAGCTGCTTCATTGAGTTTTGAAACCCCCTCTGAGCCAAGAGTACACCTACCTTCTGGTCACAGTACCATCTACACTGTGTGAAACTGCGGTCATTTCTGCATTTTTTTTTTAAATCAAATCAATATTTGTCAGCTGAAAATTAAATATGGACCTTTAGATTACATTCAAAATTGGAAACAATTTTCAGAAATGTCACAAACTGTTAATACTTGGTTACGGAACCTCAAGAAATAACTCCTGGTTACACTGGGTAATCACTTTATGATCATGTTGAAATGACTCAAATTCTCTCCTGTTACTTGCTTTCCTAGGAGAGAAGGGAATATCCTCCACACTGCCTGAACCACAGGCGACTGACCCTGAAGTGCCTGTAAGCCAAGCTGCAGCACCATCTAAGAACATCTGACAAAACATTTTGAGTCTCCTGACAGCAGACAGCACCTCCATGAGTGTCCATTACTATGGTACCTGGTGAAGCCAAGGGCTGAAGGCAAGATTATTTTTATATTTAAAAACATGCAAATGTTGTATTAGGAATATTTAAGTTTCAGAACAAGAAGTTTTTCCTTCCAAAAAATGTTTAATATCAGAAAAATATCTCAGTCTTCAAAACAACATTTCAAGTACAATTTCAAAAGTACAATTCCTTCCCATACAAAAACAAAATACAGTATGCTCACAGTCAGCATTAACAAACACCATTTACAAATGTGGCCAAAAGTATTGGTACCCTTGGATTTTATTCAAGTAATGCTCCGTTCTTCCTGAAAAGTATGACATTTAACAGATCTTTTGTTAATCACACAAGCATTTCCTTTGGTTTGCAGTGGAACAAAATAAAAAAGATGCAGAAAGAACTGAATCCTTGCTTACTATACAAAGACATTGTAAAATGGCCTGGACAATATTATTGATACCATGTAGAAGTTACAAGAAATAACTATTGTAGTGATACTCGAAGCAGACTGATCTCCTTTAATTGGAACCACAGGGGTGTTCAGACCTTTAGTCCTTCATTCAGCCAGTTTACATGGAGAAAAGTTCTCACTCTGCTATTTTGTGTCACTGTGTGAATCACACTGAACATGAAAAAGAGAAGGAAAAGCAGAGAGCTGTCTGAGGAGGTCAGAAAGAAGGTAACAGTCAATGTAAAGGCTACAAGACCATCTCCAAAATGCTTGATGTTCCAGCGACCATCGCTGCCTATATTGTCAAGCAGTTTAAGGACCCCATGGGACTGTAGTCAGCATCTTTGGATGTGGCTGCAAGAGGAAAATGGACTCAAAATGAAAGAGAAAGATTGGTCAAGTGGAGAAAGAACCAAGGAAAACATAAAAGTGGGTCCAAGCTGACCTTCAAGCTGCAACGGGTTCTGCGCTGTCTAAATGAAAATGGGCCCCATAGTAGAACAGGCAGAGTTTACTTCTAAGACAGAAATACACAAAAAAAAGCCAAACTGGAATTTGCAGAAATGCACATGGACAAGCCACAGTCCTTCTCGGAGAGTAAACAAAATTAGAGCTTTTTGGTAAATCGCATCAACTCCATGTTCACAGAAAAAAGGAAGCTTTCAAAGAAAAGAACACCATCCCTACTGTGAAACATGGAGGAGGCTCAGTGAAGTTTTGAGGTTGCTTTGCTGCATCTGGTACTAGGTACCTTGAATCTGTGTAGAACACAATGAAATCAAGACTATCAAGGTGTTTTGGAGCAAAACATACACCCCAGTGTCAGAAAACTGTGTCTCAGTTGCAGGTCATGTGTCGTCTAGCAAGATAATGACCCTAAACACTCCCCAAAAAACACCAGAGAAGGGATGGAAAGTTAACACTCAGCTGTTTTGAAGTGGCCTGATATAAATCCTCATGTGAATCCCACAGAACATCCACGGTAAGAGCAGAAACTTGCAGCTGGGAGAAGAAACCATCAAAACTGAGAGAAATGGATCAGTTTGCTCAAGAAGAGGGGGCCCAACTTCCAGTGCAGAAGTATAGAAATCTCATTCAGAGCTACAGAAAGAGTTTGACTCCAATTATTGTTTCCAACACCTGTGCTACAAAGTATTAGGTTAAGGGTTCCAATATTTTTGACCAACCCATTTTCATTTATTTTATTATTTAAAATGTTAAGCTATTAATAAAAAGCACAGTCTATTCTATAATATGAGAAATAAGGAATGGTGAATACCAAATACTGTTATCAGTTTCAACTTATTTCAGAGAAAATGCAGTTATTTTTTTTTTGTAGAAAAAGTGGAAGGGTACCAATACTTTCAGGCAGATCTTTAAATAATTGCATGCTACAAAAAATAAAACAAGATTCTCTTTTAAGTTTTTAAACAAAATTTATCTCAGGTCATTTTTTATATATTAATGTAATTCTCCTGAAATATTAAATGTTTTAATATTTCCGTCAGTAAGGAACACAATGTAATGAATGAGAAACAAAATAAATATGCATTCATATATGAAGAGAAACCATTTAAGTGCTTTGGGTTCCTGATATAAAATGGAAAGGTGCTTTTTAAATAATTTAAACTTTTACTCTAATCAAAAGATTTTCAGTACCTTTAGATATATTTAAATATTAACCTAGCACCCATTTGTAGCAAAATCAAAATCCTGCCAAGTAGTCCAAGTTCTATGAAACATTATTAAAGATATTATTCTTCATCTTAAGAACATACCTCCCCCCCCCCCAATGTAATTTTTTACATCTAATATCCAAGTAAACTGCAGCCGGAAATGTATCTAAAGTTAAGTTGTATTCTTACAACTCCCAACAACAATGGTGCACCCTCAGATTCTTCCCCCAAAACCCACTATATACGTTTGACACACCAAAGGGAAGAATTCAACGATTCAATCCTCTTACTATGAAAAATATATTCATAAAGAACCATCTTCCACATGACACATTCAGAACAGAAGTCACATGCTGTGTATCTATTTATTATTTTTAAAAATACTAGAAGATGCTCAGCAACCTTTAATGCTTCTTGAGTATGTGACCTGCTGTTCTTCAGAACAGTTACCCACACATACAAAATCATACACTCCAGTACAATGTTTCTCAGCTGTCACAACCAGAAACAGTACTATGAATTAATATGGACTTTCTCAAGTATACCAACATTCAGCTATGATTCAGACCTTGTAATTTTCTAAATTTTGTCAGTCCACTAATCCACATGGCCATTCTACAAATCCACACCCTTCAGCAAATTTCTTATTCTGTAAGAAAGGTGTAGCAATAGTTCTTTACTATCTATTCATGTATACTTCTACATGTCTGCTACTCAAAATGCTACTTAGTTCTAAAATTACATTTTTTCTTTGCATGGCCCACCAAATACAAGTTAAGCAGTGACTTTTCTAACAATAATATAAACTATTTTTTAAAGGTCTATATTAATACATTGCTCTCCATGACCTTTTCAGAGACTCCAATCATTGTCATTTCTGTTTGCAGGTGTAAACATAACATGCATGTGGATGTGCAACTAAAGTCAACAAAAAGAAACAGTGGACAGAGAAACAGTAATTGTATGAGGTCCCTGCCATTACTCTCAAGATAAAACTCTTAATATTTACAAAAATTACCAAAATAAATATTGTCTTGATGCAAAGCACATCAAAATCCTTCCTCATGGCAAAAATGCATTGCTAAAATCTACAAAGACTAAGTATACCTATTCTCTCCCAACACACACACACACACACACACACACACACACACACACACACACACCTGTTTAAAAAGCCAGTATTTGATATGATCAGGAGCTAATGACCCTTCACAGTACAACTAGAGTTTAAAGCTCAGTGCATTTGCCATTTCTGAAAAGGGAGCCTCAGTTTTACAGGAATGTTGTTGGTTTCGAATTCATCTAATGTTTCTAAAAATGCTGAACTTTATATTGGTTAAACAGTTAACAGGTATTAGACAGACTTTGCTACACACCAATCCACCCCCAAATTCATACATACAAATATTATCCATTCAACCCTAATCACACTCCAACAGATGCCTCACTAGTCAGTTTCAGCATCTACAATGGTGTAACAATTACGTTACAATGTTTAGAGACATGTTTTGAACTACACCACCAGCACCTTTTATTGGATATAAAATCTGAAACTGACATGTGAAGCTGATTTAAGATCTCTTTGTTTTGTGTAATCATGTGCATACATTACTGATAGCTGATAGGGAGCTCCTAAGAGACTTCATGGAGGAAGATGGTAGGGTCTTCCTGATGTCATCCTGCTGTTCTAACGAATATATTCTTCCTCTGACCCCTTGTCAAGGTCCTCATCTTCTTCATTATCCAACTCAGGGAGGTCTCCCCAAAGCAGCAAGTTAAGTCCTGAAGAGCAGCCCCAGGTCAACATCATGGGTAATAATAACATTCACACCATCACTTTTCATAACTGCTATGTTCAGTTGCCAGTCCACTTGCTACCTCTTGATATTTTTTCCAAAATGTGAAAGGCTGAAATGAACAGAACCTGTTCTTTTTGTTGGTGGATGCGATTACTGAGTGCAATCTGATAAACAAGTGACTTTACCTGCAACGACTGTAATGCAATGCACTCCACTGTGGCAGTCTTAGACAACTGTTCAGTTAAGACCTCTTAAGAAAATCAGAGCTGACCAATTTATTTAAATGCTAATAATGCTCAGCAAAACACATGATAGAAACAAGAAGCAATGCTCGCTAAAGTGTGGCTTATTATTGTGATTGCGCAATTTAAAAATTGACTACATCTCAAGTAAAGCATAACCTAAATACAACTAAGAAATGTCACTGAGTTTACTTTGGATGAGTTTCAGTTGATCGAAAAAAAAAAAAAAAAACGGTTTCCACTTTCTGTGAAAGTGTAAATCATATGCCAACTCAATACTTGTATATTGCATCTGTAAAGGAAACATTTATGTCATGGGGGTAGAAGGCTGGTAGTTATCATGTTCTCCTCACCGGATGAGTCCAGCCTGTTTACAGTGGAGACGGCATCACTATTGAACATCCAGAAGTGGCCGTTGTTACAGGACAGTAAGCAGGGCTTGCATGGAGCCACAACGTGATACCCCACAACATTTCCACTGGGGAAGAAAGAAAAGAAAGCATTCATCAGTCCTCAGGCCCCATCCCCCTGGACCACCCTACATCACGTGCTTGACTGGAACAACATTGTGGAAAGGGACAATACAACAAGCAAATTGTCCTAAATTACTGCATTTACCAAAAGCTTTACACAGTGGTGACTTTCAACAGCAGGATATAGCATCTATAACTGCATGTTGCACAAGTTTTAGACAGTAGATCAACAGGACAATGACCCGCATGCAATTTGTGAGCTGCTCTGACCAGCACTGGCTGTAGTTAGCTATGTTCAGCCAAGTCTGCAAATATATGGCACAAAAAGCATTTGGCTCATCTTGAAAGGATGAGCCTTCATAGTGAACACTGGAAATTATATTGACCCTGGACCAGTCAACTAGTATACTACATGAACAGTACTAGTGTAACTATAAGTGAAAACACAGTGTAAACCACCACCCACCATTTTAGACATGCAATGTCTCTCAGTTTGCACTGGCAACTTTCAGTGGAATAACAGCTGGCAACAGAGTCCACAGTTCTGTAGCAGAAAAAAGAGAATGCAGTCAATGGCCGAGTTAAACATGACCAGCATCACATTTACAGCAGACACCCACCCAGCAGTTTTGAAAAACTTACACACAGCACTTTTAAAATGTGCTTATGTTCATTTTTGTGTCATGACACAAAATACACTGTTATATATATTAAAGAATTAGCTTGCAGTGTACATATGACCTCACAGTTTACAAGAGTCGTCAACAATGTTGCAAGTTAACCAATTCCGTAAAAAATACTACTTAGTAGTGCAAGCACGCTGTTAGTTAACCACCAGTTGAGGGCATGTAGCTTGTCAGTTACTCACCAGTCAGTTGTTTTTTGTCTAGTTAAGGCTGTATTAACACTGTTAGCTAATGTATATCTAGTTAGTACCGCAGTCATACTTGTCAGCTACTCACTTGTTAAAGGTGTGTATCTAGTTAGTGCTGTAGTTTCTCACCTGTTAGGCGGCATGTCCGTGGAAAACAGCTCGATGTCTGTGTCTGCTAACAGCACGGCTTTCATTCCTCTTGTGCACAGTAAACTGTCGCAGTATACGCAGTAGACCAGAGTCACACATTTATTTTTAAAGCTAGATGTCGACATGGTGACAATAACTACTGTTTGCTCTTATTTTCCACGTCTCCAGTCCTAGTTTAAGACGGCGAAGTAACCGTTAGTGCGCTGTGTAGTAACACTTGTCACTGAGGTGACGAGACAGCTCGATAACCAAAACAATCTCAAAGCAAGTCAGCTAAAACATGTCACGTATTGCAAAGCGCATTCATTATTACGCACTGCTAACTACTTGGTAGTTGGTTATCAGTAGTTTAAAGAAAAAGTTTGCTATGTAGAGAGCCGATTTTGTTAGCTAACTTCTGTGCCGGTATTTGCGCTACTCGTCCGATCAGAGCATTTGGTTGGTTATTTACAGGTTAGTAATAACGCACAATATAGATAACATATTTCAGTTTCTTTAAACCGGTTTCACCGCGCAGTTAAGAACGCGTCTACAAAAAGTAATATTATTAATGCAAGGGTTTTGACTGAACACCAAACTACTTCCCTTCTCTTTTTGTTTACACTTTCCCTAGTAAACCGACAGCAGAGCTCAGAAACTTCCTGAAACATTTTCAAAATGTATCATGTCTTAATCGGATTGGCTCCTGGAAACCAGCCCGAAGTTACTATTGGGTCACATGAATATATACCGTGGATGACGATTGGACTACACCCAGGCGACGCGCCATATGCATTTCTGCTATTGGCTATCAGGATGTTAAATCGCCGAATTTAGCGAATAAGTATCCGCTATTTGTGTTCCCTTTAATCTATTGATAAAAAGCTAAACAAGCCTCTGCCACATGTTGTTTAATACTTCTAGAAATATGTGCGCTACATTTAGGGTCTGAATCTCTCAATTTAACTTTAGGTCTTTGTCACTGGGACACAGTTTAAGTGGGGAAAAAAAAATGACCCCGCTTTCTCTTTAGATTTCATTGGCCATTACGGTGACTACCAGGGGGCACTGCCCTTTTCAAAGAGGCGCACCGTGTTCGACCTGATTTACTAGAACTGCTGTCACTCTTACTACATCCGACCAATGGAGAGATGATCCAAGTTTCATATCCCATCCAAAGGGGCGGGTCTTATCGTAAGACAATCTGGAGAAATGTTCGAAAGTTGGAAGCAATGAGGCTGTCGGAAAGTGGCCTTTAAGCAGATCGCAAAAACCAAATGGGAAGCTCTCTTTCGGGTAAATATTTACGATTTACTGCGTTCTTACTGGACACAGATTTTAATCTTTATGTAAGAACCTGTTAAAGCTTATGCTTTCTGGAAAAAAAAAACTTTAATAAAAAGAGCTGATGCTTTTCTGTTTCAAGTTCACTGTAGTTAGTTAGCAACGCAAAATTGAATGGAATTTGATTTACTTTTTCACCAAGTGTTTTTAAGTTTTCTTTACTATTGACAATTTAAAGGATTTTTGTTTTAAACAAGGAAACAAACGTCTTTGCCTAAGACCCGACCGCACTGACTTTATGTTGAACTTCCAAACCAGACTTGAGAAACTCGGGCTAGTTTAGTGTGAAATCTGTGCTTATGTTTATTTTTGACTGCAAACTGCAGTTTAAATGCACACTGTAAACGGAGTTTAGTGCACTAATCTGTTTACCAGCGTAGTGGGTGGGTTAGTTGGTTAACTGTCCCACACTTGGCGCATAAAAGTGCGGCAGTGAAGCGTTACAAGAGATGCAATAAATTAAAAAAGGTTTAAAAAAAAAAAACCTTCCGCAATTTGGTCCGCATTGTGTGGAGCGGACCTGGAGGTATAGTTTGTCTCTCTTTCGCTCTCACACACACGGAGCGGTTGTGTTTCGCAGGGGCCTTTAACCAGTGCAGTGCAGAGAATGATGGTGGCGATGTGCCTTGTGCCAGCGCAGCAGTGGCGGGGCGACGCGAGCGAGCTCAGACCCTAGACCCAGGTGGTGCGGCACTGTCTTGTATGTTCACGTCTTGCCCGACCGCTCACACGAAGTCCTTGTGCGTTGCAGGTGGGAAGAGAAGCTGCGCCGCACGCCGTCCGCAGTGCTCTGAAACCCCGCAGTAAGCAGCGACTTCAGGGGAGCTGCCTGGGAGCGGGAGCAGCAGCAGCAGGAGGAGGAGGGAGTGCGTGAGTGAGGGAGGGAGGGAGCCGATCCGCTCATCCGATTTCGTGCCACAGCCGTGATCACGACCCCGTGGAGGAAGGCGACGTGACGGACTGGGATCCTATAACTCACAATGCGGCCGGTTTGAACGGCGGCGGGAACAATAAGAGCCCGGGCTGGGGTGTGGAATCCGGTGTCGGTGGCTCTACCGCGCGCGCGCACGCACACGCAGTGCCCACGGTGGCCGTCGCCATACCCTGTCACTGCCTTCAGTGAGCCCAGACCGCGGCCACAGAAATGACGTCTCCGGCCAAATTCCGAAAGGACAAGGAAATAATAGCCGAATATGAAACGCAAGTCAAGGGTAAGTTGTTTCAAGACGGTGCTGATTGTGTATTACGTGTCTGTACTGTATCCTGGTGAATGTGTCAGTGTATCGGGTGGATATGTGTGAATTCGCTGCTCATCGCGTAGGTGACCTCAACAAACACACACACGGGTGCTTCCACGAACCCTTTCCTACGGTATGTGAATGTCTCCCGAGCTATACGTGTTCATGGGTCGTCCCTGGTGAAGCGCACAGATCCGAGAGGCGGGCGGTGGGTGCGCTCGCCGGCGCCGTGCGCGTCCACGGCCGAGCACGAGTGTCCCGTTCACATAGTTCGCAGGCGGTTCTGCGCATCCGTGAGCTGGAATAGCGTAAGGCGAAGCACAGCAGCAGTGCGTTCGTTCGCGGTTGCTCCGTGATTTGCACTTTAGCCCCTTGACCACCTTTTGCACCAACTTCTTGTCTCTGGTGCGCAGTTCTGTATGTCTTTGTGTCTCCCACATCTGGTGTGTGTGTGTGCGTGTGCGTGTCCGTGCGCGCACGCCTGCGCCCGCTGTCCGAACCGCCGTTTACGCGCTCTGCATTCAGCGACTCTTTCTGTCTGGCAGAAGGGTGGGGCGGTCGATCTTGCAATGGTTTATTTTTCCTTGTGTTTGTTTTCTCCGCCACTTACCGATATTTTCAAAACAACGCTTAACGACGGTGGTACTTGGGCGGTTAAATGTGCATTTTTCTAGTTGAAAAGTGGGGGAAGGGAAAGTAGGAAATGGGAGCCATGGCCCGAGATTCCCGCCTCCACCACAGGAAGACGCTCCGGTTTGAGGAAGCGTGCGGAACAATGACCCCCCCCCCCCTTTTCCCGCTGCAGCAGATGTGCTTGCGCCTGCAGATGTGATCCCCTCCCGTACGCTTCGCCCCCCTGGACGCGCCTTAGCGCTTAAAACTCCATTTCCCCTAGAAGTGCTGGGAACTGCGTTCGAGGACGCGTTGATCTCCCTTTAGTTGGTTGTGTCGATCAACACGAGTGCGTGTCCCTGAACCGCGTCGTTCTTTTTTTTTTTTTTTTTTTTTGCAGCAGGCCTGTCAGAATCACGTACAACTTCTGACACCTTCACTTGTACCGCAAAAGCACCCGCTGGGATTTGCGTCTTTTTTTTCGTGGCACACAGGGGGTAATGTTTCATCTTGGCTCTTCTGCCGGAGCACAAGTTGCTTTTGTGTGTTTGTGTGGCTTCTGCAGCAATGGTGGTAAAGGTGTTCAGGAGATGCGCTTGCTCTGGTGCGAGCGACCTACTACCCACCGGTGAGTTCCTCAGGTCTGCAGCCCCAAGGCTGCCTGCAGCCAGTGTCTGAGCTGTCATACATGCACACTCAGTACTTGACTGCAGAATGGAGAACACAACAGCAAGAAAGGTAGAAAATAAACTATTGCAAAAAGCACAATAATTTAAGCTGAAGTGCAAAATTGTTGCATTACTCTTCTGGAGGGATTCCATCCTCAAGGTATGTGCTAGGCAGTGCTGTGTATGTTAATGTATTTTGAGAAGTTCACACTGTAGAAGGGACTAAGTGTGCCAGGAACATGACTTCTATGCTCGAGGATCTCCCCTCAATAAGAGGCAGCAAAAACCTTACGTGTTCCCCCCCTGGCCACCCTCCACATAGCAAAATGAGGGAAGCAAGTTGCAGGGAAACAGTGGGATGCACCAGATGACTGCGCAGGTGCACTGCCTCATGCATCACCGAGCATTCTCAAATGCCGTCGTGGCCCAAAATATTTTTCTTTTCAATGCTCCTTTAATATTTGCTGTACGGCAGGCAGAATGAGTAGGTTGACCTGTATGTGCAGCCATGCAAAATGAGGGGGATTGTATGTATTTCCAAGGAAGGAGTAGTGCAAGGTCTTACCTGCATCTTTATGGAAATGAGGTGAGGGAATTTTAGGAGGAAGTCAGGAAAAATTCTACCAGCCATTGTTTAAGCTGCCAGCAGTGCTTTTTCTTTGATTCTCGTAAATGTGCTTGCGTAAAAAACAAATGTATTATGTTGAAGCTGTCCTTGGCGGTATGAGCATAAATTAATAATCAGATCAGCATATTGGCATACAGGTTTTTTGTGTGACATGTTAATCTGAACACTAGCAGGAAGGCATTAGCTCCAAAGAAAAATGGAAATGTACTGTACAGCATATGCCTGATTAATAAAATGGTGGTCTGGTAATATTCACAGAGCACTGATATTTTCCCAAGTAGCCAAAGGAGTCATGCTATGTAGTCAGACTATTCCCTTCCTTTAATTAAATAGGGGAAAGTAAGTGGTGTTTTTCTGCTAAAAGTTGTTCTATTCTTCCAAGTAAAATGTTTAACGTGAAGCCTCATGCCTACTTCTGATTCACCGCCATTTATGTTCATTGACATTGGGTTCTATGGGCGCAGTATCATTGGTTTCATAAAATGATAAAGCTGAATCTGATTTCCATGGTCTTTCCTTGTTTAAGAGCTCACAAGTCTGTTGCGCAAACGTCTGCAAAATGAGTGCACTCAAACCAGTAAAACAGACAGGCATGTGACAGTGAACATGTCACTCTCGCATCCTCTTTCGATGCGGTAATGTGTGGTTTTCATGCTACAAAGCATTTATTTATAATGTTCCGTCTGATGGTTCAATTGGTCTGCTCATATGCCTTCAGGCTCTGCTACACGAGTAAAATCTCTTTACAAGTAGCTAAGTGTTCAATGGTGAAATGACATGTATGGACTGTTCTGGACTCTAGTCCCAGTAGCACTGGCTGTGGGGCCAAAGACATTCGCATGGAGACTGTGAGGGTACTAGATTGCTAACCCCTGTTATGAAGCAATGAGGAACGATTTGATACTGAAACCTGGCACTGTGGATGGGGGGTGGGGTGTCAGTACAGGCAGCCAAAGAGGTCACACTCTTTACAGTAAATGAAAGAATGTACAGGAGTCCCCCGCCTCCCCACCACAGCTGGGAGAAATTAGGATCAAATGCAAGCAATAACAGTAACCTTTTCCCCCCATGACACATTTAAAAGTGACTAGGTTCCTTTGTAGAGGTAAAGATTAAACTGGAGTTCTCCTTAATATATGCTGTATTTTAATTTGGATACAATTATTGCATGTAAAAAGGTCGATTATTTATGTTTGTGTGAAATATGGAAATCTAACAGTTTTCTTTGCAGAACTGCATACTTGTTGGTCTATACTGATTTTCAGAGTGTTCCTGAATATACTGTAAATTTAATCTTTTCTTAGCAGTTATACTGCGTTTCTAATCTGGGGTTTAAATGTGCCTGCTTATGTTTGAAACATGACCATGTGTTGTGCAGTTTTTTTTTTTTTTTTTAATGTTTTTCCTGCTTTGGTGGGGAATTTTTTTTTTTTTTTTTAATTAGTTTTTGTATTACCCTTATGAAAGTAAAAGTTAACCTGATCCAAAATGTACACTTGAGTTTTTATATATTCTTGAGATAATGAAATCTATGGTTTAAAATTCAGGTCATATCTACAGCTTGTGTATAGACTAGATCGTGGCATCACATTAACTCTTATTTGAGAATAACTGGGCAAATCAGCTAGTGAAGCAAGCCACTGTTTTGCTTTCAATGGGTGGGCACCCAGAAATATGTAAATGAATCGCACCCTTGTTGCTTCCACATTGGTGTTTTAACACGTCCTCCTGTTGCTTTGAGCTGAAGAACAGAAAAGCTATTGAAAACGGCTGCTCTGTTTATAAGGATTTCCCCTCCCCTTTATGTTTGCATAATCGTTGTGCTTGATCTGATTCTCCTGTGTTTGAAATATAGTCTTATTATGTAATTCTGATCATTGTAGTTATAATTGAGGCATGTTAGAATATTGGGTGCCAAGATGCCGTAATTTCACGAGAATCAAGTTTTGTTCCTCGTGGTACATTTCCTGAATTGATTTTGTTTGAGAGGATCATCTTTAGCACAGTAAGTGATCCTTTGAGATAGGCTGTTTTGTAGTGCAGTTATGACCAGGTTCTGTTTGCAGCACTTTCTATTGATTTGTGTTGGGTCAGCTCTTTTTCTACCTGTATCTAAATGATTGGGTGGACTTTGTCTCCTGCTGTTGTTACAGTGTTGTTCTCATCCACTTCTGGCTGTGCCAAAACATGCAGTTTTAACAGAGTACTGGAATGACCAAAGTAACCGCAAAAAGCATTATGTTAGTATTGTGTGCTGTTTGAACAACTTTACTTGTGTATTGTCCTTTGTGTCATATGTTGAATTATGATCTCTGACAGAGGCTGTAGGCTTGTATAATGCTGGATAAACCCCCCCTTTATGGGCTGAGAACACAATTGTCATGGATCTTGTATTTTAAAGCTCACATTCATTCATAATTATTGTAACCAAAAAGATGGAGTTGCCAAGAAGTAATGATGGATCAAGCTTTTACAGAGGGGAAAGAAAAGATCGTGCATATTGAGTGTTCTCTGAATGTTGAGCTTGTGAAAGAGGCTGTCTGCAAAGGACTGATGCTGTAGGGAGACCCTGTGAGTAATGACTGCACCAGGTACAAGGGGGATTACGTATCGGGAAGGAGGGGCATGGATTTCAACACCCCCGGCCCCCTGTTGTTACTCTGCTGCAGAAAGACAGGAATCAGCTGTGTGGCCTGCGATTTATCAAAACGCGTTTCTGCAACATGGGCATAATTTACTGTGGAAATGAAAATGGCGTCATTGACTTTATGTCCCTGCTAATTAATCTCCTGCTCCTCCACGCAATGCAGCAGTTTATTAAAGCATCTTTTTAAAAAAAAAAAAAAAAAAAAAAAGGACAGTAGGTTGGGTATAATCCAAGCCCTGTCCAAATGGCTTTGTTACGTTGTTTGAAAGGGGTGCGAGTCTTATGGTGTGTATCTGGGTTGCAGGATTCACTACAGTTCTACTGTACATCTGGTGTGATGTCATGCCTACCAGGACTCCCCAAGTGGCACCTGCATGCCAGGACAGGACCACAAATGAACTTGTTCCAGTCTCATACTCATCCTCCTTGCAGTGCCAAAATATGACTATTGCTGTTGGGAATTCAGCAATGATTTGAGAAGCCAGTTTTTAAAGCTACTTGGAAGCATACTTTTGAAGATGTTCTGCCCAAAAGCAATTCACTTGTAGGCCAGTTTCCTCAATTGGCATCATGGGTGCTACTGGTTGTAGGTCACCATGTTTCACCATGTTTTCCTTTGGCTCCAAGATGTCCTATTGGAAGGCAGCAATACATTGTGTTCTGAATATCCTATATTTTTATCCCTCCATTAGTGGTAGAATCAGATTTATTTGGCCAAGTATGCACATGGATATGGGGAATTTGACTTTGGTTTCCAATGGCTCAGTTTTCATTAGACAAATGCAGCAAACGTGTGTGTGTGTGTGTGTGTGTGTGTGTTTTTATATATATATATATATATATATATATATATATATATATATGTATGTATGTATGTATGTATGTATGTATGTATGTATGTATGTATGTATATGTGTATATATGCAGCATAAATACATGCAACAAGTGCATGACTGTGTCAGGGAATAAGAATAATAATGAGGGAGGGAATAAATAAAATGTATTCTACTTTGGCTCACAAATGCAGGATATTGGCTTGTCTATTCTATAACTTTTTATTTTTAAAAAATCAGCAATCACTTTGTGGCATTTTATAAATGTCTGATTGGTATTTTGTGTAAAATTGTGAATATAGAACCTCACTTTAAAATGGCACTGAGAGGAGTGGTATGGAGAATGGCAGTGATGAAGCTGGACATTACGGTGCAGGGTTAGAGGTTGAGTGTGAGCACTGCTGGATGTTTAAGTTGTTTCAATTGAATAATGGAACCCTGTTGGTTCCTGTTATTTGGCAAACACCCATTAGTGGTAATGGCTGGGATTTAGTCACAGCCCTTCAGGTGTTCTCTTTATGTTTTCAAAGTCTATTGTGGGTAAAGGTCTCATTGTATCACTTTTCTAAAAATCAAATTTGATGTGGCAGTTGCATGAGGCCCATCCTCGTCATACTTAAACACTGAGCGTTGGAGAGAGGTGTTTTCATATGTGTATGGTTAAGTTCCATGAGTGACCCTAAGTCCCTAATACATTCTGTTGCATGATGGAAATCTGCATGTATGTGTAGATCTGTAATGTAAAATTCAGGTTTTTTTACCATTTTGTTTGTAGTACTACTCAAGCTTTTCACTTATCTTTTGGCCTTATCTGGTCCTTGTGTATAAATGAAGTGTTTGAACACGGGCCTTATTTTGCTGCTGAGGAAGCTTTTGGTCCCTTCTCTGTCTCTTGGGGCCCTTTTATTTGCTTTGTGAAAAACATGAGCCTCTGTGCAGTCTTAATCTTAGCTTTTTGAAAGAGTGTAACGTAGTTCATTGTCCAAGAGCAACGGGTTTTCAAATCAGTTGTCGCTTGCACTCACCTCTCATACTAAACCCTCATTCTTCATGTTTGTTAGAAGTGGTGAAATTGGACAGATTTTGCTTTTCTCAGCCATTCCACTGCCATATTAGTTTTTGGGTGATACCTTATAACTCTTTGGTGTACTTTGGTCAAAAAAGTATGATTTTTGTTGAGAGGACCTTACTGGGCAAACTGCTTTCTGGTGTTACAAAGCTTTGTTTATGAGCATCTTCATGGTGTGTGACCACAGGTGCAGAAACCAGTATACACCCCTGCTTACTATAAACTATTGGTGTTAAAAATAAAATGCAAGAATTAAACTAAGGCATTATTCCTTTAAATAAAGCTGTACCCAAAAATGTAAAAACACAGTGGTTCAAAGTAAGACATCAGATCTGATTGAGACCAGTAGTGAATTTGTCTTTGGTAACTAATGTTTTTAGTATTTTTCTTCAACCTTTTTTGTTATCTCTCAGGGGTACAAGACTGTACTTGCTTCCTGTTTTTACAGTATTGCTTTTTCCCAATGAGATCAACATGACCAAGTTATTCCAGTTTAACAGTCATCCTGTAATGAATCTCTTCTCACTTATCACTGTTTTCTTGTTTGTTTTAGCACCTCCTTTGCAGGTGGGGGGGGGGGGGTAATGTGTACTCACCAGTTTACTCCCTATTTTCAGGATGTTCAGGGTAACCTATAAGTAGTGGCAGTGTTGACTTTCTGGCTCCTGTGTACTGTTGCTCTTGTTTCTGCCCCTATAGCATCATCCTATTTAAGCCATTATACTGTATACACACTCTATGAACATAGCTGCAATAACAGGATCTTGCTCACCAATCTGGTGGTTGCACACAGAGCACCTTGCACTGGGTCTTCAGTGTGATATTTACAAGGTGAGATGGAGATGAGCACAGAGTGGGCCATCACCTTGGAGATTGAGCGGTTCCTGCTGGCAGTTATTGTCTTTTTTTGTGTGTGTGAGAGAGACAGACTGTTAAGCATACCCTGATGTTGAACAAGATTTTATTGTATGGTTTCAAGGCAAGTACTACACTGTACTAGGTAAACAACCCCTCTGAAGCCATCCATCAAGGTGCCTAGATACATCTGTAGTGTAAGAGTGGAGTAGTGTTCCTCTCAGAGCTTTTTCCTCCACTCCTGTTGGGGGTCAGTCTGGTTGAGGCTGTGAAACACATTCTAGACTATGCAGCCTCATTTTGTCAAGATGGTAAGCTGTGGTTCTTTCATCCCATATTTGAACTGTCAGGCTTGGTTTTCACCCTTTGGTGTAGAGGAGCTGAAACGTATCAGCTGCATAATGGCAAATGATTCTCTTAAAATATCACTAAAGAATCAATAATGTGACGAGTATGTTTGAGGGATGAATTGAAACATTACCTTTTACTCCTTTTATTAAATAAAAAAACAGGTGGAAAGGAATGCATGCGTGCAGACTGTCAAAAGCAAAACTGATGTTGATAGCAATTTTCTATTAGACACTTTTAAATATATTCTCTAGCATGTTTAGCTGATAAAATACTATGGATAAGTGAATATACTAAGTGAATAGAATTTAGATGTGCAGATGTGCCTTAAGCAAATGTCCTTTGATCAGTTTCATTTACCTTGATAAATGTTATGGTTAGGATTAAGGGATTGAAAGATGATACTAAAACAGCAAGGGGAGGAATAGAAATGGAGCTTGGGTCATACATGAAGCCTGTGTTGATTAATAGATGTAGTCCAACCGATCTGGGGGGAATCAGTTTGTTCTGCATTTCTCCACAAGCCTGCAGGAGGACAGCAATTCAGAGCAGTAGGCATGAAGGAGTTACAAGGAGTAGACATAAGGAGTTATAACCCTGATATGTAGCTGTATGGCAATGAAGTACACAAGGATTCTTGGCTTCAGTGCAGCTTTGTGTCGCTGACATGCTGCAGCTTTTCCATGCTGCTGAGCGTGCTTCTCTTAATGTCTTTTTAATGAAGCAATAAATCTTTTCATCTCATTTTTAGTCAGCTGCACCACACTGCACAGAATGGCAGGCATACCTGCCGGGAGGTGTCCCTGTTCTTCATAGATTGATTGATTGATTATTTATTTATTTATTTATTTATTTTAGTTAGTCATATACAGCACCTGTAAAACCAGCAAGCTGCAGAGATTTTTTTTTTTTTTTTTTAAATTTAAAAAAAAATTTTTTTTTTTAAATTTCCCTCCCAGTTTTTATGCTGTTTTCTTTCCCCTGCTTCATGCATGGTTTGGGAGACATCTTCTGCTTCACTTTGAACTCCAGAAAATGGAGCTTAATTCATTTGAGCTGTACGTGCATGTGTATGTGCGCAGGCTTTCATGCTCACCTATGTGCTATGCGGTGGTGAAGTACAAATATACATGTGGACAGATTTGCAGCTGCACATTGGCCTTGGCTCATGTAACAGTGGAGTGTGCCTAACTCATGTCTGCTGCACAGCCCTTAGGGTTCCAGTCGTGTGTGTGTGTGTGTGTGTGTGTGTGTGTGTGTGTGTGTGTGTGTGTGTGTGTGTGTGTGTGTGTGTGTGTGTGGAGGAGGGATTTAACTCTGCTCTGGAATAAGACATGCGCAGCCTCCTGTGGCTCATTCAAACCAGATGCTGCCTTTTGTGCAGCCCATCTCCCTGATGTCAGCTAGGCAACTGAAATGATACTGTCCTGCAAATGCAAAGTGAAATATAGTAATTGTGGTAGTGATGATGGTTTAACAAACTCCGGACTCCTCGAGACTTCCGTATGATCCACTTATAAAACAAATACTACAATTAAACCAGCCATTGCCAAGTGCTTTCAGGCCTCTCTATTTGCTAGACCTTAAGCTTCCAGTCCCCGTTCATTATTTTATGCTTTTTGTCTAATGATTCCATGGTTAGGTGCTTCTGCCTTACCCTGGTGTTTTCTTTCCCCCTCTTCCATTCATCTTCCTCTCAAGCAGCCTTCCTCTTGTCTTTTTGAGCCAAAGGACCCAAACACTCTTCTTCAAACTGCACATCCTACATGGTATTTCAGTTCAGTTGGGTGGCTATACTGTGCTGATGCCCTGTGTCATTGAGTTCTGAGTTGTCTGGGGCAAAACAGTGATGTCAATACTGCTGCTATTTAAATGCACCCTGGGGCTACAAGGTCTCTGAATTACTGCAGTGTTAGTTCCTCACTGGAGCACACAGCAACTGTGCAGCTACTGGAACAACACCTAATTGTAAACAGAATGCTGTTTTGGGCATTTAGGGCTTTTTGTCAGTTTGAAATTTATTTTACCACTGAGTATCCAACAATTGCATCAGTTGACTTTGTATTAGATAAGGCCTTCCTTACAGCACTTTTATTTATTTATTTATTTATTTATTTTTTTGTTTCGAAAGTATAAAATATTTTGCATCCATCCTTGTACCATTTTTTGCCTGCACACATCTCAAACAAAAGCTCTCTTTAGTGGGAAGGTGTAAATGTACTTTTTGAAACTTGTCAGTCGTGTGTAGTTTTGCAAAAGCATGTTGGAGCACACGTGCAGGTCATGTCTCAGCCATTGTTACTGGCTTGCAGTTATCTCCACCCACTTCCCTCTGCTTTGTGAGCTGAGTGAGAAGAGCCCTCTGTCCCTGATAAGGAAGGGGTAGTCGCCCTTTTCCCTCCTCTTTCTTCCATCACAGGATTTGCCTCCACTTGACAGCAGTTAGTTTCACTGCTCTTTTATTCAGATTTTTCTCCAGTTCTGTATGCCTTTTGACCCAACAGTCCCCCCCCCCCCCCCCTGCTCATGTCTGGCCCGCCATGTGGTGAATAGTCCTGTCACAAGGGTGCCTTGGTCCCCTTTTCCCTTTGACCCTCACTTTGAGAATTTCTACCCAACAATGTGCCCCCCCCAGTCTCTCTAACAAATTCCTTTTAACACAATTCTCTTCCACATGCCTCAGACAAAGCCTCACACAGGAGATACGGTGGTCCCAGTGCTGTACATTTTAGATGGTGGATGGTTGTGCTCGCCTGAGACCCATCCAGCAGAACTTGTAAGGGACTGTTGCGGCCTGGCCAGAGACCACAGGAGAAAGCCCACTGTATACTTTCCCAGTCCTTCTCGTTCAGCTCCCTGGGGCTCTGGGGGAGGTTGTGGTTTGCAGCCTGCTTAATTCCTGAAGAACGCATGCTTTTCTCTTGCTCTTTCGCACTCGCTTTCTCCCAACACAGATGCACAAAGGACCCTGCTGGAGGGGGAGGTCATCTCTCCCTGCACAGCAGGGTCCAGTTATCTGACCTTTCTGGCAGCCCCACTTTTAAATGTTGGCCGAGAAGCCTTTTCCAGCTTTGCCTGTTCTAATAAAAGCTTGGTGCTTTTGTGATTTAGTCACTCAATAACTCGGAGCTGCTTTTTGTGAACACAGGTTGCCATTTTAAGGCACACTTTTCTTTCAAATTCAGTGTTTTTATGTGTCTGGATTTCTTAATGTTTTGGTGATGTGATATGGCAGGCATATTTGATCAGAACATTCCCTAGATATAAAAATTTGACACACACACACCCTTGATTCCAGCTGAAAATGTTTATTGTCCTTCTACCTATCAAGGGGAAACTTGCAAACCCCTTCAGCTGAGTGTGACTCTCCATAGCAGAGATAGTTTGGGCCTTGTGCCTTTTAGATAACGCATACGTCTGTTTGGCGATGACTTGATCCTCATGCTAGGTCTTTGTGCAGCAGTCTGCTGCTTTGTTCAGGAGGATCTGTGTCCTTCGTTGCCTGCAATGACTGTTTGTGTTGGAGCATCTGTGTATATATTGCTGATTAAGGCAGGATGAAACTAACTTAACCCGATTACAGTTTGTTTGGTTTCCCATGACATCAGGTGACTTTCTGTTCACCAGGTCTAGTTTTTGCATAACTGGGTTGAGTTTCACCTACTTGAAAGCCCTTTTGCTGAACCTTGAATATAAAGCCACCAGCTACCAAAACCCTTCCTGGCAGTTAAACAAAATCTAAAAATCAGTCTTTAATGTGACAGCTTTTGCTTGAGTTAGAAATTAGCAAACATTTTTAATATCACAACTGGGAATGGAGCGATGCTAAATAGAAGCAGTCTGAGACATTTTTATTAGTGACAGATTATTCTGGGACACCATAAATCTGATTGTAAATATAAAAAAAAAAATTCCTATGATGGAATCGCCTTTGAGTACTGCCTAACCATTTTTGTTGTCAGTGCCCTTTGATAGGGGTTGTTTATCTGCATGAGCTCTGCATGGACCCCTTCTTAGAGATGGTAGTAAGATGTGGATGAGCTTTTATACTGAAGTAGGACTTTTTTTTTTTTTTTTTTTTTTTCTCTTCTCTGTTTATAGTGAGGCCCACAAATCTCTGAGCTCCATACCCTGAAGCTAATCCATAGGTTGCTGGCTGATCAATGTTGCTTTTTGTATTTTGGCCTCCTGAGTCATGAATGACTCAAGTGCAGCGAGATACTTTGTGATTAAGGAACTGCATTTAAGAGATCTGCAATGTGGTGGATGGACACGGTCACCACAACCATGGATGCCCCTTTGTCAAGTCTTAGCCGACTTGCTGAAGGCAGGATGCTTTTCAGGACACCGATCCATAGTCGCCATGAGTTGACAGCACTTAACAACAACAAGGCTGTTAGTATAGATTAACTCTCATGTTGTATCCTAAAGGACTCCGGTTTAAAAATACTGAGAATTTTATCACTAGGTTCTGTTACTAGATGTTGACATTAGATTTTCCCCCCTCCCCTTTAATGTACTTTAGCAGTGATGCAAACTTCAGGTTGTTGGATTGGCTAAGGACCAACATAAGAAACAGGTTAAAGGCTCTTTTTAAATGTGAATTTTTAAAATGCTATAACAGGTATTTGGTACAAAGGATATCCTGAAACATTTAGGCAAGCACACTTGGAGCGGATTCTCCCTGGGTTCCTGGCGACACACTGAGAGATAAAAGGGGTGTTTGTCATCCTGCATTATCAGCTGTGACCTCGCCAGAACATTCATCAAAGTTGTGTTGTGCACATTTGACATCACATCCTGCCATCTGACTCCATCCTTGTCACAATGCAGTACAAATTGTCCCTTCCTTTCAGATTGGAGTAAATTGTGTTGTTTCTTAATGCAATGTGTTAGTTTTATGTAGCTTTTTTTAAATTGCTGCTGGGTGTAGGTGAATTAGAGAAATTGGTCTGTGTCTCAGTCCGTTTAACTTCCTGTCTTGCCCTTTTAACACCATGCCCCTGACAGGCTCTTATCTTTTGTACAAAGGCTGTAAGGTCCTGTAGTCATTTTGTGGTGGATAAAGTGGAGCCAGGTGAATCCTGCTTTGTTCTTGAGCTAGCTTAGGTTCTCCTCAATTTAGAAGGTTTAAAGTATGGGAGAAGCTGTTGGTGAGCAGGCTGTTGGTTAGATTAATGACATTTTGATGAATAAATGTGCCGGAGTGCATTGTTCAGCAAAGGTTGTGAGGGAGCAGTTTACTAGGAGAATGTTTTTCAGGCACCAGTGAGGTGGGGTCTTTTGATAACAAGGCTCCCTGTGGCCATCTGTGCCGCCAAATCTTATTTACACAGCAGTGAAGCTCACATTGACTCTGTCTTTTTGGAGATGGTGTGGGAAGGAAGTGTCCATGCTGGTTACCACAACTGTGGTCTCCTGTGTCTGCATCCCCACCCTTTAAAGTCTCTTTCCTTAAATACTCAAGACTCCCACTGTATGAAGACTGATGGATATCAGGTCAGAATGGTCATGATGGCTCTTCATCATGAGTGATTCAGTAATCTAAGGGCTGGAGGGCCCCCCCCCCCTTTCAGGTTATGTGAGGGGGGGACCACAATCCAGCCACTGTAGCTGTTTCCATAGTGACGGCCTTTGAGCTTTGCTTTCTGGCTCTGAGGTGCAACCTTTGGCGAAAAGGAGGCTGTCCATGGGGTTACTCTCCTGCAGCATCCTTGACTGGGGTTTTGTAATGCAGAGGGGCTAGCTGTGGCCACTTGCAGTGTTCAGAGATTGGAGGAACTTTGCAGGGGCAGTTTGGCATCCAGCCACTGGTTTCTTCTGCAGTGCTGGCTGATAAGCAGGGTTCCCATGGAAACTAGGAAGGATAAACGAGGTTTCATGTGTCAAAAGAGCCCTGGGTTTCATGGGGTTTGTTAGGTTAGACAATTTGTTGGTGGCCCAGTTCTCAGTTGTCCCATTAGGTGTTATTATGCATAGACATAGCTTTGTGTTGGCTGACACACATACACCCACATATATGCACTCTTTTTCTGCATGTGCACAGGACATGAGTCAGAAATGTAGTGTGAAATGAGGCTTGTTAAAGCATCCCTTGCATGCCATTAATGTGCAGAGAGAGGTATGTATATGTGATCCTAAAGGGGTGGCTCTTTGTTTTAAAAATGATATGGCTGTAGCGGAACCATCTAGAAACATTACATGTTTGCATTGGAACATTTTTAGGGACCTGAGCTGAAAGCTTTGAGTATCTGGGTTTTAAAAGGCAAATACAAATGGTCTCTTCTTGATCCTCTA
Organism: Heterotis niloticus; assembly: GCA_018136845.1. Taxonomy (NCBI): domain Eukaryota; kingdom Metazoa; phylum Chordata; class Actinopteri; order Osteoglossiformes; family Osteoglossidae; genus Heterotis; species Heterotis niloticus. Next base: position 26,781,741 of record CM030894.1, on the reverse strand, counting down.
CATGGAATACAAAACTAAGCTTCAAAAATGTGTCCCGTGTCTCTGTCTAGACCCTCGGGACCGATACACTAATGTAGTTTTGGGGTGGTTATTTGCTTATAATTCTTCCTCTCACACGGTGCTTTAATCTCTTCTGGCTGAGGAAAAAGGGTTCTTCACCTGATTTAATTTGGGTGATGGATGCTGGTGTGGGACTGTATTACTTCCTTTTTGATCTGACTTCTAATTCTTTTGGAGGGCACAGTTGAGGTCAAATATGATGTTTAACTTTATCCAGAAGGTAGCCAGGAATGACGTCACACCACAAAGCTGACGATAAAATGTGATATTGAGTGGGAACATGCCATCCTTGTCATTTGTTGCAGCCTTTCCCTGCTGCATAACTTTTGTGTGAAACAGTTGTCCACATGATACTTTATTAGCATCCCAAATCCTGCCTTAGTGGAGGAATTGCTTGTTGAGCATCACAGAAGCTGTAATTAGGGTGCTAATCTGGCCTTGGACTGAGTGATGATCTGCAGTTTGCCCCCATCTTCCATGCCCAGTCAATTTTGAGGAATAAGGACTCAAATCTCCTTTACCAGGCTTTGCTTGAGAAGAACTGGGGAGGGAATGGTATGAGGGAGAGCAGAGATTTTATTTCAATATTTATTTGCATGATTTCAGTTTTTTTTTTTTTTTTTTTTTTTTTTTTCTCCTTTCCAGTTTTTGTGGTCAATGAAATTGAGTCATTATCTGCTGTCACATGGAAACCTCATCTTAGGAAATGTAGTCTTCTGATTTCAGTCTGTGTGGTTCTTGTGAATGTCCTCAAAGAGCAGTAAATTGTGCACACCCCACTGCTAAGAAGCAATGGTCAACCCAGTGTCTGAGCACATCTGACCTCTGGCAGGAAGACAGGACACTTTTTCTGTTTACAGGAAGAAGAAAGACAATGTTCCAGGGTGGGGAGACATTTGCCTCCAAAAATAGCCTAGCGGCATACTTAGTCTTCAGATCCTTGCTTCTGCTCTTCAGCCCCTCAGATCCTGTTCGTTCAAGATTAAATGGGGTGTAGACGTAAAATGGCTTCTCCAGCGATCTCAAAGTTCAATGTGTAAGATTTCCACTCACATTAATTTGCAGTATGCAGTCTGCTACTTTAAATATTTGCCTTTATGAACAAAAATTGTAAGATTGTGGCATCCAGCTGGATTATCTTGCTGTTAGACAGTAAATTGCCGGATTCAGCTCATGGTCCACACTGAAAATATCATTCTTTCTGAGGCCTGCGACACAAGAAGGGCTGGAGAACCTGATAGACTTAGATTTTCAGCGGTAAAACTTTTTATGTTGATTAGGATAAATGTATGTTATGCAACAAAATACTGTTGGCATTATTGTGGCACAAGTCTGAACCTACAGTCTATCAAATTTTGTACTGGTACCACAGGGATTTGAAGTGGGCTTGAGTTGTCCAGTGTCATGTCAAGGTTTTTGTTATATCAGTCTCCCTTCATCTCAACAACTTACACTTAATGCATCAATTAATCTTTAAACAAAGGCTGCCTTTGTTGCTTTATGATTTTGAAACCTTATTTTTACATTTTACAATGGGGGGTGTTCATTCTGTATTAATTTATAGTAAATAAGTTCATCAAAGGTACTATAGTGGGAATGGGACTGAACTTGTGACATATTGTAAGTGGACAGCCCTAAACACACTATGCCATCTGCTACCTCATTTTACAAGCCAGCACTTGTTATACTTTTTAATGCTACCTTTGATAAAACTGCTTTGCCTTTAGTCATTTTTCATACATAGTGGATACTGAATTGAATCAGTTTCCTGAAAGAATTAATGCAAAGTTTATTTATTAGCCCTTTGTGTAGCCATCCCTCAAGCAAATGCCTTGCTGCTGAAAAATGTAGAATTTACAGAGAATGTCCAAGAAGGTGCATTTATAGGTAATGCTGAACTGGAGCTGTATAACAATTCAGAATGGGTACAGCTGAGAAAGGGATCTAAGTTTTTGTTGCAGTGAGAAGGAATTTTTCATGTGCAAACTCATTTCCTTATTTCTTTATTTTTTTGGCAGTATGTTGCAATCTCTTTCTGCAAACTGGAATACAGGCTGGCCTAGTTCCTTATCAGGAAAGCAAAGGTGGTATAGGTCTCTCAGTGGAAGATGGATGCATTTCAAGGGCTACTGTGCTGATCACTCAAAACCCCTTTGCCGGTATGTATGCAAGCATGTGTGAGTGCTACGTTGGCACTGCATGACCTTGCTGGACTGCACACCTCTACCACTGTATTTCCAAATAAAGTGTGCTGAGAAAACATGTTAGACAAATGGGTTGGCAAGATGAGTGTTAACAGAATACTGCAGTCCTTTCTGGCTTTTGGTAGCTGTAGACATATTGACCTTTCATTATAATTTAAGGTAAATAATGTATTGCTTTGCATTTGGGAAAACAACTTTATGAATTATTCCATAAAACGGTGTGTTGCGTTTCAGGATCCAAAAGTCACAACAGGCTACACTTTGATTGAACATCCAAGCTGTTGTATGTTTTTTTTTTTTTTTTTTTTTTTTTTTTTTTTTTTTTAAACAACAAATATGTACTGCTTCCAGGAAAATGTGCAATGGCAGCCTTTTGAAGTCTTACTTTTTAACCTTTTCATTGTGCAAGATCTGGGGTTAGGCTTATTCAGATCAGGCACTGAGCTGTCAGCGTCACTGAAACCTTTGGAGCGGGTGTGCAGGGACTCTCTAAACTCATAGCTTTGTAGTATAAACATACAAGTTATCAGAAGGGCCTCTGATTGTATTCTGGCTTTGAAACAGCCCTCTTCTCCACCCTGAGTTTCAAGTTGCTAGTGGTTTCGTCCTGGGTGATGGGTGAACACTGGTGACTGTAAGAGTGAGTTATACCATTTTGGATGGCGGGTTCCCAGTGTGCTGGAGACTGTTATTGGTATGAATTTCTAACTCAGCAGATTTCTTTTCTATGCAGTTTTAATTTTCTTTACCCTTCTACACTCATGTTATGAAAGACCACTGTATTTAGTCTTTGTACCGTAAGAGCCGCATCCTCTGTTAATAAGCTTCTGAAAACGAATAGCTGAAATAATGCACGGGATGCTATTGAATACATTTCACCATACCCCTGGTCCATGTTCCAAGTCCAGCATCGCTGTATTGTCTGTTTTCTCTGAACATGGCTTTTGCGCTCAGATGCAAAGTAAAATGCAAGTTGATTCAATCTCTCCCTGTGTTGGTCTGCATAGCAGAGCCACTGGGAGTTTGAAGTGGGTTCTTCCTCTCTGCAGCACTCTAGTTTCTGAAAAAACTTACAAAGCAGGTCTGTGTGTTTTGGAATGGTGGGCCTGGGTGTTAGAAGTTTTTAAGGGCTCATAATGGTGCCCTTGTTCTGCTCTGAGGAAACAGTTCATGGAGTAAGTTGTACCCTAGTTGTCCACAGCCTGGCCCACAGTGTGCACTCTCTTGTGGCAGCCTTGAGCAAAACGCCCTGGTGTGTGTATTCCTGTTTCAACCAAAGAAACGTGGTTTAGAAGGCAAACGGGGCTAAAGATGAGCCGAAATAAACACAAAGGGGAAAATTTCTCGCTGATCTTGGAATACCAGCAGGTCAAGGAAAGGAGAGGGATGTTCAGGAAGTTAAGGTGATGACATGATCTGCACGCTGTGCTTTGGTAGTCTCAGGTGCCTGAGGATTTTAGACTTCCTCTGTGTTCCATGGCATAGAGCTAATACAAGACATTAATCTTTCCATTATTTAAAATGGCTTTTTAGCATCGGAGACATGTGACAATAAGTGGTTGAGGCTCTGAAAACGCAACCTGCTGTTTCATGTAGTCACAGTATGAGGAATTCTAACGGTCATAACATTATGTCCACTTGGATTATGCTATCCACTTAATATGCTAGAACACTTTGTGCTGATAACCTCCCAAGCTTGTAATTGGTTTACAGCATGGCAGGGTTACAGGGCTAAGCAGGCAAGTGCTTGTTAATGGGTTAGGAGGCCACCTTTTAGTAAACAGCTGATGTAAAGTTAATGTGACAGTCATCCCCGAGTCTCTGTGTGAGAGGGCTTCAGTGGTCTTGACCAGTCACTATCCTGGACAGGACCATATTCCTTGTCAACATCTTGGGGCCTTAAAACAACCAAAGGGTTCTGAATCTAGCAGATGAATTTGCCTGATCAAAGAAGGTCCGTCATGCTAATCCAGGAAGTTGAACAGGCAGACTCTGTGAAATTGTCAAGCTGGGAGGAGTGGAGCAAGATTTGTGCACACAAGGAACGTTTTGTTTGTCATTCATTGCCTAATCCAAACCATTGACTTAAGGGCCTGGGGTTTTAGTGTTGACACAATCAGCATCATCTGAACTTGGACTATGAATGTCCTGTCCACTGGACCCTATGCAGATTTGTCCATAGACACAGGGTGGGCTTTGGATTCCTACTACTGAATAAAGCATCTCATGTTTTAAGTTTGGTCTTTGAGGCTTTCGTAGTCTCTAGCTTTGATTAATGAGCCTGTAGTACACATGCACAACAGCTGGTCACAGTTCCCGTATAACTTATGTTGCATGTTTAAATGCGAACGTGAATGGAGGGGGTGGGAGTTTTTGTCAGATGTGTACCCGATTCACACTTGTTGTTGGTTCTGTATTTTAAAAAAAAAAAAGTTTGCTCCCAGTACATGCTGGCTGATGAAATAGGTTTGTGACTAGCAGTTTGTAGGTGTAAGTTCTCAGTGGATCTCTTCCAGATTTCGTTGACATTATTTGGCTCTATTATATGAATAATGTGTAAAAGTTGCTTTCAATAGTAGAAAATTAAAAGGAATGGAATTGAAGGAATGCGCTGATGGATACTGTAACAGGATACACTTGAGGAGGCATCATCCTTTTGGGGGGGGGGGGGGCATATGAAACTCATAGTGAAAGGCAGCTCCTGCTTAAAGCAGTGATAATATTAGCTGTGTTGTTGTGATGAGCATAAGTTGGTTGCTTCACCGTTTGCCTCCCACTTGAGGCCAAATACGAGACTTCAGCTTGCACTTATTGATTGGCTCATGGGTACTTGTTCTAGTTGAGCTTATATGTGTCTGGGAATCAAAGTACATGGTGACTTATCACTGGCAATATTTCAAAGTACATCTCGCACACCATAACTGATCAGTTTTCTTCATGGTAGGTTAGCCCAGAAACCCAAAGGTTTCTTGGTATAGATGCTGTTATGTATATTGTGTTTTCTATGTTGGCAAAAAGCCCAACTTTAAATAAACGTTTGATGCATTTCTATTCAGTTCCATCTTTCAATGTATTCATTACCAACAAAAGCTTCCCCTGTGCAGGATTGCTGTGGTCTAGAATTTATCCTGTAAGTATAGGCAGGACATCTTCTAGAAGGCATGCCAGTCTACCAAATGTCAGTACTCCCCATGCTTATTCCATTTGAGTTCTTGGAATCCAACCCAACTGTTCTTTTTGTGGTGTCATGTCAAAGACAAAATTACTTGTATTTTGTGAAATTCCTGCATTGCGTAGTAGCAAACACCAGGTGAAATTGTCAGCTAGTGCCTGTCTCTTGGATTTAAAAAGCCATACTTTGGGGACGTGTGCCTGTTTGTTTCACACCAAGAGGCAGGGCTTGTGGGTTTGGGCTGAGGAGTGACATCATGCAACACTAACTGTGCTGTAGCCCTTTTACAAACCCCCACAAAAAGTTCCTTCAGTGTCAAGCTGCCAAGGTTTCCATCACCTTTACCTAATTTTTAAATAGGTTGCTGTCAGAGATTACAGAACATTACTTCTTTATATGGCCCACATTTGTTGGAAAAGGGAGCTCTACATCATAAGAAGAAACAAAGCTTTCAAACTTGCACTCACATTTTCATCTGTCTTTGCAGGTTGTGGACCCAAAATATCCTTGCTAGCTCCAGGTTCTTTAATTGATGATCAACTTTGTCTTCACAGCAATAGAAACTTTCCCCTCAGCTGTCTTCCAAAACTCTTTTTTACCTATCTGATACTTTCTTAGATGGGTAAATTTACAAGTGTAGCTGACTCTTTGCAGGGCGTATATACACACACACACACACACACACACACACACACACACTTTTCTAAAAAGGACTTTGGCTGCTGTGAGTCTGGATGTCAAACTGGAATACAATTTAGTTTGGGTATGACATGAAATACTTATTTGTTGTATATTAACATCTTTGGAGTCTGATCCACCAAGTTTTTAAATCCTCAATAATGTTTGTAACACAAGCTTTGGGTCTGTGTGCTTTTTAGAGTTTGATCAGCAGTGCTGAAAATAGAATTTGGTTTCTCTTGGGAGCCATAAATGTTGTCAAAAGTTAATGAGCACCAAAGGTCTTGTATGAAGCGGTGTTTACTCCAGCACTGAAGTCGTCTATGCTAAGCAGCACTGTGCTGCTGTGGGTCATTCAGCAGCAGTACTAGCAGTTTTTCAATATAACCTGCACTGGGATGATTCTATCCTTCTGCCTTTGATTTTGACGTGCGTACAGTACATATTTCTCAGTGCAGTATGGCCATACTATCGGAACAATAAATGACTTATCCTGTGACACTGATGTGGGTGGTAGAGATGAGCAGTGGCTTGTCAGTTGCATTTTAGTGATCTTGTTAAGGGTCTGGATCAGTGGGGACTCTTGTATATCTGAGTGACCGGTGGAAGCTGCTGATCTGAAGGTGATCTTTGTATATCAAGATTAAACAATGTAGTGGAGGCATCCCTTAAGGTACGTTTGACTTGGGATTTTCAACATTTAGTGAAATTACTGAATGTCTTTTACTGCTTTGGGTCTATTTATTGGTTTCTTTTTGAGTAATTGAAGAGCTGAGGATACAGAGTTTTCAAAGTGTTTCTAAATAAATGGTACAGCCTTTTTTGCTTTTAGATGCCAATCATGTAAAGTAATTCAAAGCTAATATTTTGTAGCTTGTGGCTGTAAGTTGATGCCCAGGATGGGTGGGCAGCCACTGACCCTTTTTGTTTTCTTTTCAGTTCCCAGCTGGCTTACTTTATTTCACTTCTAGTCCATAAATGTATAGCTAGTTTCTTACATACAAACTTATTTTATACGTATCTATTCTGATTTAATTTAACGCTGTGGGTTATTGTGCAAGAAGAAGTGCTCTATTAAAAAAATAAATGGAATTGAAGTTGGTTTAGGCAGGATTCCTTTTGGAATTTGTACATCATCTTTTCCTTGTTCTTTAGCAGACATCCAGTGGGCAAGGAGGTGACACAGTTGTAAAGCAGGTGGTGAGGAGCATTATGGTATCAAAGCTGTATGTTACCAGGGTCACTGCCTGGCACAGCTAATGTCCGACTCATGGAAATGCGCTTATCAGTTGGGGTTAGTGCTATAGCTCCTGACCTATGCTTGCACATTTTTATCATCCATCTGTGTTATTGAAATTCTGGACCAAACCAAATGACCTGTAGATTCTTCTTGAGGCACATTGCTCTTTTTCTAGTAATCTAATTTTTCTAGTAATCTTTTGCCCATCTTCTCTTCATCATGTGTTCCAGGTCATGTTGCCACAATATTGCTCTATCTTAGATTACAAATGACAAAGAGGAGACACCAGAGTTTGCTTTTGAGGCTGAAAATTAGGCTTTTCCATCAATCTTGCCACAAAGTGTAATCAAATTGCCCTTAAGCAGTTTTCTGTTGGCCTGCAGTGAAATGCAGGCTCCACTTTTCAGCAAACTCAAATCCATCAAACATGTTGCCTGGTTTTGGTTCCAAGAGCTGGTACCAGTTTTTTTTTTTTTTTTTTTTTTTAAAAAGATGAATTATTTTAGCTGGTTTGAATGCAGGTGAACTTTGAAAAGCTGTGCCTTAAGACTAAAGATATTCTTAAAGTTTTGTGATGTAGTTAAATCCATTTGTTTCTAGTGACCTTTGTGAAGCTGCTTAAAGAAAAACACATATTCCTGCTTGTATTCCCTTTTGTATCATTGCAGAAACTCACAGATGACAGTCGGATTCAGCTGTGCCGTTTGCCACCATGAAAAATAGTTGTATGGCGAGGCACTGAGGCTCTCTAACTCTCTCAGCTGTCCTGTAGGTGTATGTTGGGAAATGAAGTCTCTTCTTGTACCAACACCTGGTCAACAATAGCAAGCAAAAATCAGCCCACATTGGAGATAAGATTTAGATGGAGCTAAATAATGTGTGTGTGTGTGTGTGTGTGTGTGTGTGTGTGTGTGTGCGCATCTCTGTCCAATTTAGCCATTTTTCCTCTAAGTCCTGCTTAAAGGAGTTTGCTGTAATGTGGTAGATGACAGAAAATGTACCCAAAGCACAGTAAAAGGCTAAGGATTGATGCATTTTTTAAATTCTTTAATTATAACATATTGGTTTATAACAGTTTGAAAGTTGAGACACAATGTCAGGATTTACACCCACCAACTATAAATATTCAAGTGAAATATCATTTCAGTTATATCATTTGCTTGTGACTTTTGCCTTTAACCTGTACCTATGATGTGGCAAAGCATTGGTGTTACATTCCTGTGGAAAGGCCACTTTTTTTAATTTTCTCAAATCTCAAAATTCAACAGCAAATCTGTGTGAAAGTTGATGACTTTGTCACACCAGGACCTGAGTGTGGGAGAAGATGCAGGCTTAAATGAGTTTGTTGTGTAAAAAGCATTGACCAATATTTTTGTCATATTTCCTCCGAAGGCCTTTCAAACCCTGCACTGAAATCAGTCAGTTTTGTTCTCCAATTATTTGGCTAAATATGAAGTACCTTAAAGTCATCATGCATTTTAAATTTGAATACTCATATTCCTTTTTTTTTTTTTTTTTTTTTTTGGCAAGTTCTTTGCAGCCATGTGAAGGGTTCTTGTAAATTGGCTTGGCACAAACTATGTTTTGCAATCCTTGGTCTTACAAAATATGGAAGTTGGGCTTTAGGGAACTTCCCATAGATCAATAAAGAAGCTTTAAAGCTACAGATGTCTCATGAGACAAGTCTATAAATTTTTTCATATACTAATGAAACTATGTAGTACCTTTTACCAAGGTCCAGCCAAATAGACTGTTTATTTATTTGCCATCATTGCATAGTAACAGGATCTGTTTTCACACTAGATTTCCCCATGCAAAAGCTGATTTCCAGGAACGCATTATTCACTGAGATACCTGTATTAGCATCATGGTGGCAGCTTTTTGCAGTTACGAAAGGAATGAAAGTATTATCTTGTCCTCTGGTAGGGTAGTGTAATATTGTGCCACCTCTTTGATAGAACAGATCAACATGATTGACTGATTTCCTAACATCTTTCCAGTATGGATTCATGATGCTGTGCCTCTGAGTGGATTAAAGTTATGTCAGTTCTGTTTCTAGAGGTCTGAAATTTGTTCAAAGGTAAATTGCTTAGTGTTTTTTCTTCACTGTAAATTTTAATATCATGGGTATGTCTGTGAACAGTCTGTGATCCTCAAGCCAACGTTTGCAATAATATATCAGAGTGGAGTTTAGGGAGGTTCCCTTGTTGAATCTAGTAAAAAAAAAAAAAAAAAAAGTGTGCATCCTACAGGAAACTTTTTGCTTCCACACTCGAATCCTTGTAGCTCTGATGCTTTGTTGGTGGGCAAGGTGGGGGTGCTGTAATCCCCTTCGCTGTTGTGTTTCACATGCAGAGACCTTAATGAGATTTGTTCTCTCCTGGAAGCTGACAGAGGGCGAGCCTGGGACTCACCCCATGCTACTGCTGTTGGCTTCCCTGTATTCACAGTTCTCTTCTGAGCGTTGGAGTCTTCGTCTTTATCTTCAGTAGAGACAGCACCAGAGGAGATATGAGGAAGGCACGCATCTTACACTTGATGAGTGTCATCTTTGTAGACCTTTAAGTCTTTCTCAGCAGGTCTGAAGGCCAGTTGACATCTAACATCTCTTCTTTGCCTGCCATGTCATTTTTTGACGTGTTAACTACAGTTGTGCATATCGGATGTTTAAAAATTTTAACCTAGGGAAAATTGACATCAACAGCAAATTGAGTTATTAAAATATAGGTATACACTGACTATATTTAGTGTTTTATAGGAACTGACATTTTATGGCTGGGACTTGTTTACAACAAAGTTGATAATGGTGTTAATGCATTTTAGTACTTAATGTTGTTCATGCCTTTTTTAAGAGGTCAGATTTTTGATAGTTACATTGAAAATACTGTAGTTAATAGCAAAGTGAAAATAAGCTTAAGAACTCTGACAACTGTAAGTAGCAAATATCTTTGTTTACTGCAAGAGTATCATTAACCCTTCTCACATTTGTTAAATTCTATTTTCACATGGGACAGTGGTTTACTAGATCATGTGCCAGTGTCTGTTGGTAGTCGGGCCATGTCTGTCACCTGTAAACTATGAGCACTCCATGTGTGGACAGCAGGTACCACTATTTTAAAGGACCTAGTTTTGTTGCATAATAGAGATCTCATCTCAAGTGTCAAGTAGAATCCAGCTGTTGCTCCCCTTGATCTGTAAAAGTGGGAAAAGTTTAAATTTAGTGATATGACTATGGACGGACAGGCCTGAAAAAGCCCTTAATGTATGTTTGTGAGTTGCGTCTTCTGCGTCTTTCTTCAGTGTTGGTCACTCTCTATGGCACAATCCACACTCTTGTGTTCTGGTCCTGTTTGACTCAATGACTCAAGGAGGTGTGGAGTGGGAGGTAGTGCTGCACATCTGTGGCATGTGACAGTTGATCTTAGCTGAAGCTCCAGTGATCAGTTCAACTCCAAACCCTACACAAAGATGCGTATAAATGTGCTGCATCCGTGTCCCATCAGTCCCTTTCTTCTCGTAACGACTGTGTTCCCATCAGTGTGTGGACATGTCTGAATTTGTGTTGCATCCAGCCAATAGTCGTCCTGTTCAGAGCTTGAACACAAAGCTCTTTTGGTTTTCATAGCTTCAGTGGGAATGGAAATTGTCCTTTGGATGACCTCTCCTTCCCTGACATCTTGGCTTCTCTTCTTATAATCAGGTCATGTGTCAGATGTCTCTGAAAATTTGACAGGGTTTAGTTCTTTTCTGGTTGGAGAGTGAGTTTTGACTGAAAGCCTGGGGTGGGTGAGAGCTACCTGTGTGCTCCCTGCTGTGCTCACCTGCTATGTGAATGCTGCCCCACACACATGCTTCCGTAGACTTCCTCCAAATGCCTTGCCTTGGAGTCTGCCGCACCATCTGGCACCGGCTGTGGCACGGGCATCGGTGTTGGTGCCAGGACATCCAGACTGCAATGCAGATGGCTGCCTGTGCAGGAGGGAGACTGCGCATTTGTGGAGATGGCAAAGAGGAAGTTCTCTTTGTTTTGCAGCCCATAGCCAGCAATGACAGATTTGATTGATACTTAACCCAATTCCAGGGAAGATGTTTAGAATAGCAAGAATTTCTAGAGCATCTTTGTAGATATGCTGAGTGTCAGTAATGCTACTGGGAACCCAGTTGAAAAAAAGACCACATTCTGCAAGTTAAATTATAAGTCAAGGATCTAAAAACAGAGAAGGCACTGGTTAAATTTGTAATGCTGTCAAGTAAAGGGGGTTGGGAGGGAGTTCATTTTATTGGTTTTGTATGATATGATAGATTGTTGGTTTGGTGTTTCTGTTTTAATTAGTTTGTGTCGTGCTGATTTGTCCGAGCCTGTCAAGCCTCAACACTGGGCTGTCAGTTCTGTGTGTTCTGGTTAATAGTTCCTGCCAATGTGATGAAAGGGCATGTTGTTTCATCAGTGAGCTTGTAGAGGTGATTTCTCCATCTTCATTTGATTCATTTCCACATCTGCACTATGTTGATGATAATGAAAAGCCTTCACCCTCTGAAAAATCCTTCTACCTCACATGATTTCATTTTAAGGCTGTAACATCATCCTCTTCCCAAAGCACATGGTGCTTGAGTACCCTTGGCACTGTGTGCAATAAGAAAATTAGTAAAATTTGAACAAACTTTGTATTTGCTGCTTCCTCAGCACATGGACCCTAGCCATGCACGGAAGGTCAGCAATTGTGACCAGACGTGTTATTGGTGTTTATATGTTTTGCCTACATTACACCCTGCATCGTGTGGTTAGCTTCTTGAATTGTATTGTATTTTGAAATGTGCGTTGAGACTTGGTAAAGTGTGAGGTTTGTTCTATGTTGGTATCAGTGCTGAAACTGAAATCAGTACAGTGGTCTTTAGCTGTTTGCTTTGCCTTGTTGACAGAAGCCATCCTCTGATGTGCCACTTTAGCTCTTGGTTGAGAGTTCATTTACACACATTGTTTGCTTTGACTATGAATCAGAGAAAGCCAAGCTAAAGCTGTCAAGGCCGCTAGTAGGTGAGTCACCCCAAGTTCATACCATTTCTTATGTTAGGTTAAGCAACTGCTGTTTTTCCATGTGCATGTTTTTGTTCTATTGATTTGGATGGCATGCTGTGGAGTCACTTGGTCAGTACCATCGGCTAATGCATTTATACTTGCATGAGTAACAAGGCTATTGTCCACCTACAGTTCAGGCTTTCAGTATAATAAATCTATGACTCAGGGTTTCCTTTCCTGCCATAGTCCTTTGCAGTTCTTGTGTGAGTGTGTAAGTGTTGCGGAAGTTAAGTGCCGTGGGGATTGTACGTAGATGGTTTGACTTCTGGTTGGGCTGGCTTACATTAGGTTCTGGTCAGGTTGGTACATTTGCACTTCAAGAATGAGACATGGCTGTTGCATGTTGTTCTTCAGTTTACTGCTCTCTCATAGTCTGACACAGTGAGCATTTAGTCTTCCCCATGGTTTCCCCGAAAGGAGGGAAATGATCTTCAGTATTATTTGTAACATAAACAGACTGGTTATTCTAATAATTCTGTCCACAATACGTGTACTCCACAGAAACAAGGACGGGATTCATGTTTATGTATAAACAAAGAGCACTGAGATATGACTGGAAAATCAAAAGGGGACTGTGGTGGTGCCGAAAGCAAGGCTCTCTGAAAATAAGCTGTATTAGGTAGTGTGAGTCCGAGAGCCTGTAGTCCTTGTGCTTCACTGGAGGGAATGATTAGAATGAACAGGAGAGTAATGCTGGACAGTAATTGTCTCAAAAACACCAATGAAAGAAATATTTGCTCTTCCGCTCCTGCTTACGACTACCCAATCTCTCTAGTTCTTAACCAAAAATCACGGTAGGAGCTATTTCTTAGGTACGTGGTCCGCGATGGCTTTTGTCAGGTGAAATGGCATACTTGCAGGAAGTGATTTGTAAACCTGTAGGTGGTTGGTTCCCCGTTGGTGTTGCTTTATACAAGCAAAGGAAGAGGAAACTAGGTGTCCTACCCCTTAAGGAAATGTGTGAGAATTTTGTGATCCCTGGACATGCTCACCATGCATGGTGACAGCTAGCACACAACAATTCACTGACACTCTGTGGAGGTCTTGGTCCTGTTTAATTCCTAATTATTCCCTTATTAGGACCAGCGCTGTATTAATCGATTGGGTTAACCGAGCCATGCTTTAAGTCCCAACAAGTATAAACCTGTCAGAAGAAATGAGATGGCAACCTGGCAACAGCTTCTCTATCCTTGTAGTCACAGTGAAATTGTTAGCTCAGGTTCATTGGTGGCTTGTTTGTGAGTATCCCAAGATTTGTGCCAGCTTACGGTCTTCGCTGGCAGCATTTGTCCACACTGTGCCATCTGAAGCTACCTGTCAATGAGCAGAAACACGGAAGTGGACAGCGTAATGTCTGCATGAGCATGTCTCCACCAGGGGATAGCTGTAAAGGAGAATTGACTACGGTAGGTTGACAGTGTCAGTATGGTGGGGTCAAAGAGCTAGTTTGTTGCCCAAGCCTTCAGTTGTCTCCCCCAGTCGTCTTCTTTCCTATCTGTAGTCTAACCTTGTTCTTCTGTATGGTTTGGAAGGTTGTTTTTGAGAACTGTTGGTTTACCTGCTTTCATACTGCTCCTAGCTTTACTGTTCCAGAGCAGCAACACCCCCATCACCTCAGCCTAGCAATCATTTCTTTGTCTAGGGAAATGCTGCCTCAGCAGTGTCCTCTGTGCAAAACAAATGAAAGTGTTGCATCAGCTGCTGAGATTACCTCTTTGCTTCCCCTCACTTCCCTGTTGTCGGATGAGGATGTCACTGGATCAAAGCTTCCAGTTCTTCCCCTCTTTCCAGTTTTTCGGGGAGGGGATTTGAAAGCAAAACCATGGGATCCCCTCTGAGTTTCACGTCTCCATGCTTCAAGGGTAGCAGGTGTTGCTTGAGTTTCCTGACATCACTTGAACAATGTTTCCGTGCCATTATGTGTTTGGTTAGGTCCCAGTGAATTGATTAGAGTGGTAAAGAACCTGGTTCTGTAATGGAGTCCTGATGGGGGTTTTGCACCTTGAGTCGTAAACTTCAAGTCACATGCTGTAGGTTAAAATGTCACGCTTTAACATAAGCAGCAGTTATGAAATATGAGAATCTACATTTAAGAATGTGATTGTCCATCGAACAGGATTGGGTCCAACCTTCACTTGTTTTAAAATGGACTGAAGTGGTATGAGCTGGAAGGCTGCAGCTCACAGCCCTTCTGTTCTGGGTTCAGAAGCTGGAGGGAGACTGGTTTCTGTCTTTACTTGTCCCCCCCCCCCCCCCACACGGTCTCCTCTTCCCACATGTCTATATCAGGTTTTGTAGAAGATGCATGTTCCCATGGAAACAGTCTTGATTATGGTAATTGCGGAGGGTAAAGCTTTGATAATTTTCTGTCGGCTTCCATTTGTTTTGGAGCTCTCATCATATCCTCTCCTTTGTTTCATCTGTGCAGAGGCTCATTTTCAGCCTGACTGATCTTTTGGGTAGTTTCCTCACTTCTGTGAAATTATTTTGTAACATTTTGCTATATATATGTGTGCATATGTACTGTATGCTGTTGGCTGAAACTTTCCCATGTTAGATGCATGCACACTTAATAACATTAACACAAAAAAAAAAAGAAAAACTTTCTGCTGCTCGCAATGCAATTTTAATTGGTTCAAATGTGCAGCAGTGTGCATTTCTTACAAGCCTGCAAATCTTTTCATCATGTGGCTCTTCAGTGATTCATAGTTGCACCATAGACTATGTGCAACAAATGAACACAACTGAATTGTCCCAAGAACCATTTGCCCAATGCCACAAAAGTTTTGGTTCCACTGTGTTAAAACTATGTATCCATGACTGAAAGCCCAGGGGGGGTGAAATACAGGTTCAGAATATAGTGCTTTCATTCCATCTATAGTTTTGCACTGCTGTGCAGTGAAACTGTATCTGTTCTCCACTCCCCCAGCCCTCTCTGGCTCTCTCTCCCTCTCTTCCAAAAGAATGCATCTCTCACTGCAGGATTAAGTCTGGCATGTCTGGAACTAATAGATTCCACCCTGTTGAGGGATCTTATTAGAGAGCAGGCACAACCAATGGCCCAAGGCAGTGGGACAGTCACTCAACTTCTCTTCCTGCCCACTTCTCCCCTGTCCAATCAGAGGTGACATAAATTCAGGGTTGTGGGTATAAGGAAGAGCGACTTGCTATTCTGACAGTTCATCACGTTTTATTTGGTCACTCCCTTGTAGAAAACCTCCTGCTTTTCAGAGTGTTCAAATTCCTGTCTGTATTCAGCTGATTCTTCTCTTTTGCTGTAGTCATCTTTCATCAGCTCCAAAGAAAAGGCGGAGCAGGGACATTGTATCCTGTTTGTAAAGATGTATTATCATATTTTCTTGAGCCAGTGCTGTGACATGGATGTTCCAAGAGTTATTCCCCCCAATTTTGTGGAAAAGTCACTGGCCATTGTTTTTCCCTGCTTATATTTTTGGATATGTCTCTCCCTCCCCCCCCCCCCCCCGTTCAACATTTTGTAGGACAATAGTATGGCTCAGGGCTACACAATAGTGTTTGAGCCGTGCCCCTCCCCTCTCTTCCTCTGCACCAGCAACACACCCTAGCTAACTAGACAAAGAAGGGGCTTCATAGTGAAGAATAACAGTCTGATCCCAGCTGAAGAATGTGACCATGTCCACCTCCTGAACCTCCTCCAAATATGAAGATAAGTTTCCAGGCCTTATGGTTGTTGTCCACCTGCATTTCTGCTGGGCCAAAGATGGGACCCCCGAACAAGCTGAACCAAGAGGCAGTCTTTTATAGAACACAATCTTCCCTTCTGAGAACCAGCTTCTCAGCCATGTACATCATCTGTCTAGTATTTTCCAGGAAGTGCAGCTGTTATCACTTTCGGTATTTTTTCCAGTGGACAGAAAAATAATCCACATTTATTCAAAAGAAAGGATTTATAAGGAATTTGCATGACAATAATGCTTGTTTTTCTATAGCTGAATAAGTCAATGCTTTGAACACTTTTGATCAAAACAAATGGCTTACATGTTTCTTGAAAAGTTTAAAGTTGTAAGGATGAGACATATGGCATTACTCTTGTCTTGAACTAGAATATCATAAAACAAAAAGATGCATCGTTATTGGGGGGCCTCCTTTTTGTTGTATGATGGCCGTAATGCATATTGCTGCATGACACATGCCAGGCAAGCAGGCTTAGCGACTGTTCTGTGTTTGTAATTATATGTTTTCCATATTCAGCATTCTGCCTGCTCTGTTGACAGGGGTAAGGACACCCAGTAGCAAGCCGACCGAGATGATTCACTGGAAAATGGAGGGTAGACGTGTGTTTATGTGCGTGTGTGTAGCATCAAAGGTGTCTGTTTCTCTTTTTTTTCTTTTTCTTTTTTAAATTACATGTTCAGCCCCATTAAGGGTATCTGCGTTGTGGTGGAAACCCCTCTGGCTTCTTGCTACTATTGTGTTCTGCAGGTGAGATCAACTGATATTCTATATTTTTTCTGCATACTGGACTAGGCTCCATGTGTCTGTTGCCACAGTGGTTGCCTTATAATTCAGTAATGGGATGTGACATATCTGGGCTGGGATGGTTGATAGGCGTGAAATGCTCCGATTGACAGCTGGGTGAGATTCAGGGGCTCAACACCCTGGGGATCAACCTTGATGGCAGCACGTGATTCAAAGCTGTTGATGTACACTAGCACGTGCACTTAGCCCGAGACACTCAGGCAATTGTATTGACAAAGTGAGCGGACTATTTTTGTTTTTCACCCAGTGTGTTTGCTTTGAGTAGAGATCAGTGTTTATCATCTCAAGAAGGCCACTGGTACAGCCCTTCTTTTTTTTTTTTCTTTCTTCAATGCTGTGTTGGTCCCCTTTCCACTATGTGTGGGACATCTGCATGGTGGTCTGTGAAGTGATGTGCTGTAGCTAGCAAGTGGGGTGGGATCTGACTTTTTGTGGTATAATCTCTTTTTGTGAGAACTCTTTGTGCCAAGTATAATATTGGCATAATGTGCTGGAAAGCCCTATGCCCCATCCAAGGACGTGAACCTGTGTTCTTCTAGTTTGTCTGAAAGCAAGAGCTGTGCCTGTATTGCCTTTGTTGGTATGTGTGTGACTGGAGAGAAGAAGAATGGTTCCCACTGTTGGAATGGGAGAGCCACACTGAAAAAGTAAGGGAGGCCTGTCTGAACGTTGACCTCAGAATATGAAGCTGCGTGCAAGTGATATCTCTAAACCAGTGGCAAAATGTGGTTTTAGAGACACTGTCAGGGATCCTTGTACTGGATTTGACGTGAGCATCTCTCATGCAAGGACTGAAATGCTATTAAGACTAGAGTTGCTCGGCCTTGATTAAACCCTACATTCAAAGGCCTGGAAATGTCTTCCTCCACATGTTCTCTGGTGATGCATGTCGTTTTGAGCTGATCTGCTGCTAGAGGTTAGAGACCAAATTAAAGGTGCCCTTTATTAGCAGACCTTTATAAAGAATAAAACAAGAAGAATTTGGGTATCAGTCATCCTTCCTGCTGAATCTCCGTAAGAGTGTGTCAGTAGTGGACAGACCTTCCCAGTTGCTCAATAGCATGGCCCTCCAGCACTGAGTCCATCACTCCTTCCCACCCTGGCCCTAATGGTACTCTTTTCCCGAAGAGTATTTTAAAGTGTAATCATTGTCTAGCTCAGTTTATGTTCTCTTTTTAGCCAAAAAAGTTTCACTTTGCTCAATTCAGTTCATCCCCTACAGTGTAAAAATGGTTTTATTATGCTATTACTGCAGAGAATCTCTAAGAATTTCTAAAGGGATTTTTGGCAGGGGTGTGATGGGGAAACTTGTATTTCATCAGCAAAAAATGGAATTGCAGGTTACGAGTTTTAGTAAAATTGGTTGCCCGAGGTCCAATTAATGATTAACTCTTAATGGGCTTGTTTTGTTCTAGTTATACCATTAGGTACAGTGTCACTTTAAACTCCCTCTCTGTTCTTTGCAGATTGCCTGTTTCCCATACTTTACCATCCAAAGAAGGGTCATGTGACCAAGACTTAATTATGATATCTGGGTTTTTTCCTGGATGACCATCCACTTTCTCCTACTTCCACTCCATTTCCTTCTTCGTCTTCTCTTAGTTTCCTTATTGGTGGTTTCACATTGATCAGGTGCTGGCTATGGAGAACTAGTGACAAATAAAGCTACATTTGTGCTCTTTTTCACAAATTATAATGAAAAATAACAAAACTGGTATTTTCATGAAGGTTTGTTGTTGGTTGCCAAGGTACTTGACCAGTTCTGCCAGTCCCTCTCCTGTTGTACCTGCATATATGTTTGTGTGTTAGCTCACGGTTAGACTTGCATTGCTTGATAGCAGCTGAGGGCTGCCTTTATTTGCGAGGCATGTCTGGACTTCAAACGTTTGCTGTCATACCGATACCTGGCATTGACTCACTTCCTATCAGTTTCTCACCCTTACTGCCCTAAATGAATACACTTAGCATGACAGCTTCCAGCGAGTGTTCACAAACAGTGGCTAAAAGGAGCATCGTAAGAAGAGGAGGAAATGGTCGGTTTCAGCAGAAGCTCACCTCCTTTTGCTCTCATACTGAGATCTGAGCCACCTTCTGTCACTGTCCTGGCTTTAAAAATAACACTGTTGGTGTTTGTGTGTAGAAATAAGTTGATTTGTCTGTGATGTCATCATGAAACTGCTCTCAGTTTGAAAGTTTAGAGAAGGTCCCCATCAGGGGTCTGAGCATGTGTAGTGACTGCTCTCCTGCAGACTTGGTGAAATTGGAGGTGGAGGAGAAGGTGTGCATGATGAAGGCCGAATGCAACAAGTTTATCGAACCCTTACCTTCTATGGAGCTGTGTCAATAGGCTCAGTGTGATGAGAGGGATTTGAGGACTCTAATTTACATTTAATGCTTTCATTTTTTCCTCAAGTCATAAATGTTACACTGGAATACAACGTGCTGTTAAGGAAAACTTCCATAGATTTAAGGGTACTAAGGAAGATTAAATTTACCACTAGCATTAAATGCAGCAATTAGGTATGATACATAATCCAGTACTGCCATATCAGCCTGGTTTGGGGCTTGGCTGGGGTTAGCAGGCCATCAGTCATTGCTATTATGAATTTGTGCCCTGCTTGTGTGGATACAGCCTGTCATTGGATATTCTACAGCTGTAGTGCAGTCATGAAGAGCAAAGCCTTGTGAGGTTCTGAGGATATCATAATTCAATATTTCATTCAACCGTCTATATTGAGTCTGTGTTAATTAATTTGATAACGTCTGAGTGCCCAACTCAGGGGAGCAAGAGGGAGCAAGGTTTCAGAGATGAAAAAGGGGTCTGTTAAAACGTATGTCTGTCTTTGGGGACTTGCACCTATGCAGCATCCATACCTGTCATATGCCATTTCCTAACTAGTCTGGCCCTTGTAAACAGCCAATCTATTAATATGAGGTGGAAAGATGTAGGCAACATCTGCATATGCACAGTATATCAGGAACTGAAGCAGAGTAGTGGTCTCAGATGGTATCCTTAAATTCAGAGCAAGGAAGGCAACTCTATTTTGTTCTTGTTTGTAACTAGCAGAGTTCTTCCATTTACTTTAAAGACTTGATGCAAATCAGTTTTAAGACCGAGGAAAATGGTTTTATCTCTTAATGTGAAGTGACACAGTTGTGTTATGAGTTCTTGTTTAAGAGGAGAGATACAGAGAGATCCACAGCCTCTGAAATCCTTGGCTTTGCCTTTCAGTGAATATTTTTGTAATGGCTTGTTGAAAAGAGGCACAGATTTCAGGTAAGCGATGAAGAGTGCGTATGGAGACCTCCTAGAAACTGTGGTGCTATGGTGGTCCCTGTGGCATCAGTCTGACTTTGTCCATCTTGTATCCCCTCTAACCTTGCAGAGATCCGCATCCAGCTGGTGGAGCAGCTCAAGTGCTTGGACCAGCAGTGTGAGCTCCGAGTCCAGCTGCTTCAGGACCTACAGGACTTCTTCCGCAAGAAAGCTGAGATTGAGATGGACTATTCACGCAACCTGGAGAAGCTGGCCGAGCGCTTCCTGGCCAAGACCCGCAGTGCCAAAGACCACCAGTTAAAGTAAGCTCTGTCTTGGTCACAAAAACATGAGTGTAGTGTTTTAAATACCAGGTATAACCTTGTAGCTTCTGGTATGTTAAAGTCTGAACATTTTGCAGTTATCAAGTGGCCATCTAACAGTTTTTGCTCTAAAATGTATTATCCAGTTGCCTTTTTTACTGCAGATATATACTCATACAAGTCTCTATAGTAAATATCTGTCATCTGTGTATTTGTTACCAGTAAAAGGCTGTTGTGGTCTGGAACCTATTCCAGAAATGTAGTGTGCTAGTCAGTGTACAGCTGGTAATGGATTCCATCCAGTCTGTCAGTGGGCAGTCACACACACTGATTTAGTCATACATACACACTATGGCCACTTTTGAGTGAGTAGTTCACTTTAAACATGCTTTTAGACTGTTAGAGGAGTCTTGCTCACTTACAGGAAAGCCACACAAATACAGAGGCAATATGAAAACTCCACACAGACTGAACTGCATTTAAACCCATCTCTGAACTCACAGCTCAGGTGCTGGGAGGCGTCAGCATTCCTGACTCTGCTCACACTGTGCCACTCGCTGTCGTATTCAGCCTCATCAGATTTAAATGATTTTGGTAGGAGTGTTTTACAGACTGGTTGATCTAGCACTGAGTTTTAAGCCTACAAAAGAGAGGCTAGTGGTGAGTATGTGCCTAGAATGAATTTTGAATCATTCCCCGGTGTCTGTATTGTGCCAGACAGTTTAAGGAAATTAAATGCAGGTAAATGATGCAGGTAAATTGTAGGTGTTTGAGATGAAGGTTTCAGATGTGCTAATCTGTATAACTGATGATTTTGGTAATTGAGGAAATGGTGGTCGTATCTTCCCCAGAGAGTGGTCGGTCATAGAGAATATTGTGTTTATATTTTAGTTAAAAAGGCAAGGCATGTGCTGTGCTCCTTGTGGGTTGTTTTTTGATGCTGAAGCTGTGAAGGCTGAAACACTATTCTGCATCAGTCCAGCAGCAAACACATGAGCACTTGGTTATTTGTGCACTGAACCCTTAAATGACTGTGAAGTAAGTGAGACAAAAGTGTTGAACATTCAGTTTAAATGGCTTGGAAAGATGCAGACTGTTCTGAAAAAGACTTGTTCAGCACCTGTCATGTTCCTTTTGGCTCTGTGCTGTATCCAGCTGTGAATCTGCAGTCGTGTACTCTCGTTTTTGTGAGACTGATGCCAGTCTTGGTACCACAGTATCTTTTTGTTATGAAATACTTTTTTGTATTGTACAGTGCAATTTAGTCCCTAAGTATCCTCTGGTTCCTGTTTACATATTGGCTGTTTTCTTACAGCAAGTATTGGGATGTTTGGTGTCATGGTGGGTATCAGCCTAAATGGGTACTTAACTGGGTTGCACAGCATCAAGGGAGGTGAGTCGCCGTTTCCCTGTTGTCAGGGGCACCGAGAGGTCCTGCCAATGGTGAATTCTGCCATATTACATGGGACACCTCAGCCAATCTGACCCAAGGTTCTGTGAAAACAGTCCCCAAGACCCTTAGCTGAACCAGTCATAAGTCTACGGTTCCAACAAGGCCAGATGACATTACTTTTAGTAGCATTGTGTTTATGGTATATTGACATGCATAAAACCACAACGCTTTCGACTATTTCTGTAGTCTTAGCACAGGAGGCTGAGGTTTGCTTGATGTCACAGCTCCATAATAGGAACCTGCTTTAAAAAAAACATAAGATCTGTCACCATCTAAATCCATAATCTGCTTTACCCGTATTTTTTTTCTGTACCTCATTTTCCAGTCTAGCCTTTTGATTGGATGGCATGTTGCTGTGGGGAAACCAAACAAAGAGCAGATTAAAATGTCAAAAATAGCACACTATTTGGTTTATTTTGAAATGTAAATCTGAATGCATATCTGACTGCTAAGAGTGTTCACTTTTAGCCTGGTATCTCATGTGCAGTTGGTTTCATTCAGCTGCATTCTTAATAGTTTTTGGGCAGGTTATGCACTTATGTTGTATCTGTTTCTCATATGTGAGTATTCTTAGTTAAAAACTGTGGCCTTTGAGTGTTTTCCCAAAGCAGCCACTTTTAGGCTAAACTGCCCATTGCCCATGTTCTAGTCAGCCACCATGTTAACCTCCCCCTTTTTTTCCAGCAGATTGAAAGATGGAATGATCCAGCAATAGAAATTTGGAAGTTGTGGTATGCATGCATAGCGGTGAGCTGAATTTCTAGACAAAGCTCTTGGTTTAGTACTCAATCTGTTTTCATTCACAACTATTGTCATGAAGTCCATGTGATAACCGAAAGAACGTGATTGTGAACAAAAGCGGCTTATTATGAGACTTCTCAACTGGATCCCAGGACTTGCTCTGTATAACAAGGTGAGGGAGAGCCTTAAAGTAGAGTTGCTGGTCTTCCAAGTTAAAAGGACTCCAGCCTCTCTTCACCCTGTCCTATAGTAAACAGAGGCACACAGGCCAATCTTGCCCTCCCAATATATTGAGTGAGTGCTGATCTAGTGGCTGGGATCGCACCACCTCTGTGGGTCCGGTGTTTCTCTCCCCCCACCCCCTTCCGCTGTGGCTAGAAAGAATCCATTCAGAAAACGTTTCCACTCTGCTACATTAACCAGTGATGGTATTTCCTTCCTTTATCCACATCCCTGCAGCTTCTGCAAGTTCACTGGTCCTTTTGAGTGCCACATGGCAGTGTCAGTCGGGGACATCTCAAAAGGATCGATCAGATTGCCTGTTACTGGCATTATACTGACCCAAATGATGCCACATTCACACCCGTCACTTCTCTGCATCCCAGGCTGGTGGGCCTTGTCTCACTGTTTTCTCTACTACTTACATTTTCAGTGTTGGATGATGCCATAAAAGAATGTCAGCTGTATTCTACTCTTCTCTACTCCTGCAGGTGGCCTGACCCCATTTCTCTTCTAAGAGAATTAATATACAAATGTAGGATTTAATTCTGTAACATTTCTGTTTTTTAGAGTGTACAGTTGATAAAATAAGCAGTATCTACTGAACCACATTTAGCTGCTACCTAATCTTAAAATAGGATTTGGTTTTGCAGACTGTAACCTGAAATGCCACATAACACATTTTACTTTATTTTTGAGTGGGGGGGGGTTAATTATAAATAAAATGATGTAATGATACAGAAATTACTCCACTTAACGCTAACTTTTATGGAAATGCATCCGGAAGGGGCACTCATCTCTATCTTGTTACAGGAAATTTGGTTTTCCTTGATCACAATCGAAGCTGTGCTGGCTATCCTAGTCACACTCACTCACGTAGACATTTCCATGCCATAGCCTGGTGTTGCTTAAACGTTTGATGTTGTGGAACACAATGCTTGCCGTTTATTGGCCAAATCCAAGCATTAGTCTAATGCCATTAAAATGAATCTGAACAATTGTCAGCTGACAGGAATATGATTCCAATGTTATTATGTATCCCTAATTTGTTTCGCAAGAAAAAGTACGGTAAGTCTAGGGAACAGGATTTTTGTGCAGTTGAGTTCTTTTGGAAAAAGCAGCAGGGTGCAATGGGATGAAGAGAGATTTGCTTTGGTTCTAAATTGTGCATGTGAGCACATGAGGCAGGTAGTGTTGCTGGCAGTTAAGGCTGACTTGACTTCACAACTTGTTTCCTGTTTTTGAATTACATAGGTAGGCGGGTTGTACTGTGTAGTGTTCAGAAGTTTTCTTTAGGAAAATGTGAGTATCAAGAAAATGTATCCCACCAATAGACTTGAGTCCTGATGAGAAGTGTGGAAGCAAACATGATCCTTGCACTTGCAAGTTCAGTTCAGGTTTCTTGATCCTTTCTTGGTATGCATGGAGAGTTGCACTGTCCTCATGTCTTTCCTACAAAGTATTGAATCATTTTTCAAAAAACATTCTCCAGCCCAGGCCTGTAATGCTTTTGCCTGTTGGATGTGGTTGTCTGGTGAAAGAGCTGATTTGTTTGATTTTCTGCAAACCATTAGCTTCTACATATTCATTCCTGTAACATCTGTCTACTCCCATTGTGACACATTTATAACAGATGAAGTGAACTCTGTGGCTGGAATCCTGCGTTTTGGTATTCTGCATTTTCTGACATTTGCAGTTTGTCTGAACAGTTCCATTCTCATGCTACTGCTCTGTTGTACTTATTTCCACAAGGCCAAGTGCTCTTGTTGGCTCCCTCATCAGCTCAGCTCCCTCATCCATGTGACCCTATTTGCACATTTCTTCACCAAGCAAGCAGGTACATGTTTTGCAAGAGTGCTTGAATCACAGCACCCGGAGTGGGGTGGGAGTGATGTGAAGGGGAATGTCCCTTGTCGTCATTGTTCTAAATCGGTGTCCAGACAGTACCTCTCGACTGGCATTGACCAAAAGGTTGAGGTTCCAACTATGTCACCATCAACATTTTTAAGCTTTTCTTACACTTTGCTCCGCTGAGAAAAATGGATTTACAATCGTGACCCTGTCATTGAATGATTCATTTTATGACCACACCTCTGTTCTGGTGCTCCCTCTAATTTCTTTAATAAGAACGTTGCACTGCTTGAGCAGCTGTTGGCTAATCTGATTAGAAGCCGCACTATGGCCTGTTGGCATCTTTGAAGGGGCTACCATAATACTTGGGCTCCTGGTACAATTGCCCATGGCAAATCTCACAACTGTGTGATTTCATCAGAGACACTGTATTGCTTTGTTGTGCAATACCATTTTCTGACTGTGCATGTCAAAACCAAAGCGATATGCCTCGGAACTGTTTAAACACAGTCACACTGTCGATTCTTCACACCCAGCTGCTGCTTAGACCTCATTCCATTTTGCAGTTCATTTGTTCATTTAACCATTAAAATGCAAGTGATTGTGCCACAGGGTCTTTTTGCCCTTTATTTACTTTAGATCTGTACAGGGAGCACAAAGGACATTCTAGCATTCTGTGCCATGCATGGGGTTGATAGTGCCATTTATGCAACTTTTTGCTTAGTTATTTCCTGGTAATTGAAAGATTATTAAATATGTGAGAAGCAGTAGATTTCTCAGGCATTGCTGTGGAACTTCTTAGACAAAGCAGTCTGAATTTTGAGAATTAAAATATTGTGATGAATGGTTTAATGTTATGTATTGCACCAACCAATTGTACTGTGGTATAAGTTAAAATGTGAGAGCCTTTGCTTGTCTTACTTTGTCTGAATGGTTTCTGTCCAACAAGGTAAGCTGTTATCCGCTGTAGAATAAATTAATTGAATACTGCGTCCTTTAAAGTGTGTCATTCGGTTAGTAGTGATGAAGAACTGGACCTACCAGAGGCTCTGGTTTCCATCTGTCCAGGTGCTCATGTTGAGTGAGCAAGATGTTGGTATCAGGAAAGAGGCTTGTAAATTTTGTCAGTATGTTTTAAGATTTTTTTTTTTTTTTTTTTTTTTTTTTGAGGAACCCAGAGGACTATGCATTTATAGCAACGTCAAGAGATTCAATGACCCTTCGCTGTTTTGTACTTTGGCTGAATTCTCTGCATCTCAGCATGTGGGCAAAGATCTGATAAACCCTTTTCCTCTCTTCTCCCTTGAAACTTACCAAACACTTTGGCAATCTGAGCCACACGGAACCGAGCCTGCTCCACTGAATCCAGCATGTATCTATTTGGCTTTTCTTATCTGTGCACTGACTGTGCCACACATATGGCTATAGTCTTGCTGATCTTTGACACAGGGATTGAACCAGGTCTTTGACTCTGAGAGTCACAAACCAAAGCACTGCTTGTATTGCAGAAGTACAGTACTATGGTGTACATTCCCTGTGCTACATTAAATTTTAGTTTCACGAGTTCATGAACAAATCAGTACTTTTCATTCTCAATTGGCATAGCACACCATGTGTTTAGCAGGTTTTTTTTTTTTTTACGATAAATAAAACAATAAGAAAGTGGTGTGTCTAAAGATTCGTTTGTGGCCTTGTGCAATGTAGTAATCTTATACTTTTTTTAGCAAATTAAACTTGTCAAATTCTTTTAGCCAATTCATACTCAGGTTGTATAATGTGCAGTAATGTAATTTGTGTTTAAAAATGGCATTGTGAATCATTGCACAAGTACTCTTTTGATTTTAAGACAATTGATGGTCCCACTAAATGAAGTGAGCTTACACCAACACGTTTCCTTTTGTTTGAGCAAAACCCCCCCAGATAATCAGACACGTTTTGTTGTGTTAACACATGCACACACGCACCCTTGTACAGGACTTTGTTGGCTGCCCTCCCGCATTCATGACGTGCTCCGGCTGTCCTTTCTAGCACGTGTGCTGATCCACATTTTTGCTGAGCTACGGTGTATTTGAGGAATGAGGTTGAACTGGTACAATGGCTCTGTGGAGGTCCTTACCCGGGGTCAACATACTGAGGCCAGAGGCTGCTGGGAGACAACAGACTAGGAGAGGATATGTTTTGGTTCATTGAGCCAATACAAGCATGATGTAAAAGTGTATTCTTTTGATGCTGTTTCCTTTTTACGGGTCATTGAATTCATTCATCCTTTATTACAGTATAGAGTGATATGAGCTGATGAAATGGATTTGCAGTTACTCATTTTATTATTATGCTCTTTATGAGTATCTTTCGACAAATGTGGCTGAGTTTTGTATGTGTTCCTACAACAGCTTGCAAAATTATTGGCTCCTGTGATACATTAATAAAATCGGCATAAAATTTAGATATAATAAGTACAGCTACTGTATTTCATCATCAAAAGACAGACAAACCTCCGAATTTTATTTAGATACAGTACTTTAAAATATTCATACGTGAGCAGTGAAGTGTTTGGAAATCCCTCTGTTTTTTTTTTTTATTTGTTTCTCATCAGCATGGGCTCAGTAATGTATGTGTCGTACTACATGGCATAAGTGTAACAAGGGGGGGAGACACCCTTCATTATAAGATTTTCCCCAATATTTGTGTATAACTTCTACGAGTGTTATTGCTAACACTTTTAAATCCATTGTTTTTATGCTTCTTCTATGCATATTACTTGCCTTCCTCTTGTTTTCTTGCCTGTGGTACAATGAAAACTGCCACATACTGAACCATGCTCTCCCTCCCCCCCCCACCACCACCCCAGGAAAGAGCAGAATGTGCTGTCCCCAGTGACCTGCTGGAGTCTGCTGCTGAGCCAGGTGAAGAGGGAGAGCCGTGACCACGCCACGCTCAGCGACCTCTACCTCAACAACATCATCCCACGCTTCGCGCAGGTCAGCGAGGACTCTGGCCGCCTCTTCAAAAAGGTATGTCCACCCCCAAAACCTTTTGCCCTCTTTTTTTTTTTTTTTTTCCCCCTCATTGTGAAGTTTGCAGTACTTTTGTCTGGTTTTTTGTATTCACTGTGTTAATATGCATGAGCAAAGTGATCTACTGTGCAACTGCACTGCCTTGTTTCCACTGAACCATCTGCACATTGTTCCCAGCTCCCAAGTCACAGTGTATAGAAATTGTGAGGAGTCAATGTTGCACCAATATGTACTGGGTTCATTCAGAGTCTCCTGTGCAACGCCATGCTTTTTTAGTACCAACTGACTTGACTTTGCTGGTGATGTCAAAGTACTGCACATTCTGTGACATTGGTCTCCTCATTTGGCTTTACTCATTCTAGGCACAATTGGGGAAGAAGGTGTGGCATGCTCTGCTTATAGAACCTGCGGCATCCACACTATAGTTGGCTAAACTGCTTGTTTAGAAAAGTCACTTTGTTGGGGGGAGCCTATCCTTAAATTGCTGGGGCTTCACTTAGGTCTGTAAAACTCCCTGGGTTTGTGGACTTTGCTCTTCATTTAGAGCCATTTATTTTCTTCCTGACACAATAGCTCCCTCCAGGGAAGAGTGTCATTTTGCTATTCTTGAAATGATGTGGTTAAGGTCAATAGACCCTCACCACCTTGAGTCATTGCCCCTTTAGCTGTTTTTCTCAAAAGGCTGACATCCAACCCTTGTGGAAAAATCTGGGAAGAGAATGTGTAGCTGTCATGGTGGGGAAAATTTCTTTGCTGACGCTATCTCCCAAATTCACATTCATATGAGACACATTGAGGGGGTGGGGGGAGTTTGACAGTAAAACCCATTTACCAGGAAATTTCTCTGCTGTTTTAAACCGAGTAATTTCAGCTGTGTAGAGATCACTTTACCTGCGTGTGTGAGAGCAGGAACTCCAAACACAATGTATGTGTGAAAGCTAAGAGAAGAGTTCTCAAAGATGCTTATGAGAGATCTGATTCTGTTTTCTCTTTTGGATTATCTGACTATTTCAGACTGCTCATCCTCATAAGCATGAAAAAAAAATCTACTGAACTATAGAAGGTACATCTCAAATCAGGTCCCATAAATCAATAAAAGCCTCATGTTTCAAATCCCAAACTGTGATTTGTGTAGGGTGGACAAAGGTTTACCTGCTGCTGTTACTAGTGTGCTCTGTTTTTTGCCTACTCTGCTTTGGCTGGTCTGCAAAGAAACAGAATTTGGATGTAGAATGAAAGCTCGTTGGTATTGATGCAGGCATCTGTTGTGTAATGAAAATCGGTCTAGAAATGCTGTCAATGGTGCGTGGATTAGGAGCTGTCAGTCTGAGCTGTGGCCCTCCCATGTAATTGTGAATGGCTCTGCGACACATGACTGGCAGATTGAAAGATTACCTTAGCAGTAATGCAGTCTCTAGGTTATTGCTGTAGACACTGTGAACAGATTATTATAACAGATTAACAGACATCTTCACAGTCTACTGTATTAGTATAGTCCTTTTGCCAGCCCTAGCATCAGTGTATCTTGTGTTGCAATTTATCTGTTTTGTTCTTTGTTTTATGCATCACATACATCTATTGACCTATTCACAGTTGTCTCTATGCCCTTGTGTTATTCAACATTTCTACATGATGGAGCTGTTTTGGTGAATTGAATGTTTTTTTTTTTTTTTTTTTTTTTCCTCTCCCTTCCTGTAACCCTTTTGTTCCCTTTGAGGTTGCTCAGCGCAGATGGGAGGGAAGTCCATTTTGCTGGGCGTTTCTCATAATCTCAAAGGTCTAATGGTAGACTTGCACAAGCTGTGGTGAAAACTCATGTTAGACATACCAATTCCTCTTGGCCAGGTGCTACCTTAGCTGAACCGTTGTAAGGCTTATAACTGTAAAATGCAGTGCCAGCCTTTCATCTACCCAATGACCTGAATGTGTTGTAGATGGACCAGGCACGTGTTAACATATAGAGTTGGAAAGCTTTTAGCAATATTTCACTGTAATCTTTGTTCTCTGTTTGTGCTAATGTACCCACTGTACTCATTCCAATATTTGTGGTGTTTGGCTCATATTTCCTTTTGTGGTTTGGAAGAGATGAAATACACAGGGAGTCTGCCTTCACTTGGACTCCCTAGAAATATTTGTTGAATCTTGGTTTCAGTTCTGCATTGTTGGGTGCCTGGTGCCATTAGTGTTCCTCAGAACAACTCCTCAGTACTGGGTTGGATTAATGTGTGATTGACAGGCCACCAATATAATCATATAATGCACAATTGGCACCCATATGCTTTGAGTTTCATGTTCCTTCAGCTGTAGTCTTTCCTGTCCATCTGACTCTAATTTCCTGTCAGTCTCAGAAAAATGGTAACTTTTTTTTTTTTTTTTTTTAAATTTTATTTTATGGTGAGTGTGAAAGAATTAAATGCCTTTATTGTACAAGTCTTCATACATTTTCAGCCATGGCTGACTTGTTAAACTTTTTTTTTTATTCTGCTGTTGCTAAATTGATTCTGGGTCTGACAGACATTGCTTGAAAATTTTTTCTGTGCTATTTTCCAGCGCTCTTAAATTAATGTATATATGTAGTTTTTGACTGAACAGTTCTTAATTTGTCACACAAGTAGGAGTGTAACCCCCTTTTGCATACAGTATGTGTTAACAGGCTCAAATGTTATGCAGCTGGTCAGTTTGGTATTTCTAGGAACAACCATCAGAGCAGTGGTTAGAGTCAATGCCCTTATCAGTTTGAGTCCCCTGCTAGTTATTTGAGCAGACTACATCCTTAAATTGTTTAAAAAAATAAAAAATAAAAAAAAATAATAATACCTTCTGTATTAGAAGATAAATTATAGTTGGTGGACATGTTATCAATTTATCAGTTAAAAATGGTTGAAAATATTAATTTCTCACTTAGTAGTTTTATAAAGGTCCCAGAAGCATAGGGCACTATATTTGGTAGGGTACATGCTGGATAGGAGACACACACACAGTTTAATAACATGTTCAGTTGAAACACACCTCTGGACTGTGGGAGGAAACCCCTGCATATATAGGGAGATGATTCAACTCTTCATGGTGTCAATGGAGATCGACCGTATATTTGGTTAAACCTGCTGTGCCATCATAAATTTAATGACTCTGAACAGTATCATTCAGGTAAAGGCTTTTTATCACCTTTTCTTCCAAGCTGGAAATTTTGAGCAGAGTATTTGCTCTCTTGCTATTTTGACATGTTTTTCAAGGGAAAATTTATAATACATTTGTATTTAGGGCAGTTCTGTACATGTTTTTAGCTGCAGTGTACACAGCTGTGTTTGGAGAATCTCACAGAGAGCTGTACAATGATCATAGAGGAATCCTCCTGTACAAATCTCAACCTGTAAGTACTGAGGATGTTCATGGAATTTTACAACAGTAAACTGTAGGCATTTTACCCCCCAACCCAGTTGCTGTATTTTGCAGATGGAGAGCCTTATTCCAGTGTTTTGTGTTCCAAGATGAAAAGAGGGACTTTTAATTGTTCCAGCCTATTTTTGTGTTAGCACTTTTTTTCTACATGGGAGAGGGAATTAATTTGTTGCAGTTGATTTATTTATAACACAGTTAAAACTGTGAACCAGTTAAGGAGATACTTGCTTTAATTGTGAAAGCGGTCTACCAATTCAGTCCTGATACTGAGTAAACATGGTACAATTATATATTACCTTCCGAGGGTGGCTCCCTTTCCTTTGCTATGACAATCCATTCCCAAGTATGGGATAGTGAAACAAGTTCTTTTAACTGAATTTGAGGAAAACAGGTGGTGGACCCCATGGTCAAAGAAGGATTTGTTTCTGACAAACTGTATGCCATTTTATAAAGTGCCTAGTTATAAATTGAAACATATTTTTTAAGTGTACTTAATTTGATGGATGTGCTGTTACTATGCTAGTGGGCCATGCAATTACTTGCATTTTGTCTGACTATAGTAATGTATATGAGGTATAGATGAACACAGAGCCACAGTGTAATTGAAACTGCCTGATCTGCATTAGCCACTGTGCAGCCTGGCCAGTAGCAAGTGGGGGTGTCGGTCTGGCCTGTTAGATGGGATAAATTTGATGTTGTGCATGGATTTTTGAGTGTTTGATGGGGAAAATCCTTCACAAGGGCTCCCATAAATCAAGGGTTGGGTCTGCAGAGAATAGCAAGTTGTATGGCTCCTGTATTTGTGCTTCTGTCTGGTGGAAGTGCATAATTTTTTGACATATCACCCCCATGGTCCTTACCACAGCCTTGATGAAATGCTTTAAAACTTATTATTATTATTATTAGAACCCACAGAGACACTATTGTTTTGTTTTCACAGACCTCTGTCAAATCTTCTTACTCCTTCAAAGGGTTAAAATGAGATTCTCTTTTAGTTCACTCATAGGGTGAAAGACATCTGAACATACAGTTTTTGCGTGGTAGTGTTTTGAGGAGGATCATAAATAAGTGCCCTTTTACATTCTTAATTCAAACCAGGACAGAAATTGAGCTGAGTAAATGTGGATTTATTTGGTGCTACTTTTGTGTTCCGTGTAAGTTTCTATCTTAGTTTATGCATCTGCCTCTGTGTAGCAGTTTAGTATCTCTTATTGTGCTTGGCATTTGGTATAAGTAGATTCGGTAACTGTCACCTGGTGAAAGTCCTTAATGCCCAGCTTTTCATTTTGTTTGTCATGATCATTTTGAACAAGTCTGTTCCAGAGAATGAGTTCCCCCCCCTCAGATAATCACAAATGTACAGTATATAACCCATGCATCATAACACCATCACCTCGGGGAACTTATAGGCTCATTTAGCAAAACTTTGGATGAAATGTTTAAAATAGATGCTGTGCACTCAAGTGGTTATTCCTTTCATTACTCACTCCCAGTCCAGTTCTTGCTTTTGACATGGGCCTAACTGGTAGCAGCAATGCACTGATTCTCGGTTGGTTAAGCAGAAGAGAGTAACCAAGCACAGAGTGCCTTGAGTCTTTTAATCTCTACAGTCTACCTCTCCCTGCTGCTCAATTGTGTGTTTTTCTCCTGTCCACAGAGCAAGGAGGTTGGCATGCAGCTCCAGGAAGACTTGATGAAGGTCCTCAACGAGTTGTACGCAGTAAGTCTCTCGGATCCTAACACCATTCCAAAAAAATTTGCAGTGTTTCTTCAGACCGTGGAAATAAATGTCGAGCTCAGTCAGCACTGGATTGATGTGAGGATCACATGGAACAGAGCTGCTGTGCCGCAGCTCCCATTAGAGCACCTGCTTCCTCCATAATTGTTGCTGTTGCCACTGGCAATTGGCTCCAGGTCTGTTTCCCTTGACCGTAATTTTCAATGAACCTTTTCAGGAACAGTGAAGTGCATACATGTTGGCTTTTGATTTGGTATCTAAGTTTGAGGTTGTGTGCAATTGGGCTGCCTCTTCTGAGATAAGGTACATGTTTATTTGTTTTGGCTTTGATCTGGTGGGATTGATGACTTTGATGCTTTGGAGACTAATGGGTGTGCATAGCAGTTGTGAGTATTACTTGCTCTGTCTCGCTTACTTTTGAGCATTGAAGGTACATACTTTTCTAGAGAAGGGTTGGTTGCAATCCCTGGAGCAGGTCCATTTGCCAGTGGGAAAATAGTTTTGCATTAAGAATGTCAAAGCACTCAGCACCAGGTTATGTTCTGCATGGAGTTTCATAGAGATTGTCTGATATGGGAGTAAAGTGGGGAGGAACTGATGTCAAAATAAAGATAGCTTGTATGTGACAGTAAAAAAAAAAAAAAAAAAAAGTATAAACCCAGATGCTAATACTGATTTAAAAAAAAAAAAAAAAAAAAATCATCATTGGCTTTTATTGTCTTTCACACTGGATTTTATGTTGTAGCATTGGGGTTAAAACAGCAATATTAATAATTACTGTAATGTTGCCTTTTCATTCCCCTTTCTTCTTGTAAGGCAGCCATACTGTATTAAACTTTCAGTACCACAATTTTTGACTCATAAATCTTGTTCATTAACCTCTGTAATTGCAAAATGCTGTATGGTGCTTTACATTTTTATGATGAAGTAAATCTTCATGTTACCCCATTTTCAAAGTTTTTTTTTTTTTTTTTTTTGCTCTCATGTGCATTAGTGGAGATATAAATATACACCGATCAGTCACAAAATTAAAACCACTGCCAGGTGAAGTGAATAACACTGGTTTTCTCGTTACAATGGTACCTGTCAAGGTGTGTGTGGGGGGGTGGGGTGGTGGGGGGGATATATTAGGCAGCAGGTTAACAGTCACTTGTTGAAGTTGATTTGTTGGAAGCAGGAAAAATGGGCAAGCATAAGGATCTGAATGACTTTACCAAGGGCCAAATTGTGATGGCTAGACGACCAGGTCAGAGCATCTCCAAAACGGCAGGCTGTCTTGTGGGGTGGGGGTTCCCGGTATGCAGTGGTCAGTACCTACTAAAAGTGGTCCAAGGAAGGACAACTGGTGAATCGGCGTCAGGGTCACGGGTGCCCAAGGCTCATCGATACACATGGGGAGCGAAGGCTAGCCCGTCTGGTGCAATCCCACACAAGAGCTACTGTAGCACAAATTGCTGAAAACCCTAATGTTGGCATGATTGAAAGGTGTCAGAACACACAGTACATCGCAGCTTCCTGCATTTGGGGTTGCATAGCCACAGACCGGTCAAAGTGCATAATGGGCACGTGACCATCAGAAATGGACCATGGAGCAGCGGAAAAAGGAGGCCTGGTCTGGTGAATCATGTTTTCTCTTTAATCATGTGGATGGCTGGGTGCCTGCGCCTCATTTACCTGGGAAGAGATGGCAGCAGGATACACTATGGAAAGAAGGCAGTGTGATGCTCTGGCCAGTGGTCTGCTGGGAGACCTGATGGGAGTGGCCCTGCCACACTGCAAAAAAACTGTTCAGGAATGCTTTGAGGAACCTGACAGAGTTCAAGCTGTTGTCTTGGCCTTCAAATTCCCCAGATCTCAATCTGATCGAGCATCTGTGGGATGTGCTGAAAAAAACAAGTCCGATCCAGGGAAGCCCTACCTCACAACTTACAGGACTTGAAGGATCTGCTGCTAACATCTTAGTGCCAGATACCGCAGGACACCTTCAGATGTCTTATGGAGTCCATGTCTTGACAGGTTATAGCTGTTTTGGTGACACAAGGGGGAACTGTGCAATATTAGGCAGCTGGTTTTAATGTTGAGGCTGTTCAGTGAATACAGTAATCTATGAGAGGGAGGACAGAGGAATGGTGAGGATGCAGGGAATAGAGTTGGCGAAGGTGGGGGAATTTAAATACTTAGGATCAACAGTCCCGAGTAATGGGGAGTGTGGAAGAGAGGTGAAGAAGAGAGTGCAGGCAGGGTGGAGTGGGTGGAGAAGAGTGTCAGGAGTGATCTGTGACAGACTGGTACCAGCAAGAGTGAAAGGGAAGGTCTATAAGATGGTAGTGAGACCAGCTATGCTTTATGGGTTGGAGACAGTGGCACTGACCAAAAGACAGGAGGCAGAGCTGGAGGTGGCAGAGTTAAAGATGTTAAGATGTGCATTGGGTGTGGCGAAGATAGACAGGATTAGAAATGAGTATATTAGAGGGGCAGCACAGGTTAGACGGTTTGGAGACAGTCAGAGAGGCGAGATTGCGTCGGTTTGGACATGTGCACAGGAGAGATTCTGACTGTATCGGGAGAAGGATGCTAGGGATGGAGCTGCCAGGCAAGAGGAAGAGAGGAAGGCCTAAGAGGAGATTTATGGATGTGGTGAAGGAGGGCATGCAGGTGGTGGGTGCGACGGAGAAAGATGCAGAGGACAGGAAGAAGTGGAAACAATTGATCCGCTGTGGTGACCCCTAACGGGAGCGTCCGAAAGAAGAAGAAGGAGAGCTAGTGTGCATTGCTATTGATTGATTGATTATTTATTTATTGATTATTTATTTATTTATTTATGCATGCAGGCATGGGTAAAAAAGGTTGCTTATTTAAACAGAATTCTGATGGTGTTCCAGAGATGAATATACAGCTTGTGATCCCCACAGCGACCACCTGTTCAATATACTGTATTTTCCAGGCTATAAGTCACCTCAGGGCACAAGTCTTGTACACTAAAAATGCATATTATTGAAATGGAAAAAAAAAATCAACAGATAAAGTCACTTTGGAGTATGAGTAGCACAATACCAAGTATTTTACCAGTAGGACCACAACGCACTGAATAGGTATACCAGACTATGCATGCATTCACTTGTAGCTGCTGCCTGTAGACCGATTTAAAAATGGTTCTTGCATGTACACTTGCAGGGAAACATAGTTTCATTTAGTCATAGTTTATCATGTTCTTATTAAAAAATAAAACATTACAGGCATATCATTGGCTGAAGTAACAGTACTATACAGGCCTTGACAGTCTTGGTAGATAAATGTAAACAACATGCAGCCTATTCGTAAATGTGTCAGTATCTGTATTCGGTGCAGGCTATGCAATGTGCTGTCATAGATTACAAACATTCTAGTCCAAAGTTTGCTTTCTTGGTTTTTTCCTGTTTTTCTTTTGTTACAGTGGTTCTTCAGCCTTGCACTGATTTCTCAAGATGGTCACTCATGCATGATTGCTGTTTTCAGTCGCAAACCTTGTGACGCACAACTTAAACGCAGCAGTGTAGCCTTTTCAGCTTTTTGTTGGCAACACTTTAGGCCTATTTTAAATCTTTCATAATGAACAAAACTTCAAATTAGGTTTAGGCATCACATTGTACAATACAGTACATGCTGTGCATTTTTCATTCTATACATTGCAATGGAGAATAAGTTGCACCAGCTCATGAGGTAAGAAAAAAAGCTGCAAATAATAATTCGGGAAATATCGTAATTGCACTTCCCATCTTAAATTGAGGTGTGTGTGTGTGTGTGTGTGTGTGTGTGTATATGTGTATATATATATATATATATATATATATATATATATAAGCTCAGAAGTGGGCCTGTCATTATTGAACGTAGTTTAGTTTACTATTTTTTCTAAGTTCTAGTTCCATAAGAAGCACC
Source organism: Heterotis niloticus (assembly GCA_018136845.1). Taxonomy (NCBI): domain Eukaryota; kingdom Metazoa; phylum Chordata; class Actinopteri; order Osteoglossiformes; family Osteoglossidae; genus Heterotis; species Heterotis niloticus. The sequence continues at coordinate 26,744,880 of CM030894.1, read as the reverse complement.
CTTTCAGTTGTGAATAATGTGTTTGTTTTGTTACTGTTAAGTAACAGCACCATGTTTGGAGGATGAGCAGGCCTGATGGTTTGTGAACCAACACCTGCTCCTTTTGCTGTGTATTGCATGTACCAAAGTGCAGCCATTAAGTGTGCACTTCAAATGGATGTGGTGTGTGCTTGTTGTCATGGGTAAGAGCACTCCATCAGCCATGTTTCCTGAGGTTAGCCCCCTCAGTCAGTTTCCCTTCACCTATCGAGCCTGCATCCCAGCTTATAGCAAAAAATGCAGATGCTAGGGTCCATTATATTGTTTACATGTGGTTTCTTAACGTATGTTGCATCTTGTAATGGCAGCCCTCCTTATGGCTTATTTACTTGACTGCTGTGGAAGTTTAGTGACTTTACTGCATGATAGTGTCTGTAATTTAGCATTTTGGGACAGTCTGGCTCCAGACATTTCAATAAATGCAGCAGGTGTTGTACCTTTTTTGAAGACAGGAAGAATAGTGCACATTCTGCCTGGCCCTTTTTTTTTTTTTTTTTTTTTTTCTTTTTTTCAGCCTTCAGTCAGTAAGTTGGCCAATTTTTGTGACCTGGTGGGTTACCTAGCTTGAGGGTTTTCTTCCTATTCACAGACCATAGCCGTCAGCTCAATGCCCCCCTACCACTTTTCTCTATGTGGCCCACAGCTAATCCCTTAATTTCTTGAGAGGCTGAGGATGTTTGGGTGCGGAAAGTGGGGTAATATTGTTCCCTTCATCTGCGACCATACTTCTAAGACAGATTCTTTCCCTCAGTTTGTCTGAGAGGATTCTCTCTTTGCATCACAGTTTTGTTGGGAAAATAGCTTTACCTTTTGCATAATACTGACACTGTATATTTAAATATGCTTCAACAGCAATATCTCAATAACTTTATTAAAGTCTGAATTATGTACAGCATATTTGTTTAGCCACATCGGCATAGTTGCCTAAATGTTTTTAGTTCATATTTGGCTGCAAAGCAATACTTAAGCTTATACTGCAATGAGTATTCCATATTCGTTGATTATGATGGTAATATTTGATTTTGTGAGTTGTGATGCTCACAGAATGAAGCTGTGCTCTGGGGGCTTTGGGATCTGTATATTGCATGCCTCCCTGAATGTTAATTCAGTCAACTTTACAATGGTTTATGTGATGGTTCCTGCTGTGAATTGACCCATTCTTATTCTCTTGTTTACTTGTTCTGGAATACCCAACAGACACAGGTGAACAGGCATTTAGAATTTAGGGGTGTGCTGAGATTAAGGAACCTTATTGCCACAAGCTGATAGTCTCTCTGCCCATCCCCAACAGGTGATGAAGACCTATCACGTGTACAACACAGACAGCATCAATGCTGAGAGCAAGCTGAAGGAGGCTGAGAAGCAGGAGGAGAAACAGATGGGACGCTCCATCAAGCAGGAGGAGAAGCAGATGCCGCGCTCCCCTGACTCCCTAGCCAGTATCAAGACAGAGGAAAAACATGTGCGCCGCAGTTCTGTCAAGAAGATTGAAAAGATGAAGGAGAAGGTGAGATGCAGTATGGAACTGTTGCAGGTTGTGATGGTAGATGGTGCATATTGTTAGGGTGGAACCTCCAGGCCTCTGGGCTTTCTAAGTAATGTAGAGTTTAAATCTGTTTGGAAGTAGCTTCTGTGCCCCTCAACCAGGGTCCTTAACCTGCATTACTACCAAAAGCATGCGGCTGTGAAAATGGGCTTAATGTTATGTGATAAAACAGTAAGTTTGGGTCAATGCACTTCATGCATCATTTACTCTCTATGTCCTTAGCCTTTATCATTGCTTCAGTCTGTTGTCACTTCTGTTCATGAGGAGGAAAACCTGTCAACGGTTCTTGGGAGACAAACTGACAAGTAGATTCTTTCCAGTAAACATCTTACATGGGGTAATTTTCCCACATGGGTACTATTAAGTGATTTGAATTGTTAGACCCTGGAGAGGACTTGTGGTTGTGATGGTATAAGTGGGTTAAGGTCACCAAAACCGAGTGTTGGCATCTGCAGCCATCTTGCTTCAACCAGACAGGAAAAGTTAGTGGGTCACAGTTGTTGACAGAATGACAGGTACTGACAGATCCAGAGTGCTCCTTGTCTCCCTCCAACACATGGCCTGGGGGTTTTCACCAGAGTTCCTGTGAACAGGGGCACATATGCTGCTGGCAGTTATGTGTCCTACTCACCCAGGAGCCCAAGTGCCCAAATGGGGAAGAAACTTTGTCCCTTTATTTGTTTGTTTGTTAGTTTATTTACCCACCCCCTCACCATGAGCCAGTAGCATTTACTTCTTACATTTTCACCACTTCCTCTCTAACTAGATTACTTTCTTACACTTGTTTTTTATTTTGCTTTTTGTTCCTCTGTCCTGCAGCGCCAAGCTAAGTATACTGAAAACAAGCTGAAAGCCATCAAGGCCAGGAATGAGTACCTCCTAGCACTGGAAGCCACCAACTGCTGTGTCTTCAAGTATTACATTCACGACCTCTCTGACCTCATTGATGTAAGCATCACAATTTAGCTTTCAGTTCCGTATAGTGTGTACTGGCTTCTCACATAGTAGTTAGCTTTAGCACAAACTGCATGATGTACACTCAAAGAGTTGAAGAAAATGCCTCAAATCCTGGAGTTTTTAAACAGAAATGTCAAAATTATGTTCCTTCAGTGCTTTATTCTATAAGAATATAGTCCTAGAGACAAGGATACATGATATACAGGCAGTCTTTGAGAACCAGACTTTTTAGACTAGTCTAGAGTTTTATTAGCACCTAAAATACCCGGTGACTTGTAAATCAGGCATTTTCTTCAGAGATGAAACTCCAGCATAACCTGCAGCCCAGAATGACTTGTTCGACCTTCATGTCTTCTAAAACATAAATATTTAAATTAAACTGCTAACCTAGGAAAACTTTCTAGTCTGAAGACCCTCTGTATTATTTCTGAACGTTACATACTTCCTCAGTGCATCTACGGTGTCCTTATTCCAGCAAATTTCCTCAACTCTCTTACTCGTATGAGCATTCAAAACAAGCCTGTCCGATCCTTTTATTACAAAGGTGCCCTGTGACCTTACACACAGCTTTGAGTGCAGGGCTTGCACCGGCTCAGTTGGCCAGCGATCTCTTTGTATTACTGTCAGGGCACTGCTTAGTAAGACATGCTGTGTTGTCCAGTTACTTCCTCTGCTTCAGGTAGGCTCCCTATGCAGATTACTGCCATACTGTATTGAAGATTTATTTATCCGTACTGATGCTGGTAAACCCCAAGTGCGTGCTATTTTCATTTAGGCACTCTACTGACCGGTTATTATGGACTGTTCAGTAAGTAGGTGAGCTACTGGCCATACAAATTTCATGGAATCCTGGTCAGCTGGCCTGGTTGCCATCATGTTTTGAGGTGGGCTGGCTATGGTGCAAACTGTAAGATTTACTTAGGGTTACTTCATCTGTCTACTACGTGCAAAGTCTTAATCATCAAGGTCACTCATTTTCTTGGTTATTTGCTTATATGTTTTCAGTGTTGGTTGAATCTGGTGTATGCCAGTATGTTAATCAGTTAGTCATCTTGAATTCCTTCCCAGAACGTTGAAATATATTGAAATAGTATTATTTGTATGTCTATTTATATCAGCTTCCTCAGTTATGATGTACCTCTTAGTGACTGGGATTGCCATATTTATGTAAGTAACAGTCGAAAAAGCTTTGAGCAGCTTTTGGAAGGAATCTCACTGATATATCCACCAAGTCCTCAACTGAATACAACAGGGATGGAGGTCTGTAACTTGATCTGTTCATAAGTTCAAAGTTTCTTTTTATTACTAAGTGACATTTAATAAAACCCTAACATAAATATCCTTCACATATAAGAAAGGACTCTTAGCCTACATTAACAGTATTTAAAAATGACTGAATTCATGTCATTTTCTCAACCTCCTGTTTAGCGTGATTGTTCACAGATTCATTAAGTAAATGTTTGTCTGCATCTAGCATGAAAAATGCACTTTAAGTGTTATCTTAACATTTTTATTAATGTTTAACAACATTAAAATGAAAACAGTTTTGAAATGAAAGTAAAAAATGTTGTATCCAAAACCAATTTAATGCCAAGTAATGACTGATTTATCCAGTAAATTTTCATGCTGCCAGACATGAGCTGTATACACTGGAAGTAAGCTGAATTAATCTGGTCCCACATTCCTATTCTCTTTGGACATGTTTTACTCCCTGAAAAATGGCTGGGTGCAGAAGCTTACATACCCAAAAGAAAAAAGAGAATAAGCAAGTGAAATACAATTAAAAAATAAATAAATAAACTGGAAAAAAATTTTTTATCTTGAACCTGCATCTTTTACGTTTGTAACACTATGAGCTTGTGTATTAGCAGGGGAAGACAGGCTAACAGTTTTACACAAAATAGACAGTGTGTGACTGTGCAGCTCTGAGCTCGTTTCCATAGAGATGTCTCTAGGTACTTGGGCATACTTTAACTATTTTCCTAATGGGTAAGCACTCGAGATGTATGTATGTATGTAACTTTAATCTCTTCTCAACTCTGCAACCTCAGTGCTGTGACCTGGGCTACCATGCTAGCCTCAACCGGGCCTTCCGCACCTACCTCTCAGCTGAGTTCAACGTGGAGACATCCAAGCATGGTGGGCTTGAAGCCATCGAAAATGCAGCAGAGAACCTGGATGCCACGGCTGACAAGCAGCGCCTCATGGAAAACTACAACCATGTCTTCTGCCCCCCCATGCGCTTTGAGTTCCAGTCTCACATGGGCGATACGGTCAGTCCCCAGGAGGGGAGAGGAACTGGTGGGATAGCGTGAGAGTTTTTGTGGGGGGGCTGTTCAAGAAATGCCTGTTAAGTATTTATTCATGTTCTCAATCCTCTTGTGCAAAGAGGGCTATAGTTATTCACTCATCCCTGGCACACAATCTTCCAATATGTGGCTGTTTGTTGGCTTTTGGCCTAGACCTTGTTGATCATATTCTGGAAGTCTGGGTTGTTTCAGTCTATTTTTAGAGTGTACTTTTCTGAGCAGATTGGGACAGTGCTCAATGAAAATATGGCAGTTACGGAAAAAGTAATGAACTGGATGAGTAAACCAGCTGGCAGTTGAAGAGAGTGAAAACGATAAACTTATAGCCACAATAAAGGGGAGAAATAACGTTTTGGGAGTCCAAGTATGAGTGGTAATCCAAACCTTTTTGGGCATTCTAATTTGGTGGCAGGACCTGCATGGACATCTCTGTTGCAAAATGATTTTTGCAGGCACAGGCAACACGCAGAGCTAGAGATTGTGGAGACACAAGCCATGGTCTCTAGTCCTGGTAATCAGAAGAACCTGATGAATCCAGGTAATGGCAATACAAAATTGTTCAGGTTCTTGGTTGATTCTCAACTTTATGCTCTGTGGGAGCTGCAGTGGTGCAAGAATGTAACGGAATACGATCTGCATTCTTTGTACTTTTCAGCGTACTTGTATTCCTTACAGAATTGAATACATGTGACCCTTTCTGTGCAGAGCCAGTTACAGTGCAATTCTGTACACTGCAAGTAAAATGGCACTGCTGGTCAGCAGTCAAAAAGGAACAGTGGGTTGTGGGTTCAGGCACAATGAGGGAGCCCACATTGTCTTGTTTCTTACAGCTTGTCGGCCTTCTGTTTCTTAGTCTTGCCGTCATATTTTCAGCTTCATCATCGTTGCCAGTGTGTACATGGGAGCTTGCATGGATTTAGAGGTGGTGGTTGTTATCAGGTGAGCAAGCAGCCTTGTTGAGGCCTGAATGCTGGCTGTGGAAGGGGTTGAGGTAGGAAACAGGCAAACTGCAAGCTAGCAGCTTTCTTTCTCTGGAGCCATTTATCTTTGTGAAACTGAGAAATTGAGCTGCATGTATTTGATGGCCTTTGGAAGTGGCAACCAGGGATGGGGGGCGGAGGATGTGCTCTGTGTCCAGATGCTAACTTCCTTCAGTGCCTGCAGCTGGCAGCACTACTGTTTCAGTGTGCATTGTTTATTGTGTAAGACCAGAAATAACTGAATTCCAACACTGTACCACATGGGGATGGAAAAGATAAAAGGTACTAATAAAAGCACCAAACAGAATGATTCCTTTTCTTGCATGAAGGACAGTATGGGGCACTGTATCTGTAGACATGTCATTGTTTGTGTATATGTTCCCTGCAGAGAAGAATCTAAGTCCCCGCCCCCCCAAAATGGATGTTTTTAATCTCATGCACGGCAATGCTGAACGTATCTGTGTGCCAACTTCCCCGGTCTATGAAGGTGTCTGTCAGCATAGCCTGCTCTCACCTTCCCTCAGTTTCTGGGCTTTCCTAAACCATAAACGTTACGTATTGTGTCAATTCCAAGCCTTGGAATTGTCCTCATTGTCCAGATGGTCATGATGGAAATCAGCCAAGCTTTTCTGCTCAAGCCTACATGTGAAGTAAGGTGTGAGACTGCAGGATTGTTACCTTCGTTGGGGAACTGTCATCTTTTTGCTCAGTCTTTTAAACTCCATTTTGAATTACTTTTTGCGAACCCTTTCCCTGGGATTCTGTAACCTCATTATGCAGGACTGTTACTGTTGATAGTCTTGTCTTAATGTTGCACTGTTTAAGGAAACATTCCCAAATAAGTGGTGCTTTCAGAGACATGAGTCTCTTTGTGGTGTTGGCAAGCACTACTTAATTTACTGTGAACATTTTATGAGGCTGTTTGCCCAACTCATAGGTAGGTTTCAGCTATATTTCCAATGACTTAGCTGTGGGCAGAGAATGGGGGACATTTCATTGACCACAGAGACTTCTATGAAATGTCTTGACGTTCATTACACTAAATTCTGTATTCATTCACAGTAGCTGATCTTGTACCCATCAGGAATATTATGCTGTACATTTTCTTTTTATTCTGATATACTAGCGTGTGTGTATGTGTGACATTGTCTTGATTCTGGTGAATGTCATTGGGCTTTTCTGCCCATGCCCACTTTCTTTAAACTTAGAGTTGGGTTAGGATGAAAATTTTTCTACCATGGAGGTCATGTAGTTAAGCAGGTACTTCAGGTATCTGTAAACCACTGACTACTAGGAAACCGTTAAGGAGCTACAGTCGGTCTGGGTGGTTTAGTTAAGTCACAGTTTTTAGTGCTTTGATGAAACAAAAGCTTGAACATGCTGTGTACTTGCAGATCTAAGCCGAACATTTCATTGTACAATGCCTCACTGTCAGAAGCTTTGGACAAATGGAGGTCTGAATCAAATAAGTATTGATGTTTCGGTAATTGGCTGACGGAAGCCTAGATGTATCTGCTTAGTACCGGATTTTTTATTGTATTTTGGTGGCTCATTCATTCTGTTAAGGTCATGTTCCACTTCATCCAAAAGATGCTCCGTTGCCTTAAGAAGTGGGAACTATCAAGGCCACTTCAGTAAAGGTACTATTGTGTTTGTGGAACCATCCTGAGATGCTTTGTGATATGGCATGTTATTCTAGCAGAAATATCAATTTGAGAAACGTTAGACTGACCATGAAGAGATGTGCCTGGTCAGCAGCTCTTTTGTTGATAAAACATCTAATGTGTAGCAAAAAAAATTCTTGACACTTCATTACATCACCAGCCTTGTGTACTTAACAAAGTGGCAAGGGAAGGTATGTACTGAATATTTTTATATGAATGTTAGGACATTTTATCTATCTATTAATTCATTAATTTATTCACCCCCCCCCCCCCCCCGCCTCGACCTACTCCATCCAGGTGGGATATGTGTGTGCCCAGCAACCCTTGCAGGGGGAACTGCTCCAGAGGTGCCAGCAGCTACAGTCCCGCCTTTCTACACTCAAGATAGAAAATGAAGAGGTGAGTGTCAAGCCTTCAACCAGGGCTCTCCTAGCATGAAGTTTGTGGGATATGGCTTGTGTGGTAGGCTGTGGTGGACCTGGTCTCATATATTGTGTTAAAGTAAATGGCATGATGTCACAATTTATTACTACATCGCATGCCTTTCTCAATATGTTCATAGTTGTTTCCTGGTTGGATACTTAGAAGTGATCTCATTGTGACCCCACAGTATTGGCTTCTGAACTGTTTTTAGGATGGGTAAGCAATACAGATATTGCTCAACCTTCCTAATGCTTATTGGTTTCCATTCCTATTCTTCATCCTCACAGGTGAAGAAAACCATGGAAGCCACACTGCAGACCATCCAGGACATGGTTACCATTGAGGATTATGATGTTACAGACTGCTTCCACCACAGCAACTCCATGGAGTCAGTCAAGTCAACGGTGTCTGAATCATTCATGAACAAACCCAGCCTTGCCAAGCGAAGGGCCAACCAGCAGGAGACAGAGCAATTTTACTTCACGGTACGGATTTTGGGTTGGGGAAAGAGAAGAGATAGGAACATCTGGGAACTGGTCCGTGCACGTACAGTAACTTAAAAATATTTACACTCTTTCATTTAGTTGACACTTTCACCTGGAAGCTCTGTAATCTTGAGTTCTTATTAATATCTTTTCACTGAGTTTAATATTTTGTCAACACCTTTATCTAAGGTGATGGAAATTGCTAGGTACGAGACTCTAAACTGCTTATCATGGGTATCATACAGTCATTCACACATTGATGGAGCAGAGCAGCGTAATACACATATGCACACACTACAGGCAACTTGGACTTGCATTACATGTTGGACTATGGGAGGAAATGGAGGCACTTAGTGGAAAGCCCTGTGAACAAAGGGACAGCATGCCAGTTCTTGTATTCTTATCTTGTTCCTTTTGATGTGACACTAACATGGTGTTTTCTACTGTCTGCAGAAACTGAAGGAGTTTCTGGAAGGGAGGAACCTCATTACCAAGCTGGAGGCCAAACATGATCTCATTCAGAAGACACTAGGAGAAAGTGAGTAGTCCTTGTTGAACGTTGGGTCTGGGTGCTGACTGTATCTGAAAATTAAGGGTCATAAATTCAGTAATTTAAGTTTTGGTTATTGTAGCTCTGTCTTTCCTTAAATGCTCACTCAGGCCTTATGTTCTCTAGTCACATTTTGTGTTATTTGTCTCAGTGGGTAATTGAAAAAGTAAATTATTATGAGGAGAAAAAGTAAACCGTAATTGGAATTCTCATAGAACTCCAGAACAGAAGAAGGTGGTGGTGGGGGGGTTAGGTAACAAGGGTGGAGCCAAGCTTTAAAGCTAGTGTACTCCTGTGTGAAACATATTTATTTACTTGCTGGTCCCACACAGGCATTCTTCCAGTTTTCTTTTTTTATTGTTCTGTTCACTAAACTGACACTGGTTCAGCACCCTGCAGGGAGAAGGCAGCTTTTTCAATAATAGATTCCCCTGCAGACCACAGCATGGTGGTCTCATGGATAGTTTCCCCTTCATGTCAGGCCTTGGCAGAGCAGGGTCACTTGTGCATACAGTGCGTGGTTTACACATCAGGCTGCTTGCAGTGACAAGGCTCAGGAGAGAGGGGTGGGACTGAGACCATCTTTGTGGTGTGTGTGTGTGTGTGTGTGTGTGTGTGTGTGTGTGTGTGTGTGTGTGTGTGTGTGTGTGTGTGTAGGGTGGGGGGGCGGATGCAGCTGCCCTGGGGGGGGGGGGTGCTCGAGGATGTGAATAGTAGGAAAACTCTTGTGGAGATAGAGGTTACCCACCTGGGGAAGTTTGTCACTTCTGCTAAGCTGCCTGTTTAACTCCTCCAATTTCCTCCTATGGCTCCAGACAAAATAGTAACCAGTTTGTGTCTCTTTCCTGTTTCAGGCCAGAAGACTGATATTTGCCTGGCCAGGTGGGTGTTGTCACAAACATACAGTCAAGCACACTAAATGCACCTACAGGGACACATAGAATTGGATTTAATGCCTTGTAGGGACCTCTGCTGGGTGCTTATTTGTCAGTACATTTGTGCCCCCATATCAGAGTGTAATTGGTTCCTAGGCGTTGCATAAATACTACAGACTGGGGCTTTGGGAAACAATTTTCATTTTTTCTTTTGAAGGAAATTATGATTTCTATATACTGGGAACCTGCAGCCCAGGAGTTTGAATATCTGGGTATAGGTGTATTGTGCTGGGGGAGGGTTTTTTTTTTTGCAGATCTGTGCACTGTAGGGGACCACAATTGTTTGTAACACTAAATAAATTTATGAGGGGGAGCAAATGCAGACAGAGCTAAAGGAGGGATGGATACTAAAGGATGACCTCCAGCTGCTGCTTTTCAGTTTACGCTCCTTATCAACAAGCCGGTTCTGCTCTGGCATTTCAGTAATTCCTTTGTTCAAATTTGCAGCAGTTACTGTACAGCATGGAGAGATTGACTCGCTGAGGTGCATCACAGTCGGTTACTCTGCACACTGTGGGCGCAGAAGCATTACACCCACAGAAACGTCCATCAGCATAGTATGATCATGTGTGGTATTTTAAGAGCTGGGAATGTTAAAAATAGTCTCCCCTTCTACAGTATAATTTGTAATAACCTAATGGTTTCAGCCAGTATGTTGCAAGGCTCTGTGTGCAGCTCAGTTTGCTGGTTACCAAAATGATACCGGTCTGCCAGTGACAGGCTGCTACTTTTCTTCTATCTTTCATGTCTACCAGCGCAAGGAGGAACTCGACAGTACGGAAGCAGGTAATTCCATCTCTCTCTGTCTCTCTCATCCCAGCACTACCCATTGTGTAGTCAAAATGCATGCTTCATTTCTGCTCCATGACAGCCACATTAAGGCTGATCAGTAGGGGGCTTCTGCTACCTGAGGAACCCAGTCTCATTCCTTACACACACAGAGCAAAAGGTGCTCCAAAACAGTGTAAAGTAAACCAAAGTGTATAGGAAGGAGTGAGACACTGAGCTTGTTGGGAGGTTTTGGGCCCTTTTTCTCATCTCTGTGTATTCCCCCAGCTCAGTACATACCACTATGTTTTTTCAGCAATCTCACCCTACAATCATTGTCCACTCTATTAGACTAAATGTCAGCCTTCTAGGCATATTTCTGCCTAAACATGACAGGCACTGCTACTGGAAGAGAAGGGTGGGGCAGTCCACACAGCAGAATGGGAGAACTGGGGAGTTGAAAAGCCACAAACACACACTGAAAACACTCAGCCAGCTTCTCACTTCTCCTGCACATCTGCTGCCCTCTAGTGCACAATGTGTAACAATGGGCAGTGAGTGAAGTGAAGACCAGTGTAGTGGTGTGTGGTGCATTGTTCTGCAACGTTAAAAACGAAGTGTTTAAAAAATTGTACATTAATGATATTTACATAATTTAATCTGGAAAGGTTAGTAAACATGGTATGAATTTGAATCAGAAATGTAGCTGTTCCCCACTGCAATTTGCAGATTTTTTTTTTCCCCTCATTTTTGGACTGCAAGGGGTTTTTGTTATCAGGACTGATGTGTAGGAGACAAAGGAAAGACTTGACAGTAGTGTAGCTCCTACCTTACACTGGAGTGTTATGCTAAGGTAGTGTGTATAGTCACACTGCAGGCCAGGAGAATAACTCCCAGTCCTATAGATGTGGGGGGGGGGGGGCGTGACAGAAAATCTGTGAAACATCCCTGCGATTCCCACTCTCAGCAATTCTCCAAAGTCAAATAAATAAATGGGCCAGGAAGAAGCAGTTGCTTAGCAACTGCCGGTTTCTGTTGCTATTCCCTTTGGTGCATGTTACCATAATGCTGAAACTGTGAAGGGGTTTAATTTTCTTTTTATATTTTCAGACTGATATATATATATATATATATATACACACACACACACACACACACACACACACACACACACACACACACACACACACGCTTTAATGTTTAATTAGAGCAGTTGTTCATGAAGGTACATCATGCCTGCCAAAATGTCTCTAGATATTTTTCTGCCTCAGTCAGTCCTGCATATGTTATTCCTCTTATAATAAAATAATTTATTTATCCTTGTTTGTAGGACTCCAGCCAAATAATTCCCCTAATGGTGGAGAGCTGCATTCAATTCATCAGTCGACACGGTGTGTTTTTTGCTTCACTGTTGCTATGTTTTTTCATTTGTTTCATTTCTAATATACTAATGTACGAATGCATATTTTTTTCCTACATGGTTTTTAGCTAAATTTTGAGCACCGTCAGGATTACCTGTTAGGTTTGCACAATGTAAAAAGGAGGCTGTGTTGCTCAAGGTCTTGTTCTCTGTGCTCTCATGGTGTCCTGTGACAACAGAATGTATCTGCCTTTTCGCAGACTTCTCCTAGTTCAGGTATTTATCAGAGCAATGTGCTGAGCCACAGTGTATGAAGTGTCATTCTTGAAGCAACACTTTCAGCAAGTGTGCTTTCAGAATCTAGGCCTCTTCAGAATTACTTTTTAAATTCTGTTTTTTGTATTTCTGGTGTTTCTTGTTATATTATTGCTATTGTTAAATGTTTTTCGTGGATGGCATGTTCATCCCTGCCGTTGTGGTGTCCACTTCAGGCCTACAGCATGAGGGCATCTTCCGAGTGTCCGGCTCACAGGTGGAGGTCAACGACATCAAGAATGCCTTTGAGAGGGGTGCGGTAACCCTTTCACTACAAGTTCGCTAATGTATTGACTGTTGCAACATTCTCATGATGGTAGACTGAATGCAACATATTTAAAAAAAAAAAAAAAAAAAAAAAAAAGGCAAATCACATTATCGCCATTGCCAAAACCAGATTGCATGATGTATATTTATTTTATTTTTTTGTGTGTGTGTGTTGTCTGTAGGCGAGGACCCACTGACAGGAGATCAGAATGACCATGACATAGATTCCATAGCAGGGGTGCTGAAGCTATACTTCAGAGGACTGGAAAATGCTTTGTTCCCAAAGGAAGTCTTCCATGACCTCATGGCTTGTGTTTGTATGTTTCAATGATCTCTTTAAGCAGTGATTAACTTTGGTACACAGGTCAAGGCTTCATTAGGTGAAAACCCTTATTTGGTCAAGTATTACTACTGTGGAAGTTAAATAGTGACGCACAAGCAAAATCTGCAGGCTACTTTTGTAGCTCACCTTTTATTTATTTATTTATTTATTTATTTATTTATTTTATATCTGAGTTGCATAATTTTTGCTGAGGGAATTCATAAAGTTTGCTAATTTACCTCTGTGTGTACTCTGACAGCCATGGAGAACCTCCAGGAGAGGTCCGTCCACATCCGGAAGGTGCTCCTGTCCCTGCCAAACAGCACCCTGGTCATCATGAGATACCTGTTTGCTTTCCTCAACCAGTGAGTGCTTCCACGCTCTGTACGGAGTCACCTGTTGGTGTCTTCACATTCAGTGTCTCACTTGCAAGGTTCTGCCTCTTAACAGTCCACGACAGCATCATTCCCTGGCCTGGTCAACTGTCCACGTCTCTAGAGTCTCAGCTGCTATTTTGTGTTTTGTTTCAGTAGGTAATCCAGTGTCTATGACCATTCTTTGCCTTTTGCCATATTTGACTTGCAAGCAACTCTCCAGCCTTTCGAAGGAGGCGCAGTGTTTCCCATTGCAGATCAGATATTGGGACTACAGGGCTGAAGGCACTGAGCAGGTGGCAAGAGGGCAGATGGTCACCTTTCTCCCCCCCAGTGACTGTTCATGAAGGAGCCTCTCTGTTACCATCTGTTATTGGGATGTAGATTGTCTGTGTAATTGAGTCATGCAAGCTTACTGTCCTGGGACTACAGGAGGTCTCCCTGCCCTGGTTCTATCGCCATCGTGAGGGTTTATAGGATGACCAGTTCTCGGGTGAACAATCCAGATCTGCATGCTTTCCAAGCCAGTGTTTGAAGTTGAGGGGGGGAGGGGGCCTGACTGCAAATGTTTTTAACAGTTTTGGCCTAGAATTTCTGTTGGCTAGATTTGGAACCAGTGTGGCCTGAGCAATGCTCATTCTCTTTCTGAAGCTCTCCAACATGGTAACTGTTCCTAAGAGCTCTTCCTCAATGAGTGAGTTGCACTTCCTGCACCGATCCAGTGTATGCTTCAGGGGACAGAGTAGAATTAGTCTAACCCTAAAGTAAACCAGCAGTGTCTGAGGTTAGGCTGTGGTCACTCAGGAGGGTTTTTACATTAGAGAGAGATGCTGAAAATGAACAGCACCACGCTGCATCATCACTGGCAGTGCTATGCACGCAAATCTCATTTACTTGCTTATGTGTACACTGGGTTCATAAGGGCTGAAGTGTTGTTCTGATCTGGTTGTGTGTGTGTGTGTGTGTGTGTGTGTGTGTGCGCGTGCGTGGATGTGTCTATCTGCGATTAAAGCTCCTGTGTATATAATGTAAGAGAGAGCTGGTAAACCTGTGTGCGACTGCAGATCCCTCAACACCTTGCAATTATGTATTCCAAACCCACTGTGTTTACTTATTGTTGCTGTAATGTTTGTTGGGAAATGGTGGGCAGGAGGTGCTGAGCCAAACATTTCACTGACCCAGTGGCCCTCTCGACCCTCTGTTTGCAGTCTATCCCAGTACAGCGAAGACAACATGATGGATCCCTACAATCTGGCCATCTGCTTTGGGCCCACCCTCATGGCAGTTCCTGAGGGCCATGACCAGGTGTCCTGCCAGGCGCATGTCAATGAGCTCATCAAGACCATCATCATCCACCATGATGTCATCTTCCCTGGGCCCCGCGATCTGGAAGGGCCCGTATATGACCGTGGCGTGCCTGCAGAGGAGTATTGGTGAGACAATAGGAATGATGTTGACATTTCCTGGCTATAGGTCATTACCAATGCCACAGCTGCTGCTGCCCCAGGGCATTTTCCTTTCCCCCTGCTGAAGGTCTGGTGGGTTCACATAAAACTGCATGAACGGCAGAACGGAGGAAATTGCTTAAGTTCGTTGCAGTTCTGCTGGGTGGGAGGAGACGTGGTTTTGAAATGCTAACTTCAAGTTCAATAACGGGTCCCTTGCAGCTTGTGCCGATGGCAGATTAGAGAAGTCCATTGTGCATCGTACTGCCCTCCACGCAACTGATTCTGAAATGGTCTCTCACATCATAGTTGGAGCTTGTCAGTCTAAAAAACATTAAGCAGCTCTAGAGGTATTGGGGTAATTCTGTGTTCTTGCTGATTTTTAGTTTCAAATTTTAGAGAATGTCTGTGTCACCCCTTCACAACTAAAATTGTTGGTAAACTGCAACCCCATTACAAGGATTATCTTCTTTATGAAATCCTATTGCAAGTTAAAAAAAAAAAAAAAAAAAACAGGATTGAGTGTTTTGTTCATGTATCACAGTTTAGTTTTAGTTTAGTGTAGTGTTGCAGTTGAGTTTCCTGCTTGTTTTGCCATTGAATTTGTAGCATAAAACAGTGTTATGTAGGAGGAAACATGCTCATATGCGCAGATGCGCATTTACTTACATGTAAGAAGTGGGCAGATCCTTGTAGACAAAGGTAAGTAAAACCTTTCACAAAAAACAAGATTCTGAGATAGACACAGGATTATCAAAGCACAGCTTGTATTTTTACAACTGGCAAACATGTTACTTGTGAGCGTGCACACACACGAACAAGGAGGTGGAAGGAAGCAAGATGTTTGCAGGAGAAATTCTCCCAACAAGTAGATCTTGGCTAGATGTTATCCTGCTGCTTGTCCCAATCTGCTGTTGCTTCACATCTTCCCCAGACTTGTTGTGCTGCATACGTGGGGGGCACTGGGTTTGTTTTTGTACTCTTCACTCTGTGTTACACCTCTGACTTTTCTCTCTGTACAAAGCCTAGAGAATAAAGCCCCCCATCTCAGCCCACTTTTATACCACCAGCATTTGGGAGAGTGGGGCTCAAGGCTTTGATGTTCTCATGGCTTTTTAAAGAAATCCTTCAGACTTCAAAGAGCTACGGGTCTGCAGTTGCTTGCAGGTCCAGGGCCTTGATGGGACCTCAGGGATCCATAGCCCTCCTGGCCAGGCTGCTGCTGCTGCCATGGGGCTTTGAGCAGCCTGACTGCAGCCATCACATGAAGTGCTTTTGTTGTGTTTCTCCTAGTCTGTTCTCCAATAGGCCCTGGAGCTGCATGTCAACCATGTGTTTCACTGCTGTGTTACTGGTCTGAATAAACTGCTTAGCCACAGGTTTGTTTCACATTCACTGTGGTTGTATCCCACAGCGACAGCCCCCACAGCGAGGCACCCCTGATGGATGAAGCAGCCCCTGACACCACCTCAGAGCTCCAGAACAGTGATGATGGTGAGTGGGAAAGGAGAGCCCTTCAATTGTTCACTACAGTGTGCCCTTTTTCCCTTTTTCTTTTGTGTTGCAGTGTGAGGAAGTGAACTATAAATGTTTCTTGTCTGATTAATCAGACATTCTCTTCTCAAGCCTAGACTCTTCTCAGATTGTTGAGCATTTGCTAGTGTCTCCACTGGAGGTTGTTGACTGCTTGATGTAAATGCTAGGTGGTGTCAATATAACCAAATAGCTAAGAGGGTTACTGCTTTTTTTGATGCACTGTACTGCTTTCTGCAGACTAGCCTGGCTGCTTTATGCTAAACAATTTCATTTCTATCTCTCTGGTTCGAACACAGGGTGCTCAATTGTTTCAGAGTCGGAGCCTGTCGAGGCCGTTGCCCGCTATGACTACACGGGCCGCACTGACCGTGAGCTGTCGTTCAGGAAGGGCGCGTCTCTGCTGCTCTACCACCGTGCTTCCAGTGACTGGTGGGAAGGCCGCCACAATGGGATTGATGGCCTGGTTCCACACCAATATGTCGTTCTCCATGACATGTAAGATCCGTCTAGCCTCTCACGTCATAAGGTTACTGGAGCAGTCAGCCTCTCCAAATTTTTAGTTTCTCTTCTAATGCATTCTTCATTTGATTCACTATGGACACTAAATGAAACCCAGTGAACTTTAAGCAATTCTTTTATTGTGAATTTAATTAAGATTGGGCTTTTCAACCATGATCATAAAATTCTGATCATTTTTCTGGTTCTTTCTGGCACTTAAATGTTATGGGATTTTTTCAGTTGATTGAAAACAATAGACCGGCACCAAAGGCACGTCAGTGTCCATTGCCTCATAGCCCTCCCTCATTCAGCATTCGCATTTAGCATTAGCACATCTTTCAGTATAAAAAGTCACTGATATGAGAGTCCAGTTCCCTACTTTGTCCTGCAATATTTTAGTCATGTAGGTTTTTACTGAGAAAGCTAAGGCCTGGCGCCTTCATTAACCAGCACCCTATCCTCTGCTTCAGGGAAGACAGCTTCACTGGGAGGGGGAGCCCCAAGGCTGAAATGGAGGCTGCAGTTGACCCCCCACCACCAGAGGAGAAGGTGTCCACAAGGGGGAATGTGATCTCCCCAACTGGTGGCCATGTGGCCGACATCTACCTGGCCAACCTGAACAAGTAAGAGAGGATTCTGTGGATGTGGTCTGCAAAGCCTCACATGTAAATGCTGTATAATTGCCTGCAATAATTCAGTTATGTATAATTTTTATTTGGCTGATATGAACCAAAATGATGTAAAGCTGGTCAGGATGAAATATTTTGTTTGTCAAAATCCGTGCTGTAATAAGAGCACCATGCAGGCCTCAGTTGTGTGTTTGTCTGCACACACTGCCGGGTAGTCTGTTACTGAGTGTTGTTCGTTCGATTTTTTTTACCCCCCCCCCCCTTTTTCCAATCATAGGATGAGGAAACGTCCAGAGACCAGTGGTATTCGGAGGACTTTTAGGACAGCAGATACATTTGGAGAGGGCTCTCAGGGCAGTACAGCAAGCCCCAGAGCTGCCTCGCTGCCCGTGGGAGGTTCATCCAGGGAGGCATCTGACAAACGACCCATCAGTGCCCACAGCGTCCTTAACTCCATCACCCGCCACTCGTCCCTCAAAACCAAGGTGGAGAGCCCGCAGTTCCGCAAGGCTGCTACAGCCGGGCGCTCCAAGAGCTTCAGTAACCACAGACCGCTAGACCCGGAGGTCATTGCACAAGTGGAGCACAGCTCTCAGGTACAATGGCCTATGCTGACTTTAGAGATCTAGTCCCTACATGGGAGATCTTCTTCATCTTTCGGCTGCTCCCGTTAGGGGTCGCCACAGCGGATCAATGGGAGATCAGGAAATAGAAATAAATTATTATCTTAGGGTGATTGTAACAGTAAAAACTTGGGGGTTCAGTTCATAGCAGTGCAACACTAAGGGTGGGTTGGCTGTCTGCAGCAGGTTGATGTGTCTCCTCTGTCTGTAGGATATAGAGGCCACAATGAACACCGCTCTCACCGAACTGCGGGAGCTAGAGAGGCAGAGCAGTGCCAAGCATGCGCCAGATGTGGTGCTGGACACCCTAGAACAGTTGAAAGGTGGCCCGCCATCTGCTTCAGAGCCCTCCAGCCCCCTGCACTCCCGCATGCCAAAGGAGGCAGAGTCGAGCAAACACCCACTGCAGCGCAGCGCCAGCTCAGCCAGCGACGTTCCCAGCACCTTCCGCCCTGGCAAGCCAGCACCTAAGGGCCCCTCCCCAGGACCTGCTGCTATCCGTGAGCCTCGTCCCCCCGCCACCCGGCCCAAGCCTGTTGTGTTCCCAAAAAGTAGCTCTGGGAGCAGCACTGCCATGGGGTCCCCCACAACTTCCATCCCACCCACGCCCCCACCACCGCCTCCCCCGACTGACAAGTCCTGTCCCGTGTGACCAACAGCAGTCCCCACCTCTGCCTTCAGCATTTGGTGGCACTTCTGACTTTGCTTAAGGGTTTCGGGTGGATATCTCTGCTTGGCTTTGTTCCCAAACTTTCCATCAATGCTGCATCTTAGACTAATCTGAGAAAATTGTGCTCTTCCTATAGATGTGAAGTGTGTGTATGTGAACCTTACACATCCACACACTCAGGCAAGTTAAAGTAATAAATAACACTGTGCAGCCTGGTATCCCCCCCCCCCCATTGTTCAGAAAGAGGACAGAAACACTTAGAATTTTCCTTGAAGTGGGTACTGTGTATTTTTGAAGACACGCCTTTATGTTCCCCATGGACTGACGGTTACTGTTGCTAGGCAACAAGCCAGCCACTAACTGAGAAATATGGGGAGATGCTACAGAAATGGGGCAAGACTGGATGGGCTGCCATCAAGGGAGATTCCTGAGATGCAAATGCTGGCCTTGATGGAGTGATGCCAACCAGCAGACTCTTTACCGTGGAGGGTTTAGTTGATGTGATGTGCATTTGTACATGGTACTCGGCCCCCGATTACCCCCCCTCCCGCCCCATTGCAGTAGAGACCAGTGGGTTTTTTTTTTTTTTTTTTTTTTTTAAATTTAAAAAAAAAAAAAAAAAACCTTTTTCTCTCAAAAGGGTCTCCTTTCCTCTTACTGTGTATGATGGAGGGTAGAAGCAGAGGTGTTGCCATGCAATATCAGAGTCCCCTTGGCAACAGAGATTTGCCTTTGACCGTCAGTGATGATGTCACTGGTTTAGCTTCTCTTCCTGAGCAGAGTGATAATCATCTCGATGCTCGCACCAGCATCGCGGTAGCAGCAGACCTGCAGCTTGCGTGCACCTCCGCCGCACTGGCTGGTGGTGACACCACCTGTTTTAGCTTTCCTTTATACAGCAGTATAATAATATTCTAAAGCCACACCAGCATCACAGTAGCACCAAGACACCCGCATGCTGTGACATAGACGGCTGATGTGTTTTATGGTTCCAGCATGAATGCCGAGCTGCTGCACTGCGCACGCCATCGAAGGTGCACATCGCCACTGTGTCTCCAGTTTATTCAGCTTATTCTCACGGCGCATCGACAAAGAGCCGTCTGTAGCGCCTCAATAGTTTGCTTTTGTGCGGCACATAAAAGTACGATGACCATCAAGAAAATCACAGCACATAACTGTATTTATTGTGCGTACGTGTATGCAGTGTTGGTGACAACTGGAATCTACGGATCGGCCTCAGCTCCTTTCTTCCATTCACCACAGTGTTTAGGCAGGTGTGCGCATAAGTCACCCAGGTTGCATCTGAAGGTCTCCTTTAGTTTGTCAGATCACATTTACTTGTGCTAGTTTGGCAAAACTGCACCCTTGTGTACACGTACATTCTGTTTCTGATGTCAAGCTTTCGAATGGACCGTGAAAGGGAAGCACCACTCCCGCTAATGGGACAGGGCAGACTTGAAGTCCACGTAAGCTGGTACATAAATGTCACTTGTTGGTTTGCTGGTGGCCACAGTTTTTCTGAATGTGTCAGTAATTGGTGGCTTGTTATTGCAAGTAGATCCAGAGGGAAGCTGCTCAACATTTGGACTTGGATTTTTGACCTCAAGAGTGGCAATGACTCATGACTGTTACTGCTGACTTTCTGGGTTTACGCTTCTCAAAATGTCTCCAGAACGTTGTGAAACTGTAATTTCTTGCAATATTCAACCGTGAGGAAATGGTAGGAGACTTTGTATTCAGTCGTCTCCAGCTTTTTAATGATTACTTTGCTTAGTTTTTGCCAGAAGATGCTTGATCCTTCTCAGAAGGATTGACCACACTTGAGTCCAGTACTGCTGACCGTCTGTGGACAGTTCCAAAACCTTGATCAATGTACTTTTTCATTTTGTTTTTTTTTTTTTTTTTTTTTTTTTGTATATTTGTATACATTTGGCAAACTTACTTCCTGGAATACACATTGGACAAAAGGGAGAAAGCGCAAAGTTTGCTGTCCTGTCTTTTGAGACTCCGCTGTTGTCTGTCTGCCCAGGTAGCCAGGCAAGCTGCAGTGCCCTTAAACCTCAGCTAAAGGGAAAGAAATGCATGCTGTCAGCTGCTGTTTGAATTTTATTCTGTCATGACCAGGGTTACACTTGAAATGTCCTTGTTGCCTCCAGTAAAGATGCGATGATATAAAAATGCAAGGTTGGTTGGTATTGGGGGGTGGACATTTCTCAGGGGTGATGCACAGTACTCCCCAAGGTTGTCGGGACTCTCTGAAACATGTAATGCATTAACACCTTGATTTTGTGGTAGCAGAAGATGTATAATCACAGCAGCCCCAAACACATGTGAGCTCAGGTGTAGAACTAGGGGCTCAGGCCACTGTGTACATCATTGGCTGAAAATGCAGAGGTGCTGTGAGCAACCAAGGAGCAGCGTAAAATGTCCACCGTGAGGCCTGGTATCTTTTGTAAAAGCTTCGCTGACTTGGGAAAGTTATTTTTTTTTTTTTTTTTTTCGTCTCAAAATATTACAGAATTTTCGCATTCCAGCAGCATTGTGCTTAAGAAAATGTCATGTTTCTTCTTTGGGTGGGTGTGATTAAAAAGCTATTTATGGTGTATAGTGGGAAGTATTGACAACTGTGGTATAACTCCTACCTTGAGTAAATGGAGTTGTTGTTGGGTGGGGCAGTACAAGTGTTTCATAAGAAGGACTTGTGGGTCAAGTTTTGATTAAAATGGTGTGGTTGCTATTTTTTAAACTCAACTTTCTGTCCCTCCCCTTGAGGAATCAAGTCAAATTTATTGATGCACATGAAATTGCCACTGTGTGCTTGTGAACAGGATGAGTGCAGATCTTTTAAATCAGCTGTTATTAAATGCGTATTTCTTGTCTTAAAGCAACATAGAACCTAAGATTGACTGTCTTGTCAAGATATATTTATAGTGGTCCATCGAAATGTGTCTCTGGAAAACCTGTGTTCCTTTGTATATACAATGTTGTACATGACAGAGGTACTTTCTTTTTTTTGGTACAATATTGTACAGTAATAGCAATAGTAGTTTACTCTCAAATACACCTTATATAACTATATGTGTAGTTCTAATAGTTTTTTTTTTTAAAAAAATAAACATTGCTTGCTATAGAGCTTCTGGGCTAAATGTTCACCTGTACTATACACACACTTTCAACAGATATGCATCCACGGTCGGCGTTTTGGCAATATGTTGGATGCTGCAGGTGTAAAATTTACCCACAGCAGAGTACAGTATGTGGCAGTGCTCCAAAAAAATGGGTGTTCGTTTGCACGTCTTTCAGGCTGGAAAAGCTGTCAGATGCAGTTAAAGGTTTCAAAAGAAAAAAGTGTCTGTACAACAAGGGGCACTGATCTCTTACTGGATGTGCATTCTTTCCATATGTCACCCACATCCATCAAACACCCCATTTTTGGCAAGAGGTGAGGTTGGCAACTCACTGGAGTATGATGGTATGGTGTAGCCAAGATGATTGTAATGAACAGCATGAAACAATGTATGTACAGTACAGTGCTCCACTGTCTGATATATGGCACCAGAATCTGTCCACTTCTGTTTATCACCTATTGAACACCAGCCAACAGTGTGACTGAACAATTATGCAGTTTTTTTTTTTTTTTTTTTTTTGGAGGGGAACTGCCATGCACACTCACACCCCTTTCTTCTGCTGGGCACTGTTTGCCTGACATTTTACTTCAAAATAAGACAAGAGATGCACTTGGAACTGCATTGAACATAACACGATTGAGCGAGACACAAGCAGCCATTGTGTGTAGGGGCGGGAGTGCTGGAAGACGTTGCTCACATCACAACTTCATTGGAGAGCAGAGGGAGGTTGGCACACCTCTCAGCAGTCCACATCACAATAAGTGCACAGGGCAGGGTAAAGCAGCCGGCAATAGGCTGTGCCTGACTGTTAGGTGGTTGTTTGCTGCAAGTAGCACCGCAACGGGCCACAGTTGCAGAGCTCACTTAATGGCCAGTAAAACTTTTCATTTGGGTTATCAGGATTTGTTGGGTTAGTTGTTTTTGGGAATTATTTAATTTTCAAATATGGTATGTTTTAAAGATCTTCCACTGCAAGATCCTTGTCAACTTAAGTGAATTACATTGCTTCAGTGTTCCAGCTGCCTCACCAAGACCACCATCGACAGTGCAGATTCTCCAAGGTCTGTCAACTTCAGGAACCTTGTGTCGCCAAACTGTGAAATTTCCCCATCTTGCCAGCTGGGCCAGACCCTGGGAGCAACAATTGACTCAATTTTTTGCTTTATCTTGCACACTGATGCATAACCCAGCCCTACAGATACCTCCTGTGAACACAGGCAGGATCTGCTGGCATTTTACATCGTATTCCTACAGAGGTCCTAGTCCGGGTCATGGTGATGCTGTATCCGAAGTACCGCAACTCCTTCCTCTCTTGCTTTTCCAGCCACTAGTTGATCTAGAATATAATGCCATGAGGTGGGTGAACTGCAAACCACTCACGTGAACCCCATAAGTCCCAACCTCATGTTTCTCCTGTCTTCTTGCAGCTGCCTTTATCAAGTTCAAGAAGTCTGATTATCACCTACAAGGTGGTTGAAGATTCTGCATCCTAGGTCCTATAAGGCCTCTTGGTGGTCGACTTAACAAGGGTCCCAAAACCAAAAAGACTGTTGGTTCTTGGTTTTGACTCCAGCGTGATTGAATGAGCTTCCCTTCTCCCTCAGAACTACTGAATTCCATTGATTCAAGAGCAGACCAATTTCTCCCAACTTCCTAGTAGCTGAACAGATTAGTAGCACATGTTAGTTGTTTTAATCTCACGTCTAAAGTGAAGTACTTGAGTAAGGGTGTGCCGCAAAATGACGACATAAGGTAAACCAAATAAAAAAAAAAAAGTGTGCTTAAATATTTGCGTGCTGCGGGTACTCTTTTGTACAACCCAGACTGTTCCTCCCTTTGAAAGAAAAGGGTCTGAGGCCTAAATATAAATGTAATACCCTGAATAAACAAACAGATAGAAATGTAATACTCCATATGCAGGTAATCTGATCTCTAGTGGACACTTTTTTTTTTTTTTCTCCTGTCTTTTCCTGGTACAGTTTAGTCGCAGCATCAGAAGCTCCATCCTCACTCCTAGTGCCACCATGACAGAAGCGACAATGAGCCGTGGAAACCTTTGGATTTGGAGAAGCCTCCCTCCTGCCTGCTTGGCGGTTCGGCGCGACTCTGGACTCAGGAAGGAGCCCAGTACAAGTAGTGCACAGCTCTGACCAGCAGAGGGCTCCAGAGCCGACGCACAACCAGGATTTAGGGTTTCAAAGATTCATTTAAAACAAAACGTCTTAATATTTATATTTGCCGGAGTCTGAGTAAGACAGCTCGTAAGAAAAATCTTATGACACTGATTTTAAGCTTGAGCAGCTGATGACTGCAATTTATGGTGGATGAGACTGGCACACCGGCAGCGCAATGCCAACTTTTTGGCTTAAACGATGTCATGAGCCAACTGTATCGTCTTTCTGGATTTACTGACTCTCTTTTTAAACTTTGAAGGCACGGGGGTAGCTTAACCGTACAGCTTTACTAGCCAGTGTAGTCCTTATGGTTATTAAATTATGAAATTATCTAAGCACGACTTTAGGGTTATTCTGTATCAGCTATTTGTTGCCATGGTGTCTCGATCGTTGGGTTCGGTGCGCTGTGAGGACGTTTCATGCAGTCTGAAGGGATGGTGGGCAGCGAAACAAACACTACAAGAACGCTTCCTTCACCGTCTGCCAAGAAGGCGAAGAAAACCTCGAAATGAACATTTTCATCAAGACCTTGCGACGGTCGTCCTGGCCTGTTCTGCCCCAGCACTCACCCCCTTTGGCGGGCATTTCGTTTCACAGCATGAGCCAACCCTATTGAAGCCATCGCCATGAAACAGCCAACAAGAGATTTCAAATGGCATTTACTTACATGCGATGTTTCTCGAAGTGCTCGGCTCCTCGGTGTCCGTCCACGGCACCTCTGTCTCTTTAAAAGCCGCGCAACTCAACGAGGAAGTCGGTGGCGTCAAACCGAAAGCTGCGCCGCGCTCCGCCGTTTTGCTTTCAGACGCAAAGCTTCTCCTCGCCCTTCGTCTCAAGAGTTCATGCCTTGAAGGAGGTGAGATGCGAGATGTGGCCAAGTGCCGGCTTTGCCGAGACGGACCCGTTCACGGCGACCGGGTCGCGCTGCCGGTTCCGTACCGCGTCGTGCTGCGCGCTGCTTCATGTTTACCACAGGTAGCCGGGGGAGTTCTCACGAACATGTGGCTCTCCAGTTCGTCGTAAAAGAACCCAACTAATGGACTCGTTTGTGAAAGCAGAACCGCCCTGAGTTACAGCTTGACATAACGCTGCGATAATAATATCATAGTGAATAATGTTGTGTTGAGTTGGGCGGCTCGCAGCCTGGGGGTGCGGCGATGAAATGTGTCTCTGGCTCCTGAGAAGACGGGTTCGGCCGCGCCAGAACCTGGTGACCTGCCTCAGGCAGCCGTGGGGTCCGACCCCAAGTTCCCGAGGGTCAAACCACTCGACGGGCATCTTCCAGGTTTGGGGCTCAGGGGGCAGGATGGTGGCCTGTGCTCAAGTCAGCCCGCCACACGGTGTCCATTACTCTGACTGGACAGCAGAGAGGCTGCAGGGCCGAACCTTCTCACCTTTTGTCCTTCCTCAAACCCTGCAAGTCCTGTTGGATGCCGTGTTCGTACACAGTTTGCCCCCGCAACAAACACCTGATACGCAGGTGTTTATGGTTCCTTTTCTGCTGTCCAAAATGAAATTCCAGAGTCACTTGTTCATGTCGACGTGCTCGTGTGTGCGAGCATCCTTTCTGCGTGCGGTCTGCGTTTTGCTCCGTTACTGCTGACTCGTGTGGAAATCTGGCTACATGTTTGGTGCAGGTTTGTCGTCTAGAGTTCTAATAAATATAATCTAACCTGGAAGAGGAAATTTGCAACAGGTTAAATATTTGCACGGTTTACAACGTTAGGCAAGAGCACCAAATTTCCTAATGCTGTTCCTGTTATGGAAGTGCTCAAGGGCTGAGAAAACAGGTGCCACCACCAGCCCCTAACATTTACAGTGAAAGTAGGAAATGGGTTGTTTAGTTTGTCCATTGTGGTGAAATGAATTTGTTTTTTTTTTTTTTTTTTTTTTTAAAACTCAAATCTAACCTAATGTGTCTTGAGCAGGAAGTTGTCAATTTCCTCTGACCTGCATCTACATGGTTTTAGGACCAATCTCTGCAGCACCACAGCGCCTTTGAGGAACCTTCATCACCATCGAGCAGTTGAGGGTATTTGTGGTACCTGCACACATACTTTTCTCTGACCAACCTAAGTTTTTTTTTTTTTTTTTTTTTTTTTTTTTTTTTTTTTTTTTAAAACTACAGGGTGAGTGAAAGTTTGTCTTTTTTTTTTCCACTCTAAAATTCAGAAGTGGTTTAGCTACATAGTTTGGTTCTTTAATTTGGAAGGTAGTGCTTTTCAGGGATATAAAGTTTTCTACATGCCATGTTTGGAATTGAGTAGAATCTGACGTAACTGGGGTTAGTTTTGAGGTTTAGTGAATAACACACAGTTTTTTTTTTTTGTTTTTTTTTTTAAAGCTATTATTCAATAAAAATGTTATAGGAAGCCATTTCAGCAGGTGTCTAAAACATCTGTAAATCTACTTGCATGCACTTAAAGGTATATGAAAATGATTCTTTTCTGTAACCCATTTCTCTGGTCTGGATGAAGAGGTTATAAATAAGATGCTTTACAGATGTTAAAGTGACCCACTTAATGTACTACAACCAAGACAAATCATTTAAAGTCACCATTAAATAAGTATCTGCCTGTAATGACACCTTTCTTGTCTGTTTAAAGACCTTAACCCTTTTTTGCTGGTTCAAAACTGCAGACAGTCGCGCTCTGTTTGTGAGCAAGATGCTGGAGAGCACAATGAACTACCTGTGGTCTGTGGAGGACATCCTTGGCCAAGGGGCAACAGCCAGTGTCTACAAGGCTAGGAGTAAGGTAAGCTAGGAGTACGGTGGTTCTCAACCTTTCGTTGTCTTTCACAGAGCAGTAATATTACAGAATAGTGTAGCGTTATAATATTATTATGCAGTAAACGCAACATGTACGGCTGGTATTTTTCTTTAGATGATTTATCTACTGAGTTATCTTTGTGAGAATTGTGCTTGGTTTCTAAGTGCCTAAGAAGCTTAGATGGCTTCATTGCTGTGTTGGAAAGACTTTCTGTACACAACACGAACGTTGGATACGGTGCCTAAGAAACACCCCTTTGGAATAAGTCCATACCTTATATATTGTGCCGGCTTTGCATCAGTGAAACAGCGCTAATGAAACTAACATGGTGAATGCAAAATGCTGCCAATCACATACAATAGGAGCACTGAACTCAATATACACATAACTTGTTGATTTTATCAATAAATATGTTTTACATTCAATTGCTGAAATAAATAAATAAATAAATAAATAAATAAATAGCATAAATGTCCCTGTGCTACCCACAGACATATTTAGTATATTTATTTTTTAACCATTCTTTCCACGGTCCACTAACCAACATTGACAAGCCAGTTCTGGTCTACGGCTAGGTTGTTGAGAACCTCTGGGCTACACCATCCTTAGTCAGCAGGCTGCAAATGTGTGGAGCACCTACGTGCCTGAATTTCATTTAATCGAATTGCTAGATGTTTTCAGCATGTTTCCCCGTCCTGTATAATTCTGATCTTGAAGAAAACAGGTGAACTGGTGGCGGTGAAGGTGTTCAACAAGTTGAGCTACAGTAGGCCCTACGAGGTGCAGATGAGGGAGTTTGACATGCTGCGGAAGCTCAACCACATCAATATTGTGAAGCTTTTCACCGTAGAGGAGGTAGGCATACTTGCTTCTCTTGTCCTTGTAGGGTCAGGGAGCTTGTGTTGCCCTTAATAGTCAAAGAGGAGTTCTGTCCTGAGCAATCATAGTTATGAACCCTCTTTTCACTCTTTCCTTTCTTTTGTGGTACTGAATGGAAATTTGTTTTGCAAACAGGTATGTGATGCCTGCGTGAAATAAGATTCAAGACTTGAATTAGGCCTCTAAAAAAGTTTTATATAAAGTTTGGTATATTTACTTGAGAAATTTAGAGTGCATTTCTGAGTTGCATTTCAAACAAAGGATTAACAGCTGCACAGACTGTGGGTCAAAAAGAATGAAAACGTGCAGCATTTTGCACTTGCAGTGTCCCTTCAAAAGTCTTAGTTGAAAATAAGCAGCCTTTGCATTGCATCTCAGCAGCTGCTGAAGTCCTCTGTATAGGGTTTGTGCAACACTGCTGTTATGAAAAGTAGGAAAAAAATGAATACATTTCAAAGATGCCTACTTGCTGCACAACATGGAAGGAGCTGCCGACAAAGATACAGCAGGCTTTACATTTGATTAGCTAAAGGAAGGTTCTGTGTTATTTCATATGAGGAAAAAATTGAGTGACATAAAATTGCATTTGGTTTAAGTTGCCTTTGCTCAGCACTCAGGGACTGCGTGACACAGGACTGCGACATGTGGGTGCTCCCCGTGGAGTTGATATGCGACTGTTTCCTCTCGATCAGATGCATCTGACTTCCAAGAAGGTACTGGTGATGGAGTTCTGCTCTGGGGGAAGCCTGCTGAGCCAGCTGGAGGAGCCGGAGAACGCATTCGGGCTGTCTGAATCAGAGTTCCTCATTGTGCTGCAGTGTGTAGGTGCGTCATGGAGGCAGGGTGGCGTTTATCAGTGTGGGTAGCAGGATGACCTCTACATGTGGGTGGTACTTGGCGCAACTTCCCTCATAACTAGTCTGCCCGAACAATAAATAACTGATTGCTGACCAAAAGTAAGCTCAGCCAAAGATGTCACAGCAAACGTATGTCAAAGTGTTTCTAAATGTCTGCTTTTGCATATCGCGTGACTACACCCTACAACAGTGCATGGCATGAACCACCTGCGTGAGAATGGTGTGGTCCACCGGGACATCAAACCTGGCAACATCATGCGTGTGGTGGGCGATGATGGCCGTTCCATTTACAAGCTGACGGACTTCGGTGCGGCCCGTGAGCTTGAGGACGATGAGAAGTTTGTCTCCATTTATGGCACAGAGGAGTATCTGGTAAGAGAATTTCAAAGATCCCTGAGACATTGAAATAGACAGGTGGGAGGGAGGCAGGTAGATGAAGCAGTAAATAGAGCCTGAGGCACGGTTTTGGGGACTCGCCTTGTGATCATGAGTGTGCTCGGGTTTTATGTCTCATTCATCAAACCTCTCAGGGCTTCGCTGTCATGCTTCTCAGGTAAAAAAGTCCCCTAGATACCAGGCCAGATTCCATGTGATTGTTACTGACTTGGCACAGTATATAATTGTTAATTAGAAAATTGAGATTTATATAGTTTCCTTCAAAGTGACATACTTCTTAGCATTTAGCTTACACCTTTCTCTAAGCTAATATACAGTGCTAGATGTACAGCACAGTAAACTCCCTGCAGCTGTTCAGCCATCTGTAACACACACTGGGCCATTCAGAGTCACCAGTTCATCCAAAAGGCATGTCTTTGCACTGTAGGAGGACACAGAACCACACAAATGAAACCCACGTGGAGAACCTGGAAACTTCACACCGAGTTACATGCTTAATATTAAAAATAATCTTTGGTACAAGTAATACGAGTGAAAAGTTATAGACCAGGTATATTTTTGGTCAAAAGTTTGACAAAAACTGTGGATTTGTTATAGTCCTATACAACAAATCCTTAATTTGCAAAATTTAATGGGTTCCTGAAAAAACATTCTTAAATCAAAAACATAAATCCTATTTCAGTCAATGGTTGTTAAGTTCAAGGGTTCCAACAACACTTCTTGGCCATGTCGCAGAGGAGTGAAGAGGTGAGAACACAAACTTCATCGCTGCACAACATGTCTGACTTTGCAGCATCTACTGAACATCAAAACAGGCCCATCCTTCGCTTTCTTCTAACCCCCCACAATGGTTTCACAACTAATTATATACTTATACAACAGCAAGGCATGATGGGAAAGCCACAGCTCCACCAGAATGGTAGACCCTTCCTGTCCTCATCAGTGCCAAGTCTGTGTGATGTTAACACTGGTTTAGCAGCTGAGCTGGGTTATTGTCCTCGCTGTGGTTTGGTGCGAAATCTCAGCCTGTCTTTTGTCATTGTGGAGGAAAGCAGCCCAGATGGTTCTGCAGCCCAGATGGGGCCATTAAATGAGTGCTTGTTTTCGTAGATTGGACATTAGCAAATCGAGGGATGACTGTAGATTTGTTTTTCCGGGAATGTGCTGCGTTGTCAAAGTGAAAATTAAAAAATAGACCAATGAGTAATATGACAAAAATAACCAAGAGACTGAGTTGCTGCTGAAAATGTTTGGAGTAGTTTCCCGTCAGTTAGGGAGGTAAGGTGAGCCCTGTACTGGCACAGCTGGACCGATACCTTGTTGTTTCTGTCTGTTTCCACAGCATCCTGACATGTATGAGCGTGCAGTGCTGAAGAAGCCCCAGCAGAAGGCCTATGGTGCAACTGTGGACCTTTGGAGCATTGGTGTCACCTTCTACCATGCTGCCACTGGCAGCCTGCCCTTTGTGCCCTTTGGAGGCCCACGCAGGAACAAGCGAGTCATGTTAGTGGAAACCCCATCGCTTGGGACTCTTCAGTTACTCCTCACGTTTGGGATTCTATATTTGCTTTCCTTACTGGACCTTGATTTCTGTCTTCTCATGGGTTCTGTTTTCTGCCCCTCAGGTACAAGATTACTACTGAGAAGCCACTTGGGGCCATTGCTGGTGTCCAGAATGTGGAAGATGGTCCTATTGATTGGAGCTACCAGCTGCCATCTCATTGCCAGCTTTCAGAGTGAGTATTCAACACCTTGAGGCCCCTCTTCTGCCAGTTTTAGTTAGCAGAGAAAGACTGTAATGAACCCCCCCCCCCCCCAATGTCTTGACTGTCCAGGGGCCTGAAAGCCCAGCTGGTCCCCGTGCTCGCCAGCATCCTGGAGGCCAACCAAGATAAGTGCTGGGGCTTTGACCAGTTCTTTGCCGAGACCACAGGCATTCTCCATCGTGTGGCTGTCCATGTCTTCTCTCTGCAGCAGGCCACCATGCATCGTATATACATCCATTTCTACAACACGTGAGTTCATACACACCCCAACTGAGGAATCTTTAAAGACACAAGATGAAGCACAAGCTGTCTATGCCTGCCTATACAGAGAGGTCCACAAAAACGACTCTTATAAATTCATAAAAAACAAGATATAAGTCCATAGGGGGCTCCCCATCCAAATACGTGTGCTATTGAATAAAAAAAAAAGCTCATGAAAAGCTGGCCTTTCCACCCACTTCTGTGAAAACCATGCTGACATTTTATGTGTGGTTACTTGTACAACACAGATGACCAGGAAGCAGTGGGTAGGGGTGGTGCGGTAAATGCCATCAAGTTGAAGGTGATTCTTTCCTTCCGTGTCTTTGGAGTGCGGGAGGACATCTGTATGTACGCAGGGAGAAAATGCAGACTGCACTGATGGATTCAATCTCACATCTGAAAATGCAACGCAGAAACTGAGACACTGCTGCTGACCATGGCAGGGCTTTCTCCAAATCGGTCATTGCGCGCGTTTGCTTGCACGCGTGCACGTGTCTGCTACCCCATTGACAAATTGTCCTCACTCGAGTTAAAAAGTGATGGCTGAAGTTGGAGAGTTGGCATTTTTTAGGATTAACTTCAGTACTTGCTGTCAAGCATGCTGTCCATCATCCAATAAACAGGTTGTTTTGCTAATGCAACAATGCATAAAAATTTTCAGTACGCTGCAGAAATCAAATTTTGTCATTAGCGCTTACCATAATTGAGATGAGCCCAGTTGTTTGTTTGTTCCCTTCAATGTCTTACTTTATTCAGACCTCTGTGTGTTGCACTGTTGAGTTCAGTTGAGGTGAGGTTAATTCCTTGAGTTCAGGTCCGTCCTTTTTCTAGCCTTCTGTTTGTATGAAATTTCTGCCCTTTGCTCGTGACATTTATGTATACGCAGTTGGTTTGTTGACTTTTTTGTACTTATTTGTCTTATGGCATTGCTGATGCAAACCATGGAGGTGTGTGATGCAGTGTAAATCCAGCGCTGTTTCTCTTTACTTTTTCTCTTAAGTTTATATTTACTCCTGCTGTTGTCCAAACATACATTATATCATTTTAGATGAATCAGTTACCGTATTTTCTGCACCATAAGGTGCATCGGATTATAAGGCGCAGTCTCAATTACGGGGTCTATTTCTGTACTTAACCCATACATGAGGCGCACCGGATTATAAGGCGCATGCTAAAACATACGGCCTACGAGAGAAAAAAGGTAACGGAAGCAAAACAGTGAGTTTAGTTGAACTTTATTCTACTATTTAACAATACACACATTATTTTTTATCTTTGTAATCCGTTGGCAGTTGCTGCGCCACGGTAGTCCTTGCCTTTTCATAAAACGAAAGCACCAAGACGGACCTCCTTGAAAGTTTTCGATCTTCATGTCTTGTGCTATCGTTTTTGCCTTCAGTCGAATGGTGACTGTAGAGACGCTTCTCCCGGCTGTTCTTTGTTCAATAATCCATTGTTCAAGTTGGTCTTCTAACTGTGGCCACCTCGCTTTGTTCCCGCGGAAACTCTGTTTGGTCTTCTTAACTTGGCGCAGTTCATTTTCTTGCTTCCTCCACTTCCGTACCATAGATTCATTGATGTTGAATTCTTTCGCAGTTGCTCTATTCCCATGAACAACCGCGTAACTGATAGCCTGTAGTTTGAATTGTGCCTCGTAAGCATGTCTCTTCGCTGGCGCCATTTTCGGAGGTCCAAATGTTGTTTTGCAGCATACCGGTAGTATACCTACCGGAGGCGTGGGGGAGGTAAGCGTACGTATCACGTCCTGTTCTCTGATTGGTTTATCGCTGCCAACGTACGTACTGTACGTATTACATCCTGTTCTCTGATTGGTTTATCGCTGCCAACGTACGTACTGTACGTATTACGTCCTGTTCTCTGATTGGTTTATCGCTGCCAGTGTACGTATTACATCCCTGTGTCAGCGGGAAATGGTCCAACAGTCAGTCAAGCGGAGCGCTTATCAAAGTCGCACAACAACATTTTGACAGATTTTGGAACTCAGTGTACACATAAGGCGCACCGGATTATAAGGCGCACAGCCGATTTTTGAGAAAATTTAAGGCTCTTAGGTACACCTTTATAGTGCGGAAAATACGGTAATTTTTAAACTAAAACAATGTGTTGATTTGCAACGCATGAATGGTGTGAATTAACATTGTTTTAGTTTAATACTCCATCAGCAGCTTCATATAAAACTAACTTCCTCACCTCGTCCTTCCCCATGGATGCTATCTTTCCTCAGGCTCAAGCCTATTGTCGAAGCCATGAGATTTTGAAGGTGCTGCTGAGTATTTTTGCTGAGCTGCTCTTCCAGTTTAGAGGTCAGATCGTGGGATGGGTAAATAAACAAACATCGATAGATCAAAAATGTTATTGATGTTGAAGGGAATTACATGATGCTGCGGTAGCAGCATATACCACAGAGTTGGGACAGAGCACAGTGTAACAGCACTGGAATAAATGTCACATTTTGGCAGGACTAAAATGGAGGACGATAATTATTAAAAAATAACACTGCATGCTTGATGCCACTGAGGCAATAAAAGGTCAATACCACCCCAACAGTGAGAGGAGTTGTAGTATTTGCTGTTAACATGCTTTGGGATAACTGATATTTTGATATTTTTCCTGTTGAGTAAATATTTATATATTACACATTTTCTTCTCTGGGAGTAAACTCCTTTCCTCTTTTGTGGCATCACCTGATACAAAATTTACAGAAAAAAAGTCTTTTTTGTATACAGGCAGTTTTAAATATGCAAGTTCCAGTTGTAGAGTGTGTGTGTGTGTGTGTGTGTGCAGTGTGTGTGTGTGTGTGTGTATATATATATATATATATATATCATTTTTTAAATAATGGAGCTGAATGACACTTTCTTTTCTTGTAGGGCCTCCATCTTCTTTGAAGAAGTTGAGAGGCAAACACAGGTCAGCCCCGAGTTCCAACAGTACTTTTTCCTGGGGCACAGCCTCATTTTGGAGCCCTCCATGAAAGTGGTGAACTTCCCCCCCACCTCACCTGACCGGCCCATCTTCTTAATCAGCCGTCACCCAGAGAAGACAGTTGGGCTGCTCCACAAGGAACGTAAGCAAGGCATCTTCATCAGCAGGGGGAAGCAATGATGGGAATCGGTCCATGACACCATTAGACAATAGATGAGAGGGGGGATTTTAGATTTTACAACCAACACCTCATGGAGCGCTTGAAGACCTCTGGGAGACCTGGCTTTTAGAAAGTTTCTGCTACATGGATCACTGATTCAAGCTTTTTTCAGATGCAGTAGAAAATGACATTCTGAAACTGTAACTGTGATAGGGTTATGGACTTAAAAAGACCCCACTCAGTTATATAGGCTCCGTGGCTCTGAACACTCTTTAGTCTCCTCCTGTGTAGATTTTGTCTGCAGCCTTCTCTCACTTCCCTCTCACCCTTCATTTGGCAGCTGAGAGCCCAACTTTGCCTACCAGATTTGACATCTTGGCAGACTACAACTTTTCTAAGGTGGGTTCATTGTTAAGGAGTCTTAAGTATGAACTTTTTCATGCCACTCACCAGCTGAGGCTTTAAAAGGGCTGCCCATGGATAACCCCAATCCAGTCGCCTTCATATTTTACCCTAAGTGACTGATTCTGGGCAAGTAGGTTCACCAACTTTTCACGGTTGATTATGGCTGAAAGCAAAAGCAGTATTGGTTTTTCTTCAGTCCACTGACCAAACATGCCAAAAGCAGGTACAGTGTGTATAGAAAAGAGTCACCCCCCCCCCTTCAAAAATATTCACATTTTGTTGCTTTGCAGCCTGAAATGAAGACATACACAAAAAGAAATTTGGCAACGGTTAAGAAAAACAAATAAAAACCCAGAATCACTGAGATGGTTAAAGGATCACCCCCTCTTAAAAAAAATACTTGTCAACTCAACCAGGTGTAACTAACAACCTTCTCCATTGCACACCAAGCTAATTGGCTTCCACTTGTGATCAGTTGTAATCATTCGGATTAGTCCAGCATAAAAACAGCTATTCCTAGAGTTTTCCGGTGCTTGGAAGTCCAACTGAAAGCAAACGGCTATGGGTAGCAAGGCACTGTCAGAAGATGTCACGGATAACATTGTGGACAGGTGCAAGTGAGGAGATGGATTTAAAAAAAAATTCAAAGGCTTTATCAATCCCTAGGAGCACAGTGAAGTCCATAATCAAGAAGTGGAAAGCGTTTGGTATTGCTAGGATCCTTCCCGGATCAGGCCGTCCCTTCAAACTGGGTGGAAGAGCGAGGAGGAAACTGGTCAGAGAGGCTATCAAGAAGTCTATGGCAACTTCAAAGCAGTTACAGGAATTTCTGGCAAAGAATGGTCATTGTGTGCATGTGACGACAATATCACAAAGGCTCCACAAATGTGGCTTGTATGGGAGGATTGCAAGAAAAAAGCCACTCCTCAAGAAAGGCCACATTAAATCTCGACTGAGCTTTGCCAAAGTGCACCTTAAAGATTCTGAGGGCAAATGGAAAAAGGTCTTATAGTTAGATGAGACCAAAATTGAACTATTTGGCCAAACGGTATATCTGGCAGAAAGCCAATACAGCTTACCATCCAAAGAACACCATACCTACAGTAAAGCATGGAGGTGGTAGCATCCTGTTGTGGGGATGTTTCTCTGCAGCAGGGACTGGGCCACTTGTCAAGACAGAAGGAAAAATGGAAGGGGAAAAATACCTTCAAGTTCTTGAGGAAAACCTGTTACCCTGTGCCAGAAAGTTGCCAATGGGAAGAAGGTCCACCTTTCAAGATGAAAATGGCTCAAAGCACACAGCAAAGTTGACCACCCAGTGGCTGAAGGAGAAAAAGGTGAATGTCCTTGCATGGCCTAGTCAGAGCCCAGACTTAAACCCTATTGAAAATCTGTGGCATGACCTGAAGATTGCAGTCCACCAACAATCACCGTCCAATTTGATTGAGCTTGAACAGTTCTGTAAAGAAGAGTGGGCAAATATTGCACAGTCTAGATGTGCAAAGTTGGTAGAGAAGTATCCCAACAGACTCATGGCTATAATCAAAGCAAAAGCTGGTTCCACAAAGCATTGACATGGGGGTGATCCTTTAACCATCTCAGTGATTCTGTTTTTTTTTTTTTTTTTTTTTTTTGTTTTTTTCCCCCCCGAACTCTTGCTATTATATCTTTTACTTGGCTGTTACAAGTTGCATTGAGTAAATACAACTGGAGAATTTTTTTGTGTGGGTCTTCATTTCAGGCTACAAGAAGGGGGGGTGATTCTTTTCTATACACACTGTAAGCCTGATAAGCAGCTGGATTCTGGTGCTCTATAAGAAACCCTTGACTAACCTGAATTTGCTTCAGCACATAATTGTGGACCAAGGTGCTGTAATCTGAAACATTTTTCCCCCCCCTCCCAGGCTGTACTAGGCATCATACACCAGTACCTGAGGACAGCCCGGTCCTTACAGAGGTGTCAGGAGCTCATTCTTCAGGGATTTTATTGTTTTTTGTAAGTGTTACCAGCATGAAAACAAACTGTTTGATGTTTTGCTCTTGCTTTACTGCATTTTCAGTTTGCAGTTAGTGTCATTTTAACGTAGATGACAACAAATTGACTCCCTGCAGGCATTTTTTGCTAAAATGCGTTTTATCAAGTATGATGAAGAAGAAGAGGCAGGCCTTTACTTGGCCCATTATGTTTGTAGGGGTTAGGTGTACAGAATAGTCAGAACGCAGGTGCCTGCAGATGGTAAACCGTGGATGCATGTTGCTTCTAATAGATATCATAGATGAGGAGCACCTTCAGAATTTCTAGAGCATCAGAAAAGCTGAGGTTTTTCTTGCCACTTTGGCGCTATAACATGCACAGTGCATGCCCTCATCTGAAATAAACGATCAGTTTGACTCTCATCTAAATAAATGACCCAACCACTCTTGTTTTTGATGTGTGATGGTGTCTGTAAATCTGTGCTCAGCTTCTATTAAAATGCTGTGTGGGTAAAATTCCCACAAGAGATTTTGCCATAAAGAATCACAATTTAGAGTCTTGGAATTAAATCACCAGGACACACAATTTATTTTGTTAATTTGCTTATCGCAAGCCAATGTTGAAAAGGAAGGTTTACCACAGCTACTCTACATAAAACCTACATTAAGGTTGCTCCCGAAACCTACAAGTTTAAACCTGCTGAACCTGCCATATGTAATGACTCTGTCTCTCTGCACACAGTGAAAATGTTCGAACAGAGTGCGGTGCTGTCGTGCACAAGATCAACATTTTGAACATGAAGCTGAATTCCTGTCTACATATGGAGGAAAAGCTAAGCATGCAGTAAGAACCCCATCCTGAGTCACGAGGGTCTCTGCTGGCCTGCTGAACAGTCATAGCCCAGTGGGGCTTCAGGTGGAGGGCCATCCTGAAGGCTTGCAAGGAATTGTGCATTTTCAGTGCTGTCCATCTCTGATGATGTAGCGCAAGGCATTCACTCCAAATTTCTGACATTATGACCAATTGAATGTGTATTATATACAGTATGAATATTGAATATAATTATGACCATAAGGAGATATTCATTTCCTTGGTGAAAAAGCCAGACCATAGTTCAACTCTCGAGTTTTGTTTAGAACTAGGATTAGCACAGTAGCAAAATACTTTTTGTGGTACATTGCAGCAGGGCTGAAGGACTTGTCGTGCACCGTGGTAGATTTGCAATGTGCTGAGTGAGATGCAGAGTTGTTTTCAAAAGTATCTTACAGTTTTACCTCTTTCTACAGCTGGTTATTTTTGGTGATGCAATTCATGTTGAGAATATTCTTCAGACAGTGGTTAATTTGTGTCTATAACTCTTCTATGAAAAAATAGCTTTAATCAACTGAGTACTGAACACAGTGAAAAACCTGCAGTCTTTGTAATGCATGCCTGACCACTGCTGACCTGGTGCAAGCAGTATTGCTGGAGTATCTCCAGGTTATCTGTATGCTCATCTCTGAGCCCCTCTCACATATCACCCCATTCTAGGAGCCAGTCTTCCTTAGAGCTCTCGGACCCGATGGACAACAGACGGAAACTGAAACTGGTGATGACTCCATACCATTCGCTATACCGGAAACTGTCATGCACAATATGTCACAATAATGGGGTTACCTATGCTTTCATATGCAGTTCCACAGTTGAAACACAGACTTCCATACTTTAGACAAGGTGTACTTTGGGCAAAAAAAAAAAAGTTTTTTTTTCTTTTTCTTTTTCAAACCACCATCCTCTAACTTCATGTGCACCATTGACCCACACAAGGCAAATGTATGGATATTGTGCATTGCAAAACAACCATACACATTCTCTCTCCATATTGTTCTGTAGATACAGGAGAACCTTCCCTTATACATCAGTAGCATTCGAGACTTTCAGACCAAGCTGGAGCACCTGCATGTGGAGTTGTCCAAACGCATGGATATACTGATGGAGGACAAAAGGTGGGCAGAGCATGGGGTGAGCTTCCTTTGTGCCAGTAGTCAGTTGAAGAATTTCCTGCGAAGGCAATCTTGTTCTCTGCTTTGGGTTCCATTTCTGTTTAAATGTAGGAATTTAGCACAGCTGAACCTTCCAGAAGTTCAGGCCTCCAAGAAAAAGAATTTATTACCATAACCATTATTGAAAGGACTGCTTCATATTGAATGGCAGCTGTGTGCTTAGGCCTTAACACCCTTTGTCAAATTGTTTGTTTCAGTTGATCTCTAAATGTAAAAAGCTGATAAATCTCTGTCCAATATTCAATTTGTGTGATTCTCAGCTGGATTTTTGAATGATTTCTTTGGATACACATAGCTATTTAGATATTTAGTTAAGAAATTCAGGAAAAGTACATTTGTGTAGGGAATTGGTTCCTATCAAGGATTCTGTGATTTAGTAAAAAAAAACTCTCATTGGCATCATCAGGTCTGTCTTGATGTGACTGCTTGTTGTAACGCTCAGCTGAGAAGCAGTGAATAATACTGGCACAGAATCATGGAGGAGAAAATGGAATACAATCTGTTGCCAGCTCAGCATGAGCCAGCCATTCAGTTTGTGGTAAACTCGCTTAACCGTTGACCTCTCTTTGGTGCAGCATGCAGAAGATGGACGTCCTAATGGAGAAAATCACCGCAGTACATTGCCAGTACAGGAAGGACAAAGCTTCAGGCAGTGAGTGAATGTCACTGTTGAGAATACAGGAGTGAGTTGGAGTTTCACAGAAAAGATGGCCTACCTGTGTCAGTAAGCGCGCAGGGGAGAGTCTCCGTGAGCTGCCGACTGCACGAGTTCTGAGTTCTGAATTTTGCAGCAAATTATCTGACTGTAGGAAATGAGAATTTCAGACTTTTAGGAGAATTCTTGTGTGAGGTGACCTGAAAGATGCAGATGTTACCCTTACACCTTTCTGGACATTTAGATTTTAAAGTCTAGACAATATATAATATGTGCTTCAAAATGTAAAGCTTTGTGTTGAAATGTGAACTTTTTTCTTTATGCAGAACTGAACTACAATGATGAGCAGATTCACAAGTTTGAAAAGTAAGGCATCACTGGCCTTCATGTTACTGTTTTAAAATGTGAAAATTTTCATTGTGCTAAAATATGTATTTTTTTTTCTCTGCATGGTTCTGCTTTTAGGATACACTTGTCCAACAATATCAAGAAGGTTAAGTCCCTCTTCCGTGACAGCTGTTTACAGAAATACCACGAACTTCTGTCTGTGTCTGCTAGCTGGACGAGGTAAGGCTTGCTAGAACTCGACACTTTACATCAGCTGACTTTCTGCAGCGGTCCTTAGTTGCAGCTGGTGGTGTTGAGCGCTCGTATGGCTTTGGTGTCACTGTCTCCTTCCTCTACCTCCACAGTGAAATACATGAGATCCGGACACATCTGAAGGAGTTCAGTACCTTTTTCATTGAGCTAATGGGGAGCCTGCAGATGTGTGAGGAACGTCACAGCAAGGTTGCCTGACCCCACTTCTCTCACGCGCACATTAACGTTTCCTTGAAAACACAGAGACTGGACATAATTTGACAGCCACAAACACTTTAAGCTGAAACTTAGAACACCGTGATAATGGAGAAAGGTGACTATAGACTGGCTAAATCTTTAAACGATGCATTTGAAAAAGTTAGAAAGGGAGTTACATTGCCGTTTTTTAATTATGAAATTATGGAAATATAAAAAGCCAGACTTGCAAACACAGCTGGGAAGCCAAAGCTGTAAATTTGTCTTGGTGGTAAATCCAAAGTTGGTAAATCCACTTTCGCCACATTTATGGTAATAAGTAAAAGTTTAATAATACCAGTGTTCCCTTATTTATGAGTTGGATTTTGGAAAAATTCTTTGACAGTATAGCAAATAAAACAGATTATAAATTTTTACTTAAATTCTTAGCAACTTTGAGCTGCATTAAAATAGAATAGAAAATAAAATACATTTTCCCCCAGACTATGTTCAGTGCTGGTTTTCAAATGATTTATCCCATAAACATGTATCTATGTAAACATTTATCTTTTTACTGATCACCAGCACTCATGGACACCAACTACATACACTGGGAAGGGGACAATTGAGCCCGTCACACATTTATGCTCAGTTTGGGGGCTTTTTCACACCTATAAATATGCAACACTTTTAAGTGGCAAAAAGCAGAAATTCCACAAAATTAATGAAGGAAATGCTACGAAATATTTGCGTGTTTGAAAATCCATAACTCATTGGTAGCAACATTGTATTTCAGGTATAAATAGCAATGTAAGGTATAAATATGCTGCTGCAAATTGAGAATCATCTCAAGGCTACTCTGTCTCCCAGGATCTGGACAGAGTCCTACTCAGGCTACAGCAGGGTCCACCGGTGCCACACCCCACAGCCAGCTGCAATGACAAAGACCGCATGGTCCTCAGGTGAGCACCGAGGTGACTACACTGTCATCACCTTTGTTTCTGGCAATGTTTTTTTTTGCATTCTTCTTATGTACCATTTTGTGTAGCTCATGCCTTTAGCTTGTACAACTTCCCGCGTGTGTTGCTTACAAGACAGCTGCTTCTTTGTTTGAGCCTTTCGGTATTCTGTGGGTGTCGGAGGCATAGGGGGCAGTGTTTGGGGGGATCATTGGGGCAGCAAGGAGGCACAACGTGGCAACGGTGTGGGCCAGCATGAGGATGTCTGAAGCACATTTTGGCAGACAGTAGAAACACAAAATTGCAGTTACTGTCTCTTGGGTTTTCACAAGTAGCCAAACTTCCTTTAAGGTAACAGCGGTTCACAAGAATGGTACTGTAGCTGGGAAATGAAAGCAGTGTTTATCTGATACCATTATTTTCCTGTCATGTTCTCCAGCTTCTTCATTTGTCTGTCATCGAGGACAATTTTCATTAGACAGTTATACATTTTACAGTGAGATTTATACCCTCTTGAAGGAAGAATTGAAAGTAATACAGGAGAATGCTTATTCAATTTCTTCTTTACATTTTTTAAAACACACAACATGGCCATTTACCCTCCCCCCCAACCTGCATGATTCCATGACATTGAAAGTTTCTCTTCAAATTTCTAGGATGAATCAGTTGAAGGACGAGATGGAATTAGTGGCACGTGAACTTCAGCAGAACAACAGCATTATTGAGAGGTACAGCAGTAACTATACTCACTACACAACTTTGGTAGAAAAAAATGTTGTAACTTCTGTGAATAATTCTGTTAATTCTGTAAAGAACTTTTGTTCAAGATGGAAGGTCAGGCAATAATTAAATTCTTATTCATTCGGGTGACTGTGAACACAAAATTCTGAAGTTTTTTTTTTTTTTTTTTTTTTTAAATACAATCATTAGAGATTAACAAATAAATTTATCAGTAACTGGAAAAATATGGTGGTAGAATTGGGGCAGAAATTGGCACAGCTGTCACATACCACTGTCCCTCATATTACCATGTTATTACCATGTCCACATTATTACACTTGGCCATTTTTGCTATAATTTCCATGTATTTGAAACAGAATATTGATTCCTGCTGGTCCACCAACAACTTTTCTAAAAGGGCCAAGTTTTCTGAGACCATGGCCTGTCCATGTGCTATGCAGCAATGCTAAGTCTAAGTACTTGGCTTTGATTTTGATTATTTCAGTATTTAAGTTATGGTCATCTTTTTGTTTTTCAGTATTTTTCTAAGTATTAATGTGACTTGATTTATGTTTTATACATGCATTCATTCAAGTGCCAATTTAGTGCATCAACAAAGGGAGTGAAATACTTTTGTGGGAATATCATGTTTTGATGCTCACTAATGTTTCTGTAATGTTCTGTATTAATGTATCCATTGTTTTTTCAGATTGGGAGCAATGACCATCAGTCCAGGAGTGAGTGCCCCTTAATTTAGGCTTATAAGTAAGTTCTGTGAACACCCAGGATGTTGTGAAACCATTCCTTCAGAAACAGGTGCTTTGTTAGACTGATTTGTAAACCTCCACTGTTTATCTACTGTAAATGTATACTTATTTTATCTTTTCAATGTCGTCTTCTCCTCTTTCGTCTTACCGAAACAACCTCAACTCCCGACCGAGTGTTCATACAGCATCAGCAGCATTTGTCTGGGACGTTACTTGGAGTGGCCCAAGGTGATAAACATTGATCCATCTGTCTAATTTACCAACAAAGTGGCCCAGTTATTGCTCTGCCAGGCATCTGCCATTTCCCGCTCGTGTGCTTAAGCTGCCACTTGTGAAAATTATTTAAATTTGAAAATGAACTAAACTCTGAATCAGGACCCGTAATGATTCTCTGTCTTGACAATAGTTTGCTCAAACAGTAGTCTGAGTTGTAATGGGCCAAGTGCAGGATGCTCAACAAGTCCTCCAACAGCTGTGGCCGCCCCCGTTCACACTGTCTGTCCAGCCTAGCGTTTGTGGGCAGCCTGGCAGGAAGTTCCCTGAGAAACGTTTGCTAGCGTTTTTCATCTGTGCCCATGCTGTTCGCTGGTGCTTTGAAGATGGAAATTCAAAGTGTTGCTCATGATGCTGGAGTTATGTGTTGACAGGGAATTTCTAGTGTGTGAGAAAAACTCACTCTTTGTTTTTGCTTTATTTGCATTCGCGTGTACATTTATTCATTTAGCAGATGCTTTTTGCCAAAGTGACGTATAACACGGTATAAACAAAAGTTTCCTTTTAACATGTTCAAGTTTTCGGTAAATAATATTGCCTGGGAGATTGTAACCGTTACACTCTGCACTTTATTGTTTTCTGGGAATTAAATTATTTAAACCAGTGAAATCTGTCACTTGTATTTTAACACCCACCTTTAGTATGAAATAAAGGCAATTTTCAGTGCCCTCCAACAAGAATGACTACATATCAAGTGTAAAGCAAACTGAAGTATAGTTGTACATTTCAAGAGACCGAGAAATTGTTTGCGGTGCGGAAACAGTCGGAATGGTTATTGCGTGTCAAAGTGAATGTTCCAGAGAACCTCAAAAGCACTCCATCACACCCTGAAGGGAATGAATGCGGTCAGAAAAAGGGCATCTTTCATAAATGTTACAGTTGCACAGAAAAACTCCCCATAAATAAAATGAAAAGGGTGTCTCCCAACTGAAATGAAAGTGTTCTTCACTACAGTAAAGGGCTGTTGGCAAGAGGGAAGGGGTTGTGAAACCATTGGGGGATTTGCCACACAGGCCTGCAGCTTCGTGACACACAGCCTTCTTCTGAAATGGAATTTTTTTACTTCTCCGCTCAGTGTGATGGTTCCGGTCAGGCCCGTACGTTCTTCCAGCAATTTTTCTTCATCCAGGAGCCCCAGTGCACATCCTCTTCAGTCCACTGCTCACATGCACGTTTGTTTGTAAAGATTCAAGATTCAAAGGTTTATTTGTCATGGGTGAACAACACATAAATACGTATAGTCGGGACAGGGGAACAATAAATAATAATGTACTTATACAAGTTTTTATGTCTTATATTCCCTGCGTTTTGTTGCTTTATGTGCTGTAAATCCCGTATAGACGTGTACTTGGCACGTGAACGCGCTACTGCCACACGCGAGTTTTGCCGGCATGTCGCGCACGTGTACTCGCGCGTAGGCGTACAGCAGCTGCCTCGCGACCCGCGTCTTCGGCGGGAGAGCAGCTTTTTCGGAGATGTCGCCGACTCTTGTACGAAATGCACAAAAACACGCACAAACGAAAGTGTAAGAAACCAACGATCGCGCTCCGCTGAGGCGAGCGGTGCCGCTGCTGTCAGGAGGAGGAGGAGGAGGAGGGGGGAGGAGGAGACGCGCGCTCACTTTAAGACCTCTCGCGCTTGCGGTGGCGTTCGAAGTGGAGCTCAGCCGCGTCACCGCGCGCTCTTTGTCGCCGCACTTCAGCTGCAATCCGAGCATCGGCGATGGCCTCCGTGTCCGTGACAGTCCCGCAGCTGCTCCTGCGCTCAGCCCCCATGGACCGGGACAGGGTCTCGGCGTCGCCCGCACCACTCGCTCCCCCCGCTTTCTCCGTGTACCGCGGGCCCCAGGAGGACGGGCTCCATCGCTGCCTTTGGCACGGCGACCAAGCGTGCGTGGAGACCCCGACGCGGGCAGGAGTGCGGGAGGCCGCCGACAGCGGCAGAGGGAGCGCGCCCCTCGGCGCTCGCAGTGCCGGTGCGCCCCCCACCGCGCCGGGGAGCTCCCACAGAGCCGCGGCGCGGCGCTCCTCCCAGGTGACGGTGCACCGAGACGTGGACCTGGCGGCGCTGATCGACGGGGCGCTCCCCGGAGGCTGGAGCGCGGGCGACCGGGTCACCCAGGCCAGGTCGGGCGTCGTGAGGAAGCAGCGGCACGCCCCCCCGCGGAGAGAGGCATGGTCCATCTTCCAGCAGGAGGACCCGCGCGTGAGGCGGGAAAGCGGCGAGGGGCACAACTTCGCCCCCCGCACGGTCACGCAGGACTGGTGC
Organism: Heterotis niloticus; assembly: GCA_018136845.1. NCBI lineage: Eukaryota > Metazoa > Chordata > Actinopteri > Osteoglossiformes > Osteoglossidae > Heterotis > Heterotis niloticus. The sequence goes on along the minus strand of CM030894.1, from coordinate 26,700,009 downwards.
GACGCGTGCAGCCGCCAGGTCCGCAGCAGCGCCCTCAAGTGCCGCAGTGAGTTCGCCGGCCTCGCAGACACGCAGACACACCCGCGGCTGTTCTATTTGCCACGGTACACTTCCACCGCGGTGAGACCCCTTTGCGATCTGCCCTGTTCGGTGGGTGCGACGGCACATTTATTCATTCAAGACAACTGTACCGAACACGACCGCGTTGTGAGGTTCGTACACCGAGGTTGACTCCCTTACGGATGTCCTTACTGTATGGGCAGAGGGTAAATGCCATACAAGAGGTCTCGTGCTGACGAACCAGAGGTTTTGGAAGTGCAGAACAAATTCAGAACGGAACCAAAACTTGACTTGCCCTTTAACGTGTGAATGTGGCCAGTATTAAGCCGAAAGCTGCCATTCTTTAAGTGTGTTTCTTCGCTCCCTGCAGGGGGTTTGCATTTAATGCTTAAGAGCACTGTGGCTGTTTGTGCCACTTTGGTGTGTCTGCAGGGTGGGGTCAGTGCAGGACGCCCAGTCTCACTTTCCTGATAATAAGTTTTGCTGTGTCGCCAGGTGCGGGACAAATTGAAATGTCTGGTAGATTCCCCACACTTTTGAGCTGTTCGACTGTAGTGACTGTGACTGCCCTTGTGAAAAAGTAGAATAATACGGGTGGCCAAAATAACATATGGGTAGTATATTTTAATATAAATAAGTATACTACGCACACTACTTTTTCACAAGGGTGTCCTTGGTCTCAGCTTTGCACTCCATTCCTTTGAGAGAATGCATTCCAGAACAAGAGAGAGTAGCAGCTTAGTGACCAAGACAATAACACGGTTCCGTTTCTTTTTGTAGCCTGACGTTTTTGTTTGGGTTGTTCTGATGTGCGTGGTCCTTAGCCACCCGTTGCTCATCTGCGCATCCCAGTGTGCATTCTGGTAAGCAGGTGCTCTGCTGGGCACGCAGGCAACAGTGCCGTGGAGGAGGGAGGAATTGTTCTGTGCGTAGGCATCGAGGAGAGAACAGTGGGACTCATCCGCTTCAGCCCCCTCCTCCAAATCCCCTGCGTGTGGACACCAGAATTGATTGGGCAGATTACGGTCCAGGGCCTTCACAGGGGTTAAGGGTTAACATTTATCACAGCTTAGAGGATACAGGGCTGCTGAGTGTGTGTTTGCCTGTGTTGTTGTTATCTGTTAAGCTCTGCAAGTAGAGCAAAGAATCAAAACCTCAGCAAGTTTGAGGACCTGAGTTTTAATTCATTCATTTCTGCAGGTTAGAAAAATTATGAGTAGGAAGACAATTTTATTTCATTTTTTGTGACTTTTTGAAAAAGCTTTGCTCTAAACCATCAGTTAAGGACCGTTACAAATTGCATTTATCTCAAAGGAAATTGCAGATTTTAGCTTTATATGGTATATTTCTAGAAAAAAGTTAAATGTCTTGCTCATTTATAGAGCTGTGCAATTTTTGTTTAGTTTTGTTTTAGTGTTAGGGTAAGTACCTTGCTGAAGGGGATTACAGTACGAGGCGGGACTCAAACCTGGCAGCCTTAACCACTATCCCCCCAGCTGCAGGAAAGACAGAGCTTGAAGTCCTTTACTGTATATGATGATATATGTAAAACTCTCACCACTATTGATTACATGGAAGTCCAGAAGATGAAAAGGGGTCTTCTGTGATCGAAAAGAAAATCTCCTGTACTTCCACGGTCTATGTCCTGACCACATAGCAGCGATCAAAAACCTTGAGGGTCATTGGGAACAAAACTGCATATATCTTCTGCCAGCTCTTTCCTGCCTGTCCCCCAGAAGCTCCAGTAGTGTATTTTTGCGCAGCCCTTATGACGTCGTCCTGGGGTGCACGTTTGGTGTATCAACAAGGTGACAGTGTGCAGCGAAAGAAGTCATCGATCACCTGCGGCATTGGCAAAGCGGTGCCTCGCCACAGATGGCGCAGTATAACGCTAGGGTTCACTACTGGGGGCAGAGAAATGGCAGCACTGCAGAGCGCTCTGATTTATATGCCCTTCAACAACATGGTGCTTGGCCAGTGAGGTTTATGGCCAATCCTGCAGAAGGTGCAGTTATTAGCTAGTGTGGGAAAACATGTCAGAACACTCCATATGCAGCGCAAGGGCTTGTAGCAGAGGGTATGATGCGCTTCCGAACCACAGTTTACAGGTTCTGGTGTCAGGAGGGAAGCTCCTGCCAAATCCTTGCGTGAAGTGCTTACCTTTCATGTCTTCTTTATAACCTGGCTGTACAGCCAGGTGAAAGATTGATGTTTTAGCAATAGCTTCTGCTATGTGGCCAAAATAATATACAATGATCTCCAGGGAGGTGTGTATGGATTTTTTTTTTATTTTTTTTATGTCAGAGTGTTGGTCCTCACCTGGTCAACATCCTTTCAAAGTGGTTCCAAAGGCTACTTTCACTCAGTCTCTGTTACAGAGGATAACTCCTTCCCCAGTGTGTTGGCCATCAGTAGCTCAGGACTCAGCTCGTGTTGCCTGGCACACTCCTGTACCAGGGCAGCGTGAGACTCTTCAGTTACACTAACCCAGTTAATATTATCCCTCCACCTTCAATGAACTTGCCCTGCAGTACCACCATTTTCAGCTCAAAGCCAGAGGACAGAGAGGCCTGGTCAAGATGGTGAATAACATACATCTTCATTCTAATTTAAGATGTAAAATAATTCTATTTCAGTACTAGATTAAGTTATTAGTTAGCTGTTACATTCATGTAGTTTGTTATTTTTAAGGTTTAGAAAAGGCTGACAGGTAAACGTATTGGACTCTCTAGGCACAGTAGTTCCCATTTAAGTCCCCTGAAGGACAAGGGTCTGTATCTGGCTAAAGAGTTATGTATTACATTTAGTTAATTATTACATTTTTGAGCACTGCCTGTTTTTAGGACTTCCTCTAAATAAGCCGTCTGCCTCAAATCTGATATTGTTTGTTAAGATGTCAAGCTTCGTAAAATCAAACTGAAAAGTACACCTTACACATTTCTCATCCATGTTTGAATGACGAATGTCTGTCTTGTTGACCCCTCACGCCCACTTTCAAAATGTGTGGAATGGATTGATATTCATCGTTGCGGCGCTTCAGTTAGTCGATGAGGTGCAGCCCTGGTATATAAAAGCCTAGAATGCCCTCTGTCTCCCCATGATCCCATGGAGACCCTTGGCAGCTCTCTTCTTGATGAAGCTCTTGCGCTGGTCGAGAGGCCCCAAGTCCCGTGTTGGACTGCGCGCCCCACGATGCTTCCTTTCGGAGGACAACCATCACAACACATTGCTGCAGCGTGAGCTTGAAAGGCAGCCCTCCTTTCATTTGTCTCCATGAGAACGAATCTCAGCCATATGTCAGAGGGCTTCAGATGGGAAGCCGAAACTCCCAGGCCACAATTGCCTATGCTGATAATGAAAGGGCCATGAGGATTGGTGGTTAAGGCGCAACCATAAACAGCTCCCTGCCTCAGCGGCCAAACGTGGGCTCTGCCCAGCTTGCTAGGGTTAAAAATATTCTTTGAAGGCATACATTGTTTCTGGAACCTTGGCAAACAACGCACCATTATTGGTTTAGCCTTCAGAGCTTCCTTTTTTTGCCCCCAGTGACTGTTTCCAAAGGAGGCTGGCGAGGAGTGACATTGACATGATAGGGCGTTTCTGGGTTATGTTCCTGGGATACAAGCATTGGTCGTAGAGTGACGGGCTGGTCGTAGAGCAAAGGACAGGACTAACCTGCATTTGTCTCCTGCACCTTCTCCAACACTGGGTTGACTTTGCACTGCATGTCTGAAGGGAACATGCAGGTCCTGCTTCTGTGCCACCGGGCTTCTGTGCGTTGTACGGGCTGGCAGGTAGACAGACAGGTTACAGCTCCTCCCTATGTGCCTGATTACTCAAATCCTACTCATTTTGGATTGTCTGCCCTCCGTCATGAGCCCCACTTCAGCACACAACAGATCAGAAGTGCGGTGCTGTCTGCCTTCGGCTGTAATCCCTGACGCGGCTGAAAAGCCTGCAGTCGTCGTGCCGGTGGATTAGGTAGAATTAGTTGTCAGATTAATTCTTAATTAAAGGTCTGAGTTCATGCTTGGCAGGGAGGGGAGGCATGCAGGGAGTGGCTGGGAGCACCTGGGATGCTAAGCTGCTCGTCTCTTTGCCCCGGCCCCGACGAGGTTTCTGGTAGGTGGATGTGGCTGCTGTTCCTCAAAAGTCAAAGAAACCAGTGTGTCGCTCGCCTATAGCTCTCAGCCCATGGCAAAGCACAGCGAGAGTCACACAACTCTGTACGCTGTGTGCCTTATCTATGCCAACAAGTGGATTGTCGATTTGATTTGGGATCATTCATTTAGCTGACGCTTTCCCCCCAAGCAACTTAAAATATTATAATGATTTTATCCATTTATACAATAGTGCAACTTTACGTGTAGCAATTCAAGGTAAGTAGCTTGATCAGTAGGCAGTGGGAGGTGGGACTGAAACTTTGGGAATTTCCAAGTCTAAAGGCACAGCTTTAACTGCTATGCCACCTACTGGCTCCTATTTCTTTACTAGTACATGTACACACAAGAGTGTTCTTGTGCTGAAATACTTCTACATAGTTCTACAATTAGATTGGTGTGAACAGGAATTGATGTCTGATGTATCTCTTTACATTGCATGGATAGTAAAAAATTAGCAAATAAAAATAGTTATCTTCAGAAAAATGAGTGTCTTTGGTTGACAGCCACAAGTAAAGTTAAAAAATGCACTTAATTTAATTACAGGAGGACACAGCAGCACAACCTAGAAACGCATCAAAAACCATATCATTGTCCAGTCCCCTCAGAAATCTGTTAGCATTCCCTGTCTGCATTGGCCAATGCATCCAGGAGCAAAACCTGAAGCTTGTATGTTGTACAGGCTGGCAGCCCTACTGTCTTTTCATTGGATGTTTCTAATACAATTTACTGCAAAACATATAGAAAATAAACAAATATTCCCAGCATAGGACACCTTTCCTCATTTAAACCACTGGGTTAAAGTGGCACATTTATAGAGTAGAGTTTTTGGGGGTTTCCATATTTGCCTTTAAGTTTTTCAAAACTTTGTTATTTTGTAAAAAATACTAGAATTTTCCCCTTCTCTGTTGTGAGGGCTTCTGGGATGTTATTGTGAGGGATCGTTCCAGAGGATGCCACTTCTACTGGACAATGGACTGTGTGCTTAGTGACCCTGTGCTAAGATTGCCTCTTTGCATTGAAGAAAGCGCATGTCAGAAGAAAGGGAAGTTATAAAGCCGTTCGTGCCCCTTCATGGCCCCTTAAAAATGACCACTCTATACTCCTTCATTGACCCCCCATTTCCCAGAGGTTTTTGTTACTATGAATAATGAGTGGAGTGGTAGGAATTCTCGGCATGCTTTTCCAGTGTGGTGGAGGGACCCGGCATACGGATGTACAAGTCACAGGCTGACTTTGTGAAAGACTTTTTTTTTTTTTTTTTTCCTGCCAATGTCATTATGGGTCAGCATACTTGCTGCCTTTTGGCTGTTGGAGTCTACCTGGCAGTGTGGCTTTGCAGGACTGACAATTACACCCCCTCTGTACACACCAAACACTGACAAGAATCCAGCTCTATTGCATCTACTATTGCTCCATCGTTTGTAGTGTCCAGCTGCTGATGGGCAGAGTGGCCCTGAGATGCTTCCAAAGGGCACCAAACACAGGGATGGTGTACCCAGTGCTCAACCGGACCAGCTTTCTTTAAGAGGCAGTGGGAGTTGGGTCCCTGGGTAATTAAAAACAATTACAGATGGTGCCCGATGTCTGTTAGTATCATTGGTTCATACTTAAAAAATCCCATTTACCATAGTCTGAATCAATGAATACTTTTTTTTAGAAATGAAAAGCTTTAGATGCAGGGTGACGTGTGAACAACACACATTTTTGACTGCACATAGAACAATTTTAAAATAAATATTCTTGTAATATTGCTCTTAATTCCATATGCTGATAAGAACAACATATTGATACACATTGATCCATACAATGAGATTCCGTAAAGAAATGAAAGATGATAAAACTGTATGGGTCAGAGTGATGGGAGTTAATTTAATAATTATTTTACATCTATGCAAGTAAAATACATGAGCTTAGTGTCCAAATTTCCATCTTGATGTTCTGTGGTGATGGAAACTGATGTGTTTCAGTTTTCTTTCAGGAAGGACCTGCTTTAATCTCAGCTGCTTGCTGTGTTTGTATTCAATCAGAATAACGTTCATTTGGCCAAGTATGCTCACACGTACAGGGAATTCGGCTTCGGTTTCCAATGGCTCTCAGCGCACATAAGAACACAAAATACGTACAAACACACAAACATACACACGTACAACTAGTGCAAAGTTGCATGACAGTGCAGGAGAGTAAGAATAAACATTATGTAATAAATATTATAATGGAAACATTGCACAGACTAACAAATCAGTTAGCTGTTTATGGACATAACAGTGTGGGGGAAGGAACTGTTTTTGTATCTGATTGTTTTGACCCACACACTGATCTGTAGGCCCTACTGGCTGGGAAAAGTTGAGAAAAGCTGTGGCCTGGTCTGTCACAATGTTCCCTGCCATCTCCTAATTCAGGTGGAGTATAGGTCCTGGAGGCAGGGCAGTCTGGCACCAGTGAGCTTCTCCGCAGACCTGACTTGCACGCTGCAGCCTGCCGTTTTCTTTTTTGGTGGCTCATCCGAAGCAGACTGTGCTGAGAACAGACTGCTGTGTAGAACTGGATCAGTAGCTCCCCTGGCAGGTTGAGCTTCTTCAGCTGGTGCAGGAAGTAAATCTGCTGCTGGGGCTTTTTATTATGGACACTGTGCTGGTTTTTCACTTTAGATCCCTTTAAGTATGTCCTATTTATACATATCCTATTCTTTCTCACTTTCACAGTGTGCTCCCTGGTGACTGCTGTGTAAGTGTATAATGGATCCTTATTGACATATCAGCATTTGGGTTGGAAACTTGTATCTCTAAAGAATTATCTCTGTTTAAGGAGTCTTGCTAAAACTCAACGGGTGTGGGCTTGGGAGTGAAGCAGAGCCATCCTGATGTTCCCCAGAGCCCAGTCTCTGCTTATGTATAGCTTCTGTGGAGCTGCTAGCCACATGATCTGGGTGATTGGTTCTTGTGCTGCAACCTGGTACTGCAGTGCTCTGTGTGATGAGGGGAAGCACAAAATGAGCGGCAGGTCCTCCGTGGCTCCGGGGGCCGCTGCGCCTTTAAGGAGAGTGGTAGTGGCATGCGGCAAAAGGGTCTGTGTGGGCGCTGCATTGCACGGCAGAAACAGGCAGACTGCAGGAGGAGCCATCGCACAGGAGAGAGGGTTAATAGGGTGTGTGTGTTTGTGTGTGTGTTTGTGTGTGCGTCTGTGTGTGCGTGTGTGTGTGTGCGCGTGCGTGCGTGTGTGCGTGCGTGCATGTGTGTGTTCGTGTGTGTGTGCGTGTGTGTGTGCACGCATCTGTGTGTGTGTGTATGGGGGGTGTGGGTGGGTGTCAGAGCACAGTACCAGAACTGACGAACGCTTGCGATGGTGGACACAGAGGATCCCGCTGAGCACGCAGCCTGCACCCAAGCACAGGCGTGGAGTGGCTGGGCTCACCGGAGCACTGGCATTGCCCTGGCTGGGGGCAGATAGCAGCCGGTGTGCCGCCCGACATGACACCCGAACGGCCTGGGGGGGATGGCAGCACTGCCACCGCCTGTTTCGGGCAGGTGTCCCGGCGCATCACCCGGCTCTTCCGTCGTCTGCCCAAGTCTAGGTCTTGGTCAGAGGGGCTGAGGCTGATCCGTCGGTCGAGTAGCAGCCACTCGCTGATGCTGTCAGGTAGGACAGAAGACAGGTGTGTGGGTGTGGGTGAGGGATTGGCTGCTGTGAAGTGACTGAAAGCTTTGTCATCTTTCATGGGTGAGGAGGAATTTTTTCTTCTTCAGGGGTCACCCATTTGGGTATGTTGTCCTGTAGCAGCTACAGAGCTCAGCACCGCCCCCTGTGGCCTCCCTCTTTGTACCTCTCCGAAGGGAATGATCCAACCATCCCTCTCGGTGGAGCTCACTGTCCACCTTTTGTTTATTCAGCTCACGTGTGGGGATGGAGAGACAGAGTGATGTGTCAGTGCCCAGCCGATACCAAGTAAACAGCCCCGCAAACACAACATAGTGAGCTGTGAAATGGGGTGCGACCCAAAAAACAGCAGCGTGTTAGTGTAACTGAGCAGGGCTGCATTGCTGGTGTGTGTAAACCTCACAGCAGTCTCCTTCCACCTGTGCACATGAAGATGGAGAAACCCGGGTGTAAGATGTCACACTCCTGAACTAGAGGGTTGCAGTGAATACGGTAAATATGTTCAGGTTGTCAGCGGTCCCTGCTTTTGTCCTCTGGCTCTGTGAAGGGAGAGACGTGCTGAAGCAGACATTTGAAGCTGCTGTCTACCTTGCAGTCCTGCTGAGGGACCTGAAATGCAATGTCGAATTGATCGAGGTGTGTTTGGTTACAGTGTCGGCAAGACTGCAGTGCTGTTTATTGTCCTGATGGAAAGACAGTGCCGTGGATCATCTCTGCTCTCTCACGGTAACCCTCTGGGCCAGGGAGGATAAACATCCTTTACCTTTTTAGCTTCACCTCATTTTACTGAGCTCTTCTTTTTAATAGAGGAGCTGTGATGTTCTAAAGCTGTACTTCCCTGAAAATGACAAACAGCATAATTGCCCTCTGTTGTGTTTCCTTTAAAACCATAGCCTACAAGTCATACAGTATGTATTATGTAACAGTCTTTTTTGTTCCTGGAAGTGAAAGTGCATAATAAGTAGTTGGCTCAGCAAATGACGTTTTGCTCTGGTTTTTCATGTAGGTTTGAAAAAGCGTCACAAAATTCCTGACATGATATGTAATGGCTAGTTTGAACTTTTTTGTACACTGGCAAGGCCTGATATTTTCTGTTTAAACCCAAAAGTGAAGACAACGTGTGCAGGGGTCTCCTCTAGCAGATTTCTCGTGAAAAAGCAAAGCAAATGGCATAATTGAACTGTTGTTTACTGTCTGAAAGGAGCTATTTGCTACCTTGCTGTTCCCTCCATTCAACCCCAGAATTTGGAGGCATTAATGATGCTGAGGAACTCTGCAGGACATCATATGGAGATCAGTGGTCCAGTATCAGTTATGGCCATCCCAGTAACTGTTTTTCAGTCCATTGTAGTGCTTGCTATTGAGGTGAATCCAAGACTATAGAAACAGGTTCAGGAAAGAAGCTGGTATTGTCAGTACATGCTATATGTTTTGTGGTTTCTGGCTGTCTTTCTACTCCCACAAAACCCCGTCAACTCTGTCAAACAGACCGAATTGTCATAAAATCATTGTATGGTGGACAGGCTGTCAGGATCAAGTACAAACTACGAGCAGACCCTGTTCTTGGGCGGACAACATATAAAAAAGGTCCTTCGACAGCAACTTTAGCCTTTGGTGCTGAACTACAGGTCCTTGAACTTTGCTGCACTGTTGACTGGAACACAGTAGAGAGACGTGGTCTTGTGTGGACATTGCGAAACCATTCCACTATCACCGCCAACAGCAGGTCAGCCATGGAACGCTTAAGGTCATTGGCGATGTGCATCAAGGGTGAAAACAGTAGGATCTCTCTTCTTTGCTCTCCCAACTGTGCCATACAGGAGTAAAAGACTGAGACCAGTAACTAGCCTGCTTTGTGCTGGACAGAATTATCATCCCACTGAGCAAAAATTGGAGCAATTCCACTTGGTTCTGTGTTCCTATGGAAAACTGGCTTGCTAGGCCACCGTGTCTGCAGTGAGCCTTCATCCCTGTGGTGCAAGCAACACATTCCACTCTAGATAAAGATGGCTGAGCACTGCCACACATCCCGCTGTTAATGGTGCACAGAGAACCTTAAACCCTTTGGGCAAAGTGTCCAGTTTCCAGTCCCAGGTGCTGTAACACTGTGTGTTTACATAGTGAGGTTACCAGATCTTTACCAGGGTGTCGGAAAATTCTGTCAACATGATTTACTGAGCTCCTTATTGTGACCATCAGGCATTGTGATTCTGATCCAGGGTGAATGTGTTCCTTGTCAGTTTGATTCCAATCTTCTGAAAACATACATTGTTATCCAAATGTTAGATATGCAGAACATCTATGATCTGGTCTGAGGAGAGCTGATAAGCCAGGTCTCCAGCTGTAAGATTCAGGGGTTTTGCTGTAATAATCGGGGCGTCCACTGACACCTCCATCGCACCACCTTATGGTGAATGACACATGCAGATGACTCAGCGGAGATGGCCAAAGTCCAGTTGCACCTCAGACACAATCCTCTCTGCTCTTTGACTGGAATGCAGAGATTGACGCCACATTTCCCATCTCTCTTTCCTCTCCTTCCGTTTCTCTGGCAACTGCTCCGGCGCTGGTGGAAGGACTGAAAAAAAAATTGCAAGGGACAGAATGGTGTGGAAATGTTTAATGCACACAGATGCCTGGAACCCCCAAAACCGAAAACAGTTTCCATAGCCCACCCAGCCAGGACCTTAGCCTATATGTTTGTGTGAGGCCTCGCTTCGAAACTGACCTCCACCAGCTGTCTTCTGAAAAGAAGCACCTCCAAATGATAGATGTTCAGATTCTTAAAGAGAATGGAACTGCCTCTCAAATGCTGTATTTTTTAACAACTCTTTGTTCATAAAAAAGTGCTTGCACTATTTCTCCCAGTACTGAGACCACTGAAGTGAAGAAGTTCGGTAGTTGAACCCTGATAAGGCTGGTACCTCAGCCAGTGCCACATCTTTATTCTCATCCAGCTATGGAAGAAACTAAGCTGTAATTATCACATTCAAAAAACTATGCTTATGGACTGGGTGGCAAGAGGGGAAGGAACGCAGCCTCGATTAGAGCGGTACGTACAGGTGCACATTTTAATTTCTGCTGCCCTGTTTCAACTCCAACCTTTTGCGCCTGTTAGATACTGGGTCCTGGCTTTGAATCTTTTCTTCTGGATTTCATGCTTGGCAGACTTCATCTTTCCCATGGGTACAGGGGACACCGTTGTCTCTGAGGTGTGGTTGCTGATGGAAAGTTCTGGAGTTCATCTCATTGGCAGCAGCAGGAAGGGAGGAGGCAGGCATGAGGGTACTGAAAGCCTCTCAGGGATGGGCGATGGGGTGTTTCCAGGCCTGGGGCTCAGAGCTCCTCTCTGTCCTCTCAGTGCAGCTTGGGCTGAGTGAAGGAGCTCTGTTGACTTTGGCTCCAACTGTGTTTTCAGCTTTTTTTCTGCTCTGTCTTCCTAGTTCACTGTGTAAGCAGGGCTGTCAGGGTCCAGAGCAAGAACAGCTCTCAGTCTGTGATCAGACCGGACAGGGCAGTGGACTGATGGGGGTGGAGTGGAAGTCATTAGTTGACAGCCTTAGTACTATGCTGAACATCTCAAGAATTCGACCTAAAGCCCCTGCCTTATTCTGGTGCTGCACTTGTGCTCTGCAGCTCAGTGGGTAATGTATGTCAGTGGGTAATGTATGTCAAACCATGATGTAAGCTGTACGACTTTAATAGCTGAAGCCCCCAATCTTAAGTTATGTCATTTTGTTGTATTGCTCATTCAACCCCTTGGATTCACTGTCAACATTAAGAGATGCCTTTGAAGATTGTTGTTTTGAAGCCATAGAAAAAGGCTACGGTTTAATAGGCTTTTATGTTATAGAGGCTACGACTTGGGCAATTTATTCACGCTGTCCACATCCAGCACACGGATGAGCTTCTGGCTTTTGTCTGTGTAATACCAGTCAAAAGTTTGAATACACCTGGGCAATGCTTGTATGGGACAAATTGGACAGAGTAGTCAAAGCAAGCTGATTCTCTTGCTGCAGAAGAGCTAGAAAGGTGTGTCTGTTTATTTCCTGCTCAAACACATTAACTAGATGCCTCCTGAAAAATACCAGTTTCCCAAAGGTTTACTCAAACTTTTGACCAGTATGTTGTGACTACATTTTTATTAACTTTTTCCGTTTTATTAACTATTTTTTGCATCTGTTTTTTCCATGTTTTAAATAAAGGATACAATCTCTTGACCATATGACTGTAACCTTAGGCAGTTTCACAGTTAGTTTCCTCTTAGGGTCCATGTAAATTCCCAGATCACGATTGAAGGTTTGACAAGGAAAACTGAAACTAAGAAATTCCCTATATCGGACTCCTTACTTCCTCATTAGGGGATGCCCAGGTCACAGATTTCTCAGTGAACAAACAGGGGTACCATGTGGACCATAAGAATAAGACCCCTGTGTCAGCTCTATTATTTTCAGTCATGTTAGGTGCCCTGTTGGTGGCCATGTGGCCTTGGAGGTTTGAGGGTGTGTGGTGCCAAGTGAAGCCCCAACACCCAAATCCAGTGAGCAGTTCACCACAAGACAGTCACACTAGAGCCAGTGGCTAAGAGTCACAAATAGTGTTTACGCTCTGTGTCAGCGTTGTATGTGCAACAGCTATTTTCTTTATAAGACGATTGCGTGAAAATTGCCCTTTAGTGACCTCTACGTGCCTGATTATGAGAAATTTCTGGCTACATTGAAATGAAAGATCAAATTCACAAATGGATGACATGAAGAAACAAGTGAAATGTTGTGGTTGACAGCAATGCAGGGAAAGCAACGCCCCGGGACCGTTGGGGCCACCTCCAAATGGGTGGATTGTCCTGGTTATGGAACTGAGAACTGGGAGAAAATGTTTTCAAAAGTATGAGGAAGACACCGGGTAGGCATGCTTCAGCACGAGTCACTAAAAACTCCCCATTGGTTTCAACAAGTAAAGGGGAATTCTTACACCAGCCACGTGCTCTACCAGAAACAAATATGCTGTCTGTTTTTTTGTCTGACGGAGCTCACGTAATGATTTGTGTGGAGAGGAAGCTCACAAAAGCGATCATTTTGCTGTGTACTCATTTAAAAAGTGAAAAAAGGTACTTAGTAAATCTGCAGAGCCAGACTGCTTATTTTCGTGAAAGGAGTTACTCGCAAAAGTAAGACCTGAGTGGATTTCAGAAAGACTGCATAATGCATCCATGTACTTTAATATTTATCTTCCAGGGGCAGCAGGCAACCTAGTGGTAGGAGCAAAGGCATACAGTAAAAATACCCTGCTGTATAAATCAATAAATCACTGTGTAGTTCAGTGCACAAGCTAAACACTGAAAGACACCTTGAGAAAAAAGAAAACAGCTAAAAGAAGAAAACTTTAACAATTTACGTAAGTAAGGTCGAATAAGAATTATACGCAGCAGTTCTCGATAATTGTCTCCTTTATTATCGATTATGTATAGAAGATTGCATGGTAAATTGTGTGAGAAACAAAGGAAAAATGAGATTACATTGAAAGGCAGATTTTAGGGCTGTTCACCGATTTATTAATTCATTTGTTCATTCAACTTCATAGCCACACACACACCATCCCATCATTCTTGCTTCTGTAAGATAGCAGTACATCCAAGGTAAGAGCTGGAATTCTTTTTCTGAAATCTTTCCTTAAATATTCCTTTCCATCATGCAGGAGCGCAAATATATGTGCAGTAGACGCAAATGTAAAGCTGTAAGACATAAACCAACCAGTTTATTCCAGAGCACTGATTTGACTGGGTTTCCACCATGACAGCATCCTTGCATCCTAAGACTATAATTGGAATTTGAGTTAGTGCTCCTTATTAGTTTCCCCATTTACCACATTCCTCTGTGCTTAACTACAAAGGCTTTTCTAGTTATGGAACAAGGAAGCTAGGAAATGTCTTATTGTTGCTGCACACAAGTTTTCAGTGTGAAAAATACATTAATTAATTACTGGCATTTAAGAGTCAGGAAAGTCCTCTTGGTATTATTTTCATAAGACCAGACACAAATGTCTTAGAGACTTTACTACTTAATCCTGGATATTCTATATGCTGCAATTTTAAACACATCCTTGCCAACCAATTGCTGTCTTGGAAGATTTTGGGTAGATGTGGCTCAATTTCAGACCTTTTGAGTTTCTCCATCCACACTTCTTGGGTTGGGGGGTGCTGCATGATGAAGCCCAGCCACCAAAATGAAGGCAAAGAGGGATGGTCACAAGGTGAATGGTTTGCCAGTAAAGCTGTTTTGGACCCAAGCTGGCCCTCGTGCCCAAACTGGGAGTAGCTATGGCAATGGCACTGGGTTCCAGCCAAGGCAGACCTTGTTCCTTCCCTTTCTGACACCATCATGCAGCAGTGACACAGTTGGGGGTTTATTCAACAGTCACTTGGTATTGCCAGAGAGCCAAATGGCAAATCCAGTTGGTTTAAAGGGCAGGATGAAGGTACACTTCCTCCTGCTACCCTGAACATATCCCATAGTGCGTTTCCTGCTTAACTGTTTGATTTGGAATGAGTTTTGGAACATCCTGCTCGTGTCCACACCTCCCGTACACCCAGCTTGTGCTCTTCCACATTAAATTCCAGGTTCTAGTGCCAAAAAAGCAGGCTTGATTACAGGCTTTACTGTTTCTGAAGTGGCCAAACAGGAGTGGCCCCAGAAAAACCGTTGACGGCTGGTTGCCACTGGCAACCCTGACTAGACTCATTAGCATCTAAGGCTGTTAAAAAGAGGCTGATGACCTTTGAATGAAAACCAGAGGAGATTTCGTAGACCCCTTTTCCAGCAGGTCTGGGGGCTTAACCATGCGATGCCATTCTATTCGGAATACTGGTATGGCACCCCAAAGTGATTCACGCCCACAGTAGCCTAGGACAATTCAGTGACTTTTGCCTTGTACTTTTCTTCTCAAGATGTGGTTTTCGCTGTATGGCCTAGTTTTGTAAGTTGTCTCCCTTGTGTATTATAAATTAAGAAATGCTCTGGCTGTAAAGGGGAAAAAGTCAAAGTCTAAATAATGTATTTGTACAAATGTCACTCATGGACTTTTCCTTCAAGAAAACTGATACCTGATAAAATTATATATCCATCTGACCCAACTTAGTACAACTTCCAGGTTTATTTGTAAGCTGAGGTCACCCACCATGTTGTCTACTTGGTGTTGAATTGACAAACTATTGCGACACCTAGCGGTTCTCATTATTTCCTGCATCCAGGATTAACAGAGCCTTTAGATCAGACAGCATAAACCAGCTATAGGAGTCTTAGTATTCACTATATGCTGAGAGTTCAAGCATGGCTCCAAATTCAAACATTGAACAGCAACAAAATAATAATAATTAATCTCTAAACAGGTACTATTTTAAAACAACTTCAATCTTGTTCATTATACCTTTGTGAAAGTGCCACTAGGTGGTGCTAAAAACTTTTTTTTTTTCTGTGGGAAGCTAAGACGCATAGACTGCATGGTTACCCAGTATGCGCTTGTTCCTAAATAGATAGATGTTCATAATTGGGGTCGGTTTGAGGATCTGTAACAATATGTTCCCCGCTTCAGTCATGGGGTAATGCTCAAAGATCGTAATAATGTCACCATGGAAACAGTGAGGTTGAGCATTGATAAAATCGCTGAGATGTGAAATTGTAAAAATCTATGATGACACAAATCATGAGAATCGTGCTGTATAAGACGTGTATAGAAGTCCCTCTGCTCCCCTTCTTATGATGGTGTTCTGGTTTGCCTGTCCCCAGACTGCAGCTACACATGCCACCTGGAGTGCAAGAGTCTCATTCGGCTAGACTGCAACCAGCGTGGCAAACAATCAGAGAATCCCTTGCCCCTTCAGACCTCAGCGCTGCTGCCACAAGTCGAGGTGAGACATTTCCCAGAATACTTCAGTCTCCAGGTATGGAAAGGATGGCAGTGGTCATGTTGCCTGTCTAATTTTCAACATTTGCACATGGTGGGTACATGGATGATGAGCAGAGTTGGCAGCTACTATAGAGAATGATGTCTGTCTTAAATATACCAGTATTTCCCAAATTAACACTATGTACTAATTTATTATTGAGTCATTAAGGAGACATTTTTCTTCAAAGTAAACTGGGATGTTGTGTTTGTGTGCTCTTATTTATCCATTTCATCTATGTATTTTTATCTATCCACTTATACTGTACAGCTGGGCCATTTTTTATTAGAGCGGTTCATATTAATCTTGATGAGGAGAGCTGCAGTAGGTTTTCATACCAAAGTGTTTTGACTGAAAGGTGACAGCTGTAACCACTATGCCACGGGCTATATTTTTTACAGCTTTGATACAAAACATCATGGTGTGCCTTTAACTACAAGACTTGGGCAACAGATAAAAATCAAAAGGAAAACTAGAAAAAGAAAGGGGCCTTAATATAGAATGTGAAGTTTAAAAAAAAAAAAAAAAATGGAATGAAACAGTAGCCCGTGGAAGGGCTGGGGGTGCTAATGTGTCAGAACACATTAGCTAACTGCCTCTTTCCCCCAGACTTGCTCCACATGGTTTTGTTTTTGGCGTGCAAGGCAGAGCACACCCTGAGGTGATGGAGAAACTGCGGCATGGGGTCAGAGTAAGGTAGCATTTAAACATGCACCACTTCGGGTGAACATCTACTAAGTGTCACCTTCTCAACCCCCCAATATACACAAACTGTTACACACTGCTTTGTCACACAGACACCCCTGCCTTTGAATTGTGGTTGACAGAAGCTTTGCTCATGGTTGTGCTTCATAAAGCAGCCCTTTTCCCACTCTGTTTGTGGGTCTGTGTCTCTGTTTGGTGAGCTGCAGTTTTTGAGGGCTTCCCCATAGCAGGACAAAGTAAAACATATATGGTCTCCTTGCAGTCTCTCTGCCTCTGGGTGAGTGGCTGTGAATGTCTTTCCCGATGGGAAGGGAGGCAAATAAGGGTTTGTCAGTTAAAATCGAGTCTTTTTCGGTAGAAGTAACCAGATAACTTAGTAGATAATTGACTGTGGCAGACATCTGGAATTATACGCTGCAAGAATAAGGAGATGACAAGGGCAGTCAGGCTGGTGACATTTATGCAAGTGCAAAACATTCTTCCTTGTAAAAGCCACACCTAGATTGAACTGTGCTGTTGTCAGAAGTGTTGCTTTATACTTGCTGGGTTATTGAAGAACATCCGTGTTGTGGATGTTGATGATCAGTGATAAAGACAGTGAAATACTGTCTGCAGTGAGGTAACCAGCTGTTTTTAGGCTGAGACCAAAAGCTATAGTTGAACAAAGTCCATGCACAATGGTTTACTATAGTGAAGTCCTATCTTCTATTAAAAACACTTATTTTGGTTACTTTTCTACTCGACTGAGTTATTACTAGAAGGAACACAATAAGCCTGCTTGCTCCAGAGATTTGGATGATTTAAATGACAGCTAAAATAATTTAAACATGACTTGGAAATAAAAACTTGCTGCTGCACACAGCAGCTAAAGAATTAAGTTCTATTTAATTTACTTTACAAGGTATAATAAATTTATTCTTTTTTTCATGTTGCATATTTTTCATGTGGTTTATCGGTCTTAAATATCAATACATGTGAGCCCAGATTTAAGTACCTAATTCCTGAAATGCTGCACAAATTTAAACTGCATATATTGCGATCCTATTTTCCATTACTTTAAATGAGGAAAAATAAAAATACATTTTCAGCTCATCCCAGAATCCCCAAACCAATTCTCACAAATATCTTTAAAGGCAATGTAAAAGACCTTGTAGCATGTACAGCCATCTTCCCCTGCAGCAGACGGCAATGCAGTTATATAGCAATTTTATGATGGTTGTAAGTAAGTGAACAATTGAAAATAACAAAACAGTATGCTGTTATGTTACTGTACTTACAGGTGATAAGAACAGTTTATTGCAAGCTTCGGTGGGTGACTTTCCGCTTTCAGTTCTTTTAATTGCTTTAGTATTCAGTTCTATTCATTTCTCAAGCCTTACTTTCTTTTCAGTTTTTTCACAATCTTTTCTTCCGGGGACATCCGTTGCACAAACTACAAGCTTGTACTAAAAAATTTGCTGTCTATACAAGGGTTTACCTGTGTTTCAAAAAAATAGATTGATTCCAATATGTTAGTTCACAAAAGCATCTAATATCCTTTTCAATTTGCTCCGTTCTTGAAAGTGTATTTGCTGAGGGTTTAATTTCTCTTATAGGTCAAAGTTGCTGGTTTTTGTGGCATCTTGCCCCATTTGTTTCATGCTGTCATCATAACATTGTACATACAGTGCTGGCCTAGCATAAGTTTTAATCCCTTCATATTACCCTGTGTCTCTGTGGCCATGTCTGCTTAATAGCAATAATTTTAGCTCTGTGTTTGCAAGTGAGATAGGCCTAAAGGGATCCTTGTGGAGGATTAAAATACACTCCTTACCCAAGTGTTCAGTGATGTGAGAAGAGGCCTGGCTTGACAAAAGGGACTCCCCTTCAAACTCCCATCCCCAGTGGCCATCCACAGCTCTCAGCAAACCTTGCTATTCTAGAAAACTTCACCCTCCTGCTAATTTGTCTCAAGTTGAAAGTTAAATTGTCACCCACATTACTTGTCTTTGACATTTTGAAATTCAAAACCTGTGAAAACGGTCTGCACATCTCAGGAAAGATGCAGACATTGTATAGAATGTTTTTTTGCATTGAAAATGTCACTAAGCAGCTCATGTCACCTGTCACCGTGTGTGCGTGTGCGCATGTGCCTGTGTGTGTGGGGGGAGAGAGAGAGAGAGAGAGAGAGAGAGAGAGAGATAGGGAACACAATATGTCTTTGCAACGCATGTCCGATTTCCGCATTGCAGAGGGGCCTCGGATGTTAGCGGCAAAACAGCACAAACGTACATTTGCCATCCTCAGCTGCTGTAACTCCTCCTCCCAGCCTTCTAATTGGCTACTGCAAAATTCTGACTCCACCCTTCATCCATATTTGGTAATAACAGACACGGGTGGACAAGCATGAGTGCGGTCCCATACGAGTGTCAGTAATGTTCCAGGGAGAACCCTTTGTTTGTTTTGTGCTTTTTACCTGACTTTGCATGCAAATACAAGATAAACACAATTCCGTAGGAACCGAAACTATGAAATGTCCAACAAAGGGAATGGGAAACTTCAGTGAATTTGAAGCTTGAAGTTCTAATTTGAATCCAGTGCTTGTGCTGTGTCTTCAAGATGAACAGACAAATTACGCATCCCTCTTTTTTGCATCGAAAATGCTGAAAGGCACCATTTATGTTGATGTACAGCCATTTAGGGTTACTTTCTGCTCAGTCCAGTAAGTACCACCAAGAAGGTTATGAATCAAAATCTTGTTTAAACGTCCTGTAACCCCTCTTGAAATGTATCTCCAAGCCAGAGTCACTGTGATATGTGTAGGTGATTCGGGGGATGTGCAATTGCAAACATTTCCCATGTACACAGCTATAAAACAAAATTGTGCAGGATCTTTTGCTAGGACTGTAGTGCAAGAGAGATTATTCTACAGGCTACCAGGAATGATTTAGCAGTAGCAACGTATACCCTTGAGGCCTAGTAAACACAGTTGTATAGGGGTGCTGTATAGTATATATGGCATTTTGAGAGTGGGTGCGGTAGAGAAACTGAACTAACCACTGCTGTGACTAAGCCTTCCAAAGAGCTCCCTGGACAAAAGTCCATGTATCTGCCACCCCTCAGATCCACAGCAAGTGGGGCACCTTCTGACTAATGGTACAGCTGATGCCATTGCTTACAAGAGGACAGCTTGTGTGTTCAGAAGATAGGATAGTCCTTTTGTGCTCCACTGGATATAGTGTTTCTCTGCTGACAGATGATCAGTTTGGCTGATGCAACAGAACAATGGCAATAAGGGGTGGATAGTTTGCTATACCTTTTTTCAGTGTTTAAAACTTAAATATGTCCATCACTAATGCCAGGACTACAGAGAAAACCCAGTGTAAGTACTTGGCCGCGGTGGGTGTTGTTGCCGTGGACAGGAGTTCTGTAGCAGTACTTTGTGAGTTCTCTGTGATGCTACATTTGCAGCCGGACCCTGAACCCAGCACGGTCGGTGGATCGAGTATCCCAGCACTCCGCACTCCCCTGTACACATGTTTAACTAAAAGCTCACCTTATGTCTGTGTGTAAAGCCTAGAACTGAACCAGGACTGCTCTGAACACTGTTGGGCATTTTAATTTTTATAAGTCAGTATAGAATTGGAGTGATTTGAGCACTTAGTGATGGATTCTTTCTTGCAGACTAGAATAAAATGACAATATTACCAAAAACTAGGCTTGTGTCCAGTGATGTAGGTGGAAAGAAGGTCATGAATGTGTAAACTGTGGGTTCAGCAGTGTTTTGTTTGATGCAGTGTGTCTGTCATACCAGGTATTGATTCCCGCTTTGTACAGATAGCAGTGCCCCCCCCAATCGGTGTTTTCAGGTTTAGCAACAGAACTCGCCTTGATTAACAGGAAGTTATTGATGCCAAGAAAAGCTCCTACCCTCAGCCAGTAAAGATCAGCCCCTTGGGAGAAATATTGAACTTGTCTTTCTCCCTTGTCCCTTGCCAGTCAATAATGGTAATGGTTGCAGACACTGAAGCTGCATGTAATTCTTTAGTTTAGGTGTCTATTTTAAACCTGTATTGTCCAGATTGTCAAATAATCTGTGTAGTTCATTCTTCCTGAAGTAAAATTGTAAAAATCATTTTTCCTTTATACTCCTGCATAAAGTTCAGGCTAAGTGCCTCGTTCAAGGGTAAAGCAGAACTTTCTTGCGATGGAATAAAAGAAAAGGATTTGATGGCAGTTGGAACTGTGCTAGGCCTTGAAATAGCATTCTAAAGTGATTTAAAATTGCCCACTTCAGTAAGAGGCAGTTTAAAGGAGAACCTACTGACTCTGTTATGGAGGAGTAGCTTCTGTTGGTCTTCAAGTGCTACAGTTTGTCAGATTCCTCTCCCTGCAAATTCATATAGTTTATTATGACAATTTAAATATTAAATAAATTCCCAGGTTGTAATTTCTTAATTAAATTTAACTCTCAAATTGATTTCTGTTCATACCTGAATAACTTTCTGTTGTGTTGGACATTGTGCAATATGTGAGATGGAACGAATGGATTAAAGGCAGTCTTTATTTTGCACCTTGTCATAGTCTTCACAACGTCTTAAACTCGTTTTTCTTAGGGTTAGGGTTAGGGTTTACCCTCAAGGTCACAGTCAAAGGCCAATAAGTACAATGCAGTTCTCTTTAACCCAGGTATAATTCTCTGAAGAGCATTGAAGATCCTTATTGTCCAAGCCATTAAATGACCTTCATTGTCACTATTTACCTCCTCTTTAATAGTCTCTAAAGGGAACCTGTTCAAACAACCTGACGGTTACAAAGGTGGGTCCAATGCTGAGAGCAAATCAGACTCCCTCCTCTCTT
The DNA here is from genome assembly GCA_018136845.1 of Heterotis niloticus. Lineage (NCBI taxonomy): Eukaryota > Metazoa > Chordata > Actinopteri > Osteoglossiformes > Osteoglossidae > Heterotis > Heterotis niloticus. Next base: position 26,678,649 of record CM030894.1, on the reverse strand, counting down.
TGACCGGGAGATGATACCCCACCGCTCCTCTGAATGTGATCTTCTCTGGCAGCACATTTTACATCTACTATATTGTTTAAATCTCGACCCACTACTTAATTTGCACCTACTCTTCTATTATGTAAGCAAAACCCCACCACAAAAAAAAAAAACATTTTCAGGTTATTCCACAGGAAGTTATCACAGTTTTCATATTAATGAGGATATCAGTTAGGTTTCGAGGGACTCCCCAGGAAGCTACTTTTATCGGAGCCATGAATGTCAAGGTGTCAAGGTGCAGAATGAGATGCTCCATGTTCTGGAGTAACTACAGCTTCCTTTTTACCAGACAAAATCATTGCAAAGAGGTTCCTGTTTTGGCCCTTGAAACGTTTTGCATATCAAGTGTCATGCAGTGAGGACTGTGGCATGGTGCCGAGTGCTGCGTCCTCTCTCTCTCTCTCTCTCTCTGTCGCTCTCTCTCTCTGTCTCTCGCTCTCTCTCGTGCTGTCTCTCTAAGAGGAAGTGGCTACAATCAAGCTTAAAGCAGTTGAATGCAGGAAGGGGGGCTTGGGGGGGGTTGGGTGTTTGTAGGCTGTCAGGCATGCTCATACTCAGATAACAGACTCAGCTGCAGATGGCTGCGGGAGGCAGAAAGAGAAGGAGCGAGTGAGCAAGCGGAGCGCGAGAGAGAGTCCAAGGGGAGGTGCAACCAATGTGTTCGCCCCGCTGTAATTATGAAGCAGGAAGGAGAAGCAGGTTGTTCGCAAGTGGCATCCTCGACAGCGGCTGCTACACGGAAGCTTGTCCTCTGACAGAAGCCAAACGCAGCCCTGCTATTTGTTTGTTGTTTTTCCTTTTTCACTCCCTTGTTCTGTCTGTCGTACCTCCCAGAGGTGGTCCCCTGGGTGTGGGACCCCTTCAGCTGCAGATACCTCCAGCGTAGACACCCCCTTTCTGCTTCCCCTCTACCCACTCCTTCCGTTGGGGATCTTATCTTACGAATAGGACCAACGGTTGCTGAAAGAAAAGCTTCAAATGCACTCCAGCTTGGCCTGAGGACGGAGAGGTCTGTGCCTGCGCAAAACCGAATACAAGCACACGCGGTGGGAGACTGAACCCAGGAGCACCGCGTTTTTCACCGTCTTCAATGATGCATGCAAGCCTTTGACCTGAACTCTCTCAGCGCCCCCTTTACTTGTCATACACCTGTAGGGCTGGAGACCTTGCGGGTGGACTCTGTGAGTCCAGGGGGGCGTTGAGGATCTTGCCCAGATGACCGGGAGCAACAGCATGAGCAGCGGATACTGTAGCCAAGATGAAGATAATGATGACTTTGCTTTTTTCACCGCGAAAACCACTTTGTTCCAGCATGTGTTGGGGAAACAGACACCTAAGGTACAGTGACATCCAGCACAACATGTCTTCCTGCTGCAGGGGGTCCATCGCTCAGGGGTCTTACAGTCAGCAATTGCAATTACAATACTCGCCTTAAAGAGAAGCTTAGCTTTTGACTGAAAGGAAGTAAGCAGAGGCGTTGAATTTCTGTATGCTCGTATGTGTGCAGCCAGTACCTAAGCAGGAAGTGTATCCATTCAACACTACTGCACTGATATTTGGAATTGGATTTGTTACTTGTTCCAGTGATGTGTGATGGAGCATTATTCTTTTCAAAAGGCTTCAGCAAAACTGGAAATGTCAGTGTGTAGATTTGACAGTGCTACATTTAGCCCATGCTGTGCTTCCTCTAACTCCATTTCAGTTCAGCTTCAGTGCCTCTTCTTGTGGAGAGGAGAGTTTATTTTTAGCGTAGAAAGCAGAGTATTGGATTTTCTCCATAATGATGATAAAGACAGTAAAAATGGTCAGTCGCACGATTGCGATGATTTTGAGAAAGGGTGAGCACTGAAGCCATCACAGATCTGGCACTTCTCATGCTACCCATGCTCCTTTCCTTGAGGAGAGGATTTGTATCTTTTTGCACCACAGCCACCAGAATGCCTTTCGTTCTCTTGCCAGTTGATCCCGTGTCAGTGTTTCCTCAAGGCACTGATACAAGCGACTGAGGTGAGCAGTTGAAGGAAGGAGGTGCAGGATGAGGCGCTCCTCTTCCTCCTGCATTGTGCAAGCCACCTTGTCACAGTTCACACCTCCTGGTATATTGGGGAAGCTCAAGGGTGGCCACACACCCTAAATACATTTCCTCATTGAACATAAACTGCTAAGCTGTCGGGCAGCTCCATCATACCTTCCGGCTTGTGTGTTTTATTCTGTCACACAATGGTAGAGGCAGGGTTGACGGGCATCAACCTCAGTGTTCATGCGGTGACCCAGATGCCACTTTCAGGCAAGATGTCAAAGACAACGTTTGCAAGGATCCCTCCCCAGCTGTAAGAAAGGCAGGATCAGGTGGTTGTGGGTGTATAAGAGAAAGGGAAGCTTCCTATCAGTCTTTAGTACTGTGAAGTTAAGAAGCTTTACTCTATTTGTTTCTGTAAGAGGAAATGTCTGTGTTTGTCATTCATTTGAAAGAATGTTGTGCAAGTGTGGTGTCATTTTTTTAAATACAAAGGATGAAGGATGTAATCATGTTAGGAAGTTGTGACATCGTGTGCTGGCATCCTAAACATTTTTGAGCAGTTTTATTCATTCATGCAAAATTATATGACTAAGAACAAAAAAGCTACATTGACCATTAATGCTCTGTGGGGGCATTTTTTGTTTTTATGCTCTGTTAAACCACAAGAGTTCCCCCCAGCCGATTTGTCTGCTGGTAAACTCCAGTGCTCCCACACCTGAAGCTACCTAGCAAAGGGGCTTTCCCACAAAAAAGTTCAAGAACCCGAATGCCCATACAGTCTTCACAAATGACCTTTTAATTTCTCTGAGTTCTTAGTACACTTGCATTTCCCCAAAATCTACCCTATTTCATTCTCTTCTTCTGTCGTGCATTGCATGGGAAGGAAACTGCAGCTGTTGGAGACAGGAGGGGCCAATCTCTCTCCTGAATTGGGTTCCTCTGTTTAACAGACAGGTTTCATCTCTCTGATGCTGTCTTTTCATGCCCATCATATCTGTGTAGTTATGATTTACTCCTTTTCCTCTATTGGCTGCTGTTGGTGAGCCTTCTCACTTGCCACCTGCTCCAAGCTTGCCACTGCTTTAGAAATGTTTTCTGTGTATAAATAATTAAAAAGCTGCATTCTTACCTCCCTTGGGTCAGGGCGAGGTGGGGTTTTAGTATATTACATCCTCTAGCTGTCAAGTTTGGCCAGAGACTCTTTTCATAATGGTGCTTCTAATGGTGAACTACTGTAAGTGAACTGTTATAAGGTTAAAATAAGCCACTTTTGAAATACACTGCCCGGCCAAAAAAAAAAAAAAAAAAGTCACACACTCTAGTATTTCGTTGGACTGTCTTTGACTTAGATTACGGCACACATTTGCCATGGCATCGTTTCGATAAGATTATGTTATGTCACAACATTTATTTCCGTCTAGAGTTGCATTAATTTTTCACCAAGATCTTGTATTGATGATGGGAGAGTCAGACCGCTGCGTAAAATCTTCTCCAGCACATCCCGAAGATTCTCAATGGGGTTAAGGTCTGGACTCTGTGGTGGCCAATACATGTGTGGAAATGATGTCTCTCTCATGCTCCCTGAAGCACTCTTTCATAATTTGAGCCAACCCGATGAATGCTGGCATTGTCATCTTGGGATATGCCTGTGCCATTAGGAAAGAAAAATAATTCCTATAGTCAACATGAGTATACAGTGGGAAGAAAAGACATACTGTAGATAGATGACATAAACTGACCTGCCTGCTATAGGAAATCTGTAAACACAGATCTTTTCAAAGGTTTGCGTTGCTCATTCCTAAAATGTGTGTCTCTGCAAACATGAATCATTGTTAGAAGAAAAAAGACCAGTAATGACAAGGCTACAGCTATTGTCTTTGGTTGCCCCAAAACAGTTGCATGTTGTCTTTAAGTTCACCTCTGGAACTTATAAGTATGACCAGAAGGCAGAATGACTTTCACTTTTGAACTGAGCATTTTTGTTTCGTGTTCTGTTCTGTCTTTGAGCGTGTGCGTGTGTATAATGTTCACAAAACTCCATTTTGTGACAAACATCCTGTCTGTGGGTCAGTGTTCTGAAGCTCTGGGGGCATGTTTCGATGGGTTTCCGCACATGCTACTTTCATAATGAAGTGCTGTAGTGCACATCACAGATTTGATGGCTAAACCTCACTGACAAGCTGGCAGTGACATTAAACTTGTGGCCTTTTCACTGGTGCAAAAAAGGCAAAAGGCCTTGAGGCTCAAATGAATCTGTCTCTGGGAGTCAGGTGTCATACAGGTGAGCAGGGATCTTAGGTACCCTTGGCAGACCCAACAGCAAGCAATGCAGTGTTGCTCAGCTGTATGAAATTAACCATCCTACCCCAAGGGAGGTGTGTGTTTATGTACGCATGCACTTGCACTGAAAAAACATCAAGGTGAGTTTGATCCTGTGCATTTTACTCATCTGTCATGTTGTGGCTGTGATCAGCTCGGCTCCTGTATAGAAAGAGGAGTACAACCATCATTGGATAGCACGTCCCATCTTGGACTTTGATGGGTTACAGGGAGTTGTGTGCAGGTGATAGTAGCAATGGGTGGAGGACACCTTTTTCGGATTCTTTGTGTGAGCCTAATGGGTATGGCTAGCATACTAAAGACCGTTTCCGAGAAATGTCCACCTTTTACTGCCAAATGTTCAACAGAACACCTATTCCATCTCACAGAATTTCTTCTAGCCATTCATGCCGAGTCACTGATCTGCTGCATGTTTGCCCTCTATGTTTCCCTTGTTTTTCTGTATCAGTGAGTGGCACTGCAAGGACTGCAGATCCTGATGTTTGTCAGTGATAATCTGCTTATTTCTAGAGGGGGTATCTTATGTCAAGGGAAACAAGGTAAAGTCTAGCTTTGGGACGCAGAGCATGTGTTCATGTGTTCTCTTCAGTATTTGTCCTAATGGGGTTTAGTAGTTCCAGTGCCATACACATAGCACTCTTTGATATTTTACTTGGGCCCCTTTCTGTCTCCATCGCCACAGAAACACGGAGAGTCACTGTCTTGTGGCTGAAGTGCAGCTTACAGGAAATGAAAGAAAGCAGAAGTCACCTAGCTAGTAAGAGGAAGGAGCTCCTCTTTATGTGTCTATTGGGTTACAGTGACTTTGTGTAGATGCCCTGGGTTATTAATAAGCACCACTATTTTCATGCACAGCCATTGACACATTGACACAGCTAGGGGTGAAGTGTTAGACCCAAACAGAAACATTATGATATTTTACTATTATGGTTGAAAGGAAAAGGAAGGATTAAATGCGCAATATGGCCAAAAGTATGCAGACACCTGAGCATCACCCGCATATGTGCCTGTTGAACTTCCCATTCCAAACCCATGGGCATTAACATGGATTTGTTCCACCCTTTTCTGCTACAACAGCCCCCACTCTTCTGGAAAGGCTTTCCACCACATTTTGGAGAACTGCCATGGGAATTTGTGCCCATTTGGCCACAACAGCATCGGTGAGGTTTTTCACTGATGTTGGGTTCGCGGTCGGTGTTCCAGTTCATCCCGAAGGTGTTCAGTGGGGTTGAGGTCAGGGCTGTGTTCAGCCAATCAAGTTCTTTCACACCAACCTGGATAAAGCATGTGTTTATAGCGCTTACTTTGTGCATGGGCTCAAAGTCATGTAGGAGCAGGAAAGGAACTTCTTCCCCAATCTGTGGAATTCCCTTCCACAATTTTTAGTAGAAGGCAAGGCCTACAGGGCTTCTTTATACTGCTGCTCCAAACTAAGGTGTTAGCACTGATCATCAACACTTGTTAGTTCTCACTGGTTTGCTGTCTGTTAATACTCATACTTTTAGCACAGAACTTCCTAGTACTGAATCTGCTAGCCATCCTGGACCACAAGCTGCACCTGTCTCTGAGGATAACTTTGATTTGCCTGCAGGATGTGTGATTAAATGGAAGCCAGTGTGCCTAACCCTAACACATACATATTTATTACTATACATATTTTATTTTTAATACTAATTTACACACTCAGTTCTGTTCAAACAAATCAGACAAAAGAAAACCAAGAACTCTCTACACATAGGACCCTGTGTCCTTCAGTCTTACTGGATTTGTCTGTTACCTTTTCACCAGCCTATTTATAATATGCTTCAATTATATTTTCATTTATTCATTTAGTGGGCACTTTACTTCTAAGGAGCATCCAAGGTAAAGATACTGACAATGAATTACTCATTTATACAGCCAAGTAATTTTTACTGTTCTGGGTTCAGGGTAAGTGCTCTGATCAAGGGAGCTGCAGCATCAAGTGGACTCTAACTCAGATCCTTTGATTTTGGAGCGGCATTTCTAGCTACTATACCACCTGCTGCCTCATGTTTGCTGTTTAAAGAAATATGCTATATGTAGTGGGGCAATACATGGGCAGAAAGGCAGAATGAGTGTTAACGCGCTGAACTGTGGACCCTGCAGAAGATCATTGTGAGTTTGAGTGCTCGCTACCTTCATTTGTCTCTGCAGGATGTTATCCAGCACAGTGCACAACATTACAGCAGCCTTTTGCAAGAGGGATGCGGGCCTTGTGTAAACGGAAGTGCAAAATCTAGGTTAGCCAGCAGAAAAAAGAGAAGCTGCATACAGACTTGCTTGTGGCTGTGGTGCGTCTTTTTCTGAGCTAACTTCACTGCCGTTGGTCTTGACTGACTGTCTGCATTCAAGCTAAAGCTGTCAATTCCGCTTAAACTTCTGACCAATTCTTCCTAGTGGAAAACATGTTTTGGCTGTGCTTTTATTTTTCTATGGTGCTTTGGGGCAAAAAAGTGGCATATGTGTCAGTGTGGCTTATGAAATGGACATGGAGGGTGCCATGATGTGTCATTTGAGAAAGTTTGCTTCTTCTTTTTTTTAATTTATGAAAGAGAAAGTTCAACTACCTGCTCTTCTGTCTGTGAACATGACTTTGGCAGTGATCATTTTCACAAGTAGAAATGTAGCAGTTTGAAGAATACAAATACATTCGGTTATGTAAAAAATATTATTGCAGTGACCTGTCACTTACAAGTAACTGAGGAACAAATGCTATTTAATGACACGATGTGTCTCGCATACACTCTGATGTGGACCAGTATCCCACCCAGGGCAGACCCCTCCTTGCTGACTAGTGCCCAGTGATTCTGGGATAGGCTCCAGATAACTGTGGCCCTGACCAAGACAAATGGCTGAATAAAAATCACTGAAGGAACAAATGAATGTCTAGCATATGATCCTTTCAGGTCCTTTTCTCTGACATTTAAGAGGGGTCAATACATTCAATTAAACTGGAGACAAAGGGCAATGTTTGTCACGTTGACCGTGACAAGTTGTGGAGTTGATTAAAATTTCACAGCAAACTGAGGAATGCAGCAGACAAACTTCACCATTCTCTTGAAAAGGTGAAGAACTGCACTGGATTTCGTCATTTACAGTGCAAGATATAAAACACAAAATGCAGTGTATTATGGGAAGTCTGTAACAGAGGATGCAATCTTCCCTTTACCTTAACATTATACGGTATTTCCTTTACGAGAGCTCTACAGGTATAGATATCTTCATTTTAGTTTTTTGCAAAACATGGATGCGGCGATATTGTCATCAACCAACTGCACTATTAATGTTTACATTCTGAGCTAAGTTTTTTAGTATTTAACCTTTTGAAGAATGACTGCACTAGTGATTTCAAAATCTTGGTCTCACACTTCATGTGCCTCCTTGATCATTTTTCTTTTTGTGCAAGTTGCCTGCATTCAGTTGTGTTTATTGCTCATAATTTCATTAAAATGTTGCAGGTTCTCAAATTAATGACGTGGGCCCATAAAGAGAAGCCGCAATAGTTTCTTAGCAAATATTGAGTTTTCTCTATGCATCAGTTGTGAAAATGAAAAATGGACTTTTTTTCAGCATTTGCTTTCCTCTGGAAGAGTGTAGCATTGCCACATTTGTGAGCATCACTACAGTGTGCTAATGCTAAGCCCGAAGGAGCAGCAGGTGGGAAGACTATCTCGTAGCCTAGAGAGCTCTCAGCGTCAGAAGGAAAGGGCTGATTGTGCGGTGCAACATCTGATCGCCTGCACCAAAACCTCAGACACTGTTTGAAGTTGCTTCAACTCTGTTATAAATGTAAGCACTCTGGCTTTTTGCTAACAGACAAAAGAGAGCCAAACTCTTCATTTGTTCCCAGGTGCTTTTGGTGTTTAAAGTTCTCCCCCTTCACACAGTGTTCCACCCCCAGATTCTACACTGGCCCAAAATGTGCCCGGGGGCAGGCCAAGAACAAAGCAGCATATGCTTCTCACATCAAAACAGGATCACAGAAACCTGTGGCAAGAACGCTAACAATTCTGTTTTAATGCACCGTAACCATGGAAACCTGCAAAAAACAAGGCCAGTAATAGCATGTACATTGAGCGTGATCACAAAAGACTGCCATTATCCAGTCAAATAAGGAAATTGTGCCTGATTAGTCTGCTGGCAGGCCATCTCCTGGCCAAACCTGGGACTGAGCAGCATCACGTTGTGGACCGCTTTGTCTTACTTCCAGATCCCGTGTCATGTCAGTCCTAGAGCCTGACGCTGCGATCCATGTCCTAGAGCGGTGGGTGTTACTTGCATGCTAATGTGATTATTGCATCCAGGTTCGGGCTTACATTTGTGCTCCGTTACACTGTTACTCCCTTCCTGGTGCTCAGTACTGCCATTTCTGACTTTCATTAAATGTGCTCATTTAAGATAAAAAGATATCTGCATCTGCCATTCAGATGCATGCTTCAGTTTATTGTCCCTGCAAAAAGGGAGATTATGCATTCGGTGAGTAACTGTTGTTTACAGCTTCTGCACCTCTTTTCTCCTGAATTTTGTCATGGTATCATATGCTGCATTAAATATTCACTTCCTGATTTTTTTTTTTTTTTTTAAAAAAAGGCTCGGTTCTCATATTAAGACCTGAAAGGTTGAGCTTGTGATTTGAATACCTACATTTACAGAATCTCACATCTTTCAAATGAGCAGAAGCAGGAAGTGGGTGCACTTTGTGCTGTTGCAAGCTGATGGAAAAGCACCCTTGGTTTTGCTTGCAATCACCATAGCGGTCTTTATGTATTCCACTGAAAAATATTTGATAATGTTGATACAACAGAATTCAAATATTTGTGTTTTGATGTTATACAATCTGTGGAACAGGTGAATTTGTGCACATAATGGGGGAACATGGTGTAACTTGGGGAGGGTGGTCACATAGGCTCTTTCATGCTTCTTGTGTTTGTTTCCTTCTCTGAATAATGGAGGCAGAGGGTTTACCGAGATCAAACCAGCGGGGGCTGTCAGACGGCATACTTGTACTCCCACACACACTCATGAGCAAACACAGCAGTGTCCCTACAGAAATAGTGTCCTGCTCTAAACACCAGTTTCAGTGGACACCAAGTTTAAAATGAAACCAGTGTGCAAATGTTTACTCTCCCAACCACTGTAGCATTGAGGTGGACAACATTAGCCCTGCAGATGATACTGATCTTGTTTCATCCTGGCACAGTGTTAACTGTCAGTATGCCAGACTCCCAGCATGTACTTAGGCTGGTGGGGTTCTATCTCGTGGTTACCCCTTGCAGAGGATGCCAGTGTCATGTGTTCAGCTTTGGATCACATTGCACAGTGATGGCCAAACACATTCTTTGGTGCATTGCCAAACTGTAGGCCATTCCACTTTTCCCAGAAGATTCTGCATGTGTGTGTTTAGAATACATAGCAGTAGTGCATCCAACATGCTGTCTGCATACAGAATTAGCTCTGAAGGAAGCAAGTACAAAATTTCTAACAAGGTGGGCATGGTTGGCCACAAATGCAGGCCCTTCTCCTTTGAAAGAGTTATGGTAACATTATAAGAGTGGATTTAGTCCTGGTGATACTGCAAAGTGGAGCAAGCCTGTGTAGTCACATGACCACCATGTCACGGGTGTGTCACAGCTTTGTCTAGCACCTGGGAAACCTGGAGACGAACTTCAGTTACGTCTTCACAGCTGATGTAAAGCTTCATAGATAAATAGCACTGAATTTAATATCTGATCTGTGTAAAACTGCCATCTCCAAAGATTACTGTTATAATGCTTTCCTTAATAACAAAGTGTAATACTTGCTCATTATCTAATAACGCTTGATAGGACTTTGGTAGTTGCTTGTTAACAGTCCTGTTCCATGAAGTTGTACTACTGTATAGAAGCAGTACACCTGGAATTTAATCCTGAATGGGCTGCTAAATTATGGCTGAGAGGAAAACCAGCCCTCACCTCAAGTGTCTCAACAGGAGATTTAGGGCTAGGGTGTCAGCAAGGTAAGGTAACAGTACCAGCATGACAGAAGTGTCTGAGGTCCTAATGATCTTCAGAAGCATAGTCAGCAAAGCAGATAACTTCATATTCATCTGTGTGCAAAATGATCATGTCCTCTTTTCAATTTAATGTTTTAATATTTAAAGTTTCACTTCAGCCAATCATGGCTGAATATGGGTCACAGAGTTGGGATTAACAGTGAATTGGTTTGGTATTTTACCAGGACCGCCTGGTTCAAGAGCGTTTCACCCTGTCCGGACATGTTTCTGGTGAATTTAGCCTCTCTCCACTTGTAGGCAGTATGGTGCTGCTTTGCATGGTGCCATTTTTGCTGTTGGCTCATGCAGGCTTTATCTAAACCTCATCACATCATACCACATAGCTGTGCCTGGAGATGTAGTCTGCCAGTCAGTGTCTGTTGTGTAGCATAATGCTGTTTTCTGTATGTACCCCAATTTATTTGACCTCGGTGCAGTGAAATGTTGTATTCTGCTGGGTTCTGACACATTTAATGTTTGAGTTCAAGGATAAAAAAAAAACAGACACACCAAGCATATTACTAGGCCTGGGAACTTGACCCCCCCCCCCCCCATCTCACTCACTCACACACACACACACACACACACACACACACACACATTACCTAGCTGTGCTGGTGATTAATATGGGCTCTATGGAGCAATGTTTTATGATTCAAGCCCTGTCAGCATTTACGTCTGAACGGCTGTACTTCATCTGCATCAAAGTTTCGCAGATGCTAACTGGTTCTGTCTTTGTTCTGGACTTCTACCTAACTCTTTCCAGGAAAAAAGGAGGCAAGAGCGATGGCAGATTCGTGTGTGGATGTGCTCAGGATATGGACATTGTCTAAAAATACAAAGAATAAAAATCCCTGTTGCTACGGTATGCTGAGCTGTGCAGTCCAATGCAGTCAACTATCCATAGCTCTCTTGTTTCTGCGTACTTGAATCTGTTAACAGTATGCAAAGTCAGACCTTATTGTTTTGCATTTCCGGAAATGCACAAGTACTATGATATGGAATCACCACAGAGCAGAGGGAAGAAGGGTTGTTCTGGAAATGCACGTAGATACCATCCCCAAGGGGTGAATGCTACCAGCAAGGTACTTATGCCAGATAATTCTCCTCAGTCTGAATCTCCCAGCAGGAGATGATGGATAAGGGTTTCAGCAAAGTGACACATCCACCATGACAGGGGTGACATCACACACCATTAGTATACATTCACAAACCACTCACATTATAATTTGCAAGTAAACACATCACAAACTTAGATCAACTTGCTCAGCCCCATTTGCAAAAGACTCTCGATTTGTGTTATTTTCTTCCTGAGTCATTGCACTCACTGAACCAGCATGAATGATAGGTGCTATAGAGGGTTCATGATTCACTGTACTCTGGACCTCATTGTACAGTGGGTGCTTCTGAGAGCTTCTGCAGTGCTGTTTTCTCTCATTTGGCTGGATGGCTTCTTTTTACCAGCTCCACCTATTAACATTATTGCTAATAATAGCTCGGGAGGAGGTTCATAAACTGGGTCTTCTTTTGTGAGTGAAATGATGCTGTAATAACTGACAGATTCATAATTCAAAAATGAGGCTCAGAAGAGAACCGTTTGATGGGCGTCGGCACCCCCAGTCACCTCGACATCCCTGTTTGCACGGTCCTACTGTCACATAATTTGGGAGTCAGTCAGTCAGTGAGCACTTGGGTCCTTTGCCAAAGGGGTTTGTCAAGGTAGTGCTCTGAGGGACCATAGGATTTGTGGCCTTATGATGTTCCAGCATGAAAGACACTGCCTCCTGGTGTTTGATTCCAACATAGCAGCCCACATGGGCAACGTAGTGGCAGCGAATCAAGGGCGAGTTTGCTGCTCTCTTCAGGGCTGAATTTACTGGACTGGCATCTTAACCAATCTTTGTTATTCATTCTGGCTCCAAAATCTCAAAGTCACAGATTCTATCCTTTTATCTTTTTCTTTAACATCATTGACTTGCTTGTTATATTTAGGATCACTCAGGACCACAATGCCCTTTTGTTCATTATTTATAATGTCTTCTGATTTTTTTCATAATAACCATTAATATTAATGCATTCGTGTAATGTACAACGACACTTATACAAGCTTATTTTGTATGAAAAATCCAACTATGTCCATATATCCATTCAGAAGACACTTTTTAAGTGACATATTAGATCACAAAAAAAGTGCCTTTAAAAGTGGAAAGTAGACAGTATTTACGAAAGGGGAATTGCAGGATATGAGGAGGAAGTTGTAACAATAATAAGTTGTAATAATAATATTGATCCGAGACATTACTGTTTAGTAATGATCCTCTGCTTTTAAAGTTATTTAGCAAATGACACTTACAGTATCATCAGAAATAGAAAAGCCTGAAACAGATTTCTTGGCTGAGGCATTGTGTTCAGTCTCATTGTGAAATTATGGTATGGTACCGCAGTATGTGCTGTTATAGGGTAAATCAATGAAGCCAGCAGGGAGAGCAGAGTGCTGCAGGCCCTGTTCAGTGAATCAATAGCAGCAATAGTCCCAAACCCTCCACCTGAATTAATCCTGTAAAACTGCAGTCTGCTGTTCCTCTGGTGCAGTGAGACGAAAATGCACTTTCCTTCAGTGAGCTGCAGCAAAGGGTCTTTGGTTGTATCAAACTGTGTCCGACTTACACTATGACCATCACTTTATGTTGTCTGTGTCACAGTAGAAGAAAGCACAGGTTTCCTCTGAGAGATGTGTGAGATGTGACATTTCCCTTCCGGATCCACAGCATCTGAGGGTTAGGATGTGGTTGGGTTGCTTGCAGCGTTTCACCAAGTCCCATTTCTCTATCTGTTCCCTGCTTTTTAGAATGCAACGAAAGAGGAGGAGGAGAAGCCCACATTGCTTTCAGATCAGGAGGTCCATGCCAAGATCGAGGAGTACAACTCCCAGGTGGCAGAGAATGGGATGAAACTGGTAAGAATGTGCCGACAGCATCTCAAAACCGAAGCCCCTTAGAGCTCCAACAAGACACACAATGTTCATGGTCACCACTTTGTTTTTGCCAAAATGCTGAGTGAGTTTTGCAGTGCAGTTTCCAGGAGAGCACCACTCGCTGTTTGTGCAGCTCTGGCCCGCACGAAGCCCAGAATAACTGCCTCAGGAATAGTTCCTGTTTGCTGTGTCTGCATGTCTCCATGGCTGCTGAGAGCCTGCACAATAGAACGAAGAGTGTCTCATGTGGATGCTGTCTCCATTTACTGTAGTTGCTGCTCGGGACAAGCTGCAGGTTTGCTGTGATTCTGCAGACTTGTAATTTGCAGCCATTCAGTTTTATTTTTATATAGCGCTCTTCTCACTGCAGTGACACAGAGCGCTGACCAGACATATAAAGGGTTTTGATTCACATGCAGTTCAACAGGTAATCTTGCACAGTTAACCAACTGGCCAGACAGGAAAGGAAAACAAAAAATTCCTTTCTGCTAGGGAATAGGAGAAAAATAAACCTCTGGGGGTCCATGTGCCAGTGGAAGCCCACCCCTCCTGGGTATTCTGAGCACTGCTAATAGTCAGAAATTGTAGTTCTGTCTTTGTTGCATAACAGGTATGTTAAGTTCCAGTTCACAGTCCAGGCAAAGCCACCCGCGTCTGGTCTTTTGTGGATCTTTGTAATTCGATGAGGTCTGGTCGTTCAAACTTTCTGCCTGTCTCCTGCGTACTTGTCCGTTCCTGTTTCACGTCAACCCCGGTCTTTCAATCCAGGCCAATCTTCCAAAGTAGCAGCCACACTGAGGTGCTCTACAACACAATCGGCTCAGAGAACAGAAGGGGCATCGGGCAACATGCACAACTCAAAAAGCATGACAATAGGCATCAATAATTATATATGATATGCCAATTCAAAAAAGTGAGTTTTTAATCTAGATTTAAAAAGAGGTAGGGAAGTGGTAGTATGTATTACATTTCGTCACGGCTGCTGGAATCGCCAGATCTATGGTGTCCACACAGACTAAAGTTTTAGCAGCTTTTTTCCCGGCATAATAATTTGTCGTTTTGTTCCGCAAAAGAATCCGGCAGTCAATCAGCTGGTTTTAGATATGAAAGAAGAGGTACTTTTGTTATTTCCTGGAGGATTCAAGTTTTCCACATTGCTGAAGATTAAATTTGGAAATTTTAATATTAAATAGCAGAAGCACTAATATAAAGACCAAGTTGTTGATCATGTCCTGGTTTCAACTAAAATTATGTCTGCAGCTTCACCGTAGCTTGTTGCTGCCCTGTCAGGGTTCATTATGTAACTGCCATGCGGTCTTTGTGTGGTTATCCTTCACAGGGTGATGATGGCATCTACACAGGCTTCATCAAAGTCCACCTGAAGCTACGGCGGCCTGTAACAGTCCCTGGGTCAGGGTCCGGGGCTGAGCCTGTGGAGCCAGAAAGGAGGACTTCTTTCTACCTGCCACCAGATGCCGTGAAGCAGCTGCACATTAGCAGCAGCACCACAGTGGGCGAAGTCATACAGGGCCTGCTGAAGAAGTTCATGGTGCTCGACAACCCACGCAAGTTCGCGTTGTACCGCCAGACACACCGCGATGGCCAAGGTGAGACGGAATGCTCGTAAACTCTAGGTGATCTTCAGCATGGCCTGGAAATGAACAAGTGAGATATTGTTTTGACCCGGTTGGGATTTCAAAAAAAGCAGGATTTCTGTTGTTTACGGCCGTACGTAATGCAGTATATACAGTTTGTGTATGCCATTAAATTTATAAATAAAATTCACTACAACACAAATTATGAAATGCTTATCTAACAAGTATAAGTGTATAACCAAACAAGTAATAAAGAGATTGTTTGTAGAGTACAGCAACGTTGAAGTGTGTTTCCATCTCTGGGCCAGATCTGTTCCAGAAGTTGACCATCTCAGAGCAACCCCTGCGTTTGCGGCTTTTGGCTGGCCCAGATCCCGAGCGCTTGACATTTGTTCTGAAGGAGAATGAGACAGGTGATGTGGAGGTCAGTAAAGCCTCGAAACTGTGACCTGTTGGCCATGTGTCCTTGGTTCCTGTCTGTGGGCAGCTTTGGCTTGGAAAGGGACAGAGACAACTCCTTCAGTTCATAGCTGTAGCCTTCACACAACCATTCTTTCTATTG
Organism: Heterotis niloticus; assembly: GCA_018136845.1. Lineage (NCBI taxonomy): Eukaryota > Metazoa > Chordata > Actinopteri > Osteoglossiformes > Osteoglossidae > Heterotis > Heterotis niloticus. The sequence continues at coordinate 26,663,067 of CM030894.1, read as the reverse complement.
CAGTATCACTTTATGCATTAGTTTCGTTTTTACCGTTTTTACTCTCTTCACAGACTGGAATAGGGTCTCTGCAATGACGGCCATGCGGGTATGAGTGACAGTCTGTTGACCCCTCTCTCTTTCCCCAGTGGCATGCCTTCTCGGTGCCTGAGCTGCAGAACTTCCTGACCATCCTTGAGAAGGAGGAGTGCGAGCGAGTGAAACAAGTGGAAAAGCGGTACACGGTGTACCGTCAGAGACTCCAGCAGGCATTACAGGAGGCCCAGGGCAAGCCAGGCTAAGGGCCTGTGTCAAACCCATGCCCACACAGCATGAGAAGTTCAACTTGAAAAGATTTTTAAAAATCAAGACAATCTACTCAGGACACTTTTACCTAGCTCCTCTCGCTTATTGAAAATGGAAGTGGGGCACCACTGAAGGAGGTGGAGACTGAATGCTGAGGAGATGTATCTCTGGAGTTGAATGGTCAGCTGGGGTTTTCTCCAGGCCTGCAGTCTGAGGCTTTCTGTTCGGTCAGACCTTGATATAAAGCTGACGCTGCTGTTACTGTTGCTGCTGCAAGTGTTACTTAGCATGTTTTCTTCTGGTCACTGCTGAAGTCCAGCGCATGCCTTTCCAGGGGTCAGAGATGGAGGTTGTGAGAGAAATGCTCAGAGCATTTGTAGCCACATTTCACATGAGAAGTCCATGAACAGGAAGAGAAAAAATTGACCACGCACAACCACACCCTATTGACTGCTGCATTGCAGTATAGCCTGGTGTTACTTGGACTTCCTCAAAAAAATAGGCTCAGTGCATTCTAACAAGAAAGCTGTAGAAGTTGTGTACAGTCAGAACCTCTTTCCACTGAACACTCTCATTCCACATTCACAAACATTTTAGGAAGCAGCATTCTGATTGCCTGTACCTTGATATGAATTCTGAGGTATGGTAGGTTTTGAGCTGGTGAGGAAACTGCTGTATTTTTGTCCAAGCTAGGGTTTACCATTGAGCAGTGTGACAGTTCAGACTGGTGTGTATAGATAGATAGTTTGGGAGTTTTTTGTAGATAATCAACTGGAGAATTTTCCTGTTCATTCTGGTGTCAAATGTGAGTTCTGCTTCAGTGTAGGTTCTGCTTCTGCTTACTTAAGAGTCAAAAGAGTTTATTTTGTTACGTACATGGTTGTATACCATGTAGTGAAATGTGCTGGTGGTGGCACTTAAGTGCCAGTGCCTCTTCATGTGCTTACACACGGTACCGTCACCTGCTGTTAACTAGCTCTCTCTCTTACTTTATGTGTATGTGTGTGATGGATCAGACAACTTTGATCAGGAAGGAAGGAGGCATCAAACAAAATCCTACTGAAGCAGAGACACACCAAATGAACATCACACCAAAGCTAACCCCATCTGTACTGTCACACTCACTCAACAATGTATTTACAAAGCAAGCGATATAAGTGTTTTGCACACCAGTTAACACCTCACTAGGATGTTGGCCAGTACTTGTGTCCAGAATACAACTGCATGGTACATTTTTTTATTTTATTAATTTTAAATGAGAATTAAAGGGATAACAGGCCAACAGTTTCATCATACACATGAAGTATGTATTTACATATAGTACATAAATGTAAGATTTGTTAATGTTGTGGATGCTTGAAGATGAAAATAAATCTACCACTGTAGCTCATGTACCAAACATGATGTAAAAGCACATATCTATGTGCTACAGTGTTTCTCAACCCCGCCTTTTGCAGCACTCTATCCCCTGCATATGATACCCGGAACAAAGGACAGAGCGTCTGGTTTTTGCTACTGCAGAAGCACCATTCCTTGTGTTACTGAATGGCAGCATCGCTGCATTAAAAGTGTGTGTTGTATCTGGGCTTGGTGTGCAAACTACAGTGCACCTAAATGCCTCTTACCCTCACCTCAGGTCACCTGGCAACCCAAGGACACCCTAAAGTGATGCAGGATGATGGGACTTACATGGTGAAACAATACATAAATTGTTCTCATATTTTTGGGACTGGACACAATGTGGTTTTGGTTTATGGCTCACCCTGAGCACAGCGACGGGATGATGGTAGATAATGATGTTGCTTTCCGACAATTTTTTTTGGAGGGGGGAAACATATACAAATTGTACAAATAACTGTAAAGTTGTACAAAATGCAGAATGAAATAAAACTTAATCCTTTATAAATTGCCTTTATTTCTGACAGTGGTTTGTGTCAGTCAAAAAGTCAAAAGAATTTATTTGTCACATACATGGTTACCGAGTATACCATGTAGTGCAATGTGCCCTGATTCAACAGGAGACTGTGTGTGGTTCCATTCCAAGAGTAAACAAACAACCAAACATCAAGAAGGCAACAAACAAACAAATATCTATTTTAAGTAAGTAAATAAATAAATAAATAAAACCCTAAGTTGCATTATGGGGACAGTGACAGTGAGGAGCAGTCAATGGATATTGTAGACTCTGGTTTGCAAGGATTGTGATGGCATGTCTGGGTTCAGAAGTCTTATGGCCTGTGGATAGAAGCTCCTCCTGAGCCTCTCCGTTCTGGCCATAATACCTCTAAAACGTTTGCCTGATTTCAGCAGGTCGAACATACGATTGCTGGGATGAGACAGGTCACCGATGATCCTAGCTGCTTTGGTCCTGCATCTCCTGGTGTAAATGTCCTGCAGAGATGGCAGATCAGATCTGGTGCAGTGTTCCGCCACCCAGATCACGAGCACAGCTATTCTCAAACCAGGATGTTCTGAGTCAGGACAGTTCGTACAGCACGAGAGTAGAAAGTTTTAAGGATCAACGGAGAAACCTAAAGCTTCCTCACCTCAGCTGTCTGAGGTGGTAAAAACACTACTTTGCTGGCTTGGATGTGACACAAACACCCAGATATTTGAAACTGCTCACCCTCTCCACTGCAGTCCCGTTGATTTTAAGGGGGTGTGTGTGTAGGATCACTGCTGTCACCTACAAAAGTCCACCTGTTAGTTTTGCTGAAATTCAGTTGGAGGCAGTTCTCATTCTCTTCCATGTATGCTGGAGATGAGGCCCAGCACCACCATGAAAACACAGGCACGCCGCTGCGAGCAGGGTTCGAACCTGCGCGGGGAAACCCCATTGGATTTCAAGTCCAACGCCTTAACCACTCGGCCATCGCAACTCCTCATGAAGATGGGCTGCATTGTCTGGGAATGTGTGATAAATTTTCATGGCACCTAGCCATGAACAAAGTGCTGCAATGCTGAAAGCCTGGTGATGATGGAACGCCCAAGTAAGCCGAGGTGCCTCCTTACTGTTCGCGAGTCAGGTAACCTCTGTCCCTTCGTCCTAAGCGACTTACACAAATGGATCTTAGCAGGATCTACAAAGAAAGCCTCCAGGAGCAGAAAGTAACTCAGAGATTTGGTAGTAAATCCTGAAACCAAGCATTCAGTCATCAGTCTTGCAAGTGTGAGTGTAGTCATCAAGTTAAACATAATTTTAAAAGCAAAAACTATAAATACATTATAGATGTAGACTGCAAAGTGGTGGCAGGGGAAAGCGTAGTTAGGCAGCATAGGATGGTGGTTTGTAGGATGATATTGGAGATCAAAAAGAGAAGGAGACTGAGGGCAGAACCAAGGATCAAATGGTGGAAGTTGGAAAAGGAAAACTATAAGGTGGAGTTCAGGGAGGAATTAAGACAGGCACTGGGTGGCAGTGAAAAGTTACCAGTGAGCTGGACATCTACAGCAGAAGTGGTAAGGGAGAAAGCTAGAAAGGTGCTTGGTGTGACATCAGGACAGAGGAAGGAGGACAAGGAAACCTGGTGGTGGAATGAAGAAGTACAGGAGAGTATACAGAGGAAGAGGCTGGCGAAGAAGAAGTGGGATAGACAAAGAGATGAAGAATGTGGACAGGAGTACAAGGAGATGAGGCGTAGGGCGAAGAGAGAGGTGGCAAAGGCTAAAGAAAAGGCTTATGGTGAATTGTATAAGAGGTTGGACACTAAGGAGGGAGAAAAGGACCTGTACCGATTAGCTAGGCAGAGGGTCCGAGCTGGGAAAGATGTGCAGCAGGTTAGGGTGATAAAGGATAGCAATGGAAACGTACTCACAAGCGAGGAGAGTGTGTTGAGCAGATGGAAAGAATACTTTGAGGGGTTGATGAATGAAGAGAACGAGAGAGAGAGAAGATTGGATGATGTAGGGATTATGAATAGGGGAGTGCAATGGATTAGCAAGGAGGAAGTTAGGACAGCTATGAAGAGGATGAAGAATGGAAAGACTGTTGGCCCAGATGACATACCTGTGGAAGCATGGAAGTGTTTAGGAGAGATGGCAGTGGAGTTTTTAACCAGATTGTTTAATGGAATTTTGGAAAGTGAGACTATGCCTGGGGAGTGGAGAAGAAGTGTACTGGTACCAATTTTTAAGAATAAGGGTGATGTGCAGAGCTGTAGTAACTACAGAGGGATAAAACTGATCAGCCATAGCATGAAGTTATGGGAAAGAGTAGTGGAAGCTAGGTTAAGAAGGGAGGTGACGATTAGTGAGCAGCAGTATGGCTTCATGCCGAGAAGGAGTACTACAGATGCGATGTTTGCTCTGAGGGTGTTGATGGAGAAGTACCGAGAAGGTAAGAAGGAGTTGCATTGTGTCTTCGTGGACTTAGAGAAAGCATATGACAGGGTACCTAGAGAGGAGCTGTGGTATTGTATGAGGAGGTCGGGGGTGCCAGAAAAGTATGTAAGAGTGGTACAGGATATGTACAAGGACAGTGTGACAGTGGTGAGGTCTGCAGTAGGAGTGACGGATGCTTTCAGGGTGGGGGTAGGATTGCATCAAGGATCAGCTTTGAGTCCTTTCTTATTTGCAATGGTAATGGACAGGTTGACAGATGAGATCAGACAGGAGTCACTGTGGACTATGATGTTTGCGGATGACATTGTGATCTGTAGTGAGAGTAGGGAGCAGGTTGAGGAGACCCTGGAGAGGTGGAGATATGCTCTAGAGAGAAGAGGAATGAAGGTCAGTAGGACTAAGACAGAATACATGTGCATAAATGAGAGGGAGGACAGAGGAATGGTGAGGATGCAGGGAATAGAGTTGGCGAAGGTGGGGGAATTTAAATACTTAGGATCAACAGTCCAGAGCAATGGGGAGTGTGGAAGAGAGGTGAAGAAGAGAGTGCAGGCAGGGTGGAGTGGGTGGAGAAGAGTGTCAGGAGTGATTTGTGATAGAAGGGTACCAGCAAGAGTGAAAGGGAAGATCTACAAGATGGTAGTGAGACCAGCTATGCTTTATGGGTTGGAGACAGTGGCACTGACCAAAAGACAGGAGGCAAAGCTGGAGGTGGCAGAGTTAAAGATGTTAAGATGTGCATTGGGTGTGGCGAAGATGGACAGGATTAGAAATGAGTATATTAGAGGGGCAGCACAGGTTAGACGGTTTGGAGACAAAGTCAGAGAGGCGAGATTGCGTTGGTTTGGACATGTGCACAGGAGAGATTCTGACTGTATCGGGAGAAGGATGCTAGGGATGGAGCTGCCAGGCAAGAGGAAGAGAGGAAGGCCTAAGAGGAGATTTATGGATGTGGTGAAGGAGGACATGCAGGTGGTGGGTGCGACGGAGAAAGATGCAGAGGACAGGAGGAAGTGGAAGCATTTGATCCGCTGTGGCGATTCCTAACGGGAGCGGCCGGAAGAAGAAGAAGAAGATAAATACATTATAGATAATACATAAAGTACAAGCGTTGTGTACGAAATTAATAGAACTCAAAATGGGAACTAAGCTTAAATGCAGTTTTTTGTTTTGTTCGCAAATCTGGCTTTTATATACTTTTCCTATCGTTTTTATCTACCTTTGGATGTTGTTAACGCCTCCGTTAACTTAGCATTTCAGAAAACTAAGGGTAGGGACAGTAAACCCCTGCACGAAACCGATTTCCTTCCTGGCACTTTAAAAATCACTTCTTTTCAAATGTCACCAAATGTTCCTCACACATTCAGATCGCAAAACACTGAAACCATTCTTTTTACAGATTTCTTAATGTCTTTGTGCACCTTTGAAACAGTTAGCTCCACCGCTAAGCTAGTGCCTCAGAAAAGAAGAGGTACAATGGCCTGGAAGAACAGTGTACTTCCGGTATGGCAAGCATAGCTCCAGTGACGCCCTCTGGTGGACGTATCGTAACTGCGCTGCTTTTCCATTAACAAAATATTCCTCAAGTGACCCCCCTCCACCACCACATTCATTTAACTCAAAATGAACTGCTTTAAAATTCGTTTCCCGTTGTCAAATGAATTTTGTGTAACTGTGAAATAATTCTGTTTATGTTTTAACTTCATTTCTGTTTGTTTCGTTCAACTGCTGATTTCAGTTACATGTTGGCTCTGTCCCTGCTATAAAATGGCCCGGGGGCCTTCGTTGCTGTTTGCGTCGCACATGGTAGTGGCAGAACATTGTTGGTAATTTTTCATTTGCTTGGAAAATGTGATGTCTTTGTATGTTTTGATTTTCATAACCAGTCAATATTGGAGTTTTCAAATCTTGAAATGTATACAACGGCAGAGGATTATTCTTCTATTTTTATAATCTCTTGTATTTCAGCTCCTCTTTTGGTTTAGTTTTTGTTTCATTTTGCCTCTACAGGCTGTTATTGTAAATGGGCGTTAAATCTACATTCTGAAGACACCTGTGGTGGAATTTGTCTGGCTTTCAAGTTTTATGTTTGGTGCTGGTGTTTTACATGCCTTATCCAATTTAAGGGAACCCTTTTATCTGGTTTACTGGTCTGTTGTGCTGTTACCCTGCAGCTGCCTTACGTACCGTCTTTAAGTCTTGAAGTTGCTACCTGTTACTTGGTGAACTTATTCCAAGCTGGACCAGCACTGACAACTATTTTAACAGCTGAACATGCGTAGAAACAGGAGTGAATGTTTGTGACCAAACTATAAGATTGGCTGAAGGAAATGGGATTTACATCCAGAAAAGCCAAATGTAAACACCTAAAGAGATGAAAACAAGGTTACAGCGGGCTAAAGTCATGGACTGTGGATGACTGGATGAAAGTGATATTCAGTGATGAATCACAAATCTGCATTGGCCAAGGAGATGATGCTAGAACTTTTGTTTGGTGCCGTTCCAATGAAACATGTAAAGATGACTGCCTGAAGAAAACAAGCAAATTTCCAGTCATTGATGTAGGGTTGCATGTCAGGTAAAGGACCAGGGGAGATGGCAGTCATTACTTCTACAGTGAATACACAGGTATACATTGAAGTTTTGGACACTTCATTCCATCAATCAAAAGTAGGTTTGAAGTAATTTTTCAGGATGATAATCCATCTTGCCACAGAGCATTAAAATGTTTCTTCAGGAAAAGCATATCAACTCAGTGACATGGCCAGCAAACCATCTAGATCTCAATCCAATTAAATTTTTGGTGGAAATTGGGGGGGGGTCCATGACAACACTCCATCCTGCAAAGCTGATCTGTCAACTGCTATACGAGGAAGTTGCAACCTGAGTGAAGAACATTGTTTTTCATTAGTGAAGTCCATGCCTCAGAGTTCAAGCTGTCATGAAAAGCCAGACGTGCAATAAAATAATTATTTTTTTGGGTCATGATTCCATAATTTTTTTTGTCTATTTGCTATTTGATCTGAAAAAAATATGCCATTACTTTCATTTATTTTTTTTATGGTATGTTCTACAAAGCTAGAATGTTCAGCTGTTTTGTGATATCTGATTTTTTGCTGAATGAACATCCTTCAAGAGTAGTGATTCTATATTTTTTGCCTGGGGTTAAGTTAGGGAAGGAATTTTGGCTTTGTCACACAATTGTTTTGGTTGTGCAGGCAACATCATGTTTACCTCCCAGGTTTTAACATGTTCCCTTTGCTTCAGGTGTATCTTCATCTGACCGGTGTGTGGATGCGTCTGCAAGGGATGTCCAAGTGTGTGGCGGAGGTGCAGATGGACTAAGACTCCTGTTTTAATTTTGTGATAAAAAAATGTCTTTCTACAGTAGATAAATTATATTTGGCAGTTTGTTGCCACCTTGTGGGTCAAGTGTGCCACTGCAGGTGGCTTTGGATTTTCTGCTATGGAGTGTAGAAATGGGGCAGGGGTCTGTAAACAATAATATGAGTAACGCAAAAGTTCTATTTTCAAACCTAAACCGACTTTTAAACCCAGTTCACTCAATGGAACATCTCCCAAAAATTACCAGAGAAACCCATCAGGATTTTGCCCTTTTTTTTTAGTTTCACAGCTGAAACCTGCCACCTGTCCCCTCCACCCAATCCCAACAAATTTTTTTAAAACAGTTTCTGATGCTCTTATTGACAGTATTCTTGAGATAGTGAACTCATCACTACAACTGGGGGTTTTCCCTGAACGTCTAAAAACTGCAGTTGTGAAGGCCCTACTCAAAAAAAAGAATCTTGACTCCTCAGTCCTCAGTAATTTTAGACCAATATCTAACCTCCCTTTCTTAAGCAAAATTATTGAAAAGGCAGTAATCATAAACTTAATAATTTCCTCACTCAACATTCTCTTTTAGACCAATTTCAGTCAGGTTTCAGAATAAACCATAGTACAGAGACTGCGCTGGTTAAAGTAATAAATGATCTGCGGGTGAATATAGATAGAGGTTTTATTTCTGTACTTGTCCTATTAGATCTTAGTGCGGCCTTTGATACTGTAGATCATGGTATTCTTATTAATATCCTTAGACAGTGGGTGGGCCTCTCCGGTAGTGTCTTAAAGTGGTTACAGTCGTACCTAACAAATAGAAAATTTTTTGTGTGCTGTGGTGATTACAACTCAGATGTTCATGACATTGAATATGGTGTTCCACAAGGATCCTTTCTGGGTCCACTGCTTTTTTCAATCTATATGCTCCCCTTAGGTCAAGTTATCTCAAAACATAATGTGAGTTACCACAGTTATGCAGATGATACAAAGGTCTACCTATCTATAGCCCCTGATGACCCAGACGTGCTTGACTCTCTGATTTAGTGCCTCAGTGGTATTTCAGACTGGATGTGTGATGACTATCTGAAATTAAATAAGGAAAAAACTGAAATCATAGCGATCGGTAAACAGGGGTGTAGTGAAGCTGTTGCAAGCAAACTTGATCCCTTCGGTTTTAAAATCAAGACAGAGGTAAAAAATTTAGGGGTCATCATTGACTCTACCCTAACGTTTCAATCACAAATTGCCCAGATAACAAGGACTGCTTTTTCATCTAAGAAACATAGCAAAAGTTAGACCCCTCATAACTTTTAAAAATGCCAAAAAATTAGTTCACGCCTTCGTGTTTAGTAGGCTGGACTACTGTAATGCTCTCCCAACTGGACTGCCCAAAAAAGAATAAATCATCTGCAACTAGTGCAAAATGCTGCAGCTAGGATCTTAACTAGAACAAGAAAATCGGAGCACATCTCACCAGTGTTAGAATCTTTACACTGGCTACCCATACCTTTTAGAATTGACTTCAGAATACATCTAATCGTTTATAAGGCCTTAAACAATCTTGCCCCATCATATATAATGGACTGCCTATCCCCTTACAACCCGTGTCGTAACCTAAGATCCTCAAACGGAAGTCTGCTGAAAATTCCAAGAGCTAAGCTTTAAAGAAGTGGGGAGACAGGTTTTTGCTGTTATGCGCCTAAGCTATGGAACAATCTACCCATTAAGATCTGTCAGGTTAGTACTGTGGCACACTTTAAGAAACTGTTAAAAACCCATTTTTTTAATGTGGCCTTTGCTCTACCTCTATTATAATGCTTGCCTAATTACATTGGATGGACTTGTTACTGTCAGATTTGTTCAGGGACTCAAGCTAATCTCTGCTGTCTCTCTTTCTGGTTCATCTGTAGTGGTGTTCTACACCACCACTACCCATTCTAAGCAACAAGAAGCCCCCTCAATCGATGGTATGAAGGCAGATGTCCCAGATCTCCATGGCACCCTCTTCAATGGCAGAACCACAAAAGACTGTTTTAGAAATCCCTCTATTAGATAGAATGCCCAGTGGGGGCTGGGCAGTCTTTTGGCTTTGGAACCCCTGTTGTCTCTTTCACCTTGTCAAGCATGGTGAGCTACAGATTACTGTATGAAAATGTGCTATACAAATAAATGTTGGTGTTGCTGTTGCATTCAGGAGTTAATCTTGTAATTTCTATTTTTATAGATGTTCTTTCTTTGCAGGTGCCATTTACTGGCTGTTTTGTCTCTTTGTAGTCTACTTTTTTGTTGCACTGGACTGGCAACAATTTTCAGTATCCTTGATGGTCAGGTTTCATGGTGTCTCTGTTTGTTAATCCACATTGTGAGTGGACAGGTAGAGTCTTCACAAGGTCGCCAGCTGTACAAAAGCATCGCGCTGGTCATTGGAGGCACGGGTTGCTGGGATGTGATATTATGGATTCCGTGAAGTGTTTTCTCTACCCCTGCTCAGTCTATTGCGTTGTTGTCATTGTTTTATTTATTTATTTTTTTAAATTGATTCTTGAGACTTGGTTAGTACTGTGTAAATGCCTCACTGATACGCATATGCCCTTTCTGGAGGAGGAGATACCTTTTGTGTGGTGCACTTTAATACTTATGGTTTTAATTGTGATTTATAGTTAACTTGTGCAAGTTCATGGGGAAAGTGTGTATCGACTGTAACCTCCACCCAGTGAGAGCTTTCTCAAGTGAAGTCATCTTAATTACAAGTATTTTTGTACTTAGGAGGAAGTCTTTTGCCAGCCACACTGTGGTCTTAGGCATTCGGCTTGGGCAAAATTACTATAGTCAGAATGGGTTACTATAGTTAGAATGGGTTGTATTCAGTTCACATAGACATGCACTGTACAGTATATCTCAGTAAGGGTCTTGGGAACTTCTCTAATGTCAGCCTCAACAAACAGCCTTTCAAGAACAGTGGCTGAGATACAACAAAAGATTGGAATCTGACTCATGAAGGAGAGGCTCCTTGATCATTTCATATGTGAGATCATCTTTATGGCCAGATTCTTGTCACTGAACTTCTTCCTGAAGTACTGCTCCTTCTGAGAATCGCTGAACCCTCGTATCTCTGTCACCTGGTGGACATACTGAGGAGGGATCTGACTGGCAGCTGCTGGCCGGGAAGTTATCCAGATGAGAGTAGAAGGAAAGAGATTCCCCTTAATAAGGCTGGTCAACAACACATCTCTGTAAAATCTGTGCAGATCTCATTCTTAAAATCTAAAGCAAGGTGACACTCATCCAGACCATCAAACAGGAACAAGATTTTGGAATATAAAAGCTGACTGAGTCCAAAGGCTTTAAGCTCATGGAAAAAGTAGTGAAGCAGTTATAACGCTGAATTCTTTTACCAAATTCAGGTCTCAAAAAGCAAGAGGAAATATGAAATGAATGTCTTGATTTGCTTTTCCTTCTGCCTAGTCAACAATGGTTTGTACAGACACTGTCAGAACAGTTCTTATATGTTTCTTTCCCATGTAAGGGTGTAAAAATTCCATTCCATTCTATCCTACTTTCCTGAATAAATAGTTTCTTGAGAGCCCTCTCAATGTGTCTCTCCATGTTCATCACTGATCCCACCAGAACCACTTTCAGTTATGTAGAGCTCTGTGTAAATATCATTCAGAAGGGCTAGGTTTCGTTGGCTAGCTATTCTTTCACATAGACACTCAAATTTCCTCTTCAGATGGGATTTCAGTTTCTGCTGACATGTCATCAGGAGTCCATCTGAAAAAACAAATCAGAGGACAGGAGAACATTTTTACTAACATTTCATTCAGATATTTAGCTTGTACCTAACATGGGTTGGACTTTTTGAAAAATAAGCTGGTTTAAATGTGTTTTCCATCACCATCCCACTCACATTTAGCAAAGTTAACACAATTTAAATGACAAGATGACCCAAAGTGGTTGACCACATAATAAGAGTAGCTTATTGAATATGCAACTACTTTGCTTGTGTTAGTCATAATAAAAAGCTCAGTTAAGCAACTGTGATAGCATCTACACTGCATTAGAGCCTCACAGTTTGCTTTAAAGATGTGTTGCTGAATGTCCAGTAGTGTTGTAGCACAAAACTTTTTTTTTGTATTATTAAGATGCTTAGAGCGTTGCTTTTTTGTGGCGACTTCCGGAACTCAGTCAATAAAACTGATGTTGAGCACTGTATCCTCGTGCCCACTTCTCCGCCTGCATGGCGCTGCCTTATGAGGTGTTTTGTCAAACCCCACAGTCTGTTCCCAGATCAAACTGGTGAGGTGACAGGAACTCAGAAGAAATGTTTTCAGTTTTTCTTTCATGCACTTTGTGGTTTCTTTTTGACATCACCCACCCAAGTTTCAGAGGAGAAGGAGGTAGAAGAACAAGGACGGATGTCAGGTGTCAATCAAAGCGCCTTCATCTGTACTTTAGTTGGGTTTAAGTGAAGCTGGGCAAACACAGCAGGACGCTTCACAGTCAAAAGTTTTAACAGCTGAATCTCACCAATAGAAGTCCATCACTGTTGAATAGACTTAATTTTGGATGATGACAGAATTAAAAGAGACTTTAACACTGACACACAACACGAATACTGCCTCAATTTCTCTTCTTCTGAAGAACAATAAAGATGCCCCTTTACTCATTAAAATGGATATTAAAATTATTTGTAAGACTATAGCAACCAAGCCCGAAAAAATGGCCCCATTCATGATACATCCAGATCAGACCATCTTTACCAGGAACAGACATTCCTCATACAACACTCAAGGGCTGTTTAATTTAATATGCTGTAGCAAGAAGATTCTGAAGTCAGGAATTCAGGAAATTGCTCATTTATTGTATTTTGTGATACATGCCAGCAAACAAGTTTTTAGAAAGATAACAAACAGTACAAACACCAAATTAACATTCTTCACTCTAGGAATCCAAATTCCCCACAGGGTCACCCTGTCCCCTGGAGTCCTTGTCCACAGTGCGCTCTCTAGCCCCATTTCCCAGAATACACCACTTCACAAAGATAGGATGTTGGAAATGGATGATTTTCAGTGCTTTTGTCGCAATCTCAGGATATCCTGCCTTGATTTTAATGGATTTTTTCAAAATAAAACACCCTGCAATCTCCTATAGTCAATAAAATGGAAATAAAATGAAAAGTTTTTTATTCTTTGTGCAGCCTGGTGGTTGGGGACTGCTGATCTAAAGGGTTGAGTATGTCTGTGGAAGGCCTAGTCAGTATTGCCCTTTCACAGTTCTGAACCACTGCCAGTATCAGTTTTATTGGTCCCTCCACCTGTGCGGAAATGCAAAGTGAATCTCTTCTAAAGCCTGAACCAGTTAGTATTGTTAAGGAACAATGGATTATTGTGAGAAATTACCTACAACACAGTAACACACATAATAAGCAAGAACAGCCAGTCAACAAACAGACTAACAGAGAACTATGCACAACTGACATTTTAACAACTGTTTACATCTCCGGCACCGCTGTTACAATACATATCAACATATCAACAATTACAATAAATCATTGTTTCAGTGGTTGCAGAAAAGGCTTTTCATGAGTTATCTGGACATTTTTATTTGCCACACATGGGAAATTTAGCTTTGGCAAATCATTCACCCATTGGATTACAATTCTTTGTAACTCACCTAGGGCCACTGTCACTTGAATGGACTTAACCTCATAAAGTTTCACATTCCACAGGGGCAAGAGGCAAGGATGTCCACACTCCCCCTCTCTGTTTGCTATTTTTTTATTTCTTCACTGTAAAAACATCACATCTTAAAGAAATAATAAGCTAACACAACTTAAATAAAACAGAAAATTTGTGTCACTTATATGGATGAATTACTGCTAACTCAAAAATAAACTGTCAGGACATTTTGAGTAAGATATGTGTTTTTGCTTATTTTGAGTACATTAAATAAATGCAAATATGCTGCACTTGCTCTATTGTTTTAAACTGAATTTATTACTGGTTTTTACAACCAAAATATTAATGACTTTTTTGGATTGTTATTCACGACTGTTGTTTCACCAGTCTGTTCACTCACAGAGGACCATTCCAGAAACCTACATCTTATCTTTTGGTGCTGAGGTGAGTTCTGGATTCAAATAAAGTTGTGACCAGTGGTTTAAGATGTCATTCACTACTGTTTGACAGAAGTTTCTACATCTAATTTGAACAAAGACAGTAGGAGGAATGAAGTGGGCAGGGCCTCCAGTCAGTGGCCATTCAGTGTCATATAGGGAGTGGAAAAACACTCCTGGTTACTCTGTTCTGCTCTTGCTCTTCAGCCTGGGTTGTGGCTTTTGTTTTATCTGCAACTATTTCAGCATCTGCTGCCTTCACCACAAGCCTCATGTATGAGTTTACTGCTCAGTTCAGGTCTATTCGTGCAGAAGGAAAGGAGCTGTTTGCATCAGGTTTCAGAACAGAACTGTGAGCAGAAACCAGAGTGAGGGGGCTGCACTGAAGGGCTTGGATCTCCTGATGTTCACTTGTATGTACATCTGTAGACACTTTTCTCTAGCCATGAGGTGACTGAGAGTGCAGTGAATCTTGAGGGAGAGATTATTATCTATAACCCCAACTCGGAAAAAGTTGGGACAAAAAAATCTGCAGTTTTGTGGGACAGATTTTTATTTATCTTAGGTGCGTCTACCTGTCTGGTTTATGTATAAATGATGAATGGATCACAAAAATATTATTTTTTAACATGACCCACCAGCATGTCCTTCCAGCTTTAACAACTCTTCACTTGATGTCCTCTAAAGTTATTTTATTAAGCCATGTTGCACCTCAAAACATACTTTTGTGTGGGGAGCAGCTAACTATCCTTGTGGGATTTTTAAAAAAATTTTTTAAATTTTTTTATAAGGCAAGACAACTCAGACTCACACTTGAATGTTTTCTCAATTACTGGACTCTGACCCATTTATTCTCTTTCTAGCATCATTATTTCCAGTATGCCCAAGAAACAGATCTTGAACAGAACTTTATCAGATCCTTAGATGTACATACCTTTGTTGACCAGAAGTCACGGTCTGTTTATACTGATGGAGAGAATGATTAAACATACTGTAAAGAATAAAAAGAAAACATTATGTTGACATGATTATGCTTTACACTCTGCCCTACCATCTCTGCCCTTGAGCTCAGCTTGTGCTTCATTTTTGGGGATATTTTTACGGCCACCATCTTGCTATATACATCATATTTTGGTATAAACAAATAGCTTTTTAATATTATGGTTTGCTGATACTTTGTCTTAGGGTCTTTAACAGTAGCAGCAAGCTGGAGAAACATGGCTTTGCAGTTAGTGTTTCAGCTGTCACCATTTTAGCAGCCATTGTCCTCACTATGAACTTCACGTATAAGTGTGCCTCCTCCTCAGTTGAGGTCTATGTATGTAAAACCCCCTGCTGAGTGTGTCTCCATCACAGCAGATGACCTGGGACAGGAGAGAGTAAACAGTTTGCATCAGGTCTCTGTGATGTACAGAACAGAACTGTGTGCATAAAACGGAGTGCAGAGGGGCTCAGAGTTCCTGATATTAACTTAAAGTGCTTCTGCCAGGAGGAAAATCTATTTAACTGAATGGTTGATTAATTTAATCATTGATTATTTATTCTACCCATCAACCTATTAATATATTCCTTTTACTTATGGCCCCTTATTATAAGCTTCAGATTCATATCAAACACAGTGCTAAGAAAAAGGACTAACACTTCAAAGGGGATCCCACTACCTGAACTTCATCCTAAGCCCCGTTTTACCTTATACTAGCCTGCAAACACCACAGCAACCCCACAGTCAACCCACAGCAAGCCTATCTAGCCACTATGCAATGGCTTGTATCTCCTTACCACCTCAATCACCTACACCTACAACCCCACACATGGTATTGCAAAGTAATGGTGCAGTATCTCATCAGAGTTATCAAGTGGGCACCTCCCTTCACAGGTGTTTCGTAGAGTTAGGAGCACGACATTTCCAGAAGGCTCAATCACAGTTCTGGCATCCCAGAACTGCTCCCCTCCACAACTGTGCACACCACTGTGCTACCCAACAACACAACACAACGCAACGCAACACAATGCAACACAACACAACGCAACGCAACACATGCTATATGCCTAAGCACCCCCCTAACAACTTTGCACACTAACTGCCCATTCTGCTACTCACTACCTTCTTTCTAACTCCATTAAACCCACCCATAACTTTGCTATACCTATGCTACATTGTGCATTACCCGCATTAACCCTGCCACCTGCTAACTGTTAACTGCTACTGCTTAAACAGTGAAACCCTACCATAGTTCACAGCTTCTCCTCCTCCACCAACACTGGTCCTTTTCCTCCATATCCACAGACTTCTCTGCTCCACAGCCTCCATCATCTCCCTCACTGCCTGCTGCAGGTTCTGTCCTCAGATTCTGAGTTCACGAAACAGCCCAGTTGTTGACCGGGCTATAAAGCTACGACACTCCACTTCTACCGGCTTCACTCTCATGCTCCATCCCCACCCCTCTACCTTAGCCACAAACTCACTATACCTAAGTTTCTTTCTCTCATATGTGTCTTCAATTAGATCCTCCCACGGGACTGTCACTTTAATGAAATACACTATATGCCAGTTTACTGACCACAGTACAACATCAGGTCTCAAGTTTATAATAACTATTTCCTGGGACACAACCAATTTTTCTCCCAAGTCGACCTACATTTCCTAGTTTCTAATTCCCCTTATCTTACCTGTCTCCTGTCTATCTAAGCATTTCCTAATTTCCTCCTCTTCCCTAATAAATTCAATCATTAAATTTCCAGTCTCACATCCTGACCTTACCTGAACTCTCCACCTCTCAATGGCTAGGCACTTCAACACCTGATTGTGCCTCCATGTGTACCTACCCAGCGACAAGCTAACCGTACAGCCTGATAATACATGTTTTACTGTCCCTACCTCCAAACACAGAGGACAGGCTGGGTTGTCACCCACCCACTGGTTAAGGTTCTGAAACAATTGTAGCACATCGTAAAAAGCTCCTAGGAGAAACTTTATCCGATTTGCATCCATACTCCAGAGATCACTCCAACTCAGCCTCCTCTTCTTGACTCCCTCCCAATTTACCCACTGTCCCTGCTTCCCTTGTGAGACTGCCCTAGTACTCCTCCCTGTTTCTTCTTGATGACACACCTGCTCTATAACCAACTTCCTCTTCTCCACAAGGCCTGCCTTACTCCACATCGGGTCTCCTATCCGCAATCCCAGTCTTCTTCTTTCTTGTTTGGCCCTCCCAACCATCTCTACCTGCCTCAAATCTGCTTTGGCCTCCTGTACTGCCTGCCTCGCATCCTACTTCTTTCTTGTCACTAGCCTGGGTACCAGCCCCCTTTATAACTGCATCCTTACTACCTGACAGCTGCAACTCTAACCTCACCTTTGCGCACTTAAACTCCTATATTAAACTTGATAGTGGCAACTGCAGAATTCCCTACCCATATACAGCGACACTACTTAGACACAGAGGAACCCCCAGCCACTTTCTAATGTAAGAACTAATCAGCCTCTCCAGTTTCCCTACCTTTGTGACTGATACTTCATACATTGTTAGCAGCCACCCTTGTGAATAGGCCAAACTGTAAGCATCACAGCTTCAGCTTTCCAGGCAGCCCTGACCTCTCTATTTTGTCTAACCCATGTACAATACTTCTCTTAAGCTGCTCCACCTATTCCACATCAGTTAACTCCCTAGCATACCACCTCCCTAAACTTTTCACTGGCTTTTCCAACACTGATGGAATCTCCTCACTATGTACTAAAAAAACCAACCTTCCCTAACTTTACCGGTGAAATGCTATGGGACTTTGCTGGCTTAATCTTTAAAAATTTTCATCAAATTTTCATCTAACTTCCCTAACAGCATTAGAAGAGCCTGATTTGACATAGAGATCAATGGATGGCAGAATGTGAATAAATGTTTGAACAATTATTTTGAACCATTAACAGGAGGCAAGGCTAACTATAATGCTGAGAGACTCGTTCCTTTGAAAAATATCCACCAAGGCTTTTCTCTGTTCTCCTCCGTCAGCCCTCTTTCTAAGCAGCTTGAACTGCCAGAGCGAACAGAGAAGAATTTCACAGCACGTGGCTCAAAAAACAAAAATCCTCATTAATTCTGTGGGAGAACAAAACACAAATATGGATTCCCTCAAAGGTTTTGCAATTAGACACAGTGCAATGGTAATGAAGGGCTGCGTTGTTTTCTCCAGTGAAGGACCTCAGTGCACAAAGGGTTGCCCACCAGCAGACAGGTGGATGACCTGCTCCTCTGGCAGAACAAGATACTCATCGATCAAGTGCCAAACTGGCCACCTCATTAGCATCCCTTTCTCGGCATGCTGTCAGCAATACAGCCCCATCTATTAGCATTAGCGCTTAACCCAATCTGTGACTCTCAGCAATCTGCTTATTGCACTCTGTGGACCGTATAATTGACATTTTAAAAACATCTGTCAAGTCCTCCTTACATCCAGTCATAGTCAATTTTGTGTTTCAGGACCTCCCAGCTTTTATTTTAAAAACAACAATGTGCAACTGCATGTATGTATGTCACTGCATTGAACAAGAAGATTTGGATAATGAATGAATGAATGAATGAATGAATGAATGAATGAATGAATAATTTGTTTAATTCATTTAAAATTAATTACTAAATTCACAAAATTGTCAGAGCCAAACTGCAGTTGGTTCTTCAGACTGCTGGGTAATGTTTGTGGACCACAGTTAAAAATACTTATATAGTCATCAAACTTGTTTTCATTTTCTTTAAAATAGAAGAACTTTTTTTGGTTCTAACTAGTTAGTGTTGGAGCAGACAAGTTCATAATAAAAATACCGATTGGAAAAATATGTGTAAGTAAAGTTGTAATCCAGTCAGCTTTGATAACTTTCAAGGGGTCTGAGTACTTTTGCAAGGTGTTGTAATTTCCCAGGTCAGATCAAAGAAAGTCTTCATATACATTCATATCCTCAGTGTACAGCACGCAATATGCTCTGCTACTAGGCTTCCATTCAAATGTGAGTATTCAGTATGTGTCACATGAATGTCCATGTTGGGTGGTGACGCCCTGAGGTCCTCCACACATGCGGCAATATCCACATTAAACTGAATCTTGGTGTAGTCCCAGTCCTGCATATGCTGCTGGCAGTACCACGATGAAACAGAGAGCAGCTCCCACTCCCCATTGTTCATGAATTCCTGCATGTCATTGGTGATCTCCTCAGGGCTCTTCCATAGGGCCAGGTCCACTTTGTCCACTGGGTCAGAGTGAAAGAGAAGAGCAGGTACTCAGCAGAACCAACATATCTCTTTTGGTAGGAGTTTTCAGATCAAATAGATGTTTTAGTTTGTGAAAAGTTCATCAGTCCCGTGTTGGGAAGGTGCAACTGTTGGAAGTACTTCTAAATAATTATGTTCAGTGAATTTTGCCATATAATAACTGATGTGAAAAGCAGCATATTAGAACCCAATATCACTATCTATGACAGAGAAAACATTGATTTCCAGTGTCTTCTATGTATAACTTCAAGCGCAAGAGAACAAAAAGAGCCAAATGTAATCCTAAAGAGTCTGTGCACTGAAAGAAACAGGGTAAAAAGAAACCAAGAAGGAACTAAAAGCCTTTGCAGGATCTTTTTATTCAATTTTTTCTGTGTGCAGGTTTTTCACTGGTATTCTTCAGTTATGAATTCTACACATTTCTTTCCATGTTAAAACCCAGTCAGCATATCACAGGCGGAAATACAGATGTTAATAACCCAGGTTAGATAAGTCCGTCTTCAAGTAATATATACTGTAAGGCATATGTTCTCCTGCATGTACAATTTGTCTTAGACCTCCTTTTTTGTGATGAATTTTTAAAGCAGTAAAGGTGCATAACATACTTCATAAGACAGCTTTGCATTGCATATGAAGTCAGACTTGTCTAAAACAGAACATAACATACATGACCATTTGCTAAAAATTGCTGATTTATCTCATTGCTGTGTTTTTTATGTGAAAAAGATACAGTCCATCATGAACAATGATTCACATCCTCTAAATGATCACATTGAGCTTTTTTTTACCCGCAGGGTTGCTGAACTTAGTTGCACAAAGAAGTGTTTCTGGGGGATCCTTCATACCAGCAGCCATCCATATTCATGATGCCACACAGGGACCCATCAATAACTAGGCTGCATTCTGTTATTTATTGGTTATTTATTTTGGTTTTGCTATTTATTTATTGTTGTGTGTGTTTTTAGTGTCTAGTGTTTGTACTTATTGTGAGAGCATCAGAATCCAGAATCATTTCAGGTGATTTATAGAAAATCATAACAACATGTCATATTCATCCACAAGCAGCTGAAAACCACCTGCCTGAGCCAGTATATTTCATAATTTAAACATTTGATTGACATTTTTTTTTACAATGTTAATGTAATTACAACAATTTATCAATTTATTTAGCTGTGTAACTTTTAATGGACTTATTTAGGGTAAGTACTTTGCTCAAGAGTTTAAAAGCAGGGAGATGGGATTCAAACCTGTGCCTCTGAATACAAAGCAGCAGTTGTAACCACTAGAGTATCTGCTTCCTCATGCATTGCATAGCTGACATAATTTAATGATTGTCATTGACAAATCACGCTAATAAGGTTCATGCCTGATATTTATGCTGACAGCAACAAATATTACCGTTTCACTTTTGTCATACATGAAGTTCAATGTGGAAAAAAGACATCTAAGCCACTATTTCATACATTAACCTCCTACGCAAAGGTAGTAATAAGCCGTTTTATCTGTTTGAACATTCACTCCATTTATAGCTTTCTGATGAGTGAAATTGTCATTGCATCAGGCAGAGGACACTGACATCCTTATGCTTCATAGATCAGAATGACAGCAGTAGATATTGGACCTGTTCACACTGTGTCCTCTTTCATTCTGAAGGTTATTTGTCACTTCCCTGCTCCTGCTGTAGCACCATTGGTCAAGGCAGTTATCCTGAATTGATACAGTAAGACTACCGTGGCATTCAAATGAGTAAATCAGTGAAAAATATTTTATCTAACACCATAATTCAGCCTGAACAAATGTTTCACATAAGTAAAAGATTAATAACAATAAAATGTCAAGTAGCACTAATAATTCCCAATAACTGTGAAGGCATGAAGTGTCCACCTAGTACGTGCATTTCAGTGCCTGTTCCTACAACACAGGTAGCAGAGTTTGCTCTGTGGTGGGAGGCGGTGAGACAGCAGCCTAAAAAGACTGTGAGAGCGTCCTACCTGAGAGCATTAGGAGGATGGAAGAGAAGATGGTGAACCTACTGCTCCACTCTGAGCCTCCTCCACTGGAGATCAGGTCTCCTCTCTGTGTCTTTTGTCCATTTTTTATTCTCCTGTTGAAAAACAGGTACTTCTGATCAGGCTGCTGTGACGGTATCCTGTGGCCTCACTGCTGCTTTTTCGCTGAGGTATTCTTTGTTTCTCCTTGTAGAAGCAACAAATGGACAGCAGCATCCAACTTTATTGCCCTCAGGTGTAGAATTTCCATTAGATCTGTAAGATGAGACTAATAGCAGGAGATGGGATGTCTCCTGTGAATGTAATGATTTGCTGCATCTCCATTCAGCACAATAACCAAAATCATCTCTTAAATTATAATCATTGCTTTTCGCCTCTTTTTACATTTGTGCACCATGTACGTACATGAGTGTTTACATTGCGTCCCCGTATAGGTGTTTGTTGGGTCAGATCCCACTCCTGCTGTAGTATCCGTGGTCAAGCTACTTAATCTGAATTAATGCAGTAAAAATACCCTGGCATGTGTAAGTCACTTTGGGCAAAGGGTTCAACTCAGTGAAAATGTTATGATGATGATGATGACGATGATGATGATGATGATGATGATTATTATTATTATTATTATTATTATTGTTGTTGTTGTTGTTGATGCTGGTGGTGGTGGTGTTGGTGTTAAAAATAGTAGTTCTCACTAATGTGAATCTATTTTATGAAATTATATATTTTTCTTGTAAATTTTTCAGCTTCTGCGTACAGACCTTTAGGAGCACAAGACATGCAGTAGCATCAGTTTGTTTCGTGATGCATTGTGAAGAAAATGCTAGAAGCAGGGCTAACATCAGGCTAATGCTCTCACCGCATGAATATTCATGACTTTGTCCCTCTGTCCTGGGGTCCCGTTAGCCGTGACACGCGCGCGGGCGTTGCGGGCGCAGCGTGCGCACGCGCGCTTGGCGTGGCGTCCCACCTTCGGCAGTCGGATGGAGTAGCGGGGAGCTGCGCCCTGGAGGGCTGAGGCGGCTTTTGGGCGGAAAAAGCGAGAGACTCCGGCTGCGATGAGGGACGATCAGTTATGCGAAGGCGAGGAGAGCGGCAGTCCGGTGAGAGCGCGCCGTCACACACGAAACACACACCTGGGCAAGTTTGGGCGACAGGCGACAAAAAGTGCCGCGTCGTCCCAAACTCGCAGTGTCCTGACGACCATGTAAAACAGCGACTCTCCTGATCTGCTTGAAGGTGGCTCAGCCACTCGACTGCGAACTGCTATTTGTCATATTTAGCCTAATATTATCACAGCAGTTTATTTATATATTCACCGCCGTGTGTGGTCTTGGTGGCAGATGAGAGTCACCGTCAAAGTGACACCATCTCCCCAACAGCACAGGTACTGGGGCCCGAGAAGCACTTCTGGGCTTCATTAAAGCTCTCTTTGTTTTTCTATCCTGCATAGCTGATCTTCGGAGTGACATCTTTGAAACTTTCCCTTCGGCGACACGTGTGCTTTTACTCCAGGACAAAATTAACTCTGTATTTAATCCAGTTATAGATTGTCTGTTTCGATTTCTCGTATGTTATTGAGCTGTGATCTTGTTATGGAGACGTACATGAGTGTTTACATTGCGTCCCCGTATAGGTGTTTGTTGGGTCAGATCCCAATATGATTTTATGCATGCCAGTTACACCTAATCTCCGTCGGGGGTCACAGTGTATATGAACAGAGAGGACAGAACAGAGAGCAGTGTTTTTGCGAGTCAGAGTGCCTGTTGTGTGGTGGTGACTGGAATGAGAAACACAAGCACTATCTCTGCCAGACCTCAAAATAGACCCTGACCAGGAGATGCGGACCCCACCAGCTCTCCATATATGTCTCCCACTGCCAGGCCAGCATGGCTGCCCAACTCTGGGACCAGCTGGGAGGCCAGAACGTTTCCAGCACCTGCTGATGGCTGGACTTTATATAGCTCCTGACACACTTGGCCCTTCTTAACTGCCACAAACAGTTAATGCTTTTGTTGCTGTGATATGCTGATCAAATGTTAATACTTGCATCGAGGAAGTGGCAGACTTCAGAAATTGTTTCACTGAATGCATGTCTTTATTAAACAATCCAGCTGCGAACTGCATGTACAGTATTCAGTCCCATCCTGAGTAGGGCTGTCTGTTTTATATCTGTGTTATGGATGCAATTTAAAACTGTTGTACGACAAGTGTGATCACCACTGATTTAGTTTCCTAAAGCAGTCGCCAAGGTAACTGTGTCATGCTATATTTATTAGGTATAAAATATCTTCTCCAAATAGATTCTGTTACCTTTGCCCCTAAATGACCTCTTGTTTGGAAAACAGTCCAATGTACAGTGTGCAAAAGAAGTACAAAAAGTACTAGGTGTGTTAGATTGATTTTTACATTAAGTATATTAATCATTATCATAATTTTACTTCTGTGTACAAGGAGATCATACAGTTTCCAGCTTTTTTCAAAACTATTCGCTGTAGTATAAATTTAGCAGCAAATGAAGTAGAGGCTCTCAGGAAGCTACAGTAGGTGTTCACTGTGCAGTTACGGTCAGGTCCATAAGTATTTGGACAATGACACAATTTTCGGTATTTTGCCACTGTGCACAACCACAATGAATTTGAAACAAAGCAGTTAAGATGTGATTGAAGTGTAGACTTTCAGCTTTAATTTAAGGGGTTTAACAAAGGTATCACATTAACCATTTAGGAATTACAGCCATTTATATACATTGGCCTCCAGAGGCCCAAAAGGTAATTGGGCAAATGACTGGCAAGCAGTTTTATGGCCAGAAGTGGCATCTTCTGTCATTATTTCATGAAAAATTAAGCAGATAAAAGGTCTGGAGTTGATTCCAGGTGTTGAATTTGAATTTGGTAGCTGTCCATGTGAACTATGCGGTCCATGGGAACTATGCCCGAAGAAGAATTGATGCAAGTGAAGGAGGCCATCATTAGGCTCAAGAACGGAAAGGCTGGATTAGACTTTGCTAGAAAACATCTAAAACATCTGACCAGTTCTAGAACCAGATTCTTTGGACAGATGAAACCAAGATTAACTTGTAAAAGAATGATGGAAAGAAAGGGCTCCCAAAGCACACCACCTCACTTGTCAAACATGGTGGAAACAATGTTATGGCATGGGCATGTATGGGTGCCAATGGAACTGGGTCATTGGCATTTCTTGATGATGTGACTGCTGATAGAAGTAGCAGGATGAATTCTGAAGTATCTAGATTTATACTATCTACTCAGATTCAGCCAAATGCTGCAAAACCCCTTAAATTAAAGCTGAAAGTCTACAGTTCAATCACATCTTAATTGGTTTGTTTCAAATCCACTGTGGTGGTGCACAGAGGCAAACTACTGAAAATTGTGTCATTGTCCTAATACTTATGGACCTGAGTGTAAGTCCTAGCATCACAGTCTGCAATGGTCAAAAGGACATTTATGGAAAAAGCTCCTGGCCCCCCTTTTCCCTCAGAGTGAGCTTTATGGTTAGAAGTTTAAGTCCCAGTTGTGTGGAGATATTTTTTATTGGATTCATCTATCTACAGTAGGACCCTTCTGAGCCACAGAAGATCCAGTTATGATTAAACAAACAGTGTAGATAACCAGTAAAGGATAAGTGCCCAGCCTGCTTTTGTGTTCTTGTATCTGCTGGATGAGATGGCCTGACTATGGAACTCAGATGACACTCAGGTCACACTCGCAGGCTTAGTTAGAGGACTCAAGATGAGTAAATTTAGTTTAAATCTGTTTTGTTTAAAATTTATTCTTCTCAACATGAAAAATAAACACAGGACCAACCTGAATTTTGTAAGAATGATACTTTGTTAGGTGTTCCAGCAAGGAGTCCTGTTACCTTCTATATTGGGCAGATGTGGTCTGTTCCTCAGCTGGTTAAGCAGCAGTACTGACACATTAGTGGAAAATGTTTATACATCAAAGTGTAAAAGAAAAAACAAGACAGCACTAATAACACTGAATTTACAGTGAAGGATGTGCCACCAAGCCCAGCTTATAGCGACCACTTGCTTGATTCTGAGAGAAGGAAAGGAACATAAGTGTTTTGCCAGATCTGGCAACAGGATTTTTTTAAATTCAGTAAATCACTAAATGTTCAACTGCAGATGAAAAAACAAAATTCCCCAGTTTTCATCTATATTTATGTTTGCATCTATGAATGGTGCAGATGCTTTTCTCAGAACAACTCAGTGTAAATGAAAGTGCATTTGACCAACAGACAGGGATATGCAGAAAAAAAACAGTCTTAGTGAAAAGTCAGTCAGGCAAGTACCACCATTTAACCAACATATGTTACACCAGTAACTACATATAGAACTGATAGGAAATGCAGTTTTTATTGAAGCAGCTTATGTAGTGAAAGTGTATGGAGCAAATGGAGATCAAGAGACAGGTGGGTGAGAAAGAGGTACTGCATATACTGAGACTGTTCTTCAAAGTAGATGTCACCTAGACTAAAGGCTTAAACCTGTTAAACTGTTTTATTTTGATTTAATATTTGAAGCTCAGTAGACAATTGGCCAAGTGTGACTAACTGCAGCGGAAAGTGATTGCAAACCACTTGCATTGCTTCCTGGTCACCTATGAGTTGGATTCACCTCGATGCCACAGCTGTGCCGTCACAGTTTTCATATGGATGTGCTTTGCTACAGACCCACACTCTGGTGAAGCAACTGAGAGAGATCACAGGTATCCAGGACCTGCCGATGCTGAGGGCAGCACTGAAGGTGTGTGGAAACACAGAGGTGTGGAATGCAAACCGATGTCCCTGTTGTTGGGTGACCTTGAATGAGCGAAATTGAAGACGAGACTTCCATTTGTTGTTGTCATGTACGGGTGATTGAATCCGGAGATGTATGAATGTATTTAGTCACACCTGTATATGGAGTTTGAACATGGAAAAGGTGCCTATTTTGGAAAATCCATTTGCTCTGTCTTGCTTGTACTAGAACATTTAGCAGCTGCTAAACAACTTCATATTGCTGCTTCCTGGTAATTCTCACTAGCTCAGAACTTCAGAATAACTTTTACATTCAGATTTTTAAATGTACTGTCTCAAAGTTTTTCATGTGTTATTTACATTCTTTAATTCTATTTTATTTTATTGTGATAAAATTGTGTTTTTTATTAAAATTGCCATCTGTGCCATCTACCGATAAGGTCCGGACCCTGTATTCTGTGTCCTCTCTGTGGTACTAGGCTAGCCAGGGAGACATGAGTCACGCCATAGCACTGCTGACCACCCAGGCACCTGAAGAAGAAACGGAACCAATGGATGTTCATAGGAGGGCCTGGAACTCCCAGAAAAGTAGGTGAACTGGTAGAGATAAGAGACCACTCACAGCCTAGGGGAGCACATTTTAGTGGAAGTGGGTGACATTAGGAAAACGCATGAAGATAGAATTTAACAGCTGGTTCCAAATTCAGTTGAATTTAACAGCTATAATCCATTCAGCATGACTATATTGTGTACTTTTTGATTCATCTGAAGCATTAAGGGCCATTTAACATCTGATGCTGCTGTTGCTGGTTGCTCACTGCAAATATGTGTGGTTTCCAAATTTCTCCTCCTTCTCCTTTTTTTCCCCAGGAGTTGTTACGATAGCAACAGAAGGGACTAAAGATGACCTTCAAACAGCCATAGAACTCAGCTTGCAAGAATCCCAAAATGCCCAAGAGGAGGAGAGAGAACTTAACAGGTTGTAGCCTCAATAAATTTCAGTATAAGAAAACCAAATGGGCTCCCATAAATGTGCCAGTGTTTGTATGTTGTCAGTCTAGAGTTAGCAATATTAATTTTATTGATCCCACTTGTTAACCATGACTGACAGAGGCTTCAGTGAGCATTCCTTGATGCTTTCAAGGGTGACCACTATTCACCTGTGCTGCCATGCAGAGCCCTAGTTGCCAGTGTGGAGGAGAACGGTGCACATGGTAAAAGGAAGCGCTGCGAGACACCGGGGGAGAGTGCCAACCCAGCCGACTGGATCCGACAGGACCACTGGCCTGTGGGTGTCCGCAACGTGGGCAACACCTGCTGGTTCAGCGCCGTCATACAGGTGCGCCTCTGTCCCGCTTCTGGTGTCTACTCTGAAAGCAGGTTTGCTTTCCCAGCTCTCCGCCAGGGTGTTGTTACAATGCATTACAGCGCCTGGCTTCTGCGCCCGTGTTTTGTTCTCTCACGGTTGCTGTGGATTATATGCTAGCGTTACTGAATGAGGAGGTGTTACAAATGCTGGAGTTTTGTATTGTTTTATTTAAAATGTCTAAAAAGTCTTCTGCTGATGCATTGCAGTGCCATTAAAGAATGGAACAATAATATTTCGACTAGCATTTTAAGAACTGGAGCACAGAAAACTGTTTTATGGCTTACATGAATTAATTATCATGTGTTTGTGGTACTGCTGCCTTGTAGCACCTGTGTGGAGTTTGCATGTTCTCCTCATGTCTGTGTGGGCTTTCTCCTGCTCCTCTGGTTCTGTCCCACACTTCAAAGATGTGTTACAGATTATTTGGTCACTCTAAATTGCCTTTGGTGTGTACTTGTGGCCACACTGCAATGAACTGACTTCCCATCCAGGGTATACTTTGCTCAGTGATTCTGCTATAGGCTGTGTATCACCATGATCATGACCAGGAGAAATCAGCAAGCAATAATGGATGGATGCATATTTAAAGCTCTAAAATAAAAGAGTCTTATCCCACAACAGCACTAAAGAACTACATGCATATCAAGGTGTTAGTGTATTGCTGTATTACCTCTTGTTTGTCTGTAGACATACACACACTGCACCCACCTTTTCTTTAGTTCCTGCAATATGATCAAGCTGTTTACTGTAATATTAGGTATTAGAAATAACAGTAGGGTGGCAGGAGGTGAGATAAAGCTTTTATCCAGATGTGCTTTCAGTGTGTTAATCGTATTAGTGTCAGCCCAGGCCCGACTTAGCATCTAGAGTCAGATACCTCCCCTGAAATCTAATCCTTCATTGATATTGATAGACTGCAGCAGTAATTAAATAGCGCAATGTTATGATCGTGTAGTGAAGGAGGAACTTTTAAGGCGTTTCTGAAATCCGTTTCCATTGGGAGTATAGTTGAGCCAAGAGAGGGGCCATTTGTATTCACCGCATCCATATTTGCATTGTTTTAGCTGAGCATGAACGCCTGGCTATGATTTCCTCAGTGACAGAGCAGACTGCAGAACATGAATATTGTGAATTCTCCAAGGCTTGCTGGTTCTCCTGGCTGTATACAGTTAACGGATATACAGCATTTCTCATTGTCGTGAAAATCATTTGTTTGTTTTATTCCCCCCCAGCCAGACAAGCTGGTTGGTCAATAGTAGGGAAACAAGCTGTCTGTGTTTATCAGCTGGTTGTGCAATTGTAAGACTGTGATAAGCTATAATTGAATTTGTTGCAAGGCTGTTGTTCCAGCAAAAGTTCTGTTTGCTTCTGTGATTAAACTGCATGGTGTTTTTTTGTATGTTAAAGATGATTAAATTAGGAAAAGGATTGAACAGCACGCACTAAAATATGTTTTTGTTCCTCAAAGTGATCAAAATAAGAAAGTGTACTCAAAATTGACATCTATGCCTCTGTCATTTTGACTTAAATTATACAAATTATGCAGTATTGCTTCTTCGACATATACAGTAATACTGCAGGTTGAAGAAACAGGCTGCTTCTTTATAATTGTTCCTATAAACTATGAAAGCCAATATGCTTTTTATGTGCTGGAGTATAAATTGAAGACGTTGTTTTTCCTCTGTTGCAGTCCTTGTTCCACCTTCCAGTGTTCCGTAGGCTGGTGCTGAACTACTGCCTGTCTGAGCAAGTGCTGGAAAAGTGTAAAAGCTGTTCGGTATATCAATCAATCAATCAATCAATCAATTAATCAGTCAGTCAGTCAGTCAGTCAGTCAAACTAGTATTATTTCATATAATTTTTAAAGTACAGTAAGGCAAAAATAAGTGAAGTATCATTTCCAGTATGGTGAACACTGCAATTTCAGCCTTTGTCCCTTTGAAGAAGCTAATCAGGTCTGGAGACAGAGAATGAAGCATGTTAGCTTTTACATGAATTTTTACAGGGTCCTTTGTACAGCTGAGATTACATTATTGTCATATGCAATGTTTAGTTATATGCGTGTTTTGATTTTTTCTTGGAATATGCAAATGGAGGCTATGGCTACATTGTGGGTAGACTTCAAACTTGTGTTTTTGTGTGTGTGTGTGTGTGTCTGTGTGTGTGTGCGTGTGCGTGCACGTGCAATAAGGACAAGAGGAACGTCGCCTTCATGCAGGAACTGCGGTGTCTTTTTGCTCTCATGGTGGGCTCTAAGCGCCGGTTTGTGGACCCCTCAGCAGCCGTAGAGGTTCTGAAAGACGCATTCCGTACCAGTGAAGCCCAGCAGGTGCCATGGGCCGCTCTATATAAAACTTTATCTGTACTATCACATTAGGTTTATAACCCAGCTGCTATAGAAACTGCTACTGTCAGAGGGTGCTGACCTAAGTCTTCACTTTGTCATGATGTTAGGATGTCAGTGAGTTCACCCACAAACTTTTGGACTGGCTTGAGGATGCATTTCGGCTGGCGGCTCCTGGGAAGTAAGTTTCAAATTCTTCTGCACTGTCTATATATTCTCCATGGGGGAGGAACTTATCACTTTTGTCTTTTTTTAAACTCAGTAATCCTGAAAACAAGCAGCAGAACCCAATGGTCCAGCTATTTTATGGGACTTTTGTGGCAGAGAGAACCATTGAAGGTGAGAAAGTGACATGTTTACAATTATGCCGAGAAGTTGTAAAGTTTTTCTTGATAGAGTACAACCAAGATATGTCTTTATTTAGGTAAAACAATATCAAACATTGAGCAGTTTGGACAGTACCCTTTGCAAGTGAATGGATTCAACAACCTGGACGAGTGTCTGGAAGGAGCCATGGTGGAGGGAGAGATCGAATCACTGCACTTAGATGAAACCATTCCCTCTGGCCGGGAGGTGAATCAAGTGACTCCTACCACACCTTAGCAGGCTGATGAGTAGTCACTGAATGTTTTCCTGAATTTTTGAACTTATGCTATATGATTTCTTTCTGTCTGCAGCGATGGTTCTCCAAGTTACCACCAGTGCTGACATTTGAACTGTCCAGATTTGAATTCAACCAGTCTTTAGGGCGCCCAGAGAAGATACACAAAAAGTTGGAATTTCCTCAAGTTATGTACATGGACAGGTACATTTTGTATACACTATGTGCTGTGACCATTGTTTTCTGTATATAAATTTCAACTGTATGTTTTCAGTGATCATTGAAAAAACTGCCACCAGATCTAACATGTTGCTTATTTTAACCATTTTTCTAAAGCAATAATGAATGATATAATGGTTACTGAATTAGCTAATCATGTAAGTGGCACTTAAGTCTAATCTTGGGTAGTTGAGAAGGTACAACCGTTTGAGCAGGTACCTCCACAAGAACATTTCACAGATGCAGGGGAGGAGAAAGGAGGTGAAGAAGCTGAAGGACCAGCTGACAGCCCTGCAGCAGAAACTGGAAACGTGAGTTTCATGGGATACATTACTGGGAGAAAGAGTCCTAATTGTTGCAGTATGTATTGGTGGAAACAGATCCACATGCTTCACCAATCCAGATATTTTTGGTTTCCAGCTATAAAAACTATGGCTCAGGGGCAACAAAGTACCCCCTGGCAGATATGCTGCAGTATGTTTTGGAGTTTGCCACTACTACACCGACCAATATGTCCCCTGTGGAAGAAGTAAGAGAAGAGTGGCAGATGTCCACTGCTGATCCCTCTTCACACACAAACCTCATGTCTGACAAACCCAGGTAAGTGTCCAATAGACCTCAGAGCACTTGATGACACATAAGAAATGTCGAAGCGGCCTTCCATTCTTCAAGCAGGGGTTTTCAGTTCAGCATTTCTACTTTAACAACTTGGTTCACAGAAGATTCAGAGGGTCAGATGGTCATTTGGTGTCAAAGGTCATAGGTTCTTAAACTTTGTTTTCCTCCACTTTGCAATGTAGTCAGATATGAATTGGTCACCACTGTCACACAGCACTGTGAGAGCAACTAGCTTAGAGTTAAAGACATTGAACAAAAAGCTTCTTTGTAATCAAGGTTGGAGGTTAAGGTCCCAGGTAAGGCTGATGTTGTTCAGAGTGTTAAACAAGTTCCTTGACAAACCTTTAAAATGTCCAGCTGCTTGAATAAGCAAATATATAGAATTCTCGGGTCCCTTTAGGTTATGTGTTGCTTGGCAGCTAAAGAATATAGTGTCATGCCATCTTCTGTCATTACAGTCTACCAGATCAAGAAGATCCAGGTTCCCCAGACAGTTTAAGTTATCAAGGACACACATCTCAAAGCTCCCCCATAAACAAGCCATTCACCCAGTGCAGATCCCTAGTGGACCCCCCAAAACACCCTGCTCCCCGTAGCATTTCTGAAGAAGAACTTCACTATGTCAAAAACTGCTTGCAGCGCTGGAGAATGGAGGTGGAGAACAATATCAACGGTGGGTCCACCCCACTATTGTCCATCATTTCCTTTGTGGTGTTTTTTTTATCCTGCTGACTTGTTGATTGGTCAGATATTTTCTTATATTCCTTTTTGCCTTTCTTTTTTTTTGTTAATAGATTTAAAATAACAAAAGTATTATTTCTATTCACATTGTATAATTGTGTGGGAGCAATTCCCCCAAAGTTACTTTTAAATTTGTAATTTATCTACTTTTGTTAGATTTTCTTTACCTCACCTGGGTTTACACTGTGATGTATCTTTAGAGCTCAAGAGCAGCATTGAGAGGATCAGCCGTTCACTAGAGGACATGTATCCAGACAACTGCTTGTGCCAAGTAAGTCTTTTTGACCTGTGGTTCCTGACATACTTGTTTATCTTGCTGTGCCTCTGTGACAGTTTGACCATCAGAACCAATGACTTGCATATATTTATCCCTTAAATGGAGACAAGTGCTATATAACTACACTGTGGGGTAAGAAAATGGGCCAAGCCAAAGACTGCTAGAAATTTAGTTTATCATGCATGTAACAAAAAGTCAATAGAAATTAGCAAAAATTAAATAAATAGACAAAATAGCTTTGTATGAGGCAGTTTTTCCCTTAGATTTCCTTAAACACTGAAGCCTTGTGGGTAAATTTGCAGATGGCTCTTTACAAAAACACTCAACATTGTTCCACTCAGTTTTGATGACAAAATAAAATGCCAAATCAGAAAAAGTTGGAACAGTATGGAAAATGTAAATAAAAAAAACACAATGATTCTTACATTTACTTTGACTTTTATTTCATTACAGTATGAACCCAAGATATTTCATATTTTGTCTGGTCAACTAACATTTCATTTGTTAATATACATCCATTCCTGCATTTCAGGCCTGCGACACATTCCAAAAAAACTTAGGACAGTAAAACATTTACCACTTTTTAATGTTGCCATTCCCTTTCACAACACTTAAAAGATGGTTTGGCACTGAGGATAGCAAGCGATGAAGTGTTTCAGGTGTTATTTCGTCCCATTCTTCCTGCAAACACGTCTTAAGGTGTGCAGCCATACGGGGTTATTGTTGCATTTTTCGTTTCAAAATCCTGCACACATTTTCTATTGGGGACAAGTCAGGACTGCAGGAAAGCCAGTCCAGTACACGTACCATCTTCTTCTGCAGCCATGCCCATGTAATGTGGTTTTGCAATGTCTTGTTGAAAAATGTATGGCCATCCCTGGAAAAGATGTTGTCTTGAAGGCAGCATATGTTGCTTTAAAATCTCAATGTACTTTTCTGCATTAATGCTGCCATCACAGAAATGTAAATAACCTTTGCCAAGGGCACTGAAACAACCCCATACCATGACAGACCCTGGCTTTTGGACTTGTTGCTGATAACAGTCTGGATGGTCCTTTTTGTCTGGAGCACACGGTGCCCATTTCTTTGAAAAAGATCTGGAATATTGATTTGTCTGACCACAATACACATTTCCACTGCGTGGCGTCCATCCCAGTCACCTCCAAGCCCAGAGAAGTTGATGCCACTTCTAGACATGGTTAACATAAGGCTTCTTTTTTGCACAGTAAAGTTTTAAGTGGCATTTGTGAATGTAACTCCATATTGTAGTGCTTGGCAAAGGTTTGCCAAAGTAATCCCTTGGCCATGTGGTTATATCAGCTATTGATGAATGACGGTTCTTGTTGCAGTGCCGTCTGAGAGATCGGAGCTCACAGGTATTCAGCTTAGGCTTACGCCCTTGCCCTTTACACATTGAAATTCCTTCAGATTCCTTGAATCATTTAATGATATTATGCACTGTAGAGAAGGAAACATGCAAATCTTTTCCAGTCTTTCTTTGAGGAACATTTTTTTTAAAACATTTCAATAATTTTCTCATGCATTTGTTGACAAACTGGAGATCCTCTGCCCATCTTTGGACCTCAAAGACTCAGTCTTTCGTGGATACTGCTTTTGTACCAGATCATGATTACAATCACCCGTTGACATCACCTGTTTGAAATCACATTATTATTTAATTTTTTTTACCTCATTACTAGCTGTTGCCCCTGTCCCAACTTTTTTTGGAATGTGTTGCAGGCCTGAAATGCAGGAATGGATGTATATTAACAAATGAAATGTTAGTTGACCAGACAAAACATGAAATATCTTGGGTTCATACTGTGTGTAATGAAATAAAAGTCAAAGTAAATGTAAGAATCACTGCGTTTTTTTTTTTTTTTTTTGCATTTTCCATACTGTCCCAACTTTTTCTGATTTGAGGTTGTAAATAAACACTTTTCTTTTTAGGTAAAAAAAACTTAGATAACATTTTTGGAAATGTTTGCATGTTCAAACATGTTAGCTTGAAATTACATTAAATATTTTAATCATTATCGTGACTTGTGTACAAGGAGATCATTTGGTTTTCAGTTTTTTTTCAAAACTTTTCACTGTACTAAAAGTTTACCAGCAAATAATGTACAGAGGCTCTTAGGAAGGTATAGCAGGTGTTTACTTTGCAGGAAATCCTCACATCACACAGTCTGGCCCCCTTTTTACCCCAGAGTGTAATCATTTCAGGTCTCTGCTTTCAACTACGTTGGCTGTATATCTGTCTGTGTTGTGATGTTTTGTGAATGT
Source organism: Heterotis niloticus (assembly GCA_018136845.1). Taxonomy (NCBI): domain Eukaryota; kingdom Metazoa; phylum Chordata; class Actinopteri; order Osteoglossiformes; family Osteoglossidae; genus Heterotis; species Heterotis niloticus. The sequence goes on along the minus strand of CM030894.1, from coordinate 26,628,507 downwards.
AATGTGTTTTTGAACATACTTGTCTGTCAGGCTAAGAAACAAATGTAAAAGTGAGCCTCTTGGTCTGATTGTTTGTCCATGGTACACAGGTTCCCTACAGACTGCATGCTGTACTGGTCCATGAAGGCCAGGCATCAGCCGGTCATTACTGGGCCTACGTCTTTGACCACAGCCGTCAGTCCTGGCTAAAGTGTAATGATGTGTCAGTGACCGAGTCATCCTGGGAGGAGCTGGTGCAGGACTCATATGGTGGAATGACCAACGCCAGCGCTTATTGTCTCATGTACATTGATGACAGACTGCCCCATCTGACTGCAGGTCAGGGCTACCATCTGTCTAAAGCTACTCATTTCCTCACACTTGAAACTGTCCAGGTTAAGATTTTTCTTCTCTTCTATGCATGATCAGTAGATGCATACATTTTTTGCAGTATGTGTGCAGTTATGGCCAATTCCACAATACATGGCAAACAGTCTGGTAGGCCCAGCTTTTCATTTCTTTCATCTTATATGTTTCATTTGTTCCTGTACTTCCATTTTTTCCTCATACCTCAACCTACTCCACCCCAAAACCTCGGGCCCTTTGTACTGATATATGATGCAGAGGACACCGATGATGAGACTGGCCAGGTCCTGCAGGGAATGGATGCCCTGCCACCTATCCTCCGCCGCTATGTTTGGGAGGACAACTGCTGGTTCCAGCAGGAGCTGCAGGAGTGGCAAGAACAGCTCTGTAGGATGGTGCAGGAAGAGCCTACACAGCCTCAACATGACACACAGGAACTTTCTTCAGAGCAGGCAGCTGAAGTTGTAGAAGTAGGTGAGAAGCCAGACAGAGAGCCACAAGAGGAGACAGATAAAGAACCTGGGAAGAAAACAGAGGGTAAGATAGAAGAAGACCCAAGGGAAGAGACAGCAGAACAACAAGTGGAGGAGCCAACAGAACTACCAAGGGAAGATGGTGGCAAGGTACCAGGTGAGGATCTAAGCATGAAGTTAGTTGAGGAACAAGATGATCAATTAGGGGAGGAAGCAGTGGGTGGGAAGCCAAAAACTAACTGAAGAACTGAGGGAAGAAGTACCTGCAGAACCACGTTGAGCAACCAGGGAATGAACTGAGAAAAAAAGTCAGGCTGGGCTGATGAGTGTTTTCACCATACGAGTTTGGGCACCTGTGGCCGAATTACATTTTGTTTACTCTGTGTAAAATAATGTCAACACAACTTCTGGATTTCTGCTAAGTTTATGCATATTAATTTACTGAATTTAATAGATTGACGAAAAAGAAAATGCAAAATGCATTCTATGCAATAATTTTGGCACCAGTTAGTATTGCTATTGCTTGGCAGTAGCCAAGGATGCATCTTTAATATTTTAATGATTTAATATGACATAACTGATTTGAGGTTTCCTCTCAGAACCCCCCCATAACTTTTTGACCCCTCCCACACCAGAATGTGATAGCAGGAAAGAAGGGGATCCAGCGAGCGACAATGCAACAGACAGTGGCCAAAGTAGCAAAGAACAGAGCATGCAACCTCAGGTACAGTGACTCAGTTGAGTTAATGTTCATATTGTGGGCACACAGCACATTTCTGTCACAACTGTCAACATGCTCATTCCAGCTTTCACTCACTGATCTATTTATATGTCAGCTATTAACACTGATTAATCTGTATCCAGCCATAAAATAGCACTATAAAACCAAAATGGGCTTTTATATGTATAGGGCCTATGTATAGGGTAGTGGTTTTCTAGAAACATTTACTGTACATTCTTTCATACTTTTCTGATAACCGTAGAAACACACGAGCTAAATATATCAGCTGTATTTGTGATTTGCGTGTGCACACAGACTCTCTCTCTCTCTCTCTCTCTCTCTATATATATATATATATATATATATATATATATATATAGAGAGAGAGAGAGAGAGAGAGTTTTATAAAACTAGTGTAGTAGCTATGCTAGGGGTGGTTTGGACATGTGACACCTGTAGCGTCATCTACATTCCAGCCATGTCTTGGTGATGTGGCTGCTGCTTGGTGTTGCTGGACTTCGCAAGCGGTCTTTAAATAGAATATGAGGAATCATTTTATTCCCGGCTGGAATGAGAATAGTGCACTGGACCACAGCAGTTCATTCCTGACACAGAGTTACACTCCTGCATGCACAGTTGAGGCATTCAATTTAGTTGTAATCTTGGGAGATTTTCCTTTCCTGTGTGGCCAGTTGGCTAACTGTGCAAGATTACCTGTTGAACTGCATGCGAATCAAAACCCTTTATATGTCTGTTCAGCGCTCTGTGTGACTGCAGTGAGAAGAGCGTTATATAAAAATAAAACTGAATATATATATATATATATATATATATATATATATATGGTGATGTGTGAGATTGATGTGGGATTGATGTTTTCCTAGGGTCAGAGAAAACCCTGGCTCTGGCTAAAGCTGTAATGCACTTTTAGTAATGTAGGAATATTGTTAATAATTCTTCACATGCAAAATCATCTGTTGCAATGAGAATTGCATGGAAAATAGAATGAAAATGGTTCAGTCTGAAATATTTTCTAGCTCATGAATGTGCAAAATTTCTGCCATACTGATTAAATAATAGTATAGTGACCTCTAGCAGTCATTTACTGTATTGCTTTAAAGCACTGTGGCGCAACCTGTGGCCTGTTCTACATCAACCATAAATTCTATAAATTCTATTCAATCACATGACACCACAGTTATAATTAGATACACAATTTTGAACACAGTGTACCTAGAAGTGCAGAAACATAATGTTTCATTTTAAACATTTACAATGTGATATTTACATTTTCGGCACTTGGACCGGTTTATAATGATGCTTGTGACCTTGGCCAAGAAAAACTGGACACCCCTTCATTAAAGTATCTCTTTAACAAATTAATACCGAAGTGGGCATATTTGAGTCCTACACAGCAATACTGAGGAAAAGGGACAAATAGTTTTAACAGATATGTCTATTGCAACAAGTTCAAATTCATTAGCAATAATAATAATCTTCAGTTTCTTTATAATGAAAATGTACTGTACACAGACGTTATGTACTGATTTATCTATTTACCTCATTTAAATTATTTTATCTGTCCACATTAACTGAACATTGTACACATGTAAATGTAAGGGGTACAGTGCAGATAAATTATCATTTTTCCAGTGTTTAAAAGTGAGATTCAGATATTTTATACATTTCTGTACAACTCCTGCTGGCTTTCCTTTGTCAGAGCCCCAAGTTGGAAAGGAAAGAGGAAGAACAGGGAACATCTGAAGTAGAAGCAGAACCAGAGCCAGAGGCAAAGGCAGCAGGAGAAGGAGATAGAGAGGAAGCAGGGCAGGTAAATGCCCAGGGTGGTGGAAATGAAGCAGAAGCCCAGCCTGAGCCACAGCCTCAGGTCTCACCCCAGGAGGAACCCCCTGCGGAGACAAGCCGCAGTCCAACTGAGAACCAGGTTTCTGAAGTGGACATTCCAAATGTGGGAAAGATCCTGGTTCGCTCTGATGCAGATGGTTATAATGAAGAGGTACTGCACCAAAACATCATCCACTGCTTAAGGCGCAAACAGTTACACTATCTCTGAAAAAAATAACATTTGTTAGCCTCGTTGCCAACAAAAAGAACAAAAAACTGATTTATTCAGACGTAGCTGAGGTTGAAATGTCCAGATAAATACTGATGTCTTAAAACAAGTACAAATATAAGTAGCAACAGATATTTTGCTTTATTATTCATTTATCCTAATGACACTATTGGTGCTGAAGTCATAAACAACCCCATTTTCCACTGTCTCTCTCTTTGTCTGTCCAATACCCTGTGTGGCAGGTGATGCTCACTCCAGCCATGCAGGGGATCATTCTGGCTATTGCCAAGGCCAGGCATGTCTATGACAAGGATGGGCCTGAAGCTGGACTCATCAAGGTACCTCAGTGGGGAGCCTTCTCTATTCTCCCAGTAGCATCTCTTGTACCGGGGTATTGGGAACCTTTTGCATCTTGTGAGCTTAATGAATTTAGGTCATCTGCTGTAGACTGCTATAACTGACCACTATTGATTTTATCTCACCAAGGCAAAAAGAATTCATGATTCCTTAATGCTGTTAGTGGTAATAAGTACAATAAATAGTGTAAATGCACAGTGATGTTGATGAAATGGTTGTGAGACTGAAAAAGCAGTGGACTTCCTCCTCATCACTCTTGTTACATGTTATCTCCTCCACAAGGCTTTCCATGAGGAGTACTCCCGGCTCTACCAGTTGTCCCAGGAGGAGACAACTCCACAGAGCGACCCCAGGCTGCAGCACGTCCTGGTTTACTTGTTCCAGAACCAAGCCCCAAACCGCATTATAGAACGCACACTCCTGGAGCAGTTTGCAAACCGCAACCTCAGTTACGATGAAAGGTGTCATCACCGTGGCCCCCTGCCTCTCACCACTGCCTTCTGTAGAGCTGCTGTCTATCACTCTCAGCAAACATCAAGTTCAGAACAGTTCTTTCTCAGTTAGGGTTATTGAACATTTCTAACTATATGACTGATAATTAACAGGTTGCAATGAAAACACCCACATTTTCAAATTGCTGCCCTACAGGGTGCTGTCAGAGGCCATATTATCTTTACTGGAAATCAGTACCATTACCATTTGTAACTCAGTCTGTTAAAAAAGCCCCGTGGCCACTTCATGAGAATTCATGAGTGTGGTGATGGACAGATGTAAAGACTACATACTGTTAGGCTTAATGGACAAGCTTTTTGCTAATACATATTTTTTTAGATCCAGATTTTAGCTGTAAAACTTTTCAGAAGTTAAATATATAAATTTTTCTTGTGGAATGTAGAAAGTCAAAAGTTTGATTACAGCTTTACAGATTTTTGACAGTTGTATGAATGTGGATATGCAAGTTGAGTTAGATGCAAGTAGGCAAATTGGGGACTTAAACCTGGACCGTTCTTTGTGGCCAGAAGGTGTTCCATGCAGAAGAAATGTGTAATTCAGCTAGTTGGGTTGTTTTCCAGGTCCATTGGAATCATGAAAGAAGCACGAGCCAAGTTGCGTCTTATCAGACCAGAAGATATGGATATGGAGGAGTATCTGGTGAGGGCTGTTTTTATGGGCTCATATATGTACCATCAAACACCTGATGTTGCTGAAGTACTTTTGGCTATTTGAAAAAATGTATATGAAATTCAGAATTTTTTTCTGCCTCACCGCCAAAATTTGCCATGCAGTCTTCTGCAATCCCTCAACTTCTCAAATTGGCAGCTTTAGCTTACTTATTAATAAAAACATCAGCATGTGTTCAGTTTATTGTCATTATTATTGTATACGAATTTTATAACATTGAATAAGAGTCACTTGCAAAAACAAAATTAAAACAAGAAATGGTGGCAGTTTCACTGCTCGATTAAAGATTCCATTTGCATTTTCCTTGTCAGGTTAATTCCTTTCCTTGAATTTACAACTTTTAGGGTGACAATTTGCATTCAAAAGCTTGGTTATCTGCTCAGTTTTTATAATCCATATTTAGATTTTGATAACTGCCCATATGTGTTTTACAGAAATGGCACGAGGACTACAACCTTTTCCGGAAAGTGTTTGTATACCTGCTGACGGGTTTGGAGCAGTACCAGAATGGAAAGTAAGTAGATATGTCTGCTTACAGAGTTGATCCTTCATCTTTACCACTGGTCCACATGTTGACCTCTTGTCCCTGTTGTAGAGTCCAGGAGGCCCTCAACTACCTGGTGTATGTTTACCAGAACAACGCAGAGCTGCTGGCACAGGGGGAGAGGAAGGGTGTGGATCAGCAGCTCATCGCCCACTACAGGAGGAAGTGCCTGACCGTGAGAGCCCCTTTCATTGGCTTGTGTCAGAACTGGAACCAGTTTTCAGGACACACAGAAGTTACAGCTTCTGCGCCCTTAAATTCAGTACTTAATCTGAATTGCTTTTGTACACAGTATCAGTACAGTACCTTGCAAAAGTACTTCAGTCTCTGGAAAATAATCAACATTGCTTACATTATGAATTCTTACATATACCCTTCCAATCGGTATTTTTACTGTGAACTCACAAAATTTCCAAAGCTATAATAAATAGTTTGTCAGCAGATATTTTTGCAGAAAATGAACAGCTGACATATGCCCCTTGTGCAAGTATTCAACGCCAGACATTAATATTTGGTAGACCCACGTTTTGCTGCAACAACAGCTTTGAGTCTTTTTGGAGTAAGTCTCTACCACCTTTGTATACCATTTGGAGGGTATTTTTCTCCATCATCTTGGCAGATCTGCAGCAGGTTGTTCAGGTTATTGGATGATGCTTGTCAACCACAATTTTCAAATAGAGCCACAGATTCTCAGTGGGACTGATGTCAGGACTTTGACTGGGCTGCTGTAGGATATTCATATTATTTGTTTCTAAGCCTCCTGCAGCTTTGGCCTTCTGTTTGGGATCATCATCCTGCTGAAAGGTGAATTTTCTCCCAAACTCCCTTTCTCAGCAGTATTTCCCTTTATTTTTCTCCATCCGTTCATCCTTCAATTTCAACAAAATTCCCCAACCCTGAGGGTGAAAATTACCCCCAGAGTGTGATACTGCTGCCACCACCACACTTCACTGTAAGGATTGTCTTTCCTAAGACCTGGGCAGTGATAACTTCTCTCTTGTCCACTTGTCCAATTAAGAGACGGTTGTATCTTGGTTTAAGTGTTTGTCTAGGCAGTGTGATACAGCTTCCACTTCCTCATTACTAACCCAACAGAACTTAGTGGGGATCCAAACATGTGGAATTTTTCTACAATTTTTCTCATTTGTACATTTCTGAGACTTTGTCTCTAACTTCCATAGTGAGTTCTTTGGTCTTCATTCTCTCCTTAAAACAAGTGTTTTTTTTTTTTTCTAGACGATGTGGTTGTTGTTTTAGGTTTACAATTAAGAGACAGTTGTGTCCTTACTGGGAAGCAGTTTTATCTGTGTAAAGTTTCCTGAACTCAGGAGTTTGAATACTTATGGAAGCGGAATATTTCTTTTTCTTATTTTCTTTAAAATATGTCCAGTTGAATCAGTTACTTTGGCTCTGACGATTTAATCTTAGAGCTTATGAATTTACAATAAAAATACTGATTGGATTATACTGTATTTACTTATATATAACTTATATAACTTTCAATGTTTCTGAATACTTTTGCATGACACTATATATTCTTATTCATAGTGATGGGTTATTTAATGTGATACAAAACTTGCCTGGGCTAAAAGCATCAGCTAAATCACTTCCTTCACTGACTGTTTTTTAAAAAGCCTAAGAGTATTTGACTCTTTTGTAGAGATAGGTATTTTACTAAAGCAATCCAGAGTAAGTATCTTAATCATGGGCCCTTGTAGCCTTTGGATTCGTAGTAGAGAAGTGTAGCTAAAATAGTAAATAGTCTGGTTGGATATTGTATTTTTTGGCTAAATGTTAGCATTAATGATCAGGATCTTGTCCCATTGGTGTGGTGTTGGGCTTCTGTATCCACTGATAGGTCTGTCTCTGCCTTTTCAGGAGCTGAATGAGAATGCTGCAAAGCTGTTCTCCAGTGGTGATGAGAGCAATGTGGCTGAGGGCTTGAGCATCATGAATGACACTGTCATACCCTGCATGCACCTGATGATCCGTGACAGCATCAGTCAGGAAGACCTGGACATCATTGAGGTGATGAGGGGCCGGTGGTGCTCCTACCTTGAACAAGATATGGAAGGTGGGTGTACTAGGCATACAGTAGGCCCAGATTGTAAAGTCCATCCATAGTCAGCTGTATATTTTATACGTATACCTATTGCCAGTGTCCTCTCAGTGGGCTTTACTAGGCAGCCCTGTTATGTGTGCATATATGTATATAGCTTCTTACCAGCACTAAATTTTGTCAAAATAAGTATTATCTATTACATTACATTTGTATAACAATAATTAAATATGAAAATATTTGAGTTACAAATTTCCAAAAATGCAAACATGTATTGAATTTTCCTTCACTGTTCTGTTTTTCTAAAACTTCTGTTGCTGAGAAAATGGCCTGCATTTCTGCTTTCTGGCATTAGGGGCACCAAAATGGTCTCAGAGGGTAGTGGGAGAGATGGGAAGGGTAGAAGGAAGAATGTGAGACAGAGGATGGGTAGATTTTACACAACTTTTGTTAATAGATTTTATTAAGTTTTTAAGTTAATTACAACTAAACTGTAGAATTTCACAGAAGCTACCCAGGAAGTAAACAGAAGTAAAGTATGTGTACATTATTATGCCATTTTGAGGGCTATGGTTAGATGACCAAATTGTGACAAACAGGTTAAAAAAAAAAAATTGTCCCATCCTCGTGACCAGTAAAACACAGACAGGATTTTAAGGCAAAATACTTTTTGGAACTTACTGTCCTTCAAAGTTCATGTGTGGGTCTCCAGCTCATACCATACATTCTTCTATAAGGATACTTGTTTAATTATTCTGTATTAAGAGTACCAATTAACACTTGGTCCAAGAATTTGGGAAGAGGAGAGCTTGTAACAATGATTCCTGTTTTCTCAAAGCCAGCATAGTCCATTGGGTGTGTTTTTGTCTACTGGCTGTATAAAAGAACATAAGATTGCAGTATTTTGGATCTTTCTGTGCTGTATGGAGGAGACTCTGGCATCATGAGATAAAGCATGCTGGGCATTCACTATGTCTCTACATTCATTTAGGCATTTACCATGACACTCCCTGTGTCCACAGGTTTCCTACAGGAGAAGCTGTGTGAGTTTCTGCCAAGGTTGCTGGACTGCTCAGTAGGAAGGATCGAGATCACAGAGCCACCCAAAATCCGGCCCGGGGTGCCACATGACTTATGCAGCCGGCTAACTGCTGTCATGAAGTCTATCCATGGCACCTCTATCGTGACTGTAAAGTAAGAACACTGTGCACAGCAACCCCCATAGGTGTATAGAAGAGATGCTCTAAACAGTTCTGAATAAGAGATTGGGGATTCTCCAATGGCCACCACAAAAAACATTGTTTTGAGCACCAAGATGTATTTTCTGTATTTTTGTCATTGCCAGTTCACTTTTCTACGAGCTCTACATAGTAACTGTTTTAAATCCAGAAGTTGATGTTTTGAAATAAGCACAGCTTCTCTAAGGAGTTGAATCTTTAAAGCATTTTGGCTTTCATGAGAAATCTGGCAGTAAGTTAAAACACTATTAATTACCAGGACCTTATCCTTTTGTAACTAGAAATCTTTTGCTTTTGTATAAATGTCTTTATTCAGGCTTGTAGAGTTGTTACACTGTGCAGCTGCTGAAATAAATCTTCTCAGTACAGGATTCAGACTTTAATAAACTCACCAAATTATTTGAACTCCTGCCTTTGATTTCCTTTTCTCATTTTCCTTCTTGATAGACTTATCTGTTTTTCATTTACTGCTCAGACATGTTTACGCTTATGAATATGTTTATTTAAACATGTGACAACTAGATTGTGGGACAAGAGGAGTTATGTTCTGGATCTTGTAAGTTGGGGAAATTGCCAGGGAAATGTGGATCAGGACAGGTCTCTTCTGTCTCAGAAGGAACTTAAAGAGGGGAATTTTGGTAGATATAGGAATGGTTGATCATAACTAGGTAACTATATTGGGGCTGCTATGGTGTCCAGTTGTGGTATCCAGGTGTGTTCAATGTTCACACAGAGTGTGAAAAGCTCTTTGATTGTGGGGGGTCCTGCATGACATGTGTATGTGTGTTTCATCTCTCACAGATGCCACAATATATGATATAATTTTTTACACAAAGGAAATAAAATGCTTTAAATTTTTTAATGTTTTTTTTTCTATATGTAATACTAGTTACACCCTTAGCTTTGGGACATATAAAGATACATATAGTTGGCTTGCAGCTTGCAGGCACAACTGAAAAGGAAGTCTATTTATAAACTAATGTAATGATGCCCAGGAAACAGATAACTGTGAGCAAGTGCAGAACATATTTACAAGTCTGCAGTGCTAACTATCATCATTAGATGCAGTGAAGATGTTGTGATTTATACCTAAGGAGACACTAAAATTTGGAGAGAGTGCCTGGAGCACTTGAAGACTGGGACATGGAATGTTGAAGACACAGGGCTAGAGAACTAGAAGGTAAGTTCAAGGAGCAAGGGCTTGGAACAAAAGACAGGCACACAGGAGCAAAAAATGCCAGGCATAAACCTCAAATTAACACTTAAGCTCAGTTAACACAGATTCAGACATAAAAATGTTTCATTTAATTAGAATTTACTATGTGACTTAGCCCTAATGAAGCCTAAACTGAAGGTATAGTTAATTTTTGAATGGTACACAAAGCCATTTTACACTTTTCTCTTTTTCTCATACAGATGCTTAAGGATTGAACATGGAACCTTGGAAATATGCTAGATAAACTATGAATAGGTTTCTAGGATTACTTATTTAAGCTGTTGTTAAAGGAAAAATGAGCTTGAATAATTCTCAAAAAGTGGACGGGAGCAGAAAATTCTAATGCCCTGGAAAATAAAGACATAAAATGATATTAACAAAAATGGGACTTGGCCTTTTTACTTTAAAGTCACTTTTCGTTTGTGACTAATCTTATGACAGGTAATTTAGACACAAAACATAATCTCTGAGGTCAGTAACATGCAATAGTTTGATTTGAACTGTAATAAAACGCATTATTAGTACTCCTTTTGTCTCTTTGGACTAGAAGCGCCTCGCGGGACCCTCCTATGTAGAACGGCAACATGAAGCGCAACGAGAAGAACTTTAAGAACTACAAATCCCGCGATGCATTATAATGCCAACGTCACAATGCGAACGCGACAGGAAGTCGTCAGTGCCTTCAGATTTAGCGGGCAAAGGAATTCTGTTTGGAGGGGCAGAACGAAAGTGACGATTTTAATATAAAACATGGCTTCGTTCGTAACGGAGGTTCTCGCCAGTTTAGGAAAGTTGGAAAAAGATGACCTCAGCTCTAAAATAAGCAAGCTTTCTCAAAAAGTGGAGGAGACCAAGGTAAGTTGACAGCTAATGGTAAACTAGCCAGATGCGGCGATGTTGTCATTTTGCATTCCTCATGGAAGCCAGCTAGCTCGGTACAGTAGTTGGGTGGAGACCTACCAGTAGGACTTCATAACTCTTGAATATTGCATACATAAAGGCTCTCGATATGCCACATAGCTCGGTGGAAATGACGTGCTGCTGAGCTGTGGTGTCCTGCGCAAGCTAGCGAACTGTGCGCGTGCTGCCTGCAGTGACGTCACCGAGCACCCCAAATTCACTCGTCATCGTGCGCTCATTGTGCTCAGTGAACTAAGGTTTTTATTCCAGATAGCGTAGTGCAGTTTCTTGCATAAGTAGCCTGCCACATTCGTGCCACTGACGTGCACTAGCAGTGACGTAAGATGTGATCTGTTCATGTATTTTCAAATACTGGTCAAGATAAGTGTTGTTTGGTTCCACAGTTGCCCCGTGGTGGCTTTTAAATGGTTAACAACGATGCCCTGGAACTGTTGTGGGCTTCTGTGAATGAATACTAATAAACCTGCTTAGTTGCTCATCTTTTTTCTATACTCCACGGGGTTTGTAATTTTGGAAGCCATGTATACACATTCAATGCTGCTTTGTCCACAGGATGAGGTGTGTGACATGATCAAGAAGCGGTATGATGAGTTCCTACCCAGTCTGCAGGGGGCAGAGGAGCTCATGGCCCAAGTAGAAGAGGTTTCTAAGGACATTGAGATGCTAAAGAGCTGCATAGCAAATGAGGTGAGTGCCACCTGGTTGTACAGCTGATACTAACCTGTGTTTTCATTCTTGGCCAGTAGGCTATGATTATCCTACATATCAAGTACAGTTGATAGGTTTTGAGACTGAGCTCTGTGTGATGATACTGAGGCTGCGAGCTATCAGCGCATGCGTGTCATGTGCCGCACATAAAAGCTCTGTCTGCAGGGTTAAATGTGGTCGTTCACACGTACCCAGAAGTTAAGTAAGAATGAAAAAAGGGTGTGCTCAGCCATTAAATACAATTCACCAGTGCAGCTCCAGATGACTCATCAGCATAGGAGTGAAAATCATGTTTTATTCCTTTCTATGGTCCTCCCTAGCAGTACCATATAAACGGAATATAGTACTGGTCCCAAAACCAAATCCTGTAGAGCAGCATATGCGCTAGACCCATTGACAGCAGGTCAGAATGGTCAGAAATCTGCAGTTGCTCAATGCACAGGCTGAACTGAAAAGGTAAGAGGCAAACCAACTATGCACTTGTGCAGACAGGCCAGTGTAAGGCCTCAAGCCTGTGTAGGGGGGAGCCTGATGTATGGCATCAGTGTTAGGTCAAGGAGGAATACGGTTTGTTATTGAGTTGAACAACATTGAATCTTAAGTTTACATGTAAATAAATATCCAACTATATCCTAAATAAATGTCCAACCCTCAGGTGCAGCAGGACCTCCAGATTGCAGTCACTGAGTACACAGAGCTCAAACAACAGTTGGACAAGAACTCTACTGTGATTGCTGTGCTCAAATCCCTACAGGAGGTAGTAAAATCTTTTGTGATATAACACTTAAAATGGTTTATCTTTCAGATATGGCAAAAATACACACATTTATGCTCACATCTTTCTTTCTGCTTGATGAAATTAAAAACTAAAAATACTGTAGGATATGTTTACATTGTGCCATTCTTTGTTTTTCTGGCTTAGTATGATGCTGCCATGGATGAGTATCACAGAGCCTTGCAAGAAAAGAAGTACACAGTTGCAGCTAAGCAGCTGGAGATGGTGTGTCAGATGTTTACCCACTGAAAATATGACTATCAATATAGCAAAACTGCAGTTCTTATAGTGACATTTATAGTAGTCTGCAAGTGCTGTAGTACACAGAATCTAGACTGTAGTAAATTAGAGCTGTATTCACCAGACTCGTGGCTGTGTGGACTCCTTGAAAGCCTGGAAGGGTTGTGAGCTGCAGTTGCTGAAGGCCCTAAGCACCGAACACACCGTCCAGCAAGAGAACCTCGTCTACCACTTGGGTGACGAGTGGAAGAAGCTCATCATCTGGAAGCTCCCGACTTGTAAAGGTGGAGTGGAGTCCTTTTTTCCTACCTGTTTCCTATACCTCATTCCATTAACTCCTTTGATCCAAATCCTCTCAAGTGTCCCAGGATGTCTGAAGGACCTCTATTAGCTACACTGTCTTCCCCTTGTGTCAGAACTGCACAACAACTGGCATACTTTGTATCTGTTGATCCTCAGAGCTCAGCAGTGTGGAGTCCTTCCTCAAGACAGAGCTCCATGTGTGCAGTGGGACACAGACAGGGAACGAGAGCACCCCTCCCGCCTTGCTATCCACTGTCCTCCAAGCCCTTGCCATTCAGGGACAGCTGAACCACAAGATGAAGCTTTTTGGTAGGAACCACTTGAAATGTTGGTGAAAGGAGACCTACATATACATGCAGAAATTCCATTTGCAATTTAAATTTTACAGGTATGTTAGTACTCATCTGATAGCATTTAGCACTTAGAAACCAGTTGATCACCACTGGCAGCTTGGTTGCAGCTCATTGGTGGCCTTTCTCTATGCTCCAGGGCAGGTCCTACTGAAGTACATGCTGAAGCCCCTGATCACGTACCCCTCCCTACACGTAGAGGTGGGAGAGCACCCAGGACAGGGCGCTGTGTTGACCTTGCAGCTGGAGGAGACGTTGGCAGAACACACCTCGCCGTCCCAGGTGTACACGAAGCTGTTAGCCATCCTCAAGGTTCTGCACACACACATGTTTGGTATGCTAAACCTCTTTCTCACTCCCAGTGTTCCCAGAGGTGGGATGCTTGTTAATCACATCTATGTATTCTCTGTTACGCTTCTGCTGAATCAGCCCAGTGTACTCCATCATTTTAGCAAGACTTTAATATTGAGGGAGTGCTTAATTTCCACTGCAGCAGAACACCAGTGAGAGTTTTTACTGAGGACTGTACTGTGTTCCATGTTGCTAGAATGGCATGATGGAATGGAGGTCTGTTTATAGTGTGTGTATATACAAAGGAATGGCCTGTCTTGTCCCTTTCCCACATCTCTCATGCACTGCACTGTTTCTCAGATGTTTCAGTAGGTGAGAAGAAAGCATCCATCATACTGGGTGAGATGATATGGGAGGAGATGTCGGACTGCATAATTCGCGAGTGCCTGTTGTATTCGATCCCAGCCAGTAGTAGCCAGCTGAGCAAGTACAATGTGGTACGCAGGAGAGTCCCTTTATCTTCCGGAACACCTGTACACTTGCATGCATGCTGTAGCAGCACTATGCCTCATCGTCCCAGAAAATGTTCTTGGTTCCTGAAAATGTTCGGTCCTGGTTGAAGTTTGTTATTGGTTTTCCAGGTAATCAAGGAGACAGAGGAGTTTGAGAAGACGCTGAAAGACCTGCAGTACCTAACAGTGGATTCCACAGACCTGCTGCAATACGCTAGAAACGTGAACTCGCACTTCGCCAGCAAAAAATGCCAGGATGTGATAGTGGCTGCACGCAACCTGATGACCTCAGAGATACACAACACTGTGAAGGTGAGGCTCAAGTCACTTTGTCAGTGGATCGTGCATCATAAACTGTGTAGATGTACAGATGGTTTGGTGCTGTCTGTGCTTGACCCAGTCTGATGCTGCTGTGTGTATAAAATGCAGGTGTGTTATCAAGAAACGGAGTCAACATTTTCAAGTTAAATTTAATGGACTTAATTGACAGATGTGTGCATTTTGTAACAGCTGACTAGCTTAACTAGCCTGATGAGTTTCCATGGAACCACATACAGTCCTATGTGCTTCAGTGCAAATGGCAGGAACTGAGGAGACATGGTTATGAAGAACCCATAATCCTCTTTACAGATCTCACCCGAGAACAAGCTGCCCTTGCCCAAACTCCCCAGTCTTGGTTCTGGCGAGAAGGCAAAGCAGGAGTCAGATGGGAAGAGACCCCCCAGCATGTTAGCGCCCACGCTGGAGAACAAGAAGCAGCTGGGGCGACACACCCTCTGTCTTCCCGTGTGCCGCATCAGCGAGTCTGTACAGCAGCTGATGGAGCTGACGCTTACCACCCTGACCGAGGCAGTGGGCAGCTCCAGCCAGTGGTATGACTATCATTTCCCACACTGTGTGTGCACGGAACTGCTTTAGCCCTGCCTTCTTATTACTCTTACATTTGTAGTTTGTTACAACCGTTTCAGCTTTTTAATTCACCAGAATGGGTTAGTGTGAGTGCTACATACTATGTAATTATAACCAGTTATGTGACATTAGAGGGCTGTGATGAAAATCCGCATATGAAAAGAAAAAAAAAACTTTCAATTGTGCAGATTTGTTAAATCTGTTCTTTTCCCTCCCACCCAGTGCCACCCAGCTTTTCTACACTGTGCGAAATGTTTTTCAGTTGTTCTGTGATGTCGTACCTACATATCACAAGTGAGTACTTAATGTATTTATAATAGCATTGTTTAATAAAAACATGTTAATAGTTACTATTTGGTCAACATTTAACTGCTCACCATAGCAGCTCATGGATAGGTGGCTGTGTCCTTCCTTGCCTCCCTAGGGAGAACCTTCTCAAGTTTCCCCACCTGGCTGCCATCCACCACAACAACTGCATGTTTATCGCTCACCACCTGCTCACACTGGGCCACCAGTTCAGGCCTCACCTGCCACAGCCACTCAGCGATGGCGCTGCCACCTTTGTTGACCTTGTGCCCAGTTTCCGGAGACTAGGTGGGTCCAGCTGCGGTCAAGATCACGGTCATGGTCATATCCTGCTATAGCACCTTGAGGTATCGCTGTACCTCAAACAACTACAGAGCTTCTGTTTAATGAAATTTTGTAGGTGACATTTAAAGTTCAGAATACATATTGATCGTCCTTAGTGCTGATCCAGCTATCAAGGCACATTTATTAAAGTGTAGGTAAGGAGTGACCGCTCAGCCACCCTTGTGAGAAGATCACTACACACAAATTCGACTGAAATACAGGGCATGTTGGCAGGAAAAGCTAACAGTGTGACAGTTATTCATATTTAACTGTGTCCTGTAGTAAAAGTTAAACCATTGTTTGAATTTTAAAGTCTGCTTATTGCAAGATGTTTTGTCTCAGCACATTTGCCGTGTTAAACTTCTCAAAAATGGACCCGCTGTTGAACCTACAGGAACAGAGTGCTTTCTGGCACAGATGAATGCTCAGAAGGCAGAGATGCTTGAGAGGTTGTCCACTGCAAGGAACTTTGCTAACCTGGATGATGAGGGCAACTACTCTGCCGCCAGCAAGGCTGTCAGACAGGTGAGTGATGCTGCAGTGAGAGGAGTCTCGCGAGTCGTGGTGCGACTGCCAGCGGGCGCTGCATGTTGGAAATATGGACCGTATTTTTGAGATATTTCCTCAGTGTTCCTTTGGGGAAACTTGAAGACACATTCGGTTGCTAATATTGATTGCAGGTCATACACCAGTTGAAGAGGTTGGGCAAAGTTTGGCAAGATGTCTTGCCAGTCAATATTTATTGCAAAGCAATGGGATCCTTACTGAACACTGCCATCTCTGAGATGATCGCCAAAATCATGGCACTCGAGGTAGGTCATGTTATTTATATTCATTTATGGTTGTTTATATATAAATTGAACAAAAAGTTAGAACAGGTTAATCTAGTGCCTCAGGTGGTTGGAGTCCAGCTCAGGGTGTGTCAGGGTTTGCATGTTCCCTATGTTTGAATCCCTCAGTCATGTGTGGAAGACAAACCACTTCTGTTTCTCTTTGTATTGGAACTCGTACCTGCCAGTGACTGCTTACAAACTGAGTTTGAGTCAGTGCCTCTTCCATGCACATTTTCAGTGGAGTCTGGATCTCAGTCCTGGGACACATGTATATACACTGCCTAGCCAAAAAAAAAAAGGGCACACGCTAATATTTCGTTGGACTGCCTTTAGCTTCGATTATGGCATGCATTCACCGTGGCATCGTTTCAATAAGCTTATGCAATGTCACAACATTTATTTCTGTCCAGAGTTGCATTCATTTTTTGCCAAGATCTTGTATTGATGATGGGAGAGTCAGACCGCTGCGTAAAGTCTCCAGCACACCCAGAAGATTCTTAATGGGGTTAAGGCCTGGATTTTGTGGTGGCCAATCAATGTGTGGAAATGTCTTTCACAATTTGAGCCAACCCGATGAATCCTGGCATTGTCATCTTGGAATATACTCGTGCCATCAGGGAAGAAAAAAATGCATTGATGGAAAAACCTGCTCATTCAGTATATTCAGGTAGTCAGCTGAGCTCATTTTTTGGGCACATAACGTTGCTGAACCTAGACCTGACCGACTAAAGCAACCCCACATCATAACAGTTAAATCCAGGTGGTGACTTTTTTTTTGGGCTGGGCCGTGTATTTTATAGCTCAACTGAGCTTTTGAGCAGTTGCTTGAATTCAATTCCGAGCTGAACGATAAGCTTTAATTATGACATTGACAATGTGCCTGGTGTACTGGTAATGTGAGTGTTGCTTTAGGCAAATGTGCATGTTAACTATCGTCAGTGTGCGGCAGCAATATCCTAGAAGATTCTGTGGGATCCTGTTGTGAAGTTGGCCTGGCCTTTGTGCTGTCATCCACTACAGGACATCTCGACTGAAGATGGAGACCACCTGCACACACTTTGCCAAACCATCATAGACGAAGGACCCTTCGTGTTCATTCCCTTCCCTGAGGAGAATAAGAACAGGAAATACCAGGAAGAAGTACCCATCTACGTGAAGAAGTGGATGACCTTCAAGGAACTGGCCATAGTGCTTCAGGCCAATCTGCAGGAGATTGTTGACAGGTAAGGAGGAGGATGAAGTCGTGTGCAGTTTTATAACGTTTGCTGAATTGACTGCAAGATAGGCTGGTTCTGTAGACAGCTGTAACTGTCTGGGTTGTGGGTTGCGAATGCGCTGCGCTGATGCCACGGTTTTTCTGTTCCTTTCCTTTTCTCTGCAGGTGGGCGGACGGCAAGGGGCCGCTGGCTCTGGAGTTCACCAGCAGCGATGTGAAGAGTCTTGTACGAGCCTTGTTTCAGAACACAGAGAGGCGGGCAGTGGCTCTGTCTAAAATCAAATAAAGACTCTCCAAGGACCCACGATGGGGTGAAGTTATGTACATTTGTTTAAACCAAATTATTTACTTTGTGCTATATTTCAATAAACCTCTTCATGTTGTAAATTTGTGCTCCTAGAACAGTCCTATAGTCTCAGAACCTGTAGCACTTTAGACATTGATTCGGTACCTGGCTGACCCAAGGTTTAGGCAATGCCTGCACCTACCGTGTGGGAAACAGTGAAAGAGCTACACCAACCTCATGCAACAAAAAGAATCCTTTAATCTCCCTCACACAACCCCACTGTGTGTGTTGAATTTAAAACACTGGAAATTTTGGCCAAACATTTCAAGCGGAGAGGGTGAAGATGCTGAGGAACTCTTTTCCCTTTCACCCAGCTATGACCTGCAGCCGCAGGACTGTGGCGCAGTGAAAGATGCAAACGCCACACAGCTTAATATAAGCTGTCCTAGTCAAGCTGGAGCATGTGTGACCTCGCAGGACCCCTTAGTGTTCTATACACGTACGTATATACAAACACAAGGTTTGCCGAATTCCTCCAAAGCCTTCAAAAGAAACCCAAACGACTCACATTTCTCATCATCAGACCCCGTGCTGTCTGTCAAACCGAAGAGCAAAAAATGACCATTTCAAAGCTCCAACACCCAAGTGCTGGTGTAACGGCTGCTTCTTCATAATGTTTAGGGGTTTTTTTTTGCAGTCCAAACATGAAAATTCTTAATCATTAAAGAATTAAAAAAAAGTTTGACAGCTTTATTTTCTGGGCTTGTTTTTTCCCCAACTAACTTTAATATATGGGCCATTTGTACCTGCATTTCACAAAGCAGCAAAAATGCATTGCACACGTCTGATTGATATTGAAAAAGTTCCTGCAATGGTCTTGAGTCCTCAGTGTGAAGATGTTTTTGTTCTACTGAAAAAGTGACAAAGCATGATATAAACCTCCAGTTACTCTTCTGACCAGACTGCCTTAGTTCTGCAGCACCTCAGGTCAACGTGAACAGCCATTTAAACATACAGGAAAAGCAAACAATGGAGGTAATAGGGATGAGGAGGAGGAGGAGGGTTAAGGGCAGTGTTTTTCCGCACCGGATTTCAGCAATGAAAATAATATTGCATAAACTCAAGTGCAAACACCTACAAACAAATGAACAAAGGATATTTTTGCTGCTAAGCAGCTGTACAGCGAACAACTCCAAAGAGCTCTTTCCCAATCCACTGCATCAGTGTATATCAGTCCTCAAGGGAACCTCCCATCAGTCAACTGAACATCAGCTTCTCCAAGTCAAACAACAGATGCCAATGGTGGACCAAGCTGTATTCCACAGTGCAGCCAAGTCCCCGGACCCTAAGACAATGAAATTGTGTCCCGAATACCCATTTCTCTGCATACTTTCTGGGGAAAAAGCACAATCCAACTTCACTGAATGGACTATAACCTTGGTTTTTGCTGTATGACTTTAGAAAATCTGAGAAAACCAACAGGAGACTCTGTCTTCAGTCTACACCAATTCACAAACTGATCTACTGCCAGTTTCTCAGGGTTTGTGATGGGCTCGTGTGAAGTGCTACGCTCAGAAGGACACAGCCTCCACGTAAACACAACGCCACTGTGTTCTCTACAAAGCGGATAAATAAATACAACAAGGCACTGCTGTGCTTTGTCTGGAGTGAAAAGGCAAAACACTGACAGGCCACTACCTCTGCTGTTCCTAAGAGCACCCTGGGCCCAAAACTAAACACAACTCTGCACTACAGTAGGAAGGTGGAGTGTCCTTGTACACAAACAGCCTAAAACGAGATGTCACCACTTTCAGCGGGATGAAAAAATGGGGAAAAGACTCTAGACCATGACAGGTATGGCCACAAGATTTGTAAGTGCTGAAAAGTCGACTTCCGGCATAAAGACGGCTCCGGCAAAATGACACAAAGCATTTAAAGCCCCTTGTTCGTTTGGCACACGCCCTCAGCTCAACAAGTGTATTCCCTCATGGGTGTCCCTGTATGGCGACACAGCGCTCTCCCGCAGCACCCAGGATTGCAGACATGTTGGTGAGCTTCCCAAGAGGCAGTTGTTCACCAAGAGGGAACCCCCATCAGATGTGAAGCACCACACCTTGCTGAGCAGAGGACCACACACCACGAGACTGAAAGATTCTTTTTCCCGACCAATAAATAGTGCTATGGCTCCAGACTCAAAACAGCACTGTGACAGTCTGTAACGTCTTTTTAAAAACTCTATGAACTAATGATATTCTGAATTCACCTTTTGCAGACACATTGACCTAAAGACACCTCTTCCACCTGCTTCAACCTGGGCCCCTCAAAGGATGAAGCCAGCTGTACATGTGCGTGTAAGAGGGAGAAATAAAGGGGAAAAGGGAATACATTTAGGGGAAGGTGCATATCCCGTACACAAGGCTGACTCATCCATGTGCCCTCTGTGGGGGTCAGAGGTTAGGGGTCACAAGGTGCTGGTGTCACGTCACAGGAGCATGGTGACAGGCCTCTCCAGGAACTTGCGGAACTCTGCCAGCCACTGTGCACCCACCGCACCATCCACTACCCTGTGATCGCAGCTCAGCGTCACCGACATCATGCTGGCCACATCAAACCTGTGGCAAGGGTGAGAAGGGACGACATAAAGGAATGGTCAGCATGGGACAGGCAGAGCATCTCACCTCAATTCTGTCTAGGTTCATCTCATAATCAGTACTTTAAGGTAAGCGCTACGACAAACTCAACAAGCTGCAACTGCGATACAATCAAATGGCCTTAAATAATAAAGAGGTAACGTTAATAACGTACTAATATGATTCAGAACAAGCTGAGGGAAAAGGCTTAAAACAGCAGGGAAGAACAAGTAAAACTGGTACAGGAGAGGGGAAAAAACCTGGGAACCACAGCGCTGCCCACTATCCATACAAACCCACCCCTTTACCAGGATACTCTGATATGTTTCCATTCTCTATTAATAAATAAAATAAAATAAATAAAATAATAATAATTATAATAATAATAATAGTAATTACAGATGGTGCCTGTCTTACAATGGGGTTACATTTTAATAAACCTATTTTAAGTCAAAAATGCATTTAATACACCTAACCAACTTTCACAACAGCAACAGAACGTACAGTCTCTCCACCCGTCTTCAGACTAAGCACTGACTGGCTGACTGGTCACTGTCAATGCTCAGTTTGTGCTGCCCCTCTTGTTAAGACCTTGTATTATATTTATTTTGAATTGTGGTGTGTTGGGGGGCAGGGTCCAAAAAAATGCTGGTAACACAGAACACTGTAAAGTATCGGTTGTATACACTAGTAACCACGTGACAGACTGGAAGGTGCGGATCGCTGCTGCCGCTGCCCAGCATCATGAGAGAGTATCATACTGCATGTCATTTGCCCGGGGAGGGGGGGGGGGTCAAAATCCAAAATCTACTGAATGCTTATCACTATTGCTACAAGTCAAAAAATCTTAAGTCGCACCATTGTAACTCAGGAACCATCTGTAATAATAAAGATTCCCCGAGATCTACATCCCCAAAGTCCCTGATGCAAGCCAGCAGCTGCATCCACTTTGAGAGGCTGATGAGGGTCAGGTTCAGTGATCCTATTTAGGTACAAGCGGAAGACTGGCACGAGCTCGCTTGTGCCACCTCACACCTGGTCACTCTCCTTACCCTTTCTCATTGTCTGCAGGCAGCAACCTCTTCTCAGAGCCACCCACAGCTAGGATGCAAGCCTGTGGGGGGTTGATGATGGCTGAAAAGTTCTTGATGCCATACATGCCAAGATTGGAGATGGTGAAGGTTCCACCCTGTGAGAAAAAATAAAAAAAAAAACCATTCAAAAGCCAACATGAATCACAAGGTCAACCAATGAGAGTGGAAGCCATGAGTTTAAAGGGAGCTTTGGGTTGGCTCAGATTCACTAGAGCTCTATAGGGATTGCGTCTTGGTAACCTGCTTACCTGGAACTCATGCGGCTGCAGTTTGCCCTCTCGTGCCTTGGCAGCCAGAGAAGTGACGTCCTTGCTGATAGCAGCCAGACCCTTGATGTGTGTGTTAAAAACGATGGGGGTGATGAGGCCGCTGGGTGTGCTGACAGCAACACTAATGTCAACTACGTGGTTCCTGCACAACAGCAAGAAAGAGTGGCCATGTTAGATTAACAGACAAGTGAACAAATATATGCAACCATAAGTTAATTAAACATCTCTCACGCAAAGTTTAACAAGTCTAAATATAGTTTCAAACTATTAAATATACAGTCGTCCTCCCAGATTTACACATGTAATTAGTTCCTGAAAACACTGTATAAATTGCGGCAGTCAGGGACATTAGCCACGTATGAATTTACTGAAAATTTTTAAATGCAGCACATGAGCATTGTGCAAATATACAGTCTTCCAGTAAATCATAAAGCCATTTTGACTTGTAAAGGGACAACAGTGTTATCAGGTCAGCACTTAACAGTGGTGCAGATGGGTGTTTAACACTCACTGACGGATCACTGTATCCATCCAGGAGGAATTTGCCTCCGGCACCTTCAAGCAGGCTAAAGCAGAAGCCTTGATGATGAAGTCATTCACTGAGAGCTTGATGTTGTCTGTCTTCACAACCTGAGGGCCAAATGGAACAAAAGCACAGATGAAGTCAGGAACCACCGACTGCCATTAATATTAAAAAAATAAATAAAAAAACAGGTGTACTGAAGTGCTGAGGACAAAAAGGTGGACAGCAATATTAAGCTCACCTCATTGAGCTCCTTCCTCATCTCCAGGACTTGGTCCATGTTGATGTCCACAGACAGGTAGTAGTGCGGGATGGTCTGCTTGGACTGCATGAGCCTCTGCGCTATCACCTGCCATTGTGGAAGATGGACTTGCATATTAAAATGTACTACTAATTACAAATGTACACAAATTCACATTACGAACTTACTCGGTTGTTCTGGTAGACACATTCAAAGAGCCTTTCAACATCGGCTAAAACCAGGGTATAGACATTTTTTTCCTGGAGTACAGAACATTGTATGGGTTCAGTCTGCAAGGCTGAATTCAGCTTCACTTCAAGCTGTCAGATGGCAGTACTAACACAGGCTTTTCGGGGGTGAAAAATAAGTTTTTGGAATCCCTAAGATGCATAGCAAACTCTTTAAATAATGTACACTCATACAGTAATTTAAACATTTTCACAAGTATTTATACGATAATAATTTGGCTAACCTATAGAGTTAGCCAGACATTTTTACAAAATTGAGGTTGAGACCACTGGGTGTTACAAACTTATTCTCACTGATTAATATATATATAATATATTATTTTATTTGAATGTGTATATAGGTGATGTGATCAGCAAAGCCCACGTGTGCTCACCCTGCGAATGTTACTGATAGGGATGTCTGTGAAGGTCCCTGTGGGCACGGCGGTCACAGTGGGAGGAGCTGCAGGTCTGGGAGGAGTGGGGGCAGCCACCGTGGCCTGAAAGGAAGTGGGGGGGGGCAGTGAGTTCCAGCCATATGACTGCAGAGATGCAGCAGTAAGCTGGAATATGCGCATAACACTTAGAAACAAATATGAGCATCTCTCAGTCAGATGTGTCTGTTGTGTCAGAGTTTCTAAGCATGGAAACTTACAAACATGTTCGGACAGCTCTTCACACCACACTGATTAGATCATACACTTTGCAGCAGGGCGGACTGACTCACCGGGGCAGCTTTAGGTGGGACGAAGCTCTCAATGTCTTTCTTTGTCACTCTGCCATCCGGACCCGAGCCTAAGGAAGGAGAACCAGGAAGCCAGTGAAACTCTGACACAAGGTCATGCTTTTGCCAGTTAATTTAACCTTGACCCTAAACAAACTGTGCCATTCAGGTTAATTATTCTACTAAAATAAGCTATAAATGTTGTGCAAGAACTGTTAAGTTATTCTGGAATGCAGCACAGAAGTTGCTAAATGAAAGAAAATGACAAGATTACAGATTTGAGTTATAAGGCAAATCTCAAACTGATGACAGCTCCCCTATTTAAGGTTGGATGAAACGCGTGAAGTGCACAGCACGATTATGATCTACTGACCGGACACTTGGGCCAGGTCGATTCCTTTCTCAGCAGCCAGCTTCCTGGCCAGAGGGCTTGCAAACACTTTGCCCTTCCTTGTGGCTATAGGTGCTGTTGGTGTTGGGGCTGGCCCTGGGGATAAAGGAGTTGAGGGAGGCGGGGACACCACCTGAGATGCAAAACAAGTGAAATGTTCTCAGCCAAAGCACACTGACATACACTGGGCAAATAATCCCTTGAAGATTCCCTTGAGCTTTGCCTTGAGAACACCTTTTGGGCTCCACTGAACAGAGGCTGTTCACCCAAACCACAAGTCTGGTAGCAGCATAAAACTTGGGAAATGCACAAGTACCCACCCCTAATTATTAATATAGCTATTAATATTTAAATGTGATTGGGAATTTCAAGCCTCACCACAACATTATTAATACAGAGCTTTGTGGACACACAAGTGCAACAGCTGATCAAGTAACAGTGGTACTCTGGGAAACGGAGGGATCTTACTGGAGGGGCTGTGGGGGTTGGTGTTGGAGGCGGAGCCTTGATTTCAGCCACGCCTGTCTCAACGTAATCGGCGAATGCGGAAATGTCGGACTCCTTCTCCACAATGATGCAGAGTGGAGTACCCAGAGGAACATCACGGGTTCCTTCAGACACCAAGATCTTAGCCAGGTAGCCCTCCTCCTGAACCTCGAACCCTGGTACCATGCAAGCACACATTCCATACTGATCAATCCTTTGAAACAGGAAGTTTATCAACATAATGCTGAAGAAGAGTAACAAGTTCAGATAGCTAGTATAAATGTTTATCATACAATATTTACCCAATATACTTTTATTGTTTTACTGCATTTATTAAATATATCTGTATTTTTTGTGCCCTGCTTCATTTAATTTTGTTACACCAGGAGGGAATACCAAAGGCAACAGCTCACCAATGGTGGCCTTGTCCGTCTCAATCTCGGCTAGTAGGTCACCTTCACCAAGCTTCTCCCCGACCTTCTTTTCCCAGCGCTGCACAGTGCCCATGGTCATAGTGGGTGAGAGGGCAGGCAGGAGTACCTGGGTAGAGGAGAGAGAATTTTGCAATGAGCCGAGAAGTCCCATGCTAGTCCTATCCACTGCTAGCCCAAATTAGCACCCACCTTCATATGTGGTGGGTAGGAACTCCCAGGAGCCTGAGGGGGCGCAGCAGCTGGAGAGGGTGGTGATGAAGGTGGCAAGGGGGCTGCTGCAGCTGGGGTGGAGGTGGCTGATGCCTTGTCCAGGGTGTAATCCTTAAAGGCTGGTATGAGGTCAGGGCTGAGCAGGACAGAGACTCACATTAGAGTAGTGAAAGTCTGTGAGAAACGCATGCTTGACCATTGCACTAATGCCAACATGAAGCTTCCACACCATGACACACATTCTAGATGGAAGAAGACACAAAGGGAACAGACCTGTCCACAGTGATGCAGATTACTGCTCCAATGGGCACGTCTCGAGCGCCCTCTGGTACCAGGATCTTGGCCAGGTAGCACTCTTCCAGCATCTCAAAACCTACAGTCGCTTTGTCTGTCTCCACCTGATAAATGACAAGATGTGATCCCACCAACGCTAGGGCTACAGAGCACAGCAACGGTCAGGAGGAACCCCAATAACTGCCACCTCACCTCTGCTATGAGGTCGCCCTCATTGATCTTTTCACCTTCCTTTTTTTCCCACCGTGCAATGGTGCCCATTTGCATTGTAGGTGAGAGAGCAGGCAACTCCACCTGTGGTAACAGAGAAAACAGCCACCATTTAGCTGTTCATACAAAAACACCCAACACAAGCCAGTAATAAAACGGTACCACATACCACATCTCTCAGACTAATTATACCTGACCAAATAAAATGCACTTAAATAAGGATCCTGAAGGTTAAGATATTACAACCAGATCTTAAATATTCAAAGTGAACTTTGTATTATGAGTCCTGCATTATTCACCAGTTAAAGCCACTGCAGGATGCAAACTGCTCCAGTGAATGTGATCTAGGCCTTTCCAATATTTTCAATATTCTCCTCTATTCTTCTACGGTCCTCATTGGGAGACTTAACACAGATATCCAAAGCATTAAAATTTTCTACAGTTTAGCAGACAAAACTCCAGAAAGAACTTTGTCCAATCACTCCATATGGGAAGATCTATTTCATAACAGGCAAACAGTGGTTACTCAACATTCATACAGTGGCAGCATTTTTTTCTGATAAGCTGATTCTGAAACCATCCTCTCTTCTGCATCATTTATATTGTGCCGAGGCAAAAGTGTCATGTGACACTGACATTTCAAATATTCTACAAAACTGCTGTAAAATTATGCTTATGTCGGATGCTCTTCGTCTGTTGCTCAATGCACATCTATATCAACGCTGAGCTATGTGCTTGCTGTTTTGGAGAACATCAGTTGCCAAATGCATAAACAATGTGTATGCAGTACTGTTCACATTTCTACTGCCCAGATTCACAAAAATACAGTACATCCAGTAAATGTCAACAGTTTTCATAAGGGTCGAACAGATGGCCTAGTGACTGGGGCTAAGCAGACACAATAAGAATACCCTGCTGTGTAACAGTAAATCATTATTTAAGACTATACGAGCCTTTGAATAATAACTGATAAACACCAAAAGGACAATAAGGCAGCTAAAACGCTTTCCTATAAACTGAACTGTACAAGAGCCCGTGTGGGAGCCCCAACGCCGCTAATGGAAGACAACACTGAACTTCACACCGGGAACAACGCGGGCTGGAGGAGCAGCTTCTGTCTGCGGCGCAGTACCTGCTCTGAGGTGAAAATGAGAGGCTATACGGCTCTTTGCTGACCTTCTGGTGAGGAGGTAAGCTGTAGAAGCGCTTGTTCTGACGGGCTCCGGCCGCCTGCCCGTCCTGCCCCAAGAATCCCCTGAAGTGGGAGCCGCTGGACACATTGCGGAGCCCGACCGGAGGACCGCGCATCAGTGTCCTGACAGCTGCAGCTGCCGCTGGAGGACCTGCAGGAGGCCCCAGACGAGCTGCGGCCCGGGTCAGCCCGACCGGCCGCCTCAGCCGCGCCGCCAGACGCAACATGTCCGCAGAGTGTGCTCACTTGCTCAGTGCCGCCAGGCGAAAGGGAACACGGCTCTGCTCCGCCACGCTTTCCAAAGAACCGGACTCACAGCTGGCGCGTCCCCCTCAAAGGCAGCCGAGCCCCTTACTGTCCAATGACCTCCCCGTCCCACAACACCTCACTTTACGGCTCTCCTTCCGCCCGTCCTCGGCACGACAGGAGGGTTGCCACATTGTGTCTCAAACTCCACTTCCGAGGTGTCTGGGAAGGGTTTTACTGCGATAGCAGATTAAAGAAATAGCACGTAGATTAAAACACTTTCCAGTAATGCTACAATAAAATAACACTGCACCCTGGAAAACTAGGCAAAACATGTCTATGGTGGGGAAATTAAAATATTGTGCCCTTGGAGACTAGTTAAAAATACAGTATTTGATTATAAATTGTATACATGGTTTAAATGAATTCTGCAATTTTATATATATATATATATATAATTGTTTTCACAACCTGTTTTATGACAGATTTTAGTGTTAGCATACTCTGGCAACCTAAACAACACCGCATTGGGAGACGTCGTAAAACGTTGACTGTTGTCGCAAAACGACCTACAGTCTTCGTAAAAGAACCCCTATATTCTCCCAACTTGTCCTTATCTTATCTAAATGTGGGGACGACTTTCACAGTGTGTGAGAAAAACAAGGCACACGGAAGTCCGCAGAAATGTACAAATAATTAGCGTTAACAAACGATGACAACATTTTTTCGAAACACTCCGGCAGAGCTCCTTTAACAGGAATCTCGTTGGTGACGTCATAGGCCAGTGCCGAATTCGATGAATACGCATGCGCACAGCAGTGTCCCGCGCAGCGCGCCAGACTTCCCAAGACGACGGAGAATCCGGTGTTTAGATTGTTTTTGCAGTGGTATTAACATATATATTTACCCATATTACGTTATTGTTGGACGTTTTACTTAAAATCATTTGTGAGATCGAAGTATGTTTACCTATAAACAAGTTTAATTTTAATTTCCATATTTTGGATAACCGCTTGACAAAATGCAGGGTCGTGATGGTCTATTACACAGTAGACACACACGACGATTTAGTCATGTCCATGTGGGAGGAAACCAGAGCGCCAGGAGGCAGGAGCGCACATGTAAATTGCAGAAGTCTGGTTTTTGCATTAATGATGAATTGTGTCATTTTCAATAATGGCTGAAACGTTAAAGACGTTTAAAGTTATTTTTAGCACCGAATGGTGGTACACGTTTACAATATAATACAGACTGATATTTGCTGACCATGACCTGTATACATTAGAATGACTTTAATTGTAATAGTAAAAATTGCAGGTTCAAAAATACCTAAAATAAAGATGCACCAAATATTCACGTATGGACAATATGTTAATGGAAATAGGTTTAATGGGAACATGTAGATAGGTAAGGTAGATTTTTAACATGACAATTTGTATTAAACATCTGGAATCTGTACTATGAAAATAAGAATGTGGAAATGCACCAAACTGTTTATATAGAACATTTGCTTAGAAACACCATAAAGACCATATGGTTTGCTTCTCCTTTCCACCTGCTACAGTCCATCTTTTTGTTTCTGTGTCCATTTCTGGAAGCTGTTGACAGCGTGAACATGTGTTTGCTCAGAATTCTTCTGTCTCATTAAAGTCTCCTTTTGAGCAAGATCATAGAAACACAGCTCAGATAAATAACTGAACACCCACCTAGAGAGTTGAAGGAGCCAAAATACTCGCTGAGAAAGAGTGGAATTGGTGAATAAAATTTGACCACATAAAGAAATGAGGATTTTACTTATGATACCGATTTTAAAAAGAACTTTCTTCATTGCAGCATTCTGTGGGTAGCAAATACCAGTTTTAACATTCAAAACAAAAAGCAACATGCTTCTGTTAATACATATAAACCTGTACAAGAATCAACAAAATGTATATATTTCATTTAATGCAAGTAAACATTGAAAATAGCACACTCATATCAATACTAACATTCATAGTTCTCTTTCATTGGCCTCAACTCAACAGAGTTGGAAAGAAACAAAAACGACATGTACTGTACATGCAGAAGATTCACAGCCATCTCCAGTGGGTGGGACATAACAGGTCAGGCCAGTTACTCAGGTTTCAGCCACGCCAATACTGTACATATTTAAAGTGATTAACCAGCCATAATCACAAAAAAAAAATTCACAACGCAAAAAATAACTTTACAGAGGCCTTGTTCCACACGAATCAGTGGTAATAATACATTTTCTCTTCCAGTTTTACACAATGGGGTTGAAATGCATAATAAGAATGAGGCTCAACACTAACATTTTAATAAAACATTCTGAAGTTCCTATGCTTTCTATCTTTTCTATCTCACGGGATTCTTTATTAAGGGGTAGTATTAGTATATAAATAGTATTCTCTAAGATCCATTTAAAGACACAACCCCGGGCTGAAACTATGTGATATTTTACAAATTCTGGTTCCCTCACTTTCACTGGAGACTGCTGTGAATGATATCTGGTTTCATTCAACAACACTCAACAGCACAAGCAGTCCTGATGGCAAAAAGGTAAATTTTAGTCATAAACACATGGAATTCCTACAGTACTTTTGGATGTATGGCCATGGCAGAGGCAGCATCAAAACTCGCTGGGGTCCATGATCCCCATTCTAACAGAATAACCCTCTCAGTGTGAGAGGCAAGGACAGAAAACAGCACTTCACAGCTGAGGACCACATCTGTTTCAAAAGAAATAATACCTTTTTCTGTCATCTTAGGTTTATATTTTGTGTATAGTTCTACGGCAGTGGAATTTGCAAGACCTTTTCAACAAAAAAAAAAATCACCACATCACAACAGTGTTGACAATCTTTCTTTGACTCATACATTTCATCATTTCAAACATCTCATCACCTTTACACCAGATTTATATTTCCATTTGCAACAGTCCCACTACACCTGGCAGATTAGGAATCCTCATATGTAAAATATCAACCATTACAGGCAATTCCTCTAATAACAGAGGTCTTTAAATATTACAGCAAAATGTCTGTAGTGGGTCAGCTACTTCTAAGACTACAGTTCATCTATCCCTTGCATATGGAGCAGGGATGACGTTACTAAGAGCACTCAGTGCTCAGTGACCCTGACTTACCTAAACTGTTTGGTCATAACATGTAAACACAGCTGCCTCTAAAAAGAAAACCCTCCATTGCACTCCAAGTGCCAGTCCTTCCGGAGAAGGTGTACTGGTCTGACTTTGGTCCAAAGATCTTAGAACTGCTTCTGTGTTGCGATCACTGCTATGTGAATCAAGGCTGCTGACACACACCTCCCGCAAGTGAAGCAGGGAGATTTTCACACACATTTTGTCACCACGACAGACAGCACTTAAAGACTGCATTGATGAGTATCTGTAAAATCTGGCATAAAATTTAGGAAACAGGAAAGTGGTCCTCTGTATTCTGTATTTCATCTTCCAGTGACAACAGTGTATCTGCAGGGGCAGGGACAGTCATTGTTGAACAGTACATGGCACAGAAATGGGCTGGTCGTTTTCTCAACCCACACCAAGGTTCCTTCAGTGTCTCTGTTAGATCTTGTGGGGAGGATGGAGAGGAGCTGCGACTACTGCCCATCCCCATCATCCTCACTCAAGGTTGATCCCACAACCACAACGCTTAGATCTCCAGAGATGTGGAGGATTATGCGGTTTGTGTCATTGTGCTCTTCCTGTCCAGTCCATCGCAAGGCCCCTCTCCCTTCTCTTAACCAGCAGTCTCACATTCTTTGCAGGAGGAGTGGTCTGAGAGTTGGCCTTTAGGTCCTGTGAACAGGAGATGTAGGCAGTCAGCCTGTATTTGCAATGCTTGTGTGTGTGCCCATATGTGCGCTCATGTTTGTTGGTGAGCTTCTATATGCCCTATTCGGTTTAACATACCTGCCCTCCCCATGATCTTCCTCCACCCAGGCTACAATCTTGCCCTCCCACCCTGGTATCACTGCGTCATCCTGGAACACCTGTGGAATTACCCAGAAGACACAGGTAATGCATATACATGGCTGCTATTCATTTATTAGCTAGCTATATAATTCTAGATATCATTTTTTCATTAAAAATACTTATTTGCAGAAATATTTTTCAAACATCTTTTAAGTCACAGTCCAGGGTCACCTCTGATATAAGGACTGGAGAAAGCGACACTCACTTAAGGATTAAGCAGTTACATACCTCCTCCTTCACTGTCCCAAACTCAGGGTCCAGAGCTTTGAAGTGGTACCTGAAGCTGCCCTCCCTGTCCACAGCCACTTTGAAATCTCTGAGTGTTACCTCCCCAAGCCTGGAAAGAGAGACCACCCAGCCCAGTTGTGGTCAGACTCCAGGTGGTCACATGCAGGCCGGGCTCAATAAGCACACATAAACATCACTGAGCTCACCTTTTAGGGATATTGACCATGAATGGCGTGAGGGAGCGGTCAGTGAAGTACAGCACTTTGGTGGAAACTGAGGAGTTGAGCACAGGGCTGCTGTGGGAATGAGCCATCTCTGCAACAAGGCAGAAGCATCATGATGAGGGAAGGGAGCGTAGCAATTGAACACAGATAAAACCTGGAAAAGACTCTGCTAATCCTGTGATTTTTCCACCAAAGTTAATTCCTCCAGTAATTTTAAATGTATTTTTTTTCTCTATTCAAGTAGAACATCAAGACAGACAAGCAAAAGAAGCACTGAGTCTTACTGGTGCTGGGAGGCCAGGAGTCCCGGTCCATGTGAGCAGCCTTGCGTCCTGGGGATTTTCCACGATCCTACAGATACAAAGACACCTCTGTCATCTGTTAGTGAACATCAGATACACTGCAATCACCTGGAGAGACATGGTAAGCAGCAGAGTTAACAGCACAAGAATACCGGTCAAAATACAATGAGGCAGGTGTGATGAAACAGAACGTGAAAGGGAATGAAGTGATACAAGACAAAAGCTGTACAATATTCAATAAGAAAATTGAATCATTGTGTGTGTGAGAGAGAGCGAGAGAGAGAGCGAGAGAGAGAGAGAGAGAGAGAGAGAGAGAGAAACACAAAGACTCATAACAAGCATTCTGACTCTGTACCCTTCTCTCCTGCCTGCGGCGGATGTCCAGGGCATACAGGCGGTCCATCAAACTGGCCACACCCTGCTCCAGCGTGTCCAGAGTGTGGTGCTGGGGGTCATGGCCACTGAAGCTATTCCTCAGACTGCGCAAGGCATCACGCACCAGTTGCAGTTCCTCTGCCTGGAAGCACATGCACACAGGCATCACTACAGGGCCCACATATTCACAAACCCATGCATACCCATTTACAGGTCTAATACACACCCCTTTGTGAGATGAAGCTGAGCCCACTGGGTGCGAATACCCATTATTCTGTGGACCAGGGAGCTGGAAAAGAGGACACAGCAATGTTTTCTTCTGTATGAACTTCTCCATTTAGCACACAGCTCCACGGAGCACAGCAAAGATTTTCACTCTGTCCTATGTACATGGAAAATCAAAGTACCTCATTCAGCTCATGGCTCATGAACTCCTGTAACAGGCTCTCCTTGTGCTCCAGCTCCCTCTGCAAGGCAACCTGCCAGTGACAGCAAGAGAACATGGATGAGCAGGGCCTCCAAAAAAAGATGAGCTCGGTTTAATGGTTAAAATTCGTTTGGTGTGAATGGACATACTAGGGTACGTTTTGGCACACACTACCTTTTGGTGGGAGGTCTCGGCCAGTTTGCGCAGAGCCTCGTCCAGTTTGAGCTGCTGCTGCTGCAGGAGCCGGTCTTTCTGTCCCACCTCTTTCTACACAGACCAAAAAGGAGCAGATCCCCATTTGTTATCCAGCTTCACTGAAACACAGGTGCAGCTTTCGTATCCTATGTATATTTTCAACCTCCATGGGTGCAGCAGACTCATATCACGGAGGTGGGATTCTTCCCCTCCAGCTGCACCTGAATTTACCTTGTGTTCACTGAGCAATCGGACTCTCTCCTCCAGCTTCCTTTGCAGCTCAGCCTAGAAGCAAAAAGAAGGGACACATAAGTATGATTCCTTTGAATAAAAAAATGCATACCAACTCCTCCATTCCACAGATAGAACACAACCACTACTACAGTGCAAAATAATGATCCCTTAGCTGCAGAACACACACATACACTGGCTAATGTCAAACTTACATTATGGCTTGTCAGCTCCTCCTTGGTCATGTTGGACCTCAGCAGCTCCTGTTTCAGTTGCAGCACCGAGGCTTCCTGCACTCCCAGGCGCTGTTGCAGGGCATCCTGGAAAAGTAGCAGTGGAGTGCCATGAACTCATCCACACACACAAAGTCCTTAAAACTCACTGTCAAATTTATAGCCAAACTTTGGACCTTACTCTGCATTACTGGGAGTTTTAAAGAGAAATATGCAGGCTTTCCTATGCAGTATGGTGGCTCCACTGTCTGTTTAATGCATTTGTCAGCACTGATGCACTAAATAGCCAAAAGTATGTGAACACCTGACAATCACACGCATACATGCTTGTTCAACCTCCCATTCCATGGACATTAATATGGAGTTGTTCCCCTTTTGCTGCCATAACAGCCTCCACTTCTCTGAGAAGGCTTTCCACCGGATTTTGGGAATTTGTCTCCATTCAGCCACAAAAGTGTCAGTGACATCGGGCACCCATGTCGGGCGAGGATGCCTGGCTTGAGGTTAGCATTCCAATTCATCCCAAAGGTGTTCAGTGAGGTTGAGGTCAGGACTTTGTGCAGTCATGCAACTTCTTTCAAACCAACCTGGGCAAACCATGTGTTTATGGAGCTCACTTTGTACAGTAGGGGAACACAATCAGGCTGGAACAAGAAAGGAGCTTCCCCAAACTGTGGCCACACAGCTGGAAGCACACAATTGTCTAAAATGTGTTTGTAGGCTGTATGGGTACGGCCGTTTCAGCTCAGTCATTAGAAGGGGGATTCACATACTTTTTGCCATATAGTGTGGAAGCACATCCAGCCCAGGACCATGGTTTTACCTAAAAGCAAAGTAGTACAGGATTGAGAGAATCATCTAGACTCACCTTGACTCCCTGTAGATTGCGGGTCTCCTGTTTGTACTTCAGCAGCTCCTTCTACAGGGCAGACAAAGGAAGGTAGAGCTTAGCAAGCACAGGGCAGTGGGACCAGAGCAGAGGACCTCCTGGGAACCACAGGTTCTGCCTGGCTGTGCACTTCAACTGAACTGCACTAATTAGTCAGCAGGTTTTTTTACCTTCAGATCCTGGGACTCCTCCATGCTCTGGTCCAGGCGACTTTGGATTATGATCTGCAGAGAAAGACAGGCTTCGGTTAGGCATGGACACTAGCAGAAAAAGCCCTTAAAAACTGAGCGACAAACACAGTTCTGCCATTAATAAGTAACCAAAATCTCAAGCCAACAAAAACAACAAATCAATAAATATTTATGTAAATTCCAAGCAGAGAAAAAAAGAACAAAATCATAGGCAGCAAAGCCCAGCAAGTCCTCAATTGCAGGCAAGAAGAAGGAACAGATACTTGAACCTCACCATGGGGGGTGGGCACAGAGAAACATGAGATCCTCAGCAATACAAAGGAAGGAGAGAAACACAGAGGCAGGCAAGCACAACACAGATGACCATGTACTTTGTCCTGGAATATGGGAACAGGTGAAATGTGGGGAATAAAAATGAAAAGCCTTACCAGCTGCTGTTCAGCATTCTCTGTTCCCTCTCCCAAGCTCAGCGTAGCCTCCTGTTCATCCTCAGGTAATGATCCATGGAGCAGCAGGGCCTAAAGAGAGCGAGGGGGAGAGAGAGAGAGTCATTCACCTCTACTGCAACACAATCTTTCACACTGTTGATCAGGTTAATTCCCACAGCCATCTTAAAGCCCCACCTCCACATGTTTTAGCAAGGTGTTGCTTAAAACAGCAATACAAGTTTCCATTCTGTTGTCACTACTTTCCTTTTTTGGAACAATCACTATTTTTATTTATTCTTCTTAACAACACAAGGCACTAAGCAGCTATGCAACTGCCTAGAAAGGAACATTTATTAAAATTCAACATGGCACTGGAGGAAACGCTCCCTGAAGAGAAAAAGATGAAAGGTAGAGCAGAGCGAAAGAGAGCAGTTACCTGGGTTCTCTGTAAAATATTGACTCTGAGTCCCTCTAAGTCACTTTCTGATCCAGCATTCCTCTCTTACAATGAATTTAACATCCCATCAAACAGTCAGATTTCAGGTCATTATTTGTAGGTCTGTTATCATTTTTTGACAAAGTTTCAGTCCCTCTTGATTTAAGTACTCAAAGTAAATAACAGAAAATTAAAAATTAATATTATACTGCAAACCCCTTGCATTCAGCAGGTGTATCAAGTCTCCTTCCCAACAGACATCACCTGTCCTTTTTCTGCATTTATTATTAATAATAGGTATTTAGCCAGCAGCTTTTTCAAAATTACTTACTGTAATGTTAAGCCACTCTGGGTAAGCGCTTTGCTCAAGGTTAGAACTGCAGGAGCAGGGGTTCAAATCCGGGGTCTAGGGAGCATGAGGTAGCAGCTGTAATCGCTGCGTGTCATCCCAGACAGTAACTGCTATTATTTTCTAGTTATCGCTTCGCTGTTCTGTTCCACCAACCTATTGAACAAATGAAATGCAGTGCAATGCATACATCTCAGCTCTCCTCAGATCGGGTGACTTGGCTGGGTGAAAATGTTCTACTGTTTCCTCTGTGTACAGTGTTTCGAGCCATTGTTCTACTGCTTAATTAACAGCCATCCAGTAAGTCTGGGGGCATTTTTTCTTACATTTGCAGACAAGAGATGTTTGTATATCTTTAAATACATTGTACCACCTTGGGTTAGGAAATCGATAAAGATCACTGAGCATGTTTTGGAGGCAGCCACAAATGTTTGAACTGTGCTGTACTGATGATGTGCAGTGCTTGTGGTCAGTGGCTGTTTCTGTTTTATGCATGTTTATTTTGGTCTCCATTGGTTACAGAACTTTATTGCACAACTCCTGTGGCTCATCTCAGAATTTCTCAAATTCTAACCTTATTCTTGCTGTTGATGCAGGGCTTAAACCTTTTCATTTTATAATAACTCTCAGATTTTCCCCACATAAAAATTCTATTATCCACTGACCTCAAATTCTGTTCTTTGTCTATTCTTAGCTGCTTCAATTTTTTTTCTCCATTTTTTAATGAAGTTGCAAACTGTTAGCAACTTGGACAATTTGCCTGGCCTTTGTCTCTTTAATAGTTTTTTAGTGAGGTGTTCTTAAGTCTTTGTATTTCTTTTTGAAAACACACAAATGAAAGTCTTCAAAATAAAAAAAAAAACAAAAAAAAAACTTAAATATCTAAATCCCTCCTTAACCCACACAGCTCTTTTATGGATGTTAAATATAGGCCATAAGGCTTTTGAACCTATCACAATCCTCAAAACCACGGTCTACAACATCCTCTAACTGCCCCCCCCCCTTACTGTCACTGTTAAGGTCTGTTTAATATTTAATTTTATTCAACTTTATTTATTTTTTATTTACTGTTTCATTTTTTTGCTTGTCTATTTGCTGTGTGACTTAGATTTCCTTTGAGTGTCACCGTGCACAGTCTCCTGTCGATTCAGTTCGCATTTCACCGCATGACATACCTGGTTACCATGTATGTGACAAATAAATCTCTTTGAATCTTTGAAATCTATACACAGTGAAACACAGGAGCAATTAGAGACAACTGGAAAGTCATTTAATGCTCACAGGTATGAGGAGGTGTTTTCTACAGTAAATTTAACCTTGAGTCACCATAAGCAGTGTGAATTTGCATATGGTATACTTAAACCAGCACTTCTATTTGTTTGCATTATAAACATCACAACAGTCATCCCAGACCTCTACAAACAATTTTCCATTCAAAAAGCACATCACAATATTCTGCAGTTTCAGCATGGAGACAATCTAGGGAGATCAATTAGTCTCACACACACACAGTGTGTGTCAGACAGAGAGGAATCACCTGCAGGCTTGACACCATGCACCTGGCCTCCTGTATCTCCTTCTCCAGCTGCTCCTGCTGCTCACACAGCTGGTCCTCCCAAGAGGTGCCCACCGACAGCCCAGCATGTCCAAGCACTGGCCCTTGCCCACTGGAGGGCGACTTCGCCACATCATCTGCAAAGTGTGAAAGAGAAATATGGGGAAACTCAATATAATAAGGATGCTGACATTAATTAATTTCATTTAATTAATTTTTATTTCCAGCTTAGCAGGCTATTTTGCCAAAATCAGTATAACTTAACATTTAAAGTATTCACAAAGATTAATATAATCACTGGAGCAATTTAAGTACCTTTTCCCAACACCCAGGACCCACATGAGTACACATTGACAGTGGCAGTTCAATAAATTGTGTACCTGATTTGTGAGAAATCTCCTCCACCTGCAAGTCTGCGGGCTGACCTTTGTTCTCTGGCTGGTTGGAGTCAGACTCTGCCTTGGGGGTGTGTGCTGGGCTGGGTGAACTCAAGCTGGAAAGACAGGGATACAAGCAGCGAGGCCACAGATGCTCAGTGCTGGGGGGACATGGGGGCATGATGCTTTTTAACCAAAATCCACAACCCTGGTGTAGCCATCCTGTCATCTCAGGTTATCTCAGGTCACAGACAGGTACCCAGTTTACAAATGGCTTTGATATAAGATGCATCAAATGGAAAATGTAACATACAAGTTGCTTAAAAACATCTGCATGATGCCAGTTCATTCTGCATGTTTACAATTTATCATCATCATTACCATCTTTCCATTAGCTGTTAGAAAGCAGTCAATGGCAAAAGTGATCACTATGCTCTGAAGAAGGTACATACAATTAATCGATTCAATACCATTCCCAGGTTTTTTCTTAGGTCAGGTAAATGTAAAGGCCCAAACCTATAAACATTAGAAGAAAATTCTAATAATTTTTGTGCAGATAGCAGTGTTTAATGCACATTAATACTGTAGTATCTAACAAAAGAAACGTGAAATTTTTCTACATTTATCAGATGACTGACTGGAAGGAGTAGGGGTTAAAATTCACTGAATGGAAGAAAAGTCATGACCTCAAGGAGTTGGAACTGGACTAGGCCTTGTGAGATACATTTTAACACAACATTGACTTGAACAAAGCCTGGTTCAGTTCCAACACTTTGAGGTCATGACTTTTCTTCCATTCAGTGAATTTTAACCCCTACTCTTTCCATTCAGTGATTTTAGGCCAAGGGACAACAATTTCTTGGCCAGTGACACCAGCCAATATAAACAGTAAACAATAACAGCCAATACTAAGGGTCAATATTACAGAGACTGAGCAGAGCTGTCATATCTTGTCCATGTCAACACTTGCCCTACATCAAAGACCACCGCCAATAGCTGAACTCGCACTGCCTTCTTCTCAATGAATTATTGAAGAATTCTCTTAAAAAGAAGATGATTCCCAGAGGTGCGCACTAGCTTCTTAGTAAAGCCCACTCCTCCATCAAAGGGGTGCCACAAGGGAAAGGAGCTCAGCCTCTGACAGGCATGTGGATGCAAGCCATCCTTCCTCCTACTGCCAACTGGTGAGGGGGTGGGAGTGGATGGGGATCAGGATTAAACCACGTACGCAAAATCATATCTATGCCCGCAGATGGAGAGCACACAATGAGAGGCTGCTGTGTGCTAGTTCATTGCTTAGTCTGCCTGTCAAAATTAACATGTCAGTGGCAAATCTCTGAAAATGAATAATAATTACTTACAAAATGCTGCAAAAAGCAGGTTGGGAGTAGGGGGACACAGCATGTCTGTTTGGCCAGATACCTTTGTGTGTCCCCTGTTACCTAATAACACCTTCAAATTGGAGCAACTGTCACAGGAACTGTTGCACATTTTGAAATCAGTCTGTGCTAGAAATCAGACTGGACTGACGCCAGTGGCGTAAAAGGCTGTTGGTACGACATCATCGTGGTGTAAATAGAGGCTGTATTAAGAATGCTGCTCCTTGGACTGTATTTCTCTGTCTCTCATACACATGGTTCACTCTTTGAGAGTGCATGCTGGCAGGTGATAGAAAGCAGGTCCCTGTGATGAAACAAGGCACTCACTGAAGTGCAAACACAGCGTCATCTGCTCCAGTGTGTGTGCCCAGCACAGGAGTGATGCTCAGACACAACCACGGAGAGGCAGAGTCGATGTCTTTGGGAAGCAATGGCAGTGTGGCTATACAGTACAAGTGTGTGGCTGCTAGAAGGGGAGGAAGACCCTCGGGCCTGTGTGGCTGTGACACGTGAGACTGGACTGCAGCGTCCTATTAAGGGATCCACCTTAGTCACCATGGTGATCGACAAGCAATGACCCCTGTGAACCAACACAAAGCTAGAGGAGGAAAAGGGTTTGAGAATGAGGGGGAGGGGGGTTACTGCCAAGAAAGTCTGGGAGTTTCTGTCTTTGAGGGATGAAACTCAGCAATGACAATCTCCCTCTACGCCTTTAATTTTTTTGTTACCGTCTTTTTTTTCTTCGCACAGCAGCAACAATGCGCTCCATACAAAGGAAGACAAGAGAGGGTGTTGTTGTTGTTGTTGTGGTCTCATTGTCCACTGGGAACTTAGCTGCTGAATGGAGCAGCTCGTGGGCTGCATCGCTCTCCACTCAGCCTTTTGTTACGCATCCCCCCCATCCCTCACTTCTGGGGGAGGCCTTCAAGTTCTTTCGGGGAAAAGCCCCCAAATCAAAACGCCAACAAAAGGGTCTTTCCGCATCCGACCCGCCCACTCTGCTTTTCACTGAGAGGGACACCACTTCATTCCACCACTCCGATTAATGACATGCATAGGGGGTGGAGGGGTTGTCACCATTTGATCGACAATGCTTTCGCATATTTCCCAAACTCCCACAGAAGGGTTTACACCTCAGCTGGGCTGCCGTGCATGATCCCCCGCTGCGGATTGGCCACCGCACCATCCGGACAGGACAAAAGCAGGGGCCGCTCCGGTGCCCATGGTTCGTTTGTCCACATCAGACGAGTGGGACATTAGTCTCTGTCTGAAATGAACACAAGCCCCAGGGGACATGGCGGTGAGACAGACACCACACAACTCTCCCTCCAGCCAACATCCAAAACACCTCCTCAGGCATGTCAGACACAATCACATTGAATGCATGTCTTCATCAGTGATGGGTGCAGTTTAAGCATGATATTAACCACCCATAACAGTGAGACAGAGGGACGGGAGAACCATGGGAGACAACTGGCTGACATGCCTTGATGTTCTCTGGGGCTATGAGGGGTAAACAGAATCAAAACAGAAATTATAAAAACTTTAGTTCATTGACGCCGATGGGAAAGATGCATAACTAAAAGCATGTTTTTGTGCCCGTGAGCCCACTGCCCGCTTGGGACAGTCTGGGTGTTTCCAGCTCGCAAGCGAATGGTGGGGATGAGCCTTGAGCACTGTTCTAAACAAGTTACAATTTTGTGGAAAAAAAAGACTAAAGATAAAACAACTTCCTGTTAAGCTTGTTCTATTTGTTCCTTAGCTTCCTTGTCTCCCTGCTTTCCCCCACAGACCAGTCCACCCTCCAACATCAAAGTGTCTTTAAGTTTATAAGCCTGAGTTCAAGGGCGACTCCAAGTCAAGTCAGCAGACGGGTGAGGTTATCATCCTAAATTATCATCTTAAGGTACAGCATGACTATTGGTTTCATTATTACATTACTGATGTGGTTTTTAGACATATTTAGACCAAGGAAACCTTGGGAACCCAAGGGAACTTTACACTTTTAGATGCACATACACTCACACACAAAGCTGGAAAGTTGTTTTTAGTTGACGCCTTTGCCCACAGCAATTTACAACGTAATGTTTGCATACTAAGCTACTTAGAACTATTTATCCATTTACAGCTAGGTAATTTTAACTGGAGTAACTGAGAGTGGCTTTCTCAAGGGTAAAACAGCAAGATATTCAAACTTAGATCCTTTCACTGGAAGGCAACAGCTCTCAACTACTTCACAAGCCTCTATCATTTAAAAGTTATCTGTTTCTGGACAATTCCAGTTCTTAACAGGGAAGAAAATCCCAAGGAATGTTCTGGTTAAGGAAATGTACTTCTAACTTGAACCTGATTCTAGGAGGAGCCCTGCTGTTGACTATGTAATTTATCTGAACAGCACATGTATTTTTTTTTAAGTTTAGGAAAGTGTTTTCTGTCCATGGAGGAGTCCCTTGGTAACCATGTCCCCACAAAGAGGCAGAAGCCAAGTGGCTGGGGTGAAGGAGGAGACATTTCACAATCCTGGGGGGGTGTCAGTGGCCACAGACAGGAAGCCTTTTACTGTGTGATACACCCTATAAACACAACCCTAGAGACCAGACCCCCCTGCACTTTACATCTAGTTCATCGCCAGAGTCAGATGTAAATGTCAACAGCAATGCCAGTCCTGTGATCAGGGCAAAATTATCCAGAGCCTTTAAACTGCAGAGCCAGAACAGTCAGAGAATGGCAAGACCATCCCCTGTTACCAGAAAGCACTCGGTGGTAACCCAGGTAAGGAGCTATCACTGGGCACCTGGGCCCTCAAAAAATATGCAGCAGTATTGCTGGAAACCATGTGTTGATATTTCAGAGACAATCACTTGCTACGGAAGAATAAATCCAATGTTGTGTCACTCCACTATAGGCGTGTTATGTAGAACTACAAAAGCACTTTGGCTAAAAACATCAGGACAGCAACAAGTTCCCAATATGTAGCAGAAACATTACAAGCAGAGACTTCAAAAATAGTCCAGCAACAAACATGAGAGTTGTTTACTTCTTTCTTATAAATATGCAGTCCTGCAGCATCCGATCACAGTCCCTGTGGCCCTTTTAAAAAGGCCCTGGAAACCATGCCAAACCAAAGCAGATATAGAAAAATTCTATCCCTTGAGCAGAACATGGGAGTTGAGCAGGAAAGGGGCCGTATCCCCAATTAAAAGGGTTTATTTTGCTCCCTCTGTAAGGATTCTCAGAGTTCGTATTGCATGTCCTACACAAGACCAATACAGTAACACTGTAAACACTGTAGGGTCTCAGGGAGGAGCTGCCACAGTCCATCACAGAAGGCATAACTCACAGTACACAGTTATACACACATACACACTCAGTGCATCTACAGGGAAATGTGGTTCCAAATGGCTGTCTGGAAAAATAGCCCAAGTAAAGGGACATCCACAGCTGTAGTGACAGATATTCAAAGGAAATTACCCTCAAATACAGCACTCTGTTGCACCGGAAAATTAATAGTCCACCAATCTGTAGAGCACAAACACACACACACCTGACATACTAGTACACAAATACTGTATTATAACCCTAGGATAAATGTAGGTTACATTAGGGCACTAAGGAATTTATACTTGTGATCCAACAACATGACAAGCAACTGACCTAAAATTTATACATCTGCACACTTGCAAACAGGGAAACACAATTTTTATTAACTAATATTTAATTAATATTTTTTTATCAAACTGAATTAGTCCTAGGTACACTGAACCGCAGACAGGAAACTTTTTACTGTGTGATACACCCTATAAACACTCTCTACCCATGCACACTACAGTTATACTATGCAAATATTGACTCCCATATATGCACACTACAGGCAATTTACAGTCGACAATATAGTTGAAACACGTCTGAACTGTGGGAGACAAGCAGAGTACCTGGAAGAAACCCATACAAACATGAGGAGAACATGCAAACTACACACAGACTGAGGAGGAATTTATTCCTGTGTCCAACCCAACAGCCCTGTGAGGCACTTGCAGTACCCACTGCGCCACTGTGCTGCCCATAATGCAGTCATGTTCATATATCAATACATATGCTCCTATAACACAGTCATGGCGTGTGCACACACATACAAACACAATATTCTACAGCTTTGCAAGTAATGTCATAGTGTCAGAAATCCATTATTTGGACATGAAAAAAAACATGATATATACGATACAACAATCGGCAAACTAGCGGTCACAAAAGCACTGCAACATGAACTCCTAAAACAGTTCTCATGAAGCCCTGCTATCTACACATAACACAGCCTATATATCAACACAAGCAACAAGAACACCTTGCTGGCATGCTAGTTTCTCTCTCTCTTTCACTCACACACACACACACACACACACACACACACACACACACACCAATTGTGTGTCAACACTTTACAGGTGACCTGATGGGTGGACTGAAGGAGCAACAGCCCTTCCCTGCCCACAGGCTTTAATATAAACATTGCCATGGAGTGAAGCCAATGAGGACAAACAGTGTAGCATGGAAATTGGGTCATGAACTGGGAGCAGACAGCTGTATAATGGGAGTTTACTGGGAGAGACAGAGAGAGCAAGAGAGACAGAGAGAGAGACACTGTTGAGGAGAAGCTCAACTTCTCACTCTTACCATTTCACCTGTTTGGCTCCCATCTCCTTTGATGATCACCCCCTTACACTTCCCAGGGACTCCCAGACAGACCCATGGGTGTGTTGTGGTCCTCAGTTGGCAGCATCATTGCAGAGTGTAGCCCGGATGCTGGGGGTGGCCATGTCATCGTCAAAACACCCAGTCATCTCAA
The DNA here is from genome assembly GCA_018136845.1 of Heterotis niloticus. Taxonomy (NCBI): domain Eukaryota; kingdom Metazoa; phylum Chordata; class Actinopteri; order Osteoglossiformes; family Osteoglossidae; genus Heterotis; species Heterotis niloticus. The sequence goes on along the minus strand of CM030894.1, from coordinate 26,584,497 downwards.
AGTCCAAATATCCAGCAGTCAGTGTACAGATACAGAAGTAAACAAGAGGAGGTGGGGAAAAAAGATGACGACGGCTCCCACGCTGACTGACTGGGTTCGAAGTGACGGGTAGCCTGTGAGAGATCCCGTCTGCCTGGGCTTTTGGTGGGGCAGGCTTTCAAGCCCACCGCTGAATGGGACCCTCACCACAACACACCTCCATTGCCACGATGCTGAGGACCCCCTGCTTCCAGCCCTTTTCAGCCACTCCGCAACAGGGCCGTACGTATAAACCACAGCTCTCCCCCCGTGGATGTCGAGAACAGGTCTGGTCTACAACTGAAGGAGCAGTAGCTGCAGCCTGTGTGGCTCAGAGCGTGAGCTGTCGTCGCGTCTTGTGTGGATTGCGTGCCGTCCGTCTGGCAGAGCCTCCTTCCTTCACAGCAAAATTTGTCGGCAGGCTCTGCCTCTCTCCCTCTCTCTCCCTCTCTCGCTCTCTCTCTCTCTCTCTCTCATTTGGTTGGAGATGTCAGACATGGCTCAGCCCTACTGTTTGCCCATCATTCCCACCCCCCTTCTCCCTCTCTCTCCATCTCCCTCGCATTGTAAGAAGAAGTGGGGGTCTGCCTATTAGACTAGCTCATTCAGGAAAAGTGGGGGGAGGGTTCCGTCAGCTTCTTTTGGAGGACCCGGTGGTCCGTTTGATGCAGAGCCATCCCCAGGTGCGCCTGAGACGGACGCTGTGCCTGCCACATAAAGGCGGATGATTCTCCCACTCTCCAGTCCCACCATGGAGAAGTAAACACATGAAAATACAACTACCAGCATGGTACTGGAATGCAAAACAAAGTGCGGCAGTGAAACGGAAAACTGAGGAGTGAACACAGGAGCACGGACAGCCTCTCAGGTGCAAAAGACATGGCGGCGGCCATAGCAGCTCACAGCCTACACCCTGGCACAGCACGACGGCGAGGAGCTTGCCACGCATGTGCCGCCCACACGTGTGCCTGTGGTGGTGGTGGTGGGGGGGGGGGGGTGTTTGCAGGTCTGAGAACCCCTCCCCAGCATCTGAAGAGATGCCCCAGCTGAACTTCAAAACCACTTTGACAGACGGCCGCCGCACGAGCTGCCACGCGAGCCCACGTAAATTTGCATGTGCTGCCGGGGGCTGCTCGCTGCACCGTTTGCACAGCATTTCCATCTCTTTCATGTGTTCATATTAAAAATATTCTAATCGGGGGAACTCGCTGCTCAACCCCCGTCAAGATACTAGGGTTCTTAGGAAAGTAAACACTGCAGTCTGCAACAGCGTGCCAAAATTTAGCAGACAGCAAAACAATCAGCCAGGTGGACAGAGCTGCAATACAAGAGCAATTCTTAAAATCTTTAGGGAATTCTCATATGAATAGTTATGCTCAGGAGCGTTCCACTAAAAAAAATGTAGCATTGACATGAAAACCCGTCAGTGTATTTCATCACGCATTTTACCAAAGTTAAAAAAAAAAAAAAAATCCATTCATCCATGTTTTTCATATATTTTTTAAAAATAAGCTGCAAGAAAATTATTTCTGTTAAGGCCCACTAGTGCTAAACCACAAAGTGTGACGCTAACATGTTTTATATCTTCATCCGTCATTTCCTGGGGACGCTCCTGACAACTGTGCCATCCTGTAATGCCTGCTTACAACCACAATCTGAAGCAATCTGAGGAAGAAGCACGACAGCAAATTGTCTGTGAGCAGGTCTCCATGCCACTTTGCAGACATGAGCAGCTTGACGGGGGGATTCGTGCACATTTGCCAGAAAGGAGGGCCATGTTCTCCATCTAAACCTTCTGGCTGCAAATCCCAGCATCAAAACCGGTGACTGTCCACAGGCAACCTCCAAGTGGGACCTACTCGGCCTCACCGGTACTGCGGCCCACTCAGTGAAGCAAGGAGGCCCATGGAATGTCCTCCAGTCACAGCTGCAGTTACCTCCTGCAACCCACATAACCACAGATTTAGAAGTGTCAATCTCAGCTCTCCAATTTGTACATCACTAAGTCACTTCTATTGTCAGATGTCATATTGTCGTAAGTCACATCTAATTTTGTCAAACAACGTAAGGAGGTTGGGACAATGCAGTTGCACAACAGACAGAGCAAGTCCCTCACATCTGCTGGACTCTGGGTTTGGACATGGGCTCAAATCCAGCTCAGCTTATGCAGAGTTCACGTGCCCTCCCTACATTTGTATGGTTTTCCGCAGTGGCTTATTCTCAAAGTTCAAAGATATGTTTCAGCTGAATTGGTTGCTCTAATTTGCCTTTAGCACGTGTATGGATGAGTGAACAAGTATGTGGAAAAGACTGGCATCCCATCCCATACCCCGCCTCACCTTATGCTTCTGGGATGGAGTTTGGACAGCTACACCCCTGCACTGGACAAGCAGTTATTGATAATGGACGGATGGCTGAACAAGGAGGTAGATGTGCCAATACTGCAATTCAGTGAAGTGGTGCAATTAATTATGTCATTAAATGCTTCTGAATGACAGCCTTCAACCCCACTGAGATACTGCTGGGATGCTCCACAACTTCAAAGTAGCACAAAAACTGCCTTCAGACATCAGACGTGCACCATCGCTGATCTTCAGCACAAATTTAGAGGCTCACAAAATACACCCAGAGTAGAACTGTTACTCTGATGTAAAGGTGATGCATTTACAGCATTTCCTTCATAACGCTGTCTTCACTCAAGTGAAGGCCTAATAACAAAAATAAACTAACATTACATGATGACGATGATGCTTCATTGATAGAAAATTAAATTACACAAGGAAAATGTTTTAAGACAAATTATATCCATCTGACTTAATTTGTGTTAACTGCAGTCAAGTGGGGAGTTTATTGATCAATCTTTAAAGCTGTAGATGAGGTTAGAAATATTCAGTGAAGAGTTAACTTGAGACACAAAGGAACTTTTAAAAACAGGTTGACGGGTGATGGCATCACTGGCCAGCGTGACTTACACACTCCTTGAAACCAGGGCAAGATATGAAAATAGATCCGTTTTTGTTAAGTTGCTGAAGGATGCTGCTGTGAAACTGCATTCTGAACAAGCGAGGCAGCAATGACGGGCACCACACTGCCCATGGGACTCTTCACCAGCTGAGGGCATCCAGGAACAAAGCTCTCTCTGTGCTCCGCAGCTTTGACAGGGACCAAGAACTGCCAGCCCACAGCAAAGACCACAAAGAACACTGCCATGCGCATGTGGTGACAAGGCCACCGCAGAGTCCTGAAACCTGGATGCAAACTCAGCTCTGTCTTGCAACCACATGCTGCCTTGTGAGCAAATCTTATCTCATATGAGCCCATTTCTTAATCAGGAGAATAAAGACTACGTTTCACATTACAATGTTCACTTCATGTGGCACCACTGGAGGGAACAGCACTCTAAACACCCTTAAACTCCTTCAGTACATTTTGTCTTTTGGCTCATAGGCCTCGGTAATCATTTCAGCAAACATGCATCCCAAAACAAGTATAAGCCATAATCTACATGATACATCCATTGGTTGCTTTGCTATGTACTTTCAGCTGGTACTGCCCTCTTCTTCTCCAGAACAGCCCAAATTCAGCAACAAGGTGCTGGACAGCACTCTATGAGTTTCTCAATCTATGTGAGCTTGATAGCCTCAGAGTTTTTTTTCTCATTTTTGGAAGCACAGTCACTTTAACATCACATTCCACTTCATTCCAAAGATGCTCCACTGACTTGAGAGGTGAGGACTATGTAAATTGCTGCTTAAAGTGAAGGCCAGTACTGTCATGTTTGTGCAAACACCTTAAGATGATGTGTGCCACGTTTCGCATTTTGTGGCATTCAAACAATGTTCAGCTGATACTGAAAAGACTAATTTGTGCCATAAAAAAAAACACTCTTCCCACAGTTACACCACGACCGGCTTACTGCTCCACTGACACCAGGTGGGCTAGGCTCATTGTTTCTGCACCGATTTCTGACCTTTCCATCAGCATATTGTAGAAGAACTGGAATTTGACAGACCAGGCAACATTTTTCCACTATTCAATAAACTGGTTTTGGTCACTGTAATTGAATGTCAAATTAGAATGACTTGCAAGTTCAGAGATGCCTTTTCCCATAGCACTCTTACTTGCACTTGCGTTCTTCCTCTTAAGTTTCACGAGTTTGGCCATTTTCAGATCTCTCTTATTAATTATACTTTTATCAGTGTTTTTGGCCACAGAAATGCAACCAAATGGACAGTCTAACTCTTGCCACATCTTTTCCAATTTTATGGCCATCAAACAGTAACTGGAACCTGTCTGCATGCTTTATAATCTGAGTCACAACAATACAAGTGACTGTGCAAGGCAAGCTGTATGTGTATATTGTTAGCTATACCTAATAACATGAACTATGATTATGTACAGCACCCATCAAAAGTATGAATAGAAGTGTTGGAAATTAGTTTTCCATGAGCTGCTGCATTAACAAGTTTGAAAAACATTACTTTGCTTTCACTCTTTTGGTCCCTTTGTCCCACGCTGGTGCTGCCTAGGCTGCCTAAGTGTATTCACACTTTTGAGCAGTACTGTCAGTTCAACTTAATAAATAAAAAATAAAAGTTTTTTTTTTTTTTTTTTTTAAATTCATGGTTATACATGTTTATACTCATTACAAAGTAAGTGTTAAGTGGCATCACCTAAAGGCCTAATTCATTCGGTACAGGCACCGAAGTGCATGGATGCTGGCAATATCTCCTATACCTGGAGGGCCTGGAGGTCTCAGAGTCTTCCTCTGGTGGCTCCCGCTGGCCTTCGTATTGCTGCACAAGCGCTCGGACACTCCAGCACGGGTTCTCAATCTCCTCACCCAGACTGGCACCATGGCTGGGGATAAAAGGTGCAGACAGAACGAATGGTTAGAGCCAGCACGGTACTCAGGAATAATTAAATATACGGCAAAAATGTTCCGCTAACTGTGAGGTTGTAACAATGGCAGTTTTTTATGGTCACAGTACTCTTCCACAGCCACTAGAGGTCACAAGAAGCCCTGACAGTCACGGCTAATGGATCCCCTTAAAGCGAGAAGAAGAGCGCGTTCTGTAAGCTAACTAATCCTGTTATCCCCACAGCTGAGGACCTGACTTCTCTGACAGGCTGAATCTTGTGCTTGTGTTCTGACAGCAGCATTATCAGGTCTCACACATAAAAGAGAACTGTGGTCAAGATTTAAAAAGATTTAAAAAACCATTTTACTTTAATCCCTTTGAACTGTTATACTGAAAATGCACAAATGAAAACGTGATCTTGGCGAGATGACTTTGTCACTGAAAAAGAGGCATCAAGGACAGAGACAATGGGAGAGAAGGACATAAACCAGGAGTCTCTGGGGCCTGCAGTGCCAGCAGGTCTCCATCTTGCTGGAACACGTAACCTACAACCTTAACTAGGACCAAGACCTGGTTCCTCACCCAAAAAGTTTGTCGGTTGAATGCAACAAAGAGCAGATCGGGGATCATCATCAAGTCTATATGCAGCTATTCCCGTAATGTACTATAATGAAATTATTGTATGTGATTGCTATTTGTCAGCAAATTGGGTAAAGCTTTGGCACATGATTTGAATAGGTATGCTAGGTCTCTTCATGAAAAAATGCAAAATATGTATTTTAAAAGTTTATAACACTGTTAAATTTTAAGCTGGTGACCAACAGTATTGGTTGCTTGCAGAAGGCTACAAAAGCTGCACCACTGCAGGCCTCAGGGACCACAGTAAAGCTTTCCGGTGTAGAGACAGCTTGAGCTCACCAGCGCCATTCCTGCCTCATCTGTACCACACTGCGAGCTGGGCGTGAGGCATCCTGTCGGGCCGCCACCAGTGCTACCACCGCGTTCTGTGCCATGGCCACTGTAGAATTGGGGCGGTGGCTCGTTGAGGACGTTGGCTGACTCCTCCCAACTGACCCACTGGCACCCCTGTGGCTGGCCGACGCTGAGGGTTTGAAGTGGGCTGCCAGGGCCAGGATGAGCCTCATGGCTGACTTAAGGTTCCCCTCCACAATGTCTGAAATGGGGAGGGCAGACACACAGGGTCAGGGTCAGGACCAGGGTGGGATGGGAATCGAGCAGCAGTGTTGCATGCCACTTACCGCGGGCAGAGGTTTGTGGCATGCGGATGCGCTTTGAGGAGACAAACTGTAAGACCTTCTCCACGTTTTCTCTCTGCTCCTGCTCATCCTGAGGACAGTAGTGTATGCCCTCCAGCTGCTCACCCGCTGAGGAGACACAGATGGCACAGGAAGCTCTTCAAAGTGCCCAGTCAGCATTCTGTAAGACTACTGAGCACTGCAGAATAACTCAACAGAACTGATATTTTTCTTATAGCAAGCATTCACCGTATGAGGGCTCCCTAATACGGACCCGGGGGGGCAATATTTATATAAGTATACATTCGTGGTATTAAATCACTGAAAAATTCAATCAAATTAATTCCTAAATTAACAAAATCTCAGAAAAGACTTATTAGCACTTTAAAAAGAGCTGCAAAACTTACGGTACCAAGACAGCCCTTGTATGTTATACCAAGGCCCCTGAGCCCTACAGCAGACAGACCTGCTCCCTGGGCTGCTGCACTCACCCACCACCTCAATGAGATGTGCCAGTACCACTCCATCACGAAGGTCTTGCCTCAGGTCCTGGACAGGGTTCAGACCAGGCTTCTTCCGGAGCTGCGCGTTTACCCAGGACACGTATGCAGCTAGTTGTTGCTAAAACAAGAACACGCACAAACGCATGCATGAAAGGACAGCAAAGCCAAAAAAGTATTAAGCACTCTGCAAGCAGCAGTGTTAACAAAAGTGGCAACATCTAACAATAAGCTGTGCTTTGATAACAATGTCTTTGCATCTGAAGCTCTTTGTCTGCTGTCTAATGCACATTTCTAACTCACTTGTTAGAAAAGCGTCTGCCAGACGAATAAATGTAAAGGTAACATTCATTAGGTTCCAGACCGCCATGGCCCAACTCAGGATAAGTGGTCAACAAAAATGGATGGATGGATGGATGGATGGATGAATGGATGGTAATAATCACAGCTTTGTAATGAAACTCCATCTATTGTACCCTTATCATTTTTTGTTCTTTGTTCAGCCATCACAGGTTGTGCACTGGGCAGACTGGTAAAGGGAACTTAACCCCTATGATATTAATCCTCCAGGCCATCTGCCCCCAGCTTCATGGAGAGCACTCAATAAAAATTGGGACGCTAGCTCCACTCTGATGGTCAGCCCAGATTCCTGCTATGTGAGCAGCTGCCAAAGAAGCTTTGCTGATCATTGCTGCAAGCTCAGCCCTCCTGACAGCCAAAATCCCCCCACCGTTTACACAGCCTGTCCTGATCCCCCCCAGGTCGACGTCTGGTTAGGCCCCTGCTGCACTTTCTCTGTTAGATTACCCCAGGGGAGGTCACACCCTCTTCAGCAACAAACCTTATAAAGTGTAGTCCTCTCTTGATCTACAAAAACTTACTATAACAAACAATCTTATTTACTGACACAATTTCAGTTTACAAACGTTGTCCCCGCAAATGATGAAGAACCAGCTTGAATTTCACACGCAAACCACTCATGCATGGGGGCTCCTGACTGAATCTAAAATGACAAAAATTTTTACCAAAAATAGAAATGATAATTTTTATCTAGTCACCATGTGGCGACTGAGCAAAAGCAGTTTTTTCTTAGTGCAAGTTTAACATGGTATGAAGTGGCATGTACGTACAGAGGGCAACAAATGCAATAAAAGCCATACTGGGGGTGGATAACCAAATATTAGAAATACACAAATACAATAACTCATCCCATTTTCTAAACCATAATTAATATCATGCAGCTTTGGTCCAATACACCAAAATACAAATTAAAAATAACTGCAACAACACATACAGTGTGGAAAAAAGGATAACAGGAGGGGCTATGACTGTCCCATTGTGCCTTGGTGTACGTGGGTGTAAATAGTTGCTTAATCGGTAGAAGTTACGTGAGTGAAATCGTTCTTCACAGTCTGCTGTGATGATAGGTGTGTTGTGGTGCTCAGGGGTTTATCTCAATGGTCATTCCATCACAAGTAGACATCCATTATCAATAACTGCTTGTCCAGTGCAGGGTCTTGGCAATCTGGAGTCAATCCGGGAATCATCAGGTGTGAGGCAGGGTCCACCTTCGCCAGGATGCCAGTCCATCACAAAGTAATCAACATACTCATTCACTCACATAAGCATACAATATGGGCACCAATTCACCTGAAACACAGCCTAGGGGGTGCATGGCTACCAGCTGTCCCACAGCACTACCCACAAAAATATGGTTGCAGGAATTATACATAATCAAACGCTGGATTACGTCATTGTTTTTGTTAAAACCAAAAAAATATACGGAATGGTTTTTTGTCCCCAAGAAGAGAAACTGGCCTGGGATATTGATTTCTAGCATGAATTCCCAGTAGAGGGCCAGCTGTTGCAGCAGTACCATTAATAACTATAACAGGAACAAAGAAATTTTGGAATTAAATAATCAGCCAATACTGGGTCCTTCCAAGACAGAGGCACACGACTGCTCCAACAGTGGGAGCAGATGGCAGCCCCTCAGAGACACCCAACCTCGAACTGTGCCGCATCTGACTCCTTGTGTCCACCTGGAGTCTGGCCAGAACCAGCCTTTGTCACCGCAGGGCATCAATGCATCATGTCCTGATGCTCACTTTTCACACATCAGTAGCCAGCCGCCTGCTATCAGTGGTTTCCATGGTTATGGAAAAGATAAATACAAGCTGAAAAACTGACGGATGAACACGGAACAAACAGAACAGCTGGGGGGGGGGGGGGTCTGCTGTTGACAGACGCCTGCATCTGTGAGCACAGCTGCAGAAGACACCACCATGTGGAGGACTGGCCCACCAGAGCTGCATAAACACCCTCCATTATGACCCCACACCCCTTCCCAGCAAAGCTCACCCCAGAAGCCATCTGACAGGAATTGGTGCCAAATTCAGCCAGGACTCTTGAACCTGATATCACAATATTCTCTATAAAATCATTTCCACTGCTTCAGTGAATCAATCAATAAAGTCCCTCAGTTTGCTGAACAGGCTTTGCGAGCCAGCGCAAACAAATCCATACAGACCATGGTGTTTTCATCAAGCACAGCTAATAGGAAGAGGCTAGCAAGAGGTTTTCAGGGACTGCCCTAAAGTAAAAACAATGAAAAATAAATACATTAAAAAGTTACTAAAATAAGATATGGTATAAGAGAACTTTATAAGTCTCTACAGGGAAATTATGCAAAACACATACATAAATAAGCAAAAAATAACAAAGCAATAAATAACAAGAGAAAACAAGGTTAGTGACTAAATAGAAATTAACCGTTAACAAGTCTGTGTGTGGTATTAGGAAAAAAGTAAGAACAATCTCTTACACAAGGTTCACCTTTAAAATGTATTTTATGCATATTACATCTTTAAACCAGGTACTTCACAGCAAAAATCTGATCCAACTGCCAGTCCATTACCTGCTGTCCTCAGTCTTTTTTTAAATCTCTCCTTTGCCCAAGGTGACTGACAGTGTTAGATAACCAACTGTAAAATGTAACTCATTGTACAAATGTAACTCAATTATACAGCAGGGTGTTCTAGTATTGATTCAGGATAAGTGTCTAGATCACGGCTACTACGGCAGTAGTGGGGTTCAAACCCCAGATCTTCAGGCGCCAACCCTACACGCCACACAACCTGCACACTCAATCCTCCCACCAATGTGATCAAATCTATTTACTGACTTCTTTCCAATGGTTACAATAAACTATCTCCATTGCTCATGTTCATCTAATTCAATAATTTGTAGTTTTTATCCCCATGACACAAGCTGCCCTCTTCAAAGTGCATGAAAAGAAAAAGTGGGAAAGAATTTAATGTTTAAAAGAAGTATTCCCCCCAATAAAATGATATATATGCAAATAAAATATACATGAATTCACTTTTAAATTACAACATGTCTTTTAACAGATTTAAAAATCATAACATGAAGGACCTACAGACCACACCTTACATTTAGATCAATTACTACATGGTTTTGACTAACAAAATACTGTAAAAACATGCGAAAGATGAGATAAAAACATACTGCTCGTGCGTTGATGATCGAAAGCGTGTGTGTGTGTGTGTGAGAGAGAGAGAGAGAGAGAGAGTTAGGGATGGGTACCTCGTTGAAGCCCTCCTGCAGAACGTCCAGGAGGCTCCCTTTAGACAAGGATGCGATCATTCTTCCAGAGGAATCGTGCGTGTAGGCGGCACGCAGAGGAGAGTGGGCGCCGTCCCACCGCCGACAGGGACACGGACACGCGCTCAGCCCTGTCCCCGTCCCCGTCCCCGGTGCCCCGCTAGCCCGCTAGCTAACCCGTTACACGAAACAGGATACGGGCGCAGCGGAGCGCTGCTCTGCGCGCATGCGCGCCACTGCCCCAGCCCCACACCGCTCCTGCGTCGCCATGGCGACGCCTCGGCTCCCTGCAGCCGGCGGCACCGAGTCGGGGCGCCCGAGGCTGCAGCGACGTCACCGCCTTCCGACCGCACTTTAACTTCTAATACAATTAACTAGATAGGGGACCATGACATGTCAACCCGACAGTCATTTGTTCATCAAGAAAGATGAACAAAAGGACAACGTTTATAGCTGCGCCGATTCAAAAGAGCGCTCATGCAAAGCTAAACCCCGTTTTCGAGCCGCTCCCCTGCTGTGCTCATCCTTGGCCAAGGTGCTGTACTGTACTTACCCGGAAATGAAAGAGTGAAAATGCCCTGCTGTACAACAGCGCTTCAAGTTTTCTTTGACTACGGCGACATAGATGTTATGTTAATAATGTTATAATAACAAGATTATAATTCAACCATTATTCATGGCCCATCCAGTTTAACAAAGCCCTCCTAAAAGTAGTGCAACTGTTCTTTCTGGCCCACTGCAAAGTTGAATTGAACCCAAAAATAAATCTTAACACATAACACTACTCACTGTGGCCATATCAATGTAAAAATTACACTGGGAGGTTACTCAAGTCTACAGAACACCACGGACTGATTAATATAAAAGCAAATGTATCACTTAACTCTTCAAAAAGATGTATTCCTATCAGATACAATATATTTATAACATCTGGTTAAAAATAAATACAGTATAAAAGTATTAGCACATATGATACACATCTGGCAGCCCTCAATAACTGAAGAATTAAATTAAAATTTTGACCAGCATTTAATGTTGTGAAGGGCTTAAAGTTGAGTTTTATCCATAAACAGTTTGTCCAAAACCATTAAAAACTACACCTGTTCAGAACTTTCATACTAAATTATTTGCAATCATTCCAGTGATGTGCTTATTTTCAGTGCATGTAACAAACTACTCTATCTTGAGAGTGGAGAGAAGGACAGCGAGAAGCCATGGAAAGAACCATCCTTGGCTGTTCCCTTTAGTTGCTGCATCTTTAATCCAATTTAATGATGTCCTGCCACTCAAAGGAGCTTAAAAAGCAAAAGCCTTTCACACCACTGACCGGAAAGAGAGCGAGTGACCTGGGCAGTGACCCGGGTGCAGACCTGTTCATCCCAAGGCCCACACTGAAAAGGCCTTGCAAGGGGGCCTTGAGTTGGCCCATATTCGGTTACAGAACAACACATATTTCTCTAACATAAAAATGTTATTCCCTCCTCAATGCCTTCCTAAAGCCACAACAAGCAGTAATGTGTTTAAGTGCTTTTTACCAGGCCCTTGATCACAACATACATAACATTTCTCTTCAAATATAAAAAAAGACTAAAAATAGGGTCTGCTTGGGAAATATTTGTATTTATTGCACATTGATCTCTCTGTGGAGTAATATTGCTTTTGTTGCATTTTTTTTAAAAATTGATCCACTTTATCCTTTCACCTCTAAACTGTTATTGCACCGTCTACCTTGTCAGTCTTTGTGCTTCGGGAACAACAGAATCATAAGCTGGAGCAGTCACATCCACTGGCAAATTTTATTTAGAAATGTTCCATTGCTACACTATTGAATTTTCAGCATCAGCTACAGAGTTAAAACCATAGTCCAGGGCATTAGTGGAGGGGGCACACGTGAGAAACCAGTGTTGAAATGGAAGGGTGTTGTAGCAGAGAGAATTGAGGCTGAGCCTTTCTTTACAGGACTTCTGCTGACTCTACTGTCTGCCACCAGTCACCAAGCTAAAATATCTGTCTGCTGAATGTCGCAGTTCTTTTTGTTACGCTCATTGGTTTATCTAGATCGGTACAACAGGAAGGTTTTGGGCCTCTTTAGTGCGGTAGCTTTTCTGCTTCAATTGCTATGGAAAAAGTGCCAGCTTAGGGAGGGACAGTCTACCCTCCCCCATCCTCATCGAGGCTCTCAAGTGGTTGAAATCGACCACTTTAAGAAGTTTCCTGAACAAACAGGCTTTCACATACACACTTGCAGGCAAACACAGGCAAACTCCTTAACACCTTTGTTAGTGAAACAAAGTAAAATAAATCAAAGTGAACGAATAACGATGAGAATTATGAATAATGAAGCCCAATGCTAGGAAGGAAGGACTGTAGGATAAGATTCAGGGTTTTGGCCCAGAAACATATTTTTGGAGAAATGGACAGAATAAAAAGGTGCATGCAAAAAAAGTGTACAGAACCACATCCTTCCTGTTAGGTCTGCGCTTCCTGCCCCGACCTGATATGCCACACCGAATCTTGGCAACACTCAGACCTCAGGCCATCTACACTTTACTAGAAACTAAGTATTTGGAACTCATATCATGTCACAGTTTTCTGCACAGAGACAAAAATTCATGGGTTAAGGTTCAGATCATTTTGGCAGCACTGTAGACGTACAGTTTAAACTATTTCTTCCCTCTATTCAAGCACAAGATCTTTATTATAAGTGTTGCGCGCCCCCTCGTGGTAAAAACCCACTTCTTGCGTAATGTAAAAAAAAATACGATTTCAATAAAAAACCACAGAAAATTAAATCTGATTTAGTCAACATGCATAAGAATTGATCAACGTATTTACAAGTATAATTGTTATACGTGTGTGCATATAACTATGCACATAATTTATTCATATGCAAGCTCTGTGGAAGACAAACACAGAAACTGAGTTCAGGGATTTCTCAGCACAAAGATAAAGAGAAATGTATAAAAGTTGCAGTTGTGGTCTAACTTGATCTAATTATTTACTAATCTGTATTGTATTTCCTCTTTAATTTGTAACTTTATAGTTACTACCAAAATCTAGGTTTTCTCCTTTAGACCCACAGCTGTTTAACAACTCTTCTCTCAATATCAGATCACCTCCGTCTCCTGTACTTCTGAATACCCCGATCATATTTTTATTTCTTTTCCAGCACCTTAGGACTGTTCAGCCTGTGCTGTGAGGTGTCACTTCATTGCTTTCATCAAACATGTCATTCACACTGTGCTATGTGCAGGGCTGTACTATAATTACAAAAACTACTTTTTGAAAATAATTTATTTTATGTTTCAATATTATGAACTTTTGCTGCTCATACGTTCACTTTGTACGGGTTTAAAGTGTGGTAATTGGTCTTGGACGATTTCCCTAAACACTGCTTATGTATTGTACAGTCCTGAGAGGGACTCATGGTGGCTCAGCAGGAACAGCTTGTGCCCCACAGCTCCTGACCTCTGAACCCTGGACCAGGTCTCAAAGCCAGCCTGTATGGAGTTTGCATGTTCTCCCCATCCTCACATAGGCTTCTTCCTGTCTCCTGACAGTCCACAGACATGTGTTTGGGGCGAATTAGTGACAATACATCACCCTTTGTGTTGTGTGTGAATGAGTGTGTCAGTCACCCTGTGATAGACCAATATTTCATCCAGAGTGTCTCTGTCTCATACCCTAGACTTCCAAGATAGACTCTAAGCCACCTCAACCCTGCACTGAAGAAACAGCTACTGATACTGGATGGACAGCTGTGACACTGGAATTGTCTTGGATATACTAAAAAAGTGTCATTATTATTATTATTATTATTATTATTATTATTATTCAACTACATATGCCTGGCTACTGTGCTGTCAGGTGCCGACTGAGATAAGCACAACCATTCTACGCCCACATGGTATGATGGTATTGAATTTGTACTTACAGACCCTTCCAGCGTGGGTGTTTTCCGGGGGGTCGTCAGAGCCATGCGTGCGCGCGTTCGGCGGCGACGTGATGACGTCAGAGAAGTGTGCGCAGCAGCCCTGCGGAAAACACCGCACCAAGTTGTCTCCGATCCGTGCGTTTCCCCGCACTGCGCCCCAAGAGTACAGGAATGCGGCTGGGACAGGAGCGTTTCAAATAACATTTCTCAGATTAAATGTTTCCGTTCTCATTTGTATTGATACAAACGACTAAAGCATGTGACGTTTATAGAACTTCAATACACCGTCAAATTCTCTACTTTTCTTACGGGGAAATAAGTAGATCTTTCGAGTAAAAGATATAAACGTTCTCCCGGGAGCTGCTCGGTTTGATGAAATAAATTGCTTTCCGTTGTTACGGCTTTAACATCCCGTCCCAGTTTGAGGGCTGCCGATTTATAATTAAACAAAAGGTAAAACTAGGGTTGAACCCACGTGTGCCACTATTCATCTTTCCCAATCTCTTTTCGATGCTTTATACATTTTCATCAGTCTACGTGAGGAATTCACAGGAAGTATTCTCCTGTTCGAAAATGCTACTGCCAGTCGTTAAGTTGGCGAACATTTTGCCATTTACTTCAGCAAGTTACACGTATATGCAAGGACAAGGATAAAGTTGCTCAGAAGCTAACTTGAAAACCGCCGTTACTCACCGCAGAAGGAGCAAATCCACTTCATCGCCGTTTGTTCTTCAGCCCCGGAACGCAACAACCCTTGAGGTCGTTCGCTTTTCAATCACTGCGCCCCACTTCAATGGAGCACCAGGTTCCCATGGTGACGGCATAGCAACATCGCGTACGCTGAACAGCGCCGGGCCGCGGGCACAACAGCGTTTATGCTTTGAGGTTCCAAACCACCACCGACCAACGTGAGGCCTTGCAGCAAAGCACCGATTTACTAAATTCGCTTGATAAAACGCATACTTAAAAAAAAGCCCTACAGACCACTGATAAATGCTCATTTTAATGACTGCCAAAATATATACAACACTTACAACTTACTTTTGCACTTCAGATGAAGGTTTTAGGTCACAGCTTTTTGTATGCCAGTGTTATTGTTTTATTAGAAATAAGGATTTTTTTTCTTTTTTTTTTAAAATTAAGGCAGTAGTTTATTGTATAGCTTCACATTTAAAATCAAAGGTAAATTCACCAGGCCAACAGGATCACAGCTCCCATCATCAAAAGTCATTCCCCTCCAGGTCTTATACCTTTGTTAAACTGTGCACGTGAAATTGCGGATGAAGGTGACTTACTATGGAACTCATTAACTGAGGTAGAACTGAAATCAGCACCCGCTGTGGGTTTGAGCTAGGAGGCCTCCTGGCTGATGTTGATCAGAACCATGGTCCTCAAGTGACCGCTTTGCCTGCAGCCTCCCAACTTTACATTTTCAGTTCAAAATTAAGGCATGCAAAGGGCATTTAAAAGTATGACTTGGGACAATTAAACTCTGAAAGAGTAAGTGTGATCTGGACATTCACATGCCTGGTGTGTCAGTCAGAAGGCCTCCTGCACTGTGGCACCTCTACTATGAGACAAAGAAGAAGTGTGTGTACACTTTAAGCACTTAAACTTGCAGAATCAACAAAGAAATTAATTTCCTTCTATGGGATGTGCTCAGCTAGCATGTTACATTAAGTGAACATTATGAGAACATTAAATGTGTGCGGCTCAGAAGAAAAAGTGTGTTTTAATGTCCATGTGACTTCTGAGAAAAGTCTGTCTTCGGGCGACGCTGGGGAACAGGCTTCCTGAGAGACCCTGTGGGAATGAGAATGTCTGCAGGCTTCTCACTTCTGGTGCCCTTTATGCCGCCATTGTAAACGGGAGAGGCTTGCTTGGCCCGGAAGTCTATGGTGGCATATTCTGTGTCACTTCTTAAAGGAACTGAATGGTGATTCCTTCTACTGGTTGGAGAGTGTCCTTGCAGGACCTCAACCTTGGCATAATGGAGCTCTTCTTGTGGCTGCTTTTTCTTGGTGGGAACAGAGTACACAGGTATCTCTGCCACTGTATCATACATGTGGGCTTCTTCCAACTATTGGAACAAAAAGGTCACAAAAACAATAAAATTCAATAAGATTCGTATTCATATGACAATAAAATTCATAATAAACCCCTTATAAAAGGGGAAATCAAATCCATTTACTAAAAATCTCCGCCATGTTTTCCTGGAAGTCTATAAAACAAAAATCTATTCATAGTTCAAGACAGGGATTCAGATAAAGCCTCCAGCTGCATTAGCTGTGTGACCTATACAGTCATGACTTTTCCAGAACCTCTGTGTCCACAATAAAGTTAACATTTCCCGCACACACTGTCAAGCCAGCATCTTCTACTGCATGGATCCTTTACATGGGATCCTTTGGTTGCAATGCACAGCTGGACCATCATACCTGGTATGGTTCCACTGGAGCACCTGTAAGTACCAAAGCAAAGAAAACACTGAGAACTTTCGTTTTACGGTAACTTGAGAGCCCAGAACACCAGACACCTGATCTAAAGCAGGGATATCAATACAGAAACTAGGCAGGCCACAAATTGGGCAGTGATCCCAGAACCTACTGTAACTGCTAAACATCCAGTCTGGGAAAACAGTTTGTGTGCCCTTTCAGTACCAGTGCTTCACTTTGGAGCTATAGTTACAGAAAGGTGTGCTGAGAGGGAGATTTGTCCACCAGCTACACCTTTTCTGGTACAATAAAACATTCGTAAGGGTTATTTTAAAGGTTGACTGTACGTGCGAAGTGTTGAACTCGCCACAAAGACTTAAAATGTGAGCTGTAAATGCCGGTAAGCACCCATAAAAGCCACAAACATGCAGACCTGCATTCTTACCTTTCTTCCTTCTAGTTTTCCCCGAGACGTTCCTTGGATTTAAACTCCACCTGCAGTAGAAAAACTTGGCGTGTTTCTGTTTCATTTGACATTTTTATTATTGTTGCTATTTGGTGAGATATATCACAGATTACAGTTTTACATAATCAGATAATTTTATTTTGTTATAAGTAATAGGAGAAGTACTGGGTCCAGCACATAAAAGAAAATAGTTTCTACCTCTGAAAATCTTCAGTAATAATAACTGAATATCCTCTGATGCACAGCTACTCTCTGCTGCTAAACCTGTTTTGCAGAGGATGCTTTGAGGGATTACCTTTCATTACAGCAGTTTGAGGCATTTCAGCTTGGCGAGTCATCCACGAATTTATAAATAATGATTTTTGAGGGATTCAGGATGACTGACACGCAGTCAGACAACAAAGGGAGAGTCTTAGATGGCAGAGAAATTCAAACTAAAAAAAATAAAATTTAAATGTAACTCACGGGGACACGGCTGTACATATAAAATTCATGAAGGAAAAAATGGAATGTTTGCTTTGCTTTGCTTTCTAATGCATTTTGCATTAAGCTACCATCAAAACAATGGCACACCTATGTGTACAGAAAGCAAAACAATGGACAGTCTTTTAATGTCTGGCTGCTGTTTGCAACTGCTGTAAGAGAAATGTGGGTCAATTGTAGAGCTTAATCTGTGCAGAGCAGTGCAGAGTTCATACACTCGTGCACAAGAGGCCATCTTCATTGCACTAAAGTCCAGTTCAGAGTTGCCAATAAGAAGCATCTGTTCCGATAATGAGTTCCAATGTGGCCTGCAGACAACACAATAAACACAAGGAGTATTTCATGTGTCCACAGTGTCACAAGGGCAAGGGTCACCTGAGATAAAGCTTCACGCTGGCAGTACCTGCAGATGTTCACACCACTCTGGCACTGTGCACATTTTGTGATGTCCCTGCATTGCTGTGCCCCGTATCAGTGTTTCTTTTCATGTTGTATCCTGCTGTGCTGCAATATTCCATGCAAATTTCATACTTTATTGTCACTGGCTTATAGTCTTGTCTGCCATGTATTGCATTCTAATCATTCTTATTGCGCCAACTGATCTTTTTTTAATCCTAGAACAGTTCCATCATCGGGACTGTTTTGTATTTGACCTGAACAGCTTTTTTGTTGTTTTGCCTGAACTAACTGTAAGTAAATAATACAACCATTGTTTCTGCTGTCTCTTGACCACTTGAACCATGTGGCACCAAGTCTGCTTGATCCAGCTTGATCCAGAACTCAATACTGAGCCAACAACTACCTCCAGAGAGTGTTTCATATCCAGTATCTAGAGCACTAACCCCAGCAACCACTTGTGACCATTTGAGACCAAGACTACCAATAATTCTCTACACATGCAAATAAAGCAGTAATAAGACACAAGTTAAACTTATCTTACCGAATCACCTGCTTCAAAGCTAAAGTAATATTTCCCCCTCCACTGGCAATCTCAATATTCCTGCTTTTTATCCCCTGTGGAGAATTTCAGCTAAGCCCTTTGTTACAATGTGCTTATAAGTCTGTGCTGTATGAAACTAGATTGACTAAATGAGGTAAAAAGGAGTAACTTGGCCGACTCTTGGTCTTCATGAGTTCAGTTTCTGTAGCACTACAGTAGTTCCTTGCAAATGCTTTTAATAATGACTGAACAAATACTTAAGTGATAAATAGCTGTTAAACAAAACAACATGAGCAGTTATGGATGTGAAACAGCTGTATTTCAATGTATCTCTTGGCTGCTTACAGGGCTCAGGCCTCTTCATTCTTCGACATTCTTCGAGCTGTAAACACTCCCGGCTTGAGTGTTTTTACTTTTCAGCAAGAATGATTCCCTACCAGGAAACTGGCTTGGTGATTTTTAACTCCCCATTGAGGAAATGAAAGCCCTCGATTAACCATAGTTAATCTTTACGCTCCATCTTTAGAAAACTACACAGTGCAGGAACTTTGGCCGGAGTCAAACAGTTTTTGTTTCATTTCAAACAGATTGAGTTGGGCTTCGTGTACTTTAAAAAGCAGAAAAAGTTAAAAAAAAATTGTTTACAAGAGCTTACTGGCTGTGGATCAGTGACAGAGCAACTTGTCAAGATACTGGGGACTAAAAATATTACCAATGGAACTGAGCGCCCTTCCCGTAAGAGAAAGATGCGGTGCGTTATTTAAGAAAGGCACCTGTGAGGTTCAGTAGTCTTAACTGAGCACAGGCGTACTTCAGCGCAGGATCTTGTAGCTGTTTTCCTCCTTTCTCAGCACCTGTCTCAGGTACAGCAGCTCAGCCCCCGGAGACCCGACCGCACCACCGCAAAGCAGACAGGCGCGTCGCAACAGCCAAACAGCTACAGGCATTTTCTTTACTTTAGTCGTCAACCTTTCCCTCCGACTTCCTTCCGCGGTACATTTGACAGCAGGGCCACTTACTTATCCACTGCGTTCGCGAAGCGGTTGCCCATGGTGGTGCGCGTCCCCGAAACTCGCCCTCCTGCGGCGCATCTCCTCGCTCCCTCACGACACCGCCGCGTCCGCCGAAGTCCAGGCGTACGAGCGCCGCCGTTCCGCTCAGCGACGCAGCCCCTTAGTCCAGCCAACCTTGAATAAAAATTAATGTTTAACCGTCGGCCAGCGCTGTACTTCCGTTTACCCGTTGCGGTGGTAACTCATGAGAAAGTCCTGGAAGTTTTGTCACAGAAAAGACTCACCGGAGCAGCAGACTAGAACCCGAGAATGCAAATTGTTGTTAAACTGGGCGGGTTACCTGGCGGGTCAAAAAGGTGTAATGGTGTCACAGCACCAAACTGGTTAACCATTGAAGTGGTTGTATTCAGTACATAAGTATTGTTAGTGCTGTCAGACAGGTGAACACGACTAGTCCAACGGAAATGGGGAAAAACAAAATATATATAGCTGACCCTTGAACAAAGTGGGAGTTAGGGGCGCAGACCCCCCCCCCGCGTAGTCCAAAATCCACGTATAACTTTTGGCCCTGTTCGAGTCCCATGGTCTTATTACACTAAACCTGATGAAAAATTCTTTTCACTGCGCTCAATTCGGAGATGATAAGCGTCGTCTTACAAACCGTGCAGAACCGCAGTTCTTCTGCGGACTAAATTAAAAAAATAATAACTTTTAAAGTTTTTATTGTAATAGATTTGTGTAAAGCATACTGTATTTATGTCACTGAGAAAATATATTCCAATACACATTTTATACATTCACGACGCACTGTGCGATGTACAAGACGTTTTTTTTTCTTTAGACTCGTAGCCTTCTGCGTATCATCTGCATTTTACGTTTGTGCGCAGTTTTACAGAATCTTTCATTTTTATTTTTTCTGCGTGTACACTGCACCGTTGTAGTCATTTATGGTAGTAAGCGATACAGTAGACATTATTACAGTTGTACAGTATGTACTACAGTACAGTTAATTTTATGAATTTATGGTTTAGTGTAATAGCATCTTTACGTTTGCTTACATTTCTCACGACTGCCAATGGCGCCATGCACGGTCTGTAAGTGTTTGTGTGTGTAAGTTTTGATAAATTGTAACTTTTTATAATACATTTGCGTATACAGTACAGTATCTACAGTATATATTTTATGCATTCATGACATACCTAACTTTTTTAATTGTTTCAGCATCAAATTTTTCAGTGTATTTATTGAAAAAAAAATCTGTATATAAATGGACCTGCGCTGTCCAAACCCATGCTGTTCAAGGGTCCGCTGTATTACCAAACTTTGTTACCCTTATATTGCTAAGGTGTGTGTGCAAGCACACTGACTGAGAACTTTTTCATGGAGTTTAGCTCTGCATTGATCTTGTCTTAGCCTCATCCAGAGCGAAATGCCCACGCCCGCTTTTAATCTGCCCATTGGTCTTTCACTCAGCCCAGACAATAGCCAGAAGGGGGACTGGTTATGGCCTGGGACAGGCTTAATACAGCATGGGTGCTATTAATCCCCCTAGCACAGGAGGGTGTCCTGGTCACTGGCCAGGCCTCAGGAATAGGGACCAAAGCCAGGTTCCAAGGCTCAGAATGGCATTGCTCTCCTGCCTGTGAACTCAAATGTGCTCATAAAAAAAGTTTCAAGCCAGTGAGTCCAGGGGCATCAGCACTATTTCAAATCCACTGTACTGTCCCACCACAAAAAGTGCAGGGGTCTGTCTAAATGAGATCAGACCACCAGCTTAAATGAATTTACAGCAAGCAGCACAGAAGAGAGGGGGGAGAGGGAAATGCAAAGGGCCCAGGGAGGGACAGAGAACCAGAGGGGGGCAAAAAACTGTTTACATCACTGTTGGAGAGGAATCTGCGAGAGGGTGTCTGGCTGGCACAGCCTGGCAGCAGTGGGGATATAAAAGGGGCTCTGAGGAGCAGCTTCTGCAGAGGACAGTTACTCTGCCCAGAAACAGCAGGGTCAGGCAAGATGGACATCACAATCCAACAGCCTTGGTTCCGCCGCTCCTTTCTCCCCTCTTTTTTCCCCAGCCGGATCTTTGACCAACACTTTGGCGAACACCTTGCAGAGAACGAGCTGCTCCCTCCATACCCCTCCTTGTACTACTCTCGGCCCTGGTTCCTGCGCCTCCTGAATTGGTTGGAAACCGGGCATTCTGAGGTGAGTGAGACACAAGGTGCCGTAGTTTGGTTAAGGACCTAGATTTGTGAAGCCTAAAAGCTTGAGCTTGAGTCTTTGAGAAATGGTGTCATCATAAAAGTTCTTCAAGAAATACCCAGCTACTTCCAGAACAGTACCCTCTAAGCAAATATGTACTATGAAGGCACAGTAACCATGGCAACTGCATCCTGCTGAGTCAAGCAGCAGCATCTTGATCACATCCCTTGCATCATTTATGTGGCACAAATTATGAAAGGAGAAAATAAAATGCATCAAATTGCCTCAAACCAGTTGAGCTCAATGTGCTAATAATGGTTTTTGCTGCACTTTGAATTTAAAACAGCTGTTGTGAGACACTTTTTAGTTCATTGTTAGGTTGAAATATGGGCATCGTTTGGTCTGTGTCTGGCTTAGTTATTGTTTTTGTTATATCATCTTTATTTTTTAAAAACATTTAAGCTATTGTTTTATGTTATATTTTTGCGATGAATTGACGACCTCACCATTTACTAACAAGACTCCAAACCATACAACTTCCTCTAGTCTTGTTCGACTATCGCTTGTCTGGTTGCTGCTGATGTGTTCAGCACTGTGTAAAAGAACTGTATAATATTGACTTCCGTAAAATTTCCATCTTGGTCCTAGGGAAGGAGCCACACAGGTAACCCACTGTAAGGCCCATCATACGTGAAATGTTAAATGAACAGGCTGCACATTTTTCCAGCTCCAGGTGTGAAGTCTGCATGCAAACACGTGAAACAGAGCAGTTGTGGAAACTAGAGAAATTCACTGGCACATTTTTTTTGAGCTGTTGGCGGTGACACAATGTCACCTACATCATGCAAACCATCTGCATCTGCCCACTTGCAGGCTGGGGGCAGAGACTGTGCTTCCACTGCAATGTTCAGTTTCCTGGAATTTCACTGCTAGAAGTTTCCTAATGGACTTGTTTACAAACATCAGAAGCATAAATTGACATTTTCGGCTAATCTGTCGGTTTTTAATTGATCCCGATGTCGGAAGTGGAAGTGGAGAATCAGGAAAAAAACATTTTTCAGTGATTTTTTTTGCTGCAGCAGTGAAACTGGTTTAATGGTTCAGGAGAAATATTTTAAACCAAAATTCTGAATTTAAATATTTAATGTAAAATGTTTCATTTCATATTGTTCTAAAATGGGTTATTTACGCAGACATGATGTACTACATAATCAGACCATCTCATAAAAAACTTTAATTCCATTCTTTCATATATACATTGTATTAAGGGTTACCTCCAAATTTCAAGAATTCAGTCCACGGGTGATTATGGATTAGAGCTCAGCATCATACAGGAGCTAAATAAATAATTGTAGCTTCCCTCTGGATTACTTTGTCATGCTAGATGCGCATGGACCGGGAGCGCTTTGTGATTAATCTAGACGTCAAGCACTTTTCGCCAGAGGAGTTGACGGTCAAAGTCAACGGCGAGTTCATCGAAGTCCATGGAAAGCATGAGGACCGCCAGGTAAATTGCGCTGTAAGGAAATTCTAAAGAAGACAAACGGTAAATAAAACTCAAGCAGAAGTGGTTTTCATCTAGAATGTGTTTCTCTTCACTGCAGGATGACCATGGCTATGTGTCACGGGAGTTTGTCAGGAAGTACAAGATACCGGCGGGGGTCGTCCCCAGCGTCATCACTTCTTCTCTGTCTTCCGATGGGGTGCTGACCATCATGGCTCCCCGTAAGCTGGAGGACGTCCCAGAGCGCACCATCCCCATCACCCGCGAAGACAAGCCTGCAGTGTCTGCACCCCAGAAGAAGTAGTGTGGCCCACACCACCTGTTCGCAAGGCCAGTCCCCACAACTCCTCTGTGACCCCTTGACCCTTCTCACCAATGCTCCCCGGTGCCAAAGCCTCGCCATCGATGACAGAAAGATGCACAGACGCATTGCCGGTTCTTGAATACAGCTCTTGTACATGCTGCCATGTGACTGGGTCATCCGGACTCCCTTTGATGGGGTCTATTGTGATTGTATACACAGTGGCGTCTGTGTGTGGTGAGCCTGGGGTGGGGGTGTCATGTGTTCAGTCTAAAGAAGGTAAAAAAGTGAAAGCAGTTTTTTGTTTTTCAGTGTTTCAGTTCCAAAGCCTAACAGATGCCCCTGAAACAATCAGCAGTGACACAGGGAAAAATAAGTGCCGGCTTGTTAATTTAATGGAAATTTTTGTCTTTTTGGCATCAGTAGGTGTTTGCACTGCTTGAGGACACCACTGTGATGTCACTTATTGTGGCAGGAGGTATCAGGAGAGTGTTACACCATTGCATATCCAGCTCTTCCTTGATGGGGACACCTTTAACACCGCTTATGGAACTATGAAAAATAATGCGAATCTAAGGCCCTTTGCATCTACAGAGACAAGCAACATCTCAACCACAAGATTGACCTGTTGATGTGAAAAGCTGTTATTACATATTTAAAGTGAGAAGCAGCTGGATTAACACCTGATGCACACACACACAGGTACAAGGAAGGAGGGTTTTCGAACAAACGCCAAAGATCTGTGCTTACAAAGCGGCAAAGTGTCAAGAAACCACACAAAGTTGTCTGTCATCAGTCCCACGGTGAGGAGCCCAAGATGTGCACCTGAGACACTGGTGACGGCAGGCGGAGGCGCGTGTAGGAGGTCAGTGTCATGCCATCGACAGGTAACAAATTCCCATAAAGTTGTTTCATTCACACACACTGATCTGTTTTGTTAAGCCAGTAAATTAATAACCAACTAGGTGCCCTCCAACTGTGG
This sequence comes from Heterotis niloticus, assembly GCA_018136845.1. Lineage (NCBI taxonomy): Eukaryota > Metazoa > Chordata > Actinopteri > Osteoglossiformes > Osteoglossidae > Heterotis > Heterotis niloticus. The sequence continues at coordinate 26,559,977 of CM030894.1, read as the reverse complement.
CATAGGTTCCTGGGTTAAAAATAGCACAGATCTGATTTTCAACTGTGTTGGTGGAGCTCCTCATTATACTGAAGAGCACATGGAAGTGAGACACATAGTTTTCACAGGAAGTAATTTTTGTCTATGGTGTCCTGCAAATGGGCCAGTTTTGTTGGAACTTCTTAAGGTGATGGTTGTGCTGTCTTTCTTTGAACAGAGAGAAATTTACTAAGGTGTTGGAGCCAATATGTTATTGTGAGGAACAGGAAGCATGAGGTGGACCAGGGGAATATTCTTTTCGGTGTGCGGCCAAGTACGGGACCTGTAAATTGTTATGCATTTCATTGATGTCAGGAGGCTTTGCAGAAGGACCTGGTGAAATAGTAAGGTGAGATGGAAAAGATTGTGTTTTGGGAAAGTTGCTTTTGATGGCAACGTTCACAACCAAGACAGAAGCAGTCCTTGGGGAAAAAAAGGAGAGAAACTGAGACCTCTTCCCAGTGTGGACTGTGATGGTGGCAGTCAGGAGGTTGAGCAGAGGGGACCACATGAAGTGCTGCTGAATGGTTATGTCTAGATGTCTCGCGCCTCAAGATAACAAGTATCTTGCACAGATCCCCCATAAGCCACCGTAATTCACAGGCTGTGTGCACGTGTGTACGATCCAGACTCAGTGTGTCTATATGGAAAAGTACCCGAATGAATATAAACCACATTCCAGACCAGTGTTCAGTATTAAACCCCTGGGTCATCTTGCTCCATTTCTCAGCTGCCCGTCCAATTCCTTCACAAGGAGTTGGCAGCTACCCATGGTATATTCACAAGGAGGAAAGTGGCCTGGAGGTTTGAACTCTTTGTTTAAGACTATCAGCCTACATTCCCACTATCAGCATTTAATGAAATGAGGCTTATGTAACCGAAAGGACACTCGGGGATCACTGACCTCTGTTCCCTGTCCATTGGCAAACAGCGACCTTCTGCCTCTTCTCCTTCACTAAGTCTGGTGAACATCAACCTCTGCACCTCACATCTACATGCCACAAGCATTCCAGAGTCTGGACCGGGGGACCAGTGTGAGTGGTGGTCAAAGAAGCCACTGTGTTGAGATCCTGCTTATTACCCCCTCTGCACTGTTACCACTGCTTTACGTTCCTTTCAGTTACTAGGATGTGCTGCATTAACATAATAGTACGGCTAATTCGTGATTATCACAATAATAAAAGGTTTCGATTCATTGTGACTATTTCACTTGGTGCGTTGCCTTTTTATTGACTGACAAATCTGTTTTCAGAGCATTGTTTACAGACAACAGCAAAAAAGTATACAATCTCACGTTTCCAGCAATGTTCCATATACAGTTCATTGGTGAATCTTTTATAAGTAATTGATATCCTGTAAAATCCAAATTTATAGTGCCAAACATTTTTTACTCATCTGACTACATGATTGGTTAAATTGCAACATTAAGCAAAGGACACAGTACAGTTTTAAAGCGGCCATGATTAAACCGACTGAAGACAACAAGCAGCAGACAGGAGGTTATGATGTGCAATACGCTTGATAACTTCACTGCTAGGTGAGCAGATATTTACCACTGAATGAATTCGCCTTGCTTAGCACTTTGAGAAAAATCTATAGCTACGGTTTACCAATCTTCCCAAGGTTTTTGTTAGCTTTTCTCAGCATCAGGTTGGGAATTATACTATTCACAATTATATTATAGTGGAGAAATTTCTGTTAAGCACTACACTGCCATTTCTTGAACACTCAACATTAAGATTATAAATCTGTCACTTTTAAATCCTGAATGCTCCTGTTGGAAAGTTTCTCAAAATGTTCTAGCCTTTTGAAGCCAAGTATTTAACAGTAACAAGAGAGGCATCATGAAGAAAAAACATTTGGTCTATGTACTCAGTTGATGGATTTACAGACTTGAGTCTTGAGGAAGTTGGCGTGATGACTATGACTACTAGATGAAGAATTAACTTTATTTGGAGGATGAGGAGGGGGAATGGAGGGTAAGCTGATCAGCTTCATGGTTGTCCTGCATGTTTTGCTGGTAGTTCTGGAAGTCCTGACGGTAAGTGGAAATGGGCTCATACTTTCCATACAGAGGGTCTAGCTCCGGCTGGTGGCCTGGGAAGCAGTGACCCCGGCTGTTGGAGCCTGAAACTGTGGGAGACAGCAGATAACTAGGTGCCAACACTGCGGCAGACATGCTTTAATAATTACACAGCACACAAAGTGACTTTATTACAGAAAACAGCGTTATGCTCTAGGAATACAGTATGCCATGATACTAAATTTGTCCTCTGAAGGAACAAGGATAACAGTTCCAAGATGCGTGACTGAGCAGCCAACTTACTAGAGGTGATCAGAGGACGCTTCTCTTCTCTGTTGTAGGCTAAAGAATATGATGTTTCGTAATAGTGTGAATACTGTAAACAGTGACCAGGTAGACATATTTCAGAATGCTGCACAGACATTTTGGTTTGGATAGCTTTGCAATGAATTCACATCAAGATCCACATCTGGAAAAACACTTAATAAGAACTGCAAGGGTCAAAACTGCTACCAGATTTCTCTTACGGATTCTCAAGACGTGAAGTCTGTTGTGTGAGCTCTGGGGTTTGTGGCCAGTGAGTTAGTTTGGAAAAATATTCTGAACTATAGCTTAATGTTAGTCCGAGAGAAACGCAAAAGAGCAGATCATTTTCTGACAGGTGGTAACGTTAAATTACTGTAGAACTTGTTTTCAGAATCAGAAAATCAGAATCAGAAAACTTTATTATCCCAAGGGAAATTACTAAAATTAACTAAAGTTAATTTTGGCAGATATTGCCTGGGAACAAAATACATCGATCACGGTGATCAGTGCAGTAATAGTAGGGGATAAATCTGATCAGCTGGAATTCGGGAAACACGTCCCCCATCCAGGCCAGTCGTTACGTTTATGTGCTAAAAATCACCCGAAAAAATGCCGATTTTAGGGATAGGGGGGAAAAAAGCGCTCCTCCAGGCTCGAGTGCGAATGCTCGCCTGAGACGGCAGGGGGCGCCGCTGAGCTGGGCGGCGGATGTCCAAGCGCTCCTCGAACCAGTTGCCGATAAGCGTGGAGGGCGAGTACGTTACTGTGGTAGAGCCGCCCTGGAGCAGCTTGCGTTCGTGCGCGTCGCCCCTCCAGTCCTCCTCCTGCAGCACATGGTTTTCCATCATCTGAGGAGTCAAAGAAGACGCCAAACTGCAACTCAAACTGCCAGAGCACCCGACGAACCGAGACCCAACAGCCTGATCTCTGCGCCCTTGCCAGCCTAATCGCCGCACATTTCCGCCCCGCGAAATAAAGTCGGCATTTCACGGGAAAGCAGTGACAGTTCGAAGCTGGCTGTCGCTCACTCGGCTCAGATGACCCGACGAAATGGTCTGAAACGCAACATTGTTAATGTTGTGTACCTTGCGACCTTCAGTCATGCACAGCGGGGCCCCTGAAGGTGAACTGGTTCAATTGTTGACGTGGCGTCTCCATGGATACGGCCGCCATTTTGTTGACGCCGCAGCAGGACCGAGCAAAAACTGGGCATCGTTTTTATGCAGGACTGAACTTAAGAGCCCCTGGGTTACTTGTCAATGAATCGAGCACAGGGTGGCTTTAAAGTTCACATTTCTCACTTTTGATTTCATTCGCATCACTACATGAACGATATATACACTTAAAATCTTTTTGCGGTGCTTTTCTTATCCGGGCAGTTGTGATCTCAATAATGGAAATACCGTGCTTTAAGAGACAGTAGAGACTCGGTGCAAACTAACGACAGTATTATTTTATTTATAAAAGTGATGTACGATATATTAAACACTGTAAGAAGGTTGGTGTCAGGAGCTGTCTAGTGTGAACAAGTTAAGTGTAAATATGTACTGTATATATTCCAGTCTAAGAAGGAGTGATGCCACCATGCAAGACAATAATGGCAGTGAAAAGCATCTTCATCATAGTCATCATTCTCGCAGTTTTCTCTCCATCCATCCCTCCACTTCCGCATCCAAGCTGAATTCGCTCAGTAGCAGTAAAAGTCCCATTTCTGGAAGAAGCAGAAAGAAAACATGCACTTCTGACACACTGTAAATAGACACTTACGACAGCATATTGCATATGAGCCTGTCCCCTCTCCCCAATGAGCCACCCCTACTTACCCCCCAGCGTTTCCCCCTAGTCTTCCATCCTTCGGTGGTCCACTCTTAAGGTGCCACCCTCCCAACACTTGACGTGCTGCTACCACAAAGCACCAACACTTACACTAGTGTCCACTTCCACGGTTGCTGGCATGAGCACGTGCATCTCCTGCACCACGCTGCTGGGGAAGTGTCCCAGTCGGGCCTCCTGGTCACTATAGTAAGAGCCTTGAACCTGCAGTCACAAACAGTTCGCACCTCAGGCTCCTTCAGATGCCACAAACCATTTCCCAAAAACTCCCTTATTAAAGATAAGGCAAACCGTGTAGGAAACAGACCGGTTAATCCGTCTACGATCGATGAATTTCTCTTGATAATTGGACTTTTGTTTAAATAAGTTGTTTCAAAGTGCCATGCAGTAGCTTCCTTGGCAGGGCCATTTTCAAGCCTGCAGGATAAATACATGTGATATAAACATGAGGAGACACTCACGCTGCCCGCCCAGAACTGGTTGCCCTGATCCTTGAGCATGGCGTACACATAGACGAGCTGCCCCTGCCGGATTGGGATGAAGCGGCAGTCCTGTGGGTAGAAGTCCTCCAGGGCGCGAGCGATGAGGATGGGATCTGAGCGCGGAAATGGCGCACGTGTGGAGTGGCAGACCTGGACCCACGACGCCACACACCCACAGGCAGCTCGTCGCTAACTAGCAGCATTCCAGGTTGTTTGATAAAGTGACCTTCAAGTACAGTATCTACTACATACAGCAGTGCTTGAAGTTTTCAAAATAACTGCTATTCTCCTTATTGGCATGTTGTCGTAATACTTGGTCTGTTTCATCAAAATATTAAGTTTAAGTTCTGAATTCTTGCACTGAATAAAAGACACTGGGACCTATTGCTGATGATCAGAATATATATATTTAATAAAGAGGACACCAAACAGATAGTGGGAAAGCAGCATGAGCCTACCTACAAAGTAACTTAGTCCACCCTGCAGCTATGAGGGATATTAGGAATAATCACTGTGTGCTACAGCGGCCTTTAGCTTGGAGAGCAGCTCAGACAGGGAATCTGATCAGAAAGAAGCACGTGATAAACAGTCTCGGTACTCTAAATAACCATATGTATAATTTCAACTGGCGACACATTTTAAGCACTGATGTAAACTAGAGACAAAATGACAGCGCAATGTATAGATGCTGGTAAAGAAACCTGTATCTGAGAATTATCCATGGAATATAAAAAGGACAGTTTGCCCTGAGATAAGCTGGCTCCACAAGAGCAGCCAGTGATTCTACTCACGACTGCATTCAGAATCGGCACATAGCTTCTTCTGGGAGAGCTTGGGCATCTGTCGCCCAGCATGGACCACCAGGGTCGGCAGACAACACAGCAGGACCAGCATCTTGCACCAGTGGCCTCTGGATGCCATCCTTGGGTTCTTGGTCAGCCAGTTTCGGGAGAACAGCTAATGGGACTGGGGTTCCAGGCTTTGGTAAGCTTAGAAGAGCCTCTGCCTCCTCCCACAGCACCACCCTCCCTGCCTCTCCTCAACCCTTGAGTCCTGATCCCCTGTCAATCTGATTAATGCAACAGAACAGGATAACAGGTCTGGATTTGCTTGGCTCCTGTGCTGCATTTGTGTGAGTAGCACCACAGGCTGCTGCTGGAATTGGCTGGGAAGTGGTCCAATACAAGCAATCTTCTGCTACACGCAATGCTACCTCTTCATCTGGCAGCCACCCAACTCACATACCAGTCACTGACGTCCTTCGGAACAGAAGAGAGCTTAAGCCCAGAACCATGAACCCATTGAGCTGCAGTCAGAAAGAAAAAATAACATGGGCAAAACAGGAAGCAGGGAATGGAGGATGGAGGGGACCGATGACACAGACCTCAGTTTATGTGCATTCACACACTGCCCCCTCCCGGTATGTTGACCCCAGCTGACCTTCCCAGAACATAGGTACCTCTGTCTGAAGCATCTCTCTCTCTCTCTCTCTCTCTCTCTCTCCAGTTTGGGAAATGATTGCAAACGTTCTGTTCTGTACCTAGAAAAGGTGTTTTCACAGGAGTTGATTTTGAACTAAACTCATTCTGGAGACACCATACAAACCCCTGGGGAAAGAGGAGTTCTCCCGTCCCGGTAAAATACGGATGTGGAACTGGCTAGATTGTTGATATGATTATAAATAAACTTCACTGAAAATTAAAGATTGAATTCAAACATAGGGAGAAATATCAAAAATTAAAATTTGAAACGTCTTACCTGCGTTAGATGTGTGATGCCACTCCGGGAACTTTGAAACGTTTATTCTCAGAATGAGACAAGGTAAAAATATAATGGTGTGCATAATTCATTTAATTATATAAAAGACCTTCATAAGACTCATTCGTCTTTATCGGTCCACACTAGCAGGTTCTCTGAAAATATCTGAATGATTCAAGAGTCAAAAAAAATGTCTTACTATAGATCTGTGGGATAATTTGGCCTTAGGGCAGAATGTCTAAATGTTGCATCCTTTGCCTTTGAGCTGTAATTTGGATTCATATTGTGTTTGGAGTTTTCAGACACATTTGTTATAACTCTGTGTCCTTCTCCCCAAGTATATTGATGGACTTTTACACTAAATGGTATAATTTTGATAAACCTCTTGCCCTGGTCAGGGTTTTAGGGGTCTGGAGCCATTGCAGGATGCACTGGGCACTAGGCTAGGATAGTGACACAGCTTTATTGCTGGGTGGCCACAGTACTGTACAGTATTACATTATTTGTCAACTACACTGACCTGCGGTCTCTGTTCAGCATACAGTAAACAGACATGATTCACTTTTACAGAATATCACATAATACTTTCATGCTTCTGACAACTTTAATGGCTTCTAATTTTCTGCGGTCCCCATCTACAGCCCACAGGTGACAATTAAGAGCCTCCAAGTGGAAGCATCTGTACTGTAGAACAGTGGTCCCCAACCACCCGGCCGTGGATCATTTGGTACCGGGCCACAGAGAAAGAATAAAAAACTTTTTATTTTTATTTTATTTCCATTTTATTGACTATTGGAGTCTGCAGGGTGTTTTATTTTGAAAAATGACCAGATTGTCTCCCCATCAGTTCTGTCTGTGCCTCTTTCCCACACTTGTCTCTGTCATAGTTTTGATGCCCAATAAATTAAACCCACAAGCTCACCCTAGCTAAAACGAGTAAAAAACTAATTTTCTGGAGAGCTTCTTTGAAAAAGGGGAAAGACCCAATGATGAAACAGCAGAAGACTCTAAGACTTCCAACAATAAGAAAGCTGCATTTTAAAGAAAATACCAAGAGTCCTACTTAAATTACAGGTTTATCGCGACAGGTGATTCACATACTCCAAGCCTGCTCTGTATAATATGTGGTAACCAGCTATCCAATGAAGCCACAAAGCCTTCAAAACTGTTTCGCCACATAGAGATTAAGCACCCTGCATTAAAAGACAAGCCTTTGGAGTTTTTTGAAAGAAAAAAATGTGAACGCGAAGGACAGAAGCAATTATTAAAGGCCACCACATCAACAAATCTGCCTGCACTGAAAGCATCAGGCTTAGTGGCTAACCATTTTTCTAAGGCTAAGAAGCCTTTTACTATTGGTGAAGAATTGATCCTGCCCGCTGCAAAGGACATTTATCGTGAACTTTTAGGTGAGGCTGCAGTTAAAAAGGTTCCTCTTTTGGCTCAATGAATTGATGAAATAGCAGAGGACATTGAGGCACAACTGTTAGAGAGGATTAATTGTTGGAGAGTCTACTGATGTCGACAAGGCAATAATACTTGTTTTTGCGCAATATATATTTCAGGAGGATGCCCATGAAGATATGCTATGTGCATTATCGTTGCCAACCCAAACCACAGCTGTTGAACTATTCAAGTCTTTGAGTGATTACATATCAGGACAACTGAACTGGTCCTTATGTGTCGGTGTATGCACGGACGGAGCTGCTACCATGACTTGACGGCTTTCTGGTTTCACTACTCTGGTAACAGAGGTTGCGCCTGAATGTGAGTCTACGCACTGTGTCATTCACAGAGAAATGCTGGCTAGCCGAAAAATGTCACCTGAACTTAACAACGTTTTGAATGATGTCATTAAAGTTAACCACATCAAAGTGCATGTCCTTAACTCGCGTCTATTCGAGCAGCTTTGTGAGGAGATGGAGGCAGAGCACAAATGTCTTCTCCTATACAGAGAAATTAGATGGCTTTCTAAAGGTAGATCGCTGGCCAGAGTGTTTGAGTTACGAGAGCTGCTCCAGAGATTTCTTTTAGAAAAACAGTCACCATTTGAAGCATATTTCAGTAACACTTAACGGAATACAAAACTTGCTTACTCGTGTGACATATTCCACCTGCTCAACAAACTCAATCTGTCATTTCAGGGGAGAATGACAACTGTCTTCAAGTTGGCAGATAAAGAGGCTGCATTCAAAGCCAAACTGGAACTGTAGGGACAGTGAATGAACATTGGGATATTTGACATGTTTCAAACATTAGCAAGGATTTTGGAAGAGACTGAGCCTGGGCCTTCATTCTCCCAACAGATGCATGATCACCTATCTTTGCTTTTAAAAGAGTTTGAGCATTACTTCCCAACCACAAAATACCCATGAACTGGGAAGGAATGGAGCCGTGACCCATTTGTGAACATGTCAGGTGAACTGATTTTGTTAGTGCTGGTAGAAGACCAACTGCTTGAGACTGTAAATGACGGTGGCCTTAAAAGTATGTTTGAGAACACTTCAACTCTGCTGACGTTCTGGATTACAATCAAGGTGGAATATCCTGAGATCTACACAAAAGCACTGAAAACCCTGCTTCCATTTCCAGCATCCTATCTTTGTGAAGTGGGGTTTTCTGCAGTAACAGCAACCAAAAGAAAATTATGGAGTAGACCGTACATAACAAATAAACTCTTTTGACTTTGACTTTATTATGCTTTATTATGTGCGCGTGATGGCCGGTCCGTGGAAAATTGTCTTACATGAAACCAGTCTGTGGTGCAAAAAAGGTTGGAGACTGCTGCTGTAAAACAACCCCCATACAAGTATCAACTGCCATGCTCACTGGCTATCTCTGCACAATGTGTCCCTCCCTTACAGGGGCTGGATTTGCCATGGAGGTGGAGCAAGTGATGACGTCGGGCACTTGCCGAGCAACAGGCGCACCTGAGTGAGTCAGCTGGGTCCTATGGCTCTGGCCTCATCCCACAGGTGTTTTTTGAAGACAGAGAGTTCCCTCCTTCGGCAACAAGACTGGGAACAGGTACACTGAGCAGGTAACGCAGAATTTCAGCGTCATGCCACGTACCAGAGCTACCTGAGCCAATTCCCAGGTAGGAAAAATGAAAAGTGATCCAGCCTGATAAAATTTTAGAGCAATAGGGAAGGCTACCAGTTAGTCAAATGTCTTGTTATTCTTAAATGTACTGTTATTATGTCTATTCGCTATTAATGGTCTGTGAACAGAGAGGCTGTAGTTAATGTGAGAGCCGCAAGTGATGGCAAAAATTATGGCTGACTATAACAGGTAACAGTGTTTTTCACGCAAATAATAGTTGTGAACAGAGAGGTGTTTGGTGACAGGTTATGCAAAGCCAGAAACTGTCCCACAGATATCGCTGAGCCTTGTTCCGTTTCCTGAAGTCAGCTGGCCAGCAACTGAGCAAACACACTAGTATTCAGATCTTAATATCTGTAAGAACACATTTTGCAGTTATTTTAAATTTAGAGTTGTATGTGTTATGGCAGGGTGACAGGTAGCCTTGTGTTTCCGGCCTGAACCCTGTTCAATACCTCGGTGACTCTCCTTTTCCAAAAACCTGTCTGACAAACTCTGAGGGGAGGAGGCACAGACCAATTGGGAGAGCAAAACAACTGCTGGAATGCAAGGAACCTTAACCTGTCTGTTATTTTGGTCACCTGCTTGGGAAAAGCATAAAAGCAACAGAGAAAATGGTTATATCAGATGACCTTATTCCTGCCTTTGGCATTTTGTGAGCTGGTTCACATATTTCTCACCCCATGTAATGGAATTTGGGATTTTTTTTTACGTATATCATGTTGCAATGTTGCGTTTGTGGAGAGTCAGCTGACAAGATGAGCAAGAAAAATCGTGTTACGAGAACCACGGTTTTCTCATACTTTGGGAAATGGTTCACACTTTGTCTCTTTTACAGGAATCTGATATTAAAGGTCAGTGTTCTTCACAAACCCAGTAAGACCAACTAATCTGACCACCTCGGTGATCACAACCAGGAAACAATCGGCTTTCAGTTCAACCTCAGCCCAGCCATTCTCCTTCTTATTGTGAGCTCGGCCCAAAACCAGGCTATGAAGAAGAGGAGAGCCAGCGATTATGTGTCGGGGTCTTAAGCAGGACAGCCCGGCCGTGAGATGACAAAGCTCAGTCTGTACTGGTCCACAAGTCATGTCAGCAGTCCAGCGGCGGATCACTGATTCCCCCAGCAACGATTTACCCATGATTTCTGCCAGGAAAGACAAACTCCCCTCCCCGAGCCTAGAGGACTCCTTCTTCCCCTTCTCCTTTTCTTCACAGAAGCGAAGTTCTCTGATCCTTTCTGAATCCATCCATGGACTGGGGCCTATCGCTGAATCCCACCCCAAAGTTGATCCAGACAAATCAGGTTCTGCAGCATCTGAGAATTCCCTGTTCTTGGAGAGTGACCTGATTCTGGCCGCAGAGCTGGGCCAGGCTTTGCTGGAGAAGAACGAGGAGCTGGGAGCCCAGCTGGAACAGCGGGACAGAGACATCGAGGTGAGGAATTGTAAGGAGTCCTAAAGCTGGATTGGTGTAGTTGCCGAACTGGAAACCAGCAAAGGAAGTGAGAAGCCAGTGGTGTTTGGACACTCCTACAGTTAATCTCCTGGTGTTAACATAAGGTTGCCTAAACCGAACCACCTGCTTGCATAATTTCTCTACTTATTCCCTGAAAACACCCTCATTGTTCCAAAGTCTCTAACAGAACAACAGGGCAGCAGCTATCAAAACAGCCATGCAGATCTGAAGGCTGCCTGCTGTAGTCCCAATTGGGATCAATACATTTTTACATAACTTAGCTTGGTTATCCCTGCCCTGCTAAACCAGTAATAAATCCAGTAATACATCACAGTATTTTCATGATGAGAAGCTTTAAGTAGGGTGAGTCTGCTAGCTAAATAGGGCCAGGAGATAATGTTGGTATGGGTGTGTGTGTGTGCCTGGCTCTGTGTGTGTGTGTGTGTGTGTGTGTGTGTGTGTGTGTGTGTGTGTGTGTGTGTGTGTGTATGGCAGGCTCTACAACAAGAAAAACATGACCTCCAACGACGGCTCGATGTGCAAGAGCTGGAGGCGAGTCAGCGGGATGCCGAGCTCCAAGCAGACATCACTGCACTCCGGGAACAGCTTGAGCGGCAACTCGGTCAGGGCCGGGACCGCCGGCGGGAGGAAAGCGAGCAGCTCCTGCAACTGTCTGCTCACAATCAGCGACTGGTAGAGCAGCTGGCCGAGGTGATGAGGGCCACAACCTTCTGCTCTGTTCTAAACACGCTTCACACCTTCCTCCAAAGATAAACCAGTGCCTCGAAATCCCTAATGTGCACCTGTGAAAAACTCCTGAAAAAAATGCTCAATGAAATAAAACTCATATTTAAAAAGCTAAATTTAAAAATAAAAGCTACATGTCAATATGCACTTTGCACTCAAGGAATACCGGTAGCCTAAATATTAGGAAACTGAACTGATCCAAATAGGCAAGTTTAAGTGAAAATAGAGTAGTGATCCTTGTCAGGTACTGGGAGGACCAACAGATCTTAGCAAAAGTACTCGGAGGAGTTGTGACTCAGATACTGGGGGGACAAATTGCTTGAACATTAGGGATATTAGGGACATCCTTATACCCTGGTAAAACCACTAAAGCTGAGGTCTCGATGTGCTTCTTCATTGCTACAGTCCACTTCAAAGAAGTTTACCCTTTCTTAGGCAAGAGTGTGTTTTAAATGGCTGAATGACACACCACCTGCATCCTTACAAGGTGCCACCTGTAGTGTCAGTTTACTTCTTACTTGTCGCTCCCACAGACAGGGTTACAGTGGCAGATTGAGGTAGCCCGTATAGGGAATGAGGAACACGTGGACAGAAACACCGCTCAGGCCCCTATTACACAGTGCAGCTGGTTTTACTGTTTTCTCTTTATCCCACCTTCAGCATAACATTTCCTCTCTACCCTTCTTCTTTTTGCCCTCCCATCATTCTTTTTCTCCTCTAATTTGGGTAACTCTTGTTACTTTTCCTCACCAATTGTTTCTGTCCACCCCCATTTTTCTCTTTCTCTCCTTCTCCCTCTGTCTCCCTGGATTCCCAGGCAGTGTCTGTGGAGCATAGCCTGCGCTCAGAGCTGCACTCCATACGGGAAGAAATGGAAGACAGGAGCCTGAGCCGCTCAATCAGCTCCGCCAGGCTGGAAAGCTTGCAGGCCGAGGTGCTCCTCTACTCCCAAACACAGCATAGCTCTCAAACACTTGTATATGTTATCTAAATACATGAGAAACTACAACAGTCCAACCCACAAAAATAAGCAACAGGTGCATTGTTGTGAAGAAGTACAGTACTTTCCCATTTTCAATTTTTCTCAGTTTTGCAGCTCTTTGTGTTTAAATCTGATCAGAGCATTTTGGCCACCCCAATAGTGTATAATTCAGTCTCAGTGAGAGAAAATGAGAATCATTTCCTAGGTGTGAAAGACAAGGAAATGGTGTGAAAAGTAGTCGCCGTCTTTACAGAGAGTAGCTGGCGGCAGCACCTTTGGCTGCATCCTGTAGTTATTGGCCAGGGCCTCAGACCTTTGGCTCATGAACATGTACAGGTGTTGAGCACTATCTTCCCTTTCCATGTTTGACCACAATCAGATTTCAGTTTTCATTTTTTCAAGTTCAGGCCGTTTTTTTGCGTTCACTAGTAACAACAGAGGTTAGCATCATAATGGCAATTTCATTTCCAACTTAACAAGATTTCAAAAATTTCTAGGAATGCCTTACACTTGTTATTAGGGGGATACCTGTATCGCCTTACATATTTTCATAGATGTGTACAATTGAGTTACAGAAAAACATCTATTTTTGTGATTCCAGCAAGAAGATTTTCCATAGAAGTTCATTATTATTCTACTGTATTTGTAATTTCACCTATCTTATAAAGTATAGTTACAATGACCCTGTTTTGCACTGTTTCAATAGTATCTTCTAGGAATGTATGCTGAGTTCTAGCTGGCTTATTAATGCCCGTTTAGCCAGACTATTGCTGTGTTTTGCTATATTTTTCTCATTTATCCATTTCTGTGACCATCCACAGAACCGGGTACTGCAGGAGCGCAAGGCCAACGTGGAGGAACAACTGAAGTTAATGCAGGAGGACAACAACAGGCTGCGGTCTGAGAGAGATGGCCTGAGGGAGAGGATGATGGAGCTGCAGACCACCCTGAGTGACAGGGAGGCAGAGGTAAGTCTAGATAAAGAGGCAGGGCCATACCAAATACACTGCAGTGGTGACAAAAGAGGGACATGTTTGCACATGTAGTAGATAAGGACGAAGGGAAGACTTGAGAATGACCGAGAGGCTGGGCAGAGACCATGGTGGACCAGTCTGTAGGCCATTAGTGCACAATGGAAGCATTGCACAAAAAAGGATGGGCCACACACACAAAGTTGGAGGAGCCCATAATGAGTGACAGAGCTATAAACCAGCCTGAGAGTCAGGTGAAGCCGACAGTGTGCAACACATACACACCAAATGTAAGGGTTCTCGAGTGACCAGCGGTCCATGTGTGGCCTTCCACAGCTTGACCAGGAGCGCAGCTCTGTCTTCCAGCTGCGCACGCTGAACCACTCGCTGCAACAGAGGGTGCAGGTGCTGGGGGAGGAGGCTACCTTGGTGGAGGCCACGTGCTTCCCCCTGTCCCTGCAGTCCGAGATTCAGCAGTCACAGGTACTGTCTCACACCCTGCTCACTTTGCTTTACAGTGTTTACCATGCCAAAGTGCAATTTTCATACCCAGTAGACACAACAGGCATTGCTCTCCCCTGTTGTTCCTGCCTCCTTGATTCTGATGAGTTTAGGAATAACACCATCATGATGATTTTGTCTTACAGCTGACCCATTTGAAAATGAATATTAATCCCTTGTTGTTTTTTAAAAACAAATAAAACAGTTATTTTTCAGGCAAAAGAGGCCATTATGGCGCATTCTCATATCCTGCAAGAAAAAGAGGCTGAAATTCAGAAGCTGAAGGAAGAGGTTTGGTTTGCCCAACAGTCTCACGTTATAATCCACATTCTTTTTGTCATGTAAATACTGATTTTCAGTGTTCCACGGCATTAAAACCAGTAAAATTCTCCAGTGTAGGATAAATAAAACACAAGTCTTGAAGGGCCTTTTTTTTGGGATATTTGACTGTGTCTCACCTTCTGACAGCTGCAGTCCAGAGAAAGAGAACTGCAAGCTCTGACAGAGGAGCTGCAGCCATTCAGACAGTCACCAGGAAAGCCCAGCTACAGGTGAGAAGCCCCTCTGGGGCAGTCATGCGTTATCTAACATCACGGCAGAAGGTATAAGAATCAGACAAGACAGGAAAAGGGGTCAAGACGTTGACGTTTGCTGGGCAGTTTCTTATATGGTGTTTGTGTGTTGCTCAGCACGCTGGAGGCAGAGCTGGTAACAACGCGGCAGGAGCGAGATTCTCTGAACCAACAGCTCCTCAACACGATCAAACACAAGGTGATGCTGTCCCAGGAGGTGGATGCCTGGCAGGTGCGCATAGCTACACCAGTACCTCACACGTTTCTCCTTATTTTACACTAAACGGCACCACTGGCAGTGAGCAGGGCTTAAATCTGAATTTAGTCATTTCCTCACTCCAGCCAAGCTTGGCTGTCATTGTTTATCTTCATTTGTTCTTCGTGTATTCCTACTGCTTGCTTTCTCAGGAGGACATGAGGCTGGTGATTCGCCATCAGGTCCAGCTGCAGGAGGAGGAGCGACAGAGGCAGCACGGGGCCTTCAGCAGAAATTCCACCACCAGCAAGTCGCTCCGACTCCGAGGGGAGGGACCAAAAAAGGGTTTTTTCTCTTTCTTCAACAATGACTGAGCGCGCCACCCAGTGGCGAGAAGTTCAAAACCTGGACTGGCGTTTTCACATGCAGCTGTGGACTACTCAGAAAAATGGCATTCTTTAAACAAACAACCGGTGTTGTGCTATAGGCAATGATGTTTTAATCCAGTAAAGGTGTAAGCTAAATGTGTTCAACACATATAAGGGAATATTTTATCATTGAATATAATGTCGCACATTAATAATGGAGTCTGCATATTTTCACATTTGTAGTAGCCAAACCGATCCATATTATTAAACGTTTTATAAGGATGTGTCCACATTCCATTCATTCTCATATCATATTCTGGCAAAGAAGAATGCAACAAATGCAGTGGTTTTCAGACATTTACTCCACTCACTCAGCAGCATTTCTCACACAACACACCGACAACACAGTAAAACAGCAGACACCAAAAAACACATTCTCACTCTCTCACACATATTCAAAAACAAAAAGAACAGTGCTGTTCAGAACAGTCCTCAGGTGTGCTCCTTTCCCTGTGATTTAAATAATGTGTTTACATTGTAAAACAAGTCAAAGATTATCTAAAAAATATGGCATTGTGCTACTTTGCATACAACATCCTGAACCCTGAGTGAGGTCTACTTCTACAGACTGCCTGTTTTATTTTGTTAAAGGGAAAGTTCAGCTCTTGTCACACCGGGCCTCTCCAAAAAATCAAATCCGTTTTCAGCTGTTTTTTCTATTTATATTAGTTTGTAATGATGTGCAAAAAAAAAAAAAAAAAAATCTAAAATATAGCAACTACACAGATTTATTTAAAAAAGTTATTAGTAGTGGGTAGCTATATGGGTGAACCATGACCTATGTTTCTTCATTTGGTTTTTAAGCATTTTTAATGTAAAAAATAAAAAGATGGCCAATTTCTAGCTCATTTCTCCAGTTTTGCTCTACCATTCCATTCATGCTGGAGGTTGGCAAAGCAGCTTCTGTTGCTACTCATCTTCAGTGCTGTCAAATACATTCAGGTTAGTTTATTTTACAGTCACCACAGGGAAGCTAAAACTGTTCTATCTTCCACTTGTCCTTTGGGTTAAAAATAATTTCAGTCCATACCACCCCAGTTTTAAATTTATCCATCTATCTGGTTGCTGTTCAGGCTCTTGCGTTCTTTCCTCCAACTGGAATCCTGTCCAGTGTACAAATTCTTCATTCTTCATTAAGAAAATCACAGTTATACTAAACATTCCTCTACTGCTTCATTTTTTCCTATCCATAATGGTGCTGTGTCAGACATAAAAATGAAAAAAAAAATACACCAATGCTGAAACAACTTATCTGACAAAACTATCCAAGTTTTTCCTTACCGACACTCAGGAATGCTTTTTTTGGAAACAAAACAGTTGGGTAAGTGCACTTATGACAAGTTTTGAAGTTGAAAATAAAAGTAAAAATATATTAAATATGGTATGAATACATGAATAAGTATATCTTATAAAGAGCCCAGAATGAAAAAAGCGAACCTTCACTTTAATGTAAACATTGAGACTGGAAATCCAGGCCATAGCCTCTGATCTCTGTCATCACCTTTGACCCTTGGACATTGACTGGATACCTGAAACAGAACTTCTTGTATCCAGTCCTGTTTATGGCAGTAGCTTATTGTGTTAGTAGATCCCCACCACAATCAAGTCTCATTGAGAGTCAGCTATTTGGAAAGGTGGTCACTGCTACATGGATCAGGGCGTGACTCGTACCCACTTGAGAAGGGACGCATTTCTGAGTCTTCCTGGGAGTCTGAGGGTTTAGGTGATTCCACCTCTTGCATTTCTTCCCCATTTTCACAGTCCTTGTGAGTTTTGTCATATGGTTCATCTTCAGAGGAAGAGGGCATCTCTGAATCTTCATCCCCATCAGAAAGTCCACTTGAAGGGGCTTCCTCAACAAAGTCCAGGCCCTCTGAGCTGCTACTTGACTCTTCATCATTCACTGCATGGTATGGCGAGCCCTGTAGCTCTAACCCAGCATGTACATCGCCTTCAGCAACTGGCTCTGGAAAGGCACTCCCCAGGCTGGAGTTTTGGACGACCATTCTTGAGGAATAGTGGTGGCAGGGTGGAGTTGGGCAGCCTTCTGGCATTACACTGTTGAGCTCCAGAATAACCAGCTGTGGCTGCACCATTCGTTCTGTGGGCACCACCAATGTGCGTGTCGTGGTCCCTACATTATTCTGATCAAGACAAACAGTTGCATTGCTGTTCAATGGTAAGCAAGGGCAACAATCAGTGGCACAACAGCAGTTTAAAAGTTTAAAAGTCTGACACAATATTCCAGTAAACACAGTGGCTCCTCAAGTGAACACCCTGTGAAGAAGTACTGCAGTAAGTGGTATAGTGGTCAAGGAACTGGACTTTTAACTGATGAATTTCAAACACTGGTTGCTTCTGTGAGCATCTAGGTATACAAACATGCAAATCTGTGAACTACAGAAGTTCTCCATTTCCTGGAAAAAAAACATGCAAACTGGGTCTCCAAACCAGGTGTAATTGGAAAGATAATAAAGGTGGTTTGAAACCAAGGGGTAAAGAGATGTGTGAAAATCTGGGTGGCATACCAGTACTGGGGGCAAGTGGACCTCATCATTCCTGGGCTTGAGGTAGAAGAAAAAGGCCACCAGAAGCAGTAGAATCAGCAAAGTTAGTGGCACCAAGGTCCCCAGAACCATGTTGATCATGGCCTTGACTAGAACACAGTACATGCACTGGGTCCACACATCATTCCTCTTGTATCCCCGTAGGCAGTTAAAAGCATTTTCTTCATATATTTTATATATACATTTCACCACAAAACTATATTTGGCATCAATTTATTAGCTTTATTTGGCAGCCCATGATCTAGAGTGATTTGCACTCATTGTGAAAACTTTCGGAAGGTAATATCCTCAAAAGAAAGCGCACAAATTGTTAAAAAAACAACAAGCATTGCTGTTACACATTGCATGGATGTGATTATAGCAGGAGGGAGAACCTGGGCCTGAAGGACAAGAGTACTGCAGTTAAGCCGGTCAAGTTTACCTATGGGTGGTTTATGCAGAAAAACACACTCTTGCGATGTGCTGTGATACTGCTGTTGTTGCCGGTGGTTCGCAGAGGCCGACACACAATAGAAATGGCCAGGATTCAAGTGTGTGCTTGGAAATGTCCACGGGGATGCAGCTGAGTGCACTGTGCTGACCTGTATAGACAAACACACTACAGTCACCTTCATATCCTCCCCAGCATTAATAAACCTTTTTTTTTTTTATCTGAACCCTCTTCAATTTGCTTAAAACAGCCAACAAAAATGTAGAGAGGCACAAAGGGAGCAGCTTCAGGACAACCAAAGGAGTGATGGTTTATTGAGAGCATAGCCAGTAGGAGGGAGAACACCAAATGACAACCACCACTTTACCAAGATGTCCTTCTCGGAGGACCTTTGAGTCAGGTTGATGTAGTAGGTGAGATTAGGGAGCACTGCTTCTACCGAATGCTGTATCACTGCATAGATCAAGTCATCCTGAACAGTGACAGCAAGGCGAGGTCCACTCAGCACCGCTATGGAGACAGAGAAAGAGTGTCCATCTCAAACACTCTCCATTTGGGTTTTTCCAGTGCCAGTTTCCAGATGTCAAGAGCGCGCGGACACTCACAGTCGCCATATGGCTGGATGATGCGTTCGTAACACACGGAGAAGTTCTTGCTTCTCTGAGCCACTTTCACACGTACGGCGTAGTGCTTCAAAAGCTCATCGAATTCCAAAGGAAAGGAGAATTGACACTTGTGAACGGTCAGGTTTTTGCAGTTGCCCACAGCTGTCCATTCGCTGCTCAACAACAAAGCAAACAGAAGAACATTCATTTTCTTGCTCAGGGTACCTCAGATACCTGTTCACACATACAGGACATTCTGCAGATTTTTCACAGTGTGCCTGCACAATGTGCTCCAGTGTAGGCATTAAAGATCTAGAAATAAATGTAATAATTTCTAACATTTGCAAAGATTAATGAAAAGGGAATTCCAACTAACTGTGTTGATGCACAGCATGACGCCCTTGCCTCAAACGCCACACCTCAAATGTGACCCTAAATCTCACCCAGCACACGGGTCATTGCTATTAGACATTCAGAGGAAATCGTATTCTGAATTTTGAATTTTTCCCATGCAAGCTATATGCGGTATGGTACACTCTCGTGATGCTGGGCAGTGGCAGCGATCCGCATCTCCCAGTTTGCCATGTGGTTGCCTAGTGTATACAACTGATATTCTACAGTGTTTTGTGCATCCATCATGTTTACTAAATGCCCATCTGTGTCTGTGTCCCCTCAAAGCGGCATGAAAAGCAGAAATCCTGTAATGACTTTTAAGGTAGGCTAGGATATGCTAGGCTTTAATGTTCCGTAGGTGTTGTGATGGGCTCGTGTAAACAATCGCGAGACACCAAGGTGATAAGTTTAAGTTCCGTTAAACTCTTTACTGAGTGTTGATTCCGACAAAGAGTATTGTCGGTTGCCAGGAGCTAGCAGCAAATGTTAGCGGCTGGGAGAAAACAAAAACGGAAGATGCCACAATTCACAATAAACAAAATACAAGGTCTTAGCAAGACAGTGGTTGCAGGATAATGTGGATAAAACAAAAGAGATAGTTGTGGATTTTAGAAGAGTACAACATGCTCTCTCTCCACTGACCATTGATGGCTCCTCTGTGGAAATAGTCCAATGCACCAAGTTCCTTGGTGCCCACATCACAGAGAACCTCACATGGACTCTCAACACCAGCTCTATTGCCAAAAAAGCCCAGCAGCATTTCTACTTTCTATAGAGACTGAAGTGAGCTCACCTCCCTACCCCCGTCCTCACCATATTCTACAGAGGGACCATCGAGAGCATCCTAAGCAACTACATCACTCCCTGGTTTGGAAATTGTAGTGCCTCAGACCTCAAAATCCTACAGCGCATAGTGAGGACAGCTGAAAACATCATGGGAGGTTCTATGCCCTCTGTTACAGACATTTACACCATGCACTGCATCTGCAAAGCCTCCAGCATTGTGGATGATCCCACACACCCCTCCCACACAATCTTTTCCATCTGGAAAAAGGTTCCGCAGGATACGAGCCTCCACCACCAGGATGGGAAATAGTTTCTTCTCCCTAGCCATCAGACTGTTGAACCAGAGGAAAAGATAAACTGAACGGTCGAGCAATCCCACTGCTGCTGCTAAATGACTGCACTCTTTTATCTATTTATTTGTTTGTTTGTTTGTTTGTTTGTTGTGTTTATTATATTGATTGTATTTAGTGTACCCCCCCCCAATCCCCAGTGTCTCACGCTCCCTGTATATTGCACTATGTCTTCTATTTATTTGTACTCTGTGTTGTTATGTTGCACCTTGGCCCTGGAGGAACACTGTTTCATTTCATTGTGTACCATGTACAGGGGTGAAATGGCAATAAACTTCTGCTTGACTATTTGACTTAACTTGACTTGACAAGGGGCAGCGGAAACTAAACGCTAACAGGAAGTCCAGTCCGGTCCACGATCATTTGGTTCCTATGCCAGTCAATGAATCAGTCTGAAGTTGTGGGCGGAGAGACTGCCTGCATTCTGTCGCTGAAGAAGCCACAGGTGTGACAGTAGCTTGGGCATATTAAATGCATTTTTGACATATTTGCGATTTATGACAGGTTCACCGGAATGTAACGCATCGTAAGACGGGGACCATCTGTACACATATAGCACAGTGTGGCTACATATGGGGATAAAACGGAACTATCTGGTTCATGACCACCGAAATGAGAAGTGAAGGTGCCAGAGAGGTGGATCAAAACACCGGTTGCTGACCATTTCGCGTTAAAAAAATGTTCAGTTAAAGACCAGTGAACGCATCAGTTGCGCTCATAAGCATATGAGCAAAACAAGAAGCAAAGAAAAGCAGACGTGACAAAGAATAGACTGGTGCTGTGTAAAGTACTGATTTGAAAAGTTTCTTATTAATATGAAAATTAACACATTTGTTTTTAAATTGCAAACAAATGTGTTAATTTTAGAAAAAGTAAGAAGTTAAGCATTAATAGGAAAACACTTTAATTTGCAAATAAATCTTTTTTACACCTGTTTATAGTTTATCAATGTGCAAATTATTTTCTACATTGTTTTTCTGTTTACTTTATTATTTTATGCACTATTTTCTTGAGTAGGTTTTTCTTTTCCAGTTTGTTTTAATAATTAATGGATTAATCATATGAGTCCCATTTAACAACAACATGTAACAACAGGTTCTTTGCTGGTGTGCTTTTTCTGCCACTGCAGAAAAATGGCAAAACATTCTTATATAAAGCACGTATGGACACTATGCTATCGTAGAATCTTCTATTTTAATATTCTTTAATATTTCAAATTGTGCTAGAGAAATAATCCCCTTGTTACACTGTAATATTTCATTTTTTCAAGACTGTCCCATCGTTTGGGTTGTAACCTGGAGTTTGGAAACCACTGTTGTACTAGAAAGGTGTAGCAGAACGAGGAATGACAATGGCACCGGGCTCCATTCTGAAGAGATTCAACAGAACAGTCACTCCCGTCAGTTAGTTTGGGTTAGACAGGCTCACCTCTCGTTGTGATCCAAGTCCAGAAGCTCCACAGCATACTTGGTGCCAGGTGGGTTTTCCTTGTCTATAATCCAGTCGACATTCATTTTAAAATCCAGCAGATTCACGGTCAGATTCTGGGGAGGCGACAGACTGTCTACAGGCACAAAAAAATCACAAATCATATTAGGAAACTCTCTTTTTATCTCATGCCGTTCCCTTTAGCATCAGTCACAGAAACATACTTTTTCTGCTCACTGTCATGCTATTCCTGCTGATCTTCTGATCGGCTAGATGGATATTTTGAACAACAGAACCTGGTGCTATATAGCAAGCAACTGACTGACCTCTGCTCTCTGAGGTTAGGAATTCCCACAGGGTGAGCAACCAAGACAAGAAAAGTTAAAAAACATTTACACAATGGATAATCATGATACCCGTTATTTTGTTTGGTATCTTTCTCATCAGCCTGTTTTATCAGTCCAGCAACAAACATTAGAAATCCAACTGTGTTAGAAAGGTTGTAATACAGCATTTTCTGATTCCAAAAAACCCACCGGATGAGAACGCTGCTGCCACCACTTCTGGCCACATACACGCATTTCTCTGTTGGAGCCTCATTAACAGCTCGGTGTCTTGCCCTGCTAAAGACGAAGCTCAGTAAAGCAGTAAAACACAGCACAGTAAGGTGAACTGTAGGAAAACAGTAAGCCATGTCACATTCAAAATGAGGCAGCTCAATCGTTTCCCAAAGTCCCTCGCCTGGACACAGAATGAGCTGGTGTTTTCAGTCCAACTCCGTGCAGCTTCACGTCATGATTTGAATGTTCTGTTAGTCTTTTTTTTTGGCTAAATATTGAGTGAGCACAACCACTGCAGGGAGCAAACTTAAACTTGACACTTGTGCACATTGAATGCACGAGTGCCATGTATTTGGGGAATTTAGCAGATTGGAAAAAATAAAACGTAAAATGCAGCATGTGGGAGAATTTGGGCTGCCTTTTTTGGCGCACTGGGTTACCCAGAACACTGTGGTTCTGCATGACCAACTTGAAACCTAAAAAGTCCAAGCCCTTAAATTCAGTTTTTCACAAGGTTTGTCTTCTCTTTCAGACAGGATGCTGCACAGTAAACTAATACATGAAAGACGATTTGTTTGCATGCTGCTGGTTGAAAGTTGGAATATTATAGATGTATGAAATATTACAGCGTAATAGATTAAATGTAGACAATGATGGGAAATTTTAGTTGTGCACAGCTCTATTAGAAGTGCAAAGGGAAATGAAATAACGCAGTAATACATTAAGCACTTTTGTTTCCTTATTTCAACAAAGAATTTAATTTATTCTCATATAAAGCAAGATTTGTGTATGTCTTCCATCACATTTGGATTAGTGTAGTACAGCAGTGCTATTTACTGAAATTAGAAAGGCACAGATTTTTCCACAAAAACAATAAACCAGCTTATTGTTTACAGGAAAATGGTGTAGAACATCCAGCTAGAAACACGAGAATCAAAACTTTGCTTCTGTATCCTCAACAAGCCATACCTGCTGATGCCAGCAAACACAACAGTATTATGGCGTAGCCAAATCGAGGAAGCAGGGTCATTCTGTCTACTGGCCCAGTCCGTCTTCTGACCCACCAGTGGCAGGGGCCCATCCAGGAGGACCTCCTGCCTCACTTGTCAGACCATCAGGCTGGAGCATTGGAGCAATGGCAGCCTGGACCACTGGCATTCCCAAATGTACATGTCAAAGGGTTTATCTGAGAGGTTGAGAACTAGATTTGTAAAATAAAAGCATGGTCAACTGTCACTGCTTAGAATTCCGCTGCATTTATTTGAACACACCTCTATACTATCATCGCAAACTCCTTTTCATTGTAGACTTCCTCATTCAAATCGGTGGGTGGGGGCGGGGGGCTGGTTATTCTCGTTTCCACACAGCAAGTAGCAAGTGCTGCACACAAGGTGGTGGACGAGTGGCTGAAAGACTTAAATACCGGAAACAGGAGACATTACAGTTTACTACGTCCCTCGCCTGTTGTTTATGCCGTAAAATGAGTGCTTCTCTCAAGCCAAAATGAATTCAAACATGTGACTTTTTAAAACATTCACAAGTGTTCAGCTTCTCAGCACCTTATCGTTTCTATATGTCTGAATTAGGCCAAATGAGATTTATTTTGACAAATCTACAGTAGCATGAGAAAATAAGGAAATGCAATCCGTCAGTGAATTGCTTACAGCAAGTTGCATTTTTGGTAGCGTCAAAGAATAAATCACAAAAATAAATCCAATAGCATGGAAGTGTTTTGCTCTGTCGGTATGGAACAACTCAGGTAACTAGACAAGCAAGTTCTGAAACATCCATTTCTACAGGTACAGTCTTGTCGACAGAAGATGAGTAATGAAGACTGGGAAGGACACAGCAAACATGACAACCGATTAATCGCTTTCATGGCAACTCACGCAGCTGATTCGGGAGCCCTGACCAAGCCATACGTCGATGTTCTTCTCTGTCAGCCCCTGAACATTTGTGTCAAAGGTACGTACCGGCAGCTACACGGAATAGACGTCATTGAACTTGAAGAGGGTGGAGCCTTGAATGCAGTGTCTCCGATACTTGGGCTGGGCACAAATAAATCACATTAGGAAGGATTCATGCCAAGTCAGATAGCTGCAGGTGTGCAGTTGTTTCTATTTTTTAGTGTTTCAACTAGAAGCCTGAAGCTCATGCAAGTCTAGACACACCCAGATGTACTAACGGCTGAACCTAAAGTTTCATAATCCAGCTTTCAGACGGGAGGCTACAGGACAACAAGTAACTCTTTCTGAGTGGCTTTACACAATGCCACAGAAACTCAAGAAGAAGAAGTCTCCAACATGAGCACCGTAAAAAAAAACTCTTCTACATACTACCTGTATGCCAGTCTCGCTCCTGGCTGGCTGCATACCTACCATGTTGTCCAAAGCAGGAATACAGGAAACTCAAGTTGTCCTGGTTATACAGCCAGCCTGAGCAGATTATACGTCACATGGGTGTCTCTTCCTTTATTCTTCTATCTGACCTTCACCTGTACAAATTCTAAGGGTATAGCTGAGTACAGTTCAAAACGTACACCTGCTGAGCCACACCGTGCTGGTAGCACGCATCCATTTTTACGAAAAGTGTCATACATTAATCACTCATATTATTGTCTGTCAAGAAAAATTCTCCTTAATGTGTCCCATATGATGGACTTTGTTGTAATATGGCCACATAAAACCCTAGGATGTTCCCAAATCCCATTTACCATATTATGCTGAAATACTGTGTGCATACAGTAATAAATTGTAGTTAAATATGAAACAGATTTTAAGAGTAGCGAAACTGCTTGGTGGCTGAAGATATTTTGTGCAACCCACTGTTCTCATGGAAAACCGTTTGAATAATAATAATAATAATAATAATAACATGCAATTTGTTGTTTATTTCATTCCAGTTTGCCAGAAATAACAAGAACCTAATTTTTTAAGAAATCATTTAATGTGTTTAGTGACTTGGTTGCCTCATTGTTTCTATTAATGTATGAAGTAATAACCTTTTTAGCATTTCAATCCTCTTCCTGTATCCAGAAATTAGGGACAATAAGTCCATGTAAAGGATCTTTAATATATTGTATGTAATTTAAAAACTGCTGTGCATGAGCTGCTGGCACAGCAAGTAGTGCTGATGCCCCACAGTTTCTGAATGAAAGTGGATGTTAGATCTTTCCTGAATTCAAATGAATGTGCTCACAGAAGTTCAACAAAATACATTTAAAGTGGATCGGTGGGTCGGCTGTCAGTAGCATGTGAACGAGTGAGTGCGAGTGACTTGGCTGTAGTGGAAAGCTGTGGACTGCAGCCATCCTGCTTTGACCTCTGATTATTGACAATAAATGAAAGAATGAATGAAGTGCTCTGCAGTACAGTAAATTATCATTTTCAGTAAATGCACTTAAAGCTCAGTACAAGCATCCTGGCAAACATCTGCTTACCAAACTGTTGTCACAGCGCACCATTCAACTAGAAAAATCACAGCCACATTGCAAATAATGTCCACTGACAGGCAAAATATCCAAATAAATGGCATAAACTTTATTAATTCCAAATATACACAAGGTGAACACTGTATCCTTACAAATTATTGACATGTTGAAGCAGGAGGTGATGCATCAAACGGCAAAACTAATGTTGGCCAGCAGAATAGAAAAGTTCTGACAAAGTCATAAGAAAAGTGTAAGTGCTGTATGTTAATGCATTCAAGCGTTTTGAAAAATTTAATGTGCAACATATTAATGAAATTAGAGTTTTTCAAAAAAAAAAAAAAGCCAAATCCTTCCAGCATTGAGTGAATCCAAGCTCAGGGTGATATTTTACCCTGAATATTCATGAAATGTCAAATTCAGATATACTGAAATTTTGTTTTGTTTTAATACAAGATTTAGGACAAAACTTTAACCTTAAGCAGCAACATTTGTTGTTCACATAAAACAGAACCTCTTACAGACCTTACAAGGTAACATAAGGTTACTCTATATACTGGGAGAATTTTGCATAAACCATATAAATTTAGGTCCCACATAAATTTTGCTGTAAGGTGCAAATCTGTCTGTTCCCTGGGGATGTCAACCATGATGCTTCTGCTCTGAAGAGCAACACATGGTGCCAATGGTACCAGCTGGGCCATGGACACCCATACCCTGTTTTCCACAGTACAATAGACCGTATTATCCATCTTTTTAAAATTTGGCATTAACATTGAAATCAAATTCAAACCATTAAGGCTAAATCTGTTCTGGGGAAATGAAAATGTTTATTTACCGTATAAAATACACACTGCATTGTACCGCCGCATACGCAGTTATGTCTACCATCTACTACTACCCAGAATCAAGGTCTTCATTGTTTAAAAAAAAAAAAAAAAAATCCTGAAAAAAATTTACTTAGTTCGGCGCATAACCACTTTAAATATTTTAGTAACTGACTAAAACCACAAGCACACAACTCAAGTCTTGATGAGACAAGAGATGTGCTGTTACCTGCTCACTTTCAAATCACTGCATTAAAGTAGACGAGGGTGTAACTCATTCTCAGAATCTCCAGCTCTCAAAACACCAGCGCTGTGCAACACTGACCCATGTGGTTTAGAACTTTGAGTTAAGCACCAGTAACAGTTACACTCACTTGAGTTTCTTAGGTTGGGAGTTTTTTTTAATTAGTAAAAGCCAAAATACTAAGTTACATACAATTGTAATGAAAATGTGTATCTTTATCCATTTGTTCATGCCAGTTTGGTCATCATGAGAAGTCCAAACAATTACAAAGATGGGGATTATTCTGTACCCCAAATTTTCTGGATTTCAAGTAGGCTTTTAGTGAACCATCCTGACCTTACAATGTAGAAACTCTAGTAAAACAAATTTTATTTCAGTTTAATGCTAATGACTAATTAAACTGCCTTTAGCAGTGCATTTAATTATTTAAGTTACCTTTTGAACTGGTTCATTGACAACGCTGAACCAAAGTGTTTTGGCTACGTGGGTGTAAGACCTTTTAAACCCTAAAGTGAAAGCTTTATTGGTCCTTCAACAACTCCTGACTAAGGACCTACACACAGTGTATGTTGGTTCAGCCATCTCCACTGTGCTTTCATCTCAGCTACGATACAGCACAGCAGACTGAATCAGTGGCTGCGGATTCCTCCTGGGATTTCTGCAGCTGGACCCTCTTTGCTATCCTGAAGAGCTACAGATGTCTTTGACCCATATCACTGCCTGAAAATGGCTTCCTCATTCCCAAAAATCCTCATGGACAGTCGATTTTGGTTGGTGGACCAGCTGAAATTCCCCCAAATCACTTCACCCACCCACAGCATATCCAGGTACAGGGTGGGGTCTTGTAAAGGTAGGGGGGAGATCTACCCAACATTCACGCCAAGTCCACACTGAAGCTTATCCCCACGGTGGTTAACAAAAGCTCCCATGATCAAAGTGGCGGGTAGGGGGCGCAGTCGCTTCTCCAAGACACCACCAATGATGCACCGGCTGTCCACCATTCCTATAAAAAAAAAAAAAACCCAGCAGAGGCTAATGGTCAAGTACATTCACTAAAACTTTTTCCCCTTTTTCATTTAACTGAGACTGCTGGTGATCTGTGGTGTCTTTTGAAACTAATGCAAAACAGTCCAACATGCATTTTGGACTTGCAGAAAAATGGCAAGCTGACACAAATGTTTTCATCATCAAACATGTCTATCAACCACACAACACAGTGCAAGAAGGGACTGGAGAGAAAATGTTCACCTCTGAAGACCATGTTGGCTTCAGGAAGATCCATCTGGTAGCCAAAGGAGAAGGTGGTTTCCTGAGTCCTTGTGCTGGCTTCAAACTCTACTCCCACTTGGATCTGGAAGAGGAACATTACAGCTCAGTGACAAGTTGCAAAGGGCTCCTGCAACCACTATCAAGTCAGCTGCCATCAACAGCCAAGTAGGCCAAAGCAGCATTGAGTAAAACAACATGTTCAGGTTCACAGTGTGGAACAAAAATTGCAAGCATTAGTAAACCAATCAGATATGATTGTGGTACTTCAGCCATACCTGTTTGTTGGCTCTGTGGTAGTAGCTCATGTGGGCACCTCCTTTACCTGCATTTAACGTTGCCACCCAGTTTGGTCCTGGAGCAAAAACAAACAAAAAAATCTGCAAGTATGTAACACAAAACGCAAAAGACTTCTTCTTCAATCAGCAAAAGCATTCAGTGCAAATGTTCACATAAAGCTTGTGCACCTCCTGACCTGAGTATTGGCCTGCCAGTGTGAGGATCCCCCCCTCCTCAGCCCGGCCACGGTGGTACACCAGCTCTCCTCCCAAAACTAACTGTGAGGATACACTCTGGAGAAAGTGTGCCACTACTATCACTGTTTTAGTGACACACAAGACACACAAAAAGATAAAAATGGAAAAGATAACATTAGACTAAATCCGTGATGACAAAGCTGAATATTTGGAAATGATTCAATGTAGGATCATGTTCAGTCAGGGCAGAGAGACACATTTGCGCTCATCTTAACCATGGTCAATTAAAACTAAGTGGATACACAGAACATCTTGGGACAAAAGGTGAGCAGTTTTAAATAAAAATTGGGAAGGTTTAAGAGACTTTAAGCATCATCTGGATAGATTCCATCAAACACCACAAAGTGATCAATGCTGTGTACCTGTGCAAATGACTTATAACTCAGATATTTGAGTTCCATCCTAACCTGTTGGTCACACCATCATTCAATTAGAAAAGTGCCGTGGGTCTCACCTGACTCCCTGAGGATGTCTGGGTTTGCCAGAGTCACAGCGGCTGTGAAGTCACTGCCCCTGTACTCTGTCTCAAACTGCCAGGTAATAAAGTGGGACTGCTGTGTCTACAGGGAAACAGAGAGCAGTGAATTGATTGCAGGACACAGAGAGCAGAGCATGCAAAAAAGCTCTTTAAAACTGAATTTTACACTGACTTTTCATTAATCTGCATAACTATAGCAAGCATTAACTTTACATAATACATTACAGTATATGTTTATAATTTATACATTTATAATATAATAAATGTATACATTTATAATACACAGTACACATACTATATAATGTACATTTTGTCCAACCTGAAAAACAGCTTTGGCTCGGATTCGTTCAGTCAAATGGAACAGAGAGTGGGCATTCAGGCTACCACAGGAGTCCATCTCCCCTATCAGCATGGGGGAGTCCTGGGGAACGGATTCCACATTAGCATGAAGAGCAAAAATGTTTACAGAATACAGAGCCATTATATATGCTCGCAACACAAATATTGTACCACTTCTTTGCTGTCAGTGTCTGACTGCAGGTAGGAGACATGGAAGCGATAGTTCGATGGTCCCACAGCACTAAGGTGAAAAGTGTGGCTGACCTTAAAAGACAATGTTGCATTTGTTAGAGTACATTATTTCCTTTTGACAGAATAGCTGCAAGGCATAAATGAGTTTTGCTACTGAGAAACATTACATTTAATAGATACACATAAAAGTAATTCCTAACCATTTTGCCAAGACAACAAAACAAGCCACCTTAAAGAAGCTGCTCAGGATCTTGTTGACAACCAGTTTGACTCCTTCCGTCTGCTGAGGAAAAACATCTGCAGTGGGAAGATTTTTAGTAAGTAATAGAACATTTCTCCATTCACTTATTACAGTTAGTATTAAACACTTATTACTGACTTTGTTACAAACATGAACACAAATTCAATAAATGTTCTCAAAAAGTAAAAAGAGACTTTCATATTTCTTGCCCTCAGACACCATATGTTGGCCTCATGTTCGTTTCTGTGTGTTGCGTGTCTATATGTCCATCTGGATGTGTGTATTTCAATCTATCTGTCCTCTGTGTACATTTGTGTGCCTGTATTTTCATCTTCTCTCATATTTCTGTTTGTCCATCTGCATATGTATTTGTGTGTATAAATGAGGGATCACCTTTACAGCTGCGGTGGAGTCCGTCGAAGCTACCGGGGTTAGGAAGGCGCCCGTCCCTTCTGTCCCAACGGGAAAGCGGGCCGTCGTGCGGGAACGGGGAGTTCTGACGCCCCGGGCGAGAGGACAAGGCGAGCACACTGCCCATGGGAGCCGGCAGGGGACGACAAAGGGCCGCTCCCACTTTCGGCCTGCAGGACGAGAGAAATACAACACAAACACATCCATTGTACCCGTGTACTCACAGGTGCACCAGCGCGTTCAGCCCTCCAGTTCCTCATCGCACTGCAGCTTAAAGACAAGCAACGGCATTTTTATTTCTAAAGGACAGCCACGCTGTAACGTCAGCCTAGTAAAGAACAGTAAAAATAACTGTGACCATTCTAGCATTACTGCAGCGCAAAGAAAAACACTGCATCTTTAAACCCCTTTATGTCGACGTAAGACAATATTCCAGTGTCTGCCTCTTGAAGCGACTTTTATTTCTTCCGCAATAGCTAACGCTACACCATAATGGTGCAATTATTATAACCGTGACAAGACAGCTAGCAATGAAAGATGCAATGTCAGCTGCAGAAGATTACACGGAAATTGTGAGCTCGTTTAAAAGGCAGCAAGCTACTCACGTTTGATTTAATCTGAAATGTTTTTTTTTCCAATATCAAAAAAAAGATATGCAAAAGCTCAGGTGTAGGAGCAAACGCTAAATAAATGAATGAGATGCTTCTTACGCAATAACTTTGCGGAAGTGACGACACAAGTGTGCAACCTCAGCTTCTGTCCGCCGAAGAGCCGCACACTAATGTGTTCCCCTGGAAACACGGAAGAAGCTACTGCTCCCAAATTATTTAATATCTGAAACTAAAGAACTTGGTTGTGTTTATGTCTTTATAGTCACTCTTTACGTACGCGTGTTTTTAAAGGTTAAAACCGAGGTACTGTGTGTCTCCTTTTGTATCTTGGATGTTGGTGTGGAGGCAGCCTAGTCGGAGTGATGACTGGTCGCATGACGTTTTCCTCCCTTTCCCCTATCAAGATGGCCGACGAAGCAACCAGGAAAGCGGTCTCTGAAATACCGCTGTTAAAGACCAATGCCGGGCCCAGGGACAAAGAGCTGTGGGTGCAGAGATTAAAAGAGGAGTACTTGGCTTTGATCAAAGTACGTTTTGCCCACTGTATGCAACGTTGCTGAGCTGTACTGTACTACGTGTCGTAAAGACTATTTGCTACTGACATACTTATTTATCAATGTGTCTCATGGTAGCGGAATTAGATGAAAAGCAACATATGGGCTGAAACTCTTGGGTGAGCATGTATGACATGTGGACGTATGTGAAAGATCAGTACTTTGAGACGCTGTGGCTAGTGTTATTTTGCAGACAAAAAGCATCCTTGATGAGAAAGCACTGTAGGATTTACTGTATTTCACACACAGTATCGTTTTGGTTTATAATGTGTTTCGTCGTGATGCTTCCAAATCAGCGGAGAAGGCCCTGTAGATTGTTTCCTTTTGAAAAGATTTGAATTCACCGATTTAAAGTGATTGGACAAAAGTAGTACAATTTTGGCATACCGTTGCCTCCAATGTAAGGATTTAGGCCAGGCATTTTCTTTTAAGTCCATTTAACCAAAGTTACATGGACAAAGACACAGTGCTATGGTGAATAATGTAAGGAAGAATGCATTAAAGATAAGAGTACATGTTGAAGAGTAACTTAAGAATAAGTAAATACACTGCATCATGTATGTTTTTGTTTTTGTCTAGTACAGTATGTGGAAAATAACAAGAAGGCAGACAATGACTGGTTCCGACTGGAGTCTAACAAAGAAGGCACACGGTCTGTGCATCTCTACTTTCATACAGTATGTTTATTAAACAAAAATTGGCTTTGCAGCTGCAGCAATCACCTATAATTTCTGCAGTATATTTCTTGTTGTAGGTGGTTTGGGAAATGCTGGTTAATTCATGACCTTCTGAAGTATGAATTTGACATGGAATTTGATGTGAGTATTTGAAATAAAATCTTACTCTGTATGTGGCTTTTTAATGTTAGCAAGATTTAACAGTAATGAATTTGGTGTCCACATCTTTTGGGTTTAGATCCCTGTAACTTACCCTGCCACAGCTCCTGAAGTTGCCATTCCTGAGCTGGATGGGAAGACAGCTAAAATGTACAGGTCAGTGTGTTGCAGGTGCAGATCACATGTGGGGTGGGGTGGGGTGGTGTACACACACACACACACACACACACACACACACACACACACCATGTGGGGTGTGAGTAAAACCCTGTAACATAATGCCACTTGTTATTGGTAGGCCTGTTCCTGAGTAATTCCTTTTCAGGGTAGGTTCCTTAGAGCAGATATTCTAATCCAAAGCAGCTGGATCTTATTGTTCCACCCCATTTCATATTGCAATTAAGATCTCTATTTATACAGGTTATTGTGGTATGTAGTGATTAGTAACATATTGTAATGTGTCATAATTAATTTTTTCTTTTCTACATGAAAGAGGAGGGAAGATTTGCCTGACAGACCATTTTAAGCCCCTCTGGGCCCGGAACGTCCCTAAGTTTGGCCTGGCTCACTTGATGGCCCTTGGGGTAGGTACTATACTGTATCAGTTAGTTTTAGTCTGCATAGACGATTGAGATCTGTAATAAACATTACAACTTATTTCCTGTTTTTGCAGCTTGGACCTTGGCTGGCTGTTGAGATACCGGAACTCATTTCAAAGGGCCTCATTCAACACAAAGAACAGCAGAGCAGCTGAGGCTTTTAGGACTTTTTGCAGTGAAATAAGGAAAAACTTAAAAAATCCCTCATTCTACAATACCTGGCTTGTTGTTCCATTCTTCATAGCAATCCAAAAGTCTGTTCTGAGCAATCTTGGCATTCTCGCAAGGACTTATTCCAAATGGATTTTGGTCAAAAAAAGTAACTATAATAAACAGGCATTCTGAATGATAATGGATGAAGAATACGTAGTCCTTCTTAATTGTTAAATTATCCAGGTACAACTGTCCTGAACAAGCTGTAATTAATGAAGATATTTATACCGTGTACACAACTTTATGCAATAGTTTATTAAAAATGCTGAAAATTAAGATTTACTTATCTCTTTTATACAGATGTTCAGGGCAGTGTGTGTTCTGGTCCAAAACAAACTGATTAATTCATGTCATGTTGTGAGGGACCGAGTCAGCAGGCACAAGGAATCACAGGTTAATTGTTAAAAAGAATCATTTATTCCAAAAAAAAAGGTAGTTATGTCAGCAACGAATAAATTTGGGCCCATAAAAAGGTCAACTGAACATAACACCCAAACCAACAGCACAAATCAACTAGACATATAACTGACTGACCCCAAACACACAATAGGGCTTAAATAATGGCTGATCAGACCATTCACATACAACTACATACAATAGGGGAACACCAGAACTATACAAACACAAAACAAACAACAAAAGACTACACACCGATTGGTTAACCAAATCATATACATAACAAAATCCGGCAGAATCAAAATACTATTAATAAAAACACAAATCAGGAAATCCAAACCAAATGAACGTCTACACTGATATTCTCTCCCCGCTATGCTGCAGTAGGTTTATTGACCCTGGGTCACTTCCCGCTTTCCAAGGCCCGATTTCCTTCCTCCAATCCTCCGTCCGGGCTGGTACCTGGATAGGCCAATCCCCAGAGACCACCAACCAAACCAGCAACCCACAACAATTTCCATTCAAACCCCAAACAAATTCAAACCACTATCCACTCATCTGTGCGGGTGCCGGAGCGGCTATCACACATGTGAACATTTATATTTTCTCCTGCCTCTACATCTTTGATATTCTGGTGAATATAACCTAAAATGAATATACCTATTCCTGCTATACCACAAGAGACTTCCATTTTTGTCCATGTTCTTTTCTGTATGGCATCCTTTGTGAAGCAACACCAGAATGTAAAGTCGTCAGATTGACAGTCTACACATGCAGTGTTAAAGCTTTGTTTACTCTCTGAAGAATGGGGAAGTTCTGGAACTACAAAGCTTATTTAACAATCTCGAAAAAGGGGTGGGTCCTGCAAGAAGTCAAAGATCCTAAACACACAAGTTGGCTGAGGGGATGTCCAGACCTTAATCCAATAAAAATGTTATGCCAGGACCTGAGGCGGATAGTTTATGGAAAAAAGCCCACCAGCATCACTGCGTTTTGTAAGTAGCAATGTGCCAAATTTCCTCCAGGCCAATGTGCAGGACTAAACTTAAGTTTGGCCTTAAAACATTACTTCCCAAGGTAGTCCCACCAGGTACTGAAACCATAGATTCACACACTTTTCTGACAGACATTTAATGCAGAATCATTTTCACAAATTAACAAAAAACTGAAATTTTACTGTGTAATCATTTTATGACAAAGTTCTGATTGTATTTTAAAGGGTTCACAAACTTTCAAATAACTGCACAGATTTTCATTCACTTTGGCATTCAGCAAAAATGCATGTCTTTGGACTATAGGAAAAAATGTAAATACAGGGCAAACATGCAAATGTTGCCCTGCTTGAACTGCATTTCAGCCAATATTTATGATGGACCACCATACCATCTGGGGGGTACTTTTGCAGCTTAGCACCCATTAATTCTGGGATAGGCTCTGGACTACCGTGACCCCACTCAGGGTTAAGGGGTTACTGATGATGGGTGGATAGTTGGCAGCACAGCACCAGTATTACCCAGCAAAGGGGAAATTTAAGTCACACATTCTTTTTACTTTCTGCCAAGTCCACCCATGTTCAAATGAGGTATGAAAATATTACAAATGTTTCAAGCCGAGTTAAAATCGTACTGAGTCATACTTCCGGTTTTCCTGGAGCTCAGTGGAAGAACATTTTTGTGATTAAGAAATAATTACTGGCACAAGTGCTTCATCATAAGTGGGCAAATGATCTGCCCACAGCCCCAGCAGGCCTGCAAGCTGTGTGCTGAATTCATCTCCTTCCTGCAGATCTGACATGCATTCCTGTCAGTCTGTACAGCTGATAGAGTCTTTGACTGTTTTTTCTGAGCAATCAATCCCTGCAGCTCAGCCAAGACAGCACTTGGGGCCAGAGCAATGTGCACAACCTCTACACGACTGGGGTCCCACACGCAATCTTCCTCCAGCCCGCTGGGCACAGCTTTCATGCCGCAGTTGGGGGGGACCCAGGCTGTGTCATATCCCTGGCTGTGCCAGGTCTTTTGTAAGGGGTGGTTGTCCTTGTCGATGCGCTTGACGCGCCCGGTGTTGACGTTCAACTTCAGCACTACCCGGTCATCGGAGGATGCCTTCAATGGGTATCGTTCTGCTTTCTTCTGGTTGCGGCTCACGTAGACACCTGGGCCCAACATGCCATCAGAAGACTGCTGGAAGCCTTGCTGGATGATGCTGCGGGCACACTGAACACTAGTACCATGGTACATGGTGTACACCCTTCCTTGCTTTGGCTCCTGCTCTGCACCCAGGTGTTGATCGTCATCGTATATTGCCTCCCAACCATAAAACTGTATGGACATTTTAGCAGTTCTTTGTCCACGATCCTACAAACAGGAAGCACACGATACATGAAATATATATATATATAAAAACAACGAGTTCTGTCTTCAAAACCTGGAGGAAAAAATAGAGCATAATGAATAGGCTGATACAGCTCAGAAATTGGTTGTCTGTTTCGTTTTATTTCCTTTTTCAAACCTGCTGGCAGAAACGTTTCTAGTTGAATTTAAACAGAATATATGTAACTCCCTTTCACGCTAAAGTCTTGAACATCAAACTCTAGTCTATTGTCTGTTATTAAAAACTGCGTTTAAAATAGATCCACATCAGAACACCAGACCAACTTATTTCCCAAAAGCAGACATGAACTTTCGCAGTTCGTCTTACCTTTTGTATAGGAGCCCTGCTAACTTTCGAAATGAGGACTAACTTTTAAGTGTTAATTCTATTCTGGAACTCCCTTCTGCAACTTTCGCTTTCTTTTGCCATTTCCTAAACAGAAAGTCACACCCACCACTTCAGCGCAGGAATATTTATTGGAGGAAAGAATCTATTTTAAAGCGTTACTTATATAAGTATACTTCATTCTTAATGCTATTCTAAGGTTTTATTTTCCCCATGTGCTCGACTCCAGTCAATATTTATAGCAAAGCAGTCATCTCTGTTGAATGGAAAGACGCGACACCGCGCTTTTCACCTTCAATTTCGGCGAAACTCATTTGTTCGTTTCTTTGCGTCCACGTTTGCGTTACATTGTAACGGAAGGTTAAGAATAAATTACTTTTCAAACGTAAGACATCATTTGGTTAAGATAGGGTCAAGGTGTTGAGGATAAAATCGTAACGGGGGTGGCGGTGTTGTGTCCTTACATGTTGGGCCAAACATGTTTACAAGTCCACTGATGGTCATATTTTTTTCAGTACCCCACACGTTGTTAATTTCACACAACATTACGTAATTTAAACATTATAACAGTAACCATAAGTCAATATTTCGATTTGTTAAATCCGTAACTACAATTCAAATAGCATGCCCCGATTTGACTTCGCATCAGACAGCTTTGATGTTAACGTCATTAATCGTGTCCGAACCTTAGGGCCCGCCTTTTGTCCCCCATTCATACATTTTATTGGTCAACGGACATGTCCGTCATCATCTCCCCGCTCGGTGTCGCTTTATATCGTTCCGGTGTAGAAATTTCTCTGAAATACGCGCCTGCCATTTGTTTTAGAATGTGGTTGTCTTTATTCTTTCCACGTAATCTCATGCAGCTCTTGTATGAAACTGGAAAAGAAAATTGTGCTGACCAGTGTCAACTTGCGTAAAGAGTGCTTGCATCTTTGTCACTTTCTGTCTGTTTCCCGCCGGCCTCTTCCAAGCCGCACTCCCTTCTGAATTAGAAGTAGTTTAGAGAATCAGAGATGGCTAAAGAAAGCGCTTAATACGTGTTGTGTGGAAATGGCGGCGCTCCGCTCGTTCCGCAGCGCTGTTTTTGTAAGCCTTATTTTCTCTTTTAGTTTGGCTGCTGGAACACGTGTTGCTCGCGTTGTGTTAAACGTGGCTCGAAGTGGCTGAAGCCAGGCTGGCGTCCCGCTCCTTAGCCACTGCAGCACCTCGCCGCGCACTGGAAGCGCAGGCTGCAGCCGAATCCGATCCGCGCCGCAGTGACAGTCCCACGTCACTCCGGGGTTGTCAAGGACGAGTAGGGCTCCTGGGCTGCCTCACGCTGCTGTGGGCGAGTGCGTTTGAGACAACCAGGCAGATCAGCTGCATTGATGATCTGCCCGAGCTGCTGACTTCCAACTGTTTGGTCTCCATGCGGAACCTGACATGTGCTCCATCCCTCAGGGGATGAGGAATGCCCCTCCGTCCACCATGAAATGTAAGTTTCAGCCAAACACCAAGGTGAATCAAGGTGCTTTTTTTCCCACCTGGGGCTGCTTTTGACCCGGGTTGCTGTGACTGCAGGCAGTGCTACAATGACAGCCCCTCGGGAGGTTCTTCTTGTCGGAGAAGGAAACTTCTCCTTTTCGGCTGCCCTGTGCCAGGCGTCCTCGGGCAGTGTCAAGGTGACGGCCACCTGCTTCCTCAGCCAGGAGGCAGCTCTGCGGCAGGAAGGCGCTGCCGAAAACATTCTGCGACTCCAAGAATGCGGTGAGATTCTTTGCAATCCTCTTATGTTGCAATAAATAATTGTACTATTTATTATCATACTTGGCTGTAGACCCCTTCATACCTACATTGGACAACCAAATGATGAAAAGGGGGGGGAGTGTAGGTTATCTTTTTTTTTTTTTTTTTTTTTTTTTTTTAAAATAAATTTGCAGCATTTAATCCATCTACATGGCTGTGAATTTTACTGGTAAGTACCTTGTTTGAGGACACGTCAGCTGTGAGACACCCCAACATCTATAACCTAGTGCCCTGTGGTGGGATAGACTCACAGCCCACAGTCTCAGAAGCGGTTTGTAAAACATTGCCATATTGGTTGGTTATTGAGGAACTCTTGTTCTTGGTCCCCTGGGTTCAACATGTTCTGCTTCCCACAGGAGCAGACGTGCACTTTGGAGTTGATGGCACCTGCCTGCAGGAGTGCGTGGTGCTGAAAGAAAGGCTTTTTGATTGCATCGTCTTCAATTTCCCTCACTGTGGCCGTAAAAGTGGAGTGAAAAAGAACCGAAACCTGCTGGCCAAGTTCTTTCTAAGGTGCGGTGCAGATTCACTGGACCAAAATGAGTCGCTGATCATCTGTGTGGCATCAGTTTACAGGGTGAATGACAGCAACAGGCTGCAATATGCAAGCCATCCAGACAATAAGGAATTACATTTTATTTGACTTCCTGTTTTTTTTTGTTTTTTTTTTGGTAAATGATTGACATTTATTGAAGTTAATTTCCTGAATAAAATAAACAAAAAATGCTCAATTTGTGCTGTAAATGGTAGAAGGGAAAAGGGGTTTGGACACCCTCTGAGAGGTGAGAAATGTGGGTGGCAGCTGTGAGTGTGGTGGTAGATTTTGGCTACCAGAAAAAGAATGACCACAATTCATGTTAATGTTTAGCTTCTATAGAAGACAAATCTAAAATGTTATTTTCCCATTGTTTGCTTGTCCAGCTGTGTCCAGGTCCTGAAGGATGGTGGGGAGGTCCATGTTGCACTGTGCAATGGGCAGGGTGGCACTCCTGTTGATAAACCTATGAGGGAGTGGCATAACAGCTGGCAGGCTGTTGCTATGGCTGCCGAATCGGGACTTATTCTGAGTGAAATCTGCCCCTTTGACCATGAAAAATATCAAAGCTACAGGTGTACTGGCTACAGGTAACACCCATATTTTTATTGTCACTAAGGTGGCTTGTGATCAGCTCATGAACAACAAGGTTGTGCTTTCTGCTCACATTTTTCAATTTTTATTTTTAGGAGCCAAGACAAAGGTTTCCATGTGGAGGGAGCACTGAACCATGTCTTCACACGTAGTTTGCCCTACACTGTCCCTCAGAGCTTAAGCATGGAGGCTACTCTTGGAAAAGAAACCATTTACTATGAGTTTCCACAAGAGCTGTGTGAATTTGCAAACAGGTACCTGTACAGCTCATTCACTGATGTGTCTGAAGTGTCATGTAATTCATTCTGCCATCATAAAACTCTGAAATAATTTTGGCTACCAGAAAAAGAATGACCACAATTTGTTAATGTTTAGCTTCTGGAGGGGGCAAATCCAAAATGTTGTTTTCACCATTGTTGATCCAATTGACAAAGCAGGTATAATAATCCGTATTCCTTATTGTTTCAAAGGGTGTTTTTTAAGCGATGTTTAAATGTGAGGAAATAAAACCCATTTCAAAGCTAAGAGGGCAGGGAATATTTTTGTTTTATTGTTCCTTGGTGAGTTTTATCTTTATAATGTGTTTGTACTGCTTAGGAACTTCTTGGGCCCCGAGTCGCATCACCCTGTGCAAAGAGTGCAAGAGTGGCTGTTGAAGGAACTGCAGTCCATTTGGCCTGTGCACATAGTAGACATGGACTTCCCTGAACTGTTCCGGGGCTCTGCAGACAGGCTGCAGGCCTGTGGTCCTGGCATTACCTCCTCAGACATCTACTGGATCCGCCCCACTGAAACTTGTCGTCTTGGTGAGATGGTAAAGGGATTGGAGGAAGATAGTGAGCCTAATGGCACTCAGGACTGCCCCATGGGAGACTTTGGGCTTCGACCATCCTTGCTCTTGCACGTCCAGGAGATCATCCAGCACAGGAGCTTCCAGCCTGGGGCCCTGCATGCATTCAATGGGTTGGTGTTCCGCAGGTTGCCTGTCTCCAGGAATGGCTCCCCTGCTTTTCATCAGCTACTCCTCACAGGGCTTTTCCCACCTGAATCCCAGCCAATCCAGAAGATGAGGAGTTGTCTGGAATTACTGTTGGCACCACATGACATTTCCTTTGAAGAGGACCAGGGAGGTAGTGTACTAGAGTTGTGGGTGAACAAGAAGAGCCTGTGTAAAGTTGGCCGTTTGGAGGTATTCTCTGGCACAGGGGAGAGTCCTCAGGCCCAACAGCTATGTGTGGCCACTTTCAACCTGGACTTGCTGTCTGTGCACGTCTTTCGTGTGACTGACTGGCGCCTCCTGTGGAGTAGAGACCCCCGCTTCCTGGCCCACTTCCACCCCAGATCCCCTGGACCCTTTCACACCTTCTCACTGTATCCACCTGTCTACACACATGATATCAGCTTTTGGATGGAGCCTGAGGGCTTTGATGAGCTGGCTTTCCATTCACTTGTGCGCCGGGTTTCAGTGGGTGCTGTGAAGGAGGTGGTGCTGGTGGACCACTTCCAGCACCCTCACATGGGTCATGCCAGCCTGTGCTACCGACTGACCTACCAGTCCCCAGACCGCGCGCTCTCACACAGCCAAGCTTCAAGCATGCAGCTACAGTTGCGTAGGCTGCTGCCTGTAGAGCTAGGGGTGACGCTCAGGTAAAAGATTGATATCCTGGTGGTGTATGATCAACTGCACCACTTCAGAAATTGTGGTGACGTAGTGGTTATAGCCATTACCTCATGCTCGAAGGACTTGGGTTCAAATCCCGCTGCTTCTGTACTGCTGAGCAAGGTACTTGCGCTAAATTACTCTAAAAATTATCCAGCTGTATAAGTGGGTAAACACTTGTAAGAAACTACACTACAAAATCCTGAATATTGTAAGTCACCTTGGGTGAAGGAGACGACTAAGTGAGAAAATAGAAAAAAATGGAGCGGTTACCCTATTGGATGGAACCTGCTTCTTAATGCTTGGTGGCAGTGAGAAGAGAACACAATGAGAATTTTCTACATAGTTGGTAAATTTAAAAGAATTTATTAGGCTGGACTGAGTTTTGAAGTTGGGTATGGATGGGTAGAATGCTTAGGATTTTGGGCAATATCAGGAATATTTATTTAATGTAAAGTTAATTGTATTTAACATTTTTAAAACCAGCAGGATCATTTGAAAGTCGTGTTGTAATTGTGTATTTTGCATTGTATATTGTAAAGTCTGTCTGAATTATTTTCCTGTGCTTTTTTGAACAAGAGAAGAGGAATGAAGGTCAGTAGGACTAAGATAGAATACATATGCATAAATGAGAAGGAGGACAGAGGAATGGTGAGGATGCAGGGAGTAGAGTTGGCAAAGGTGGATGAATTTAAATACTTGGGATCAACAGTTCAGAGTAACGGGGAGTGTGGAAGAGGGGTGAAGAAGAGAGTGCAGGCAGGGTGGAGTGGTGGGTGTGATGGAGAAATATGCAGGGGACAGGAATAAGTGGAAACAATTGATCCGTTGTGGCGACCCCTAACGGGAGCAGCCGAAAGAATAATAATTTTGTTTGAATTTAGCAAATGTGTTACTGTGATCTTTTATCATGGAAATGATAGAAAAGTTTTTACAGCAGTTTTAGTGTTTTACAATTCATATAATTTATGTATTTATACTTTTTAATTGAACATAGTTTAGATGTGGGCTGTCATGACTGCAGGACACTTACACTTCCTGTGGTGTTTGGGACATGTTCAGAAAACCGAAATGCTGCTGTGCTTGAATGTAACTGTTGCTTGTAGGGTTTGTATATTCATATCAGCTGAGTTATGGAGCAGTTTGTGCTTCTGCAAACACAATATTTTCCAGTATGATATTGTAAACTGATACAGTGGAGTCTCATGCAAGATTATTATAAGCCATAATGTTGTGGGAATCACTGGAAACTTGTATTTGAAAGTATCATTTAAAAGATGATGCTGTGTGTGAGGTGCAAAAACAGCACTGTGAACAAAAGCAAAAAAAATCAGGTACAGCTTTTTCTGTATAGCAGTGCTGCTGAGCTACTGAATTTAGTTTTTTTTTTTTTTTTTTTAAATAGTGTAAAAGGTCAGCCAGTTTTCTCACAGATGGTTTGCAAAACAAAAGATAACTGGCTTGGGCTCAAATAATTTCCTGTGGTTATGTTTAGGCAAACTGTTATGTTTTAAGTTCAGTGTGAGCTTTGTATTAAACCAATTTAGTATGTTTTTGCTTATGCTAAATAAAGTGTGGTTTATTTAAATGGGTACATTCAAAGTCATGTGACTCCCCAGTTTTCTTTTGTGTGTGTATCGATCTCCAATGTATGTTGAAGTACGTACAAATTCACTATCCAAGTTCCACAAAATGCTGCTTTCTGTTCAGCTGCCCAATTGATGTATTTATTCCAAACATCTTGCCAGATAGGATCACATTGTCCATTCTTACAGCTGCCAAATTCAGGTTAGTGACTCCCCAAATGCTACAGTTTCACCTTCATTAGGTTAAAAACTTAAGGTATGAAGTTTCTTAAATAAACCACTGGAAATAGTAATGGTTTTGATAAAGTGGTTTAACTTTTTCTTCCACAAACATGTTTGAATTCCAAACACTGGGATGAACATACGAACTGCACATCTGGGCAAGATTCAAACCTATGTGAAATGTGCAGCTCAGATGCTGTGAGACACCAGCATTACCTGCTATGACACAGGCATTATAAGAATTATTAACTTTGAGTACAGCTAATTTCCAATAAAATAAGCATCTTAATAGTACAACAGCAGGAGCAGGAATTCAAAAATATTGTCCTTTTCCTCCAAGGCAACCACTATGAACACAATCCTAGCTGCTGTTTAGAAAAATATACTTACTGAGTTACCCAGGGTGAGTGTGTGTGTGTGTGTGTTTGACTATGAAAACACCTCACTTAGGCCGATGCACCTGTGTGTCAAATTTTCAAGTCTATGGCTTGAAAAACAAATCTGTGCAACTAAACAGATAGCTTTACCAATATAGGGATAAATAATCTGCCTTTAGCTGACACATTCATGCAAACATTTACAACTATTTACTCATTTATCCAGTAGGGTATTTATATTCAAACAATTCAGGGTAAACTCATTGTTGAAAGCCATTGCATCAGTGGCAGGAATGAGATCTGATGTGAGAGCCTGTAGGTTTTAAGCCAT
Organism: Heterotis niloticus; assembly: GCA_018136845.1. Classification (NCBI taxonomy): domain Eukaryota; kingdom Metazoa; phylum Chordata; class Actinopteri; order Osteoglossiformes; family Osteoglossidae; genus Heterotis; species Heterotis niloticus. Next base: position 26,516,500 of record CM030894.1, on the reverse strand, counting down.
TGTCTCAAAGCGGTGCACTGCCCACAACAAGAAAACCTAAAGGCAAAGTTATTTAAATAACTAACATTTAAAATCACATGAATGGTAAAACTTCATTATGTTGCATTCTATGAATTTGCTTTGCTTCTAGTTGAACTGATATTTATATTTAGCCATGTTCATAAATCTGACCTTACCACGCATACAGCAATACTACACCATTGAGCTCATTGACCCCATCTCTCTTTCTCTCACTCACACACACACTGTAGATTTGACCTCACTACACACACAGTAGTCCTACAGATTTGACCTCACTAAAATGGCCTCCGCCATCGGACGTGTGGCTGTTTACACACAATGACGCCGCGGTCTCGCCAGCAGCAGACATGGCGTCCAGGGGACTCCGGCAGAGAAACAGGCGAGGAAGCAGGCAAGACCCGAACAGCGTGAACCAGAGCCCAGCGGCTGACGGCCGAGCAGCAAAAGAAGAGAAGGGGGCGGATGACACTAAAACGTCGGAGACTCGGAATGAGTGAGTGCCGCCGCACGCCACTTGCTAGGCGTGTTCACATGCTGGAACATCGACGGGATTCGGGGCTGCTGTTCCCGGCAGGGGGATGCGGGAACCCGGGCGCGCATTCAGAGGGCGTCAGCCGTCCATAGGGGTGGCGGGTGGGGGCTTTTACTGCACCTGCACACACACACGCACACGCACACACACACACACACAGGGGTGCGTCTGCGCGCAGAGAACAGCCTGCCATTGCGCACCTGGGCCACGTCGTCGCGCTTCGCCTCCGTTCATTCAATGGCTCCCTGGGGGTTCCCAGTCAACCTGACACCTCCTGTCGGGTGGCCGCTGGTGGTGGTGGTCTGGGGGGCTCCCCACCAGCCTGCCTGTGTCTCCGCACATTTGTGCTCTTTTTGCAACTGTGAGGATGGACTGTTGCTGCAGACGGTGCTGACATAAGTGTCTAGAGCTGTACTCTGGTTTTACTACAATGGGCGAAGGATTTAATGACAGAAGGACCCCCCCCCCACCACCACCGTGCGACAGATCCGCGATGTCGCGCCGCAATTTCCAAACGCCCCACCGCGCATGCTCAGCTCATAAGTCATACTCGTCCTTATTAATCAGCCTTATTAGTTTTATTAACCATGGCAGAGCGCACTCGTGTGAGGCTGATAGCGCTGATATCACGATCGTTGCTATATTATAAAACACAGATTTTGTAGGAAGATGCTTTCTTACGTGGAAGGAAAATGAGTTTATTGAATTGGTGAACCTGAAATTGCCCTTGAAGACTGTGTGTGTGTGTTAAATTGGTCTGGTGTGTAGGTGAGTGAATGGTTGTAGGTAGGTGCACTAAAGGTGTGTTGGAAAAAAGGTGCCTGCTAAATACTAGTTAATAAAAATGGGATCTTCTCTCCAACGCTGGGCTTCCTCCCCTTGCTTTGTCCCTGGCTGGTTAGTTTGTACCCAGACAAGCAGTCTGCCTCCTTCACACAGCCCGTCTCCTGCTATAGGTCATCCAGCAAGGCAGGCCAGGTGTGGGCACCTGAGGGCTCCACTGCCTTCAAGTGCCTCGTGTCAGCTCGCTTCTGTGCTGCGCTGCTCAGCAACATCTCTGACTGTGATGAGACCTACAACTACTGGGAGCCAGTGAGTACCAAGCAGGGCCGATGTACATCCTGTCTCACACACAGGAGCTCATCACCACCCAGGTCTGATCATAGTATAGAATATACATCAGGCATGCAATGTCACTCATCTGTTCAGCCATCTCCTTTGTGTTAGACCCACTACCTACTGTATGGCAAAGGGATGCAGACGTGGGAATACTCCCCTGCCTACGCCATTCGCTCCTACGCCTACCTGTGGCTCCATGCTCTGCCTGCTTGCTTTCACGCCAAGATCCTACAGACCAATAAGGTGCGGTTCAGTTGCATGTTTTTCCAAAGCCATTTGCAAATAAAGTACAACACCAGGGCCCTTCCTGGAATTTGGACAAGTGACCATGTGGTGATCTTTCCTCTCCTTGTCTTCTGGCAGGTGCTCGTGTTCTACTTCCTGCGTTGCGCCTTGGCGTTCGCCTGTTGTGTATGTGAGCTCTACTTCTACAAGTGAGTATGCTGTGAGTGAGTATGGCAGAGAGGTTGGTTCTGTTGGTGTCTTTGAGTGTTGACTTGTGAGAAAAACAAAGATAGCCAGATGTGTTTCTGGGGCATTTGAGCAGCGGTGATATTAACAAATAGAGGTACTCTTCACCATTTAAGGGGGCGTGTTCAATTGGAGGCCCATGTCTCTGCCACCCCGAAGCTCTCTGAGGGCCAGGTGACGTTTAGGCTCTGGGCCTGTGGTTTGTCTCGGCAGGGCGGTGTGCAAGAAGTTTGGTCTTCACGTTGGCCGACTCATGTTGGCCTTCCTGGTCCTAAGCACAGGCATGTTCTGCTCCTCAGCAGGTGGGTCTGGGTAGGAGAAACTATTTTTGATTTCCTTGCATCACTTCCTGGTTTTCTGATTATGGCTTATTTGACCACAAAATGAGTTGAATGAGAGAAACAAGCATGTGTAACACCACTGAATGTGCATGGCACTCTGTGCTGTTGTATTTCCTTTTGGCAGCCTTCTTGCCCAGCACCTTCTGCATGTACTGCACTGCGGTGGCCATGACAGGCTGGTTCCAGGACAGACCTTCCGTGGCGATTCTCGGGGTGGCGGCTGGGGCCATCGTGGGCTGGCCATTCAGTGCCTTGCTGGGGTGAGAGTGAGGGCCATAAAGCACTGGGATGTTGGTGTGATGAGGGATTGCACAGTGTGTATTTAGCTGTTTGTAGGTGTGTGTGTCTACAATTAACAAAAGATATCTACGTGATATTTCCTATTAATGTTTGGTTTTTATTGTCAGGCTGCCCATTGCATTCGACCTGCTGTTGCTGAAGCGCAAGTGGAAAAGTTTTGTCACCTGGACTCTGTTAGCTGCGTTGTTTTTCCTGGTGAGGTGCCCACTGGCTTCATTCTTTTTTTTTAGCTGCACTGATCTCTGGTTTAGTTTCTTCTCCGCCTCACCCTCTCTGCCCTTCCCAGGTGCCCGTTGTGACAGTGGACAGCTACTATTACGGCAAGCTGGTGATCGCACCGCTGAACATCATCCTCTATAATGTATTCACACCTCATGGTCCAGATCTCTATGGTACTGACTTTTCATTCTTTTGAATTTGCGTCTTGCTCCCAAATGGTTAATATTTGCAGTAATATTGGTTGTTGTGCAGACTCAGTTCCTATAATTTTCCACACGGGGGCAGTGAGTGACCGTTTTTCACACTGGCCTCTTGTGCACCTTTTTCTTGTCCCATGTGTCAAACTTGTGCTCCTCTGTGCTGAAGGTGATGGACTGAGCTGCACACCAAAGACAGCTGTGTGTGTGTGTCCTTGTAGGCACGGAGCCCTGGCAGTACTACTTTGTGAACGGCTTCCTCAACTTCAACATAGTGTTCCTGTTGGCTCTGCTCTCCCTGCCACTGACAGCGCTGATGGAGGCCCTGCTGCAGAGGTTCAACGGTGAGCGGGTGCAGCCCACCCCAACGCTGACATGCCCTCCCCTTGAAGGAACCATCAACAAAACGCGTTAGTGTGTGTGGGTGTGATTTTTGCACAGATGTACACTTGCAAACACACGTCGTCTGCGTCTGTTCCACTGACGTTTTGCCCGGAGGTGCCGATGTGCCGTGCGTAGGGACTCGACAGCTTGTGTCTGCGTGTCATTTTCATTCGGGTGGTTGGAATGTGTTTGTCCGCCTGTGAATTAGGCTGGCCTCCTTGTGCGTGTGTCATCCAAAGACTGGGCTGTGTGTGTGCTTGTGCATGTGTGTGAGTTTTCCTCGCTGTTTTGACAGCTTGTTACCCTGACCACAGTGCCGTTGTTTGCTGCAGTAAACAAACGCACAGCATGCCAACCCTGGGAACATTACGTCTTTGTGTTAATGAATGCGGGTCTCTCCTAATGGGCTGCCACTTAGATACGGGTCACCTTTGAAGGTTATTAAACAGCCTGAGCTGCCAAACAGCATGAACAAATCAAATTAAACACGGCCTGCAGTTACTGGATGCGAATGTCCCGTTCTGCTGGAACTCTGACAGCCCACGAGGGGATGTGAGTTGTTCATTCCGGTTGCCTTCAAGAAGGCCATGAGGGTCTCTTGGGCTAGAGAACGACTGATTTTCCCAGATTCATGACAGCACGTTTCCCCCTCAAATCCTTTTTCTCAACATTTGGCATTTCAACACCTCTCTGTACAGTTTTATGCTTGTTGGTTATGGCCCAGAATCTCAATTAGATAAGGCACTCAAATTCTCATCACACACAGCTGAGTAGTGCATACAAGCTAAAAGGTGCAGTCGGCTGTGTAGCCGGATCTGTTAGTCAGTCCTGGACCAACTCTATTACTGGTAGTGTGGTAGGATGATCTGGGTCTGGACGCTGTCAGCTGGGCTTGTCAGACATGGACTAAGGAGCTTCGTCTGTATCTGTTTGCAGTGCAGAACCTGGGTCGGCCCTACTGGCTCACGCTTTCGCCCATGTACCTGTGGATGCTGGTGTTCTTCACGCGGCCGCACAAGGAGGAGCGTTTCCTCTTCCCTATCTACCCGCTAATCTGCTTGTGTGGGGCTGTGGCGCTGTCCTCCCTGCAGGTAAGATGTGTGGATGTGACCTCCATTCAGTTCGCTTAATCTCCTACCACACTGGAATAGAACCAGCGCTCCTATATGAACTTATGTCCATCTTGGGCTGTGGGGACTTTTGCAGAAGTGCTACCACTTCCTGTTCCAGCGGTACCGCCTGGAGCACTACACCATCTCCTCCAACTGGCTGGCACTTGGTTCCGTGCTACTGTTTGCTGTGCTGTCGCTGTCCCGCTCAGTGGCTCTCTTTAAAGGTGAGCCAGTTGCACACATGCTTACTGTACTGTCACCAGAGTAGTCTGTTACATGTTGCTTCACACACACATGCACTCTCACAGATTTTACACACTTTCTAGAACAAATCAGAGTGTAGCAACCTGACCCACCATTCTGCTTTGGCAGGGTATCACGCCCCATTGGACCTTTACCCAGAGTTCCACCGCATTGCCAAGGACCCCACCATCCACACGGTCCCAGAGGGCAGGCCAGTCACTGTGTGTGTAGGCAAGGAATGGCACCGCTTCCCCAGCAGCTTCCTGCTGCCAAACAAGTCAGTACCCCCCCACTGACCCTCCTGACCTTCTTGAGCATCACACTCTTTCACTTCATATGCTTTCCTAAAGATGTGTGTAACCCAACAGAGGTAGCTTTCTGTATTGTCTGGTTTTGTGTCAGGCTAGTAAACATTTCCATGTATTCATCTGTCAGATGTGTAGTTTACACGGATGCTTGTCACGGCAAATATGTATATGCAGACAAGAGCTGTGACATGAGCCTACTACATGGTGAAAGGGTAACAGCAAGTACAGTGCTTTCTTCAGTAGCCCCAGTGGTTCTTTACACTGGGATGTTTAGAAACAGGGTTTTACTGGGGTTCAGCTGTGCTGGGCTGCTGTTTGAGTTGGATCCTCTGACCTCTCGCAGCTGGCAGCTCCAGTTCATTCAGTCTGAGTTCCGGGGCCAGCTTCCAAAGCCCTATGGCCCAGGACCTCTGGCCACACAGAGCATCCCATCACACATGAATGACCAGAACCTGGAGGAGTCATCCAGATACGTGAGTTCCCACCTTCCGGCTCCCCACCCTGCCCAAGCCCTCCACTCATGGCTCCCCATTTCAGTACCAGTGAAGATCTGTAAGCCTTTGCTGTGTCCAGTGTATTATAGAGAGATACCAGGGTATCCTCAGTGACAAGAAATGAGACGCGTGGTTCTGCTGCACGTGTTAGTGGCCGTACCGCTTAATGTTTAAAGGGATCCGAAATCCCCCGATACTCACTATAAAGGTGTCTTTATTTTCCTGCTTTAATTTAAAGTCAGTCACAGGGCTGTATGATGTCGGTTTTGGGATGATAGAGTTAGGGTCTTCAGGGACCCATCTTGGCATCCATTCTTACGCACATGGTGAACACAATCCCAGTTTTCTGTTGTACAGACAGAGGAAAGAATGGGAAGCTGGGACTTGGGCTCTGCCATGCACAGACACACACACTCACAAGCTTGCACAGAGAGACTGTCTGAATCATCGATGCCGCCCCTTGTGCTCGGTATCATTATCGAATGTGTGGAACTAATGTAGTCACAGGGTCTAGTGGAGTGTTTAGTGCTGGCAGTGGCACCCTCATTACAGGGCTCCTTCCTGTTTCCCATGTCACTGTGCCACGAGTCAGGGACCACCCCAGCCTACATCTCTATCACACTCGGTACACGGCAGTCTCACAAAGGGTGACGCTCGATATGCTTCCCTGTTGTCTGAATACACAGCGTGTTTGTGTTCACGCTGACCCAGCTGCATCTACCTTGGGTCCCTGTATCGCTCAGCAGTGCCGTCCACATTCCCAGACTTAATGAGCCATTGGTCCTCCAGACAGAGTGGTTGCTTGGCAACCAGGCAGCAGCCAGAACCAAGGTTGTTGCAGCGAGGTGACCTTGCTCCCAGCTGTGCTGCAGCACTGAGCTCCCAGTCCCTGTAGTCCTGAACAGAAATACAAAAGGACAAACTAGAGTTTCCCAGTTATGGAATCCACAAACAGGAAATGCCTACTATATCAACAACAGCTATACCCTTAGCAGTTTTTCATTTACAAGCAGACAGAAATACAGGCATCCTTCAAGATATGTCTTTTGGTCTAATTTTTTGTGTGTGTATGAATTAAATTGTTTGCCTTTTACCAAGTTGGGACCAAATATGGGGGGAGTTTGTACCAATGACGGCTATTACAGTTCCGACTTACAAAGTTTAACATTATGAAGCAGTTTCCAGGAACCTATTACCCATTTAAGGAGGAGGTTACCAGTATCTCGCTTAAGGGCAGTACAGACTCCTCCTTAACTTGCCTAGGTTACAGCATGTCCTAGTAGGCCACATCATGTCCTTTCCCCGGACAGGTGGACATCAAACATTGCCATTACCTGGTCGACCTGGACACTGCCACCGATGCACCAAGAGAGCCACAGTATGCTGCCAACAAGGAAGAGTGGACAGTCATCGCCTATAAGCCCTTCCTGGACACAACACGGTCAGTCCATCAGGCACAGTGCCAAATCACAGTCCACATTCCCAGTACTGGTAGTTCTTTATATGTTGTTTATAACCATTTTATAGCTTTCAAATATGGTATTTTTTATGTGTATTGCTTAGCCATATTACAAAATTGAATTTAAGATATCCATTGACCCATACAGTACTTACATTTAAGCATAGGATAAATTTCTGGCACAGTCCCTTCTAGTATTTCAGTATATAATGATGAAGAGAAGGGACATGTCATTATTTTTCCTGTGAGGTATTTTTAGTCAAATTTTATAAACTAGCAACTTCTGAAGGTGCCTTTTCTCTGCTCTAAATACGCAGGCTGTCTTCACACACACACACACACACACACACACACACACACACACACACACACACATACATACACGGGAAAATGGACTCAGCCAGGACTCTCAGGGCTGTGGTGTTATGCGTCACTGGGCTTCCTCAGTCCCCACATGCAGAGTGTCAGCCCGTCTGTAAAATAGCACAAAGGAGTGTGAGGTACAGATGGGAGTATTGACTGCCCATGCTCCCCCACCTACCTCCCCAAACATTTACCGTTCTCCTCTTTCTCCCTCGTCTCTCTTTGGTCTGCATCATTTCTGTCTCTCTCCACTCTTCCCTCTCACTTTCTAATCCTTTCTTTTCATGTCCTTCTTCCCTTCCCTCTCCTCTCTATTTCTCTTCATCTTTTCTGCTATTTTCCCGCCATTTCCTTCCTGCTTGCCTTCCTGCTTGCCTCCTTTTTTCTTCTGCCTTCTGTTACAGGTTTAGCAGGTCCTCTATTTTCTCTTTCATCGCTCTGTACCACACGCACTGTGCTATCCTGTGCGATGCTGCTTTTTGTCACAGCGTTAAACCATCCATCCCTCATCACAGGGTGGAGTGAGGCGAAGGGGTCTACACAGAGTGAGACTGAGCAGATGAGGACAGTCTTAGTAGTTTATCTCTGGTTAGAGGAGGCTGTGGTTTGCTTTAGAAGGTTAGGAATCAGGTGTGTGAAGGAGAAGAGCCAATCTAAGCCTCCCTTACCCTGCTGGCTGCTGGCCAACATGATCCCTTTTGCTACCAAGGACAAAGTAACATACCAGAATACGGTCATAAAACCCAACTTGACTGAACAAAGTCTAATAATTCACTACAGTTTCTATATGAAATGTCAGCTTTCTAATAAATAAATTAGCATAGATTTAATTTCCCTCATGCAATGATGTCTCCTTTTATGAGAATGATGAGCTACAAGCAAAATAGCCAGCTTGTGAACTCACACCTACAAGAAAAGTCTTACAGGAAAAGACTTTAATTCCAAATATATGTTTATGACATCAGGGATTATACAAGAGGAGAGGACCCCCCCACATGGGGAGTTGCTTCTCCTCTGCACTTTACCAAGAGTGTAGTAGAAAGGAGTTGTAAGTGATTATGACTTACACATATTCCGTTCTGTGGCACTCCTAGCCAACTTTCTGCATATCTGAATTAAGGGGTAATAAAGCAATTCGTGTCTCATTGCTATGCTGTGTCACTTTAAGCCGCCTGGATGTCTCACACTTCCAGGAACCAAAGACTTTAACTTCTCAGTTTTGGCTCTGATGTGGTGCGGGGAGCTTCGTGTCTCCCTCACCAACTGCAGACTCACTTCCAAAATTCAGGAAAGGTCCCAAAACACATCTTTTGGACCCAGTTCTTTCTGGTACCCTGTACACACTTGTATTACATCATCTGTGACAATCACATTGGTAGTTTCTATGAATTCTGTAGGCAGCTACCTGTGTAATATGTGTCTATAAAAATGGTGGTACAAACTGACTGTACGATAATCTTCTCTGGACCTAAACTCTTTCCAGAGTAACAGGCCAGTGTCCTTCTCCCCTTTCCTTGCCAGAGCTTTTGCATGTGCTGTTAGCAGTCATTTATTGATATTATCATTTTTTTATTATCATTTATTTATGTTGGGTATCAGCCTGGATTTAACATCAACCATTACATCAACCAAGAGTATCATGCTTGCATTGTCAGGAACTCTTTAGTCTGCTGGAGCTGCCTCCCTCACTTTTGTTCTCATAATTGTCAACATCTCTATTGCATGCGACAATTTAGTAATTCATCTTCCTTACCTTGCTAAATCTTAGCAGATGATTTGGTATGGCTCGTCCTTTGTCTCTCAATCACTCTTCACGGGTTTTCCACAGGTCTTGGTACCGGACATTTACTATTCCTTTATTTCCATACCCCTTTCCCCCAGATCAGTCATTATATCTTAAGGCTTCTGTGATTACTGCTTTACAGACATCCACTGCCCTTCCTACCTTCTCCCACAACCAGTACAGATACATCTTCATCTGCTGCAACATGTTTCTTTGGAATATCCAACTGAACAACCAGTCAATACCTAAAATTCATCCTCTCAACAGCTGAAATCATTTATGCCCCTGGCAATCCTTAGCCTCATCAAGAGTCTATCTATAATCTACAGTCAAACAGTGACCCAGAGCCTATTGCAGATGCACATGATGAAAGACAGGGTATATCCTGGTACACAGAACGAGTTGACTGCAGACATTCACGCACTCAAGCAGTCACGTACACACTGCAGACATTTAGATTCACTAATTCACCAGAAGCAGGTTGCTGGACTATGGGAGGAAACCAGAGCAACTTGAAGAAAGTTGCATAAACATAGGAAGAACATGCACAATACACATAGACTGAACTGGATTTCAGTCCATACCAGTAGAAGCTTTGAGGTACTATGCTCACTGTACTGCCTGCATATAGATATGGTAAAAATACCTGTCTGTAGTTAAAGGACCTGTTATGGTTTCAGGCTGAAGTCATCAATCCACTTGTACTGGTCGGTTATGCATTTTGAGTGCTGTATAAATGAGTTGCCATGGTGATTATCCATATGTCACTGTACCAGGAGCACCTGTGAATGATGAATATTCTTCTTTCTTAAATGGCACTGAATTGCTCTAGTGAGATTCTGACATCATAATATTCATCCAGTGCTGCTGGTGTGGCACATAGTAGCGTAGGGTGGTTTCAATTTTATGCCGTCTTTATTGCTCAGCATGAAACCCCTCCCCGCCTACTGGTCTGATAGCCCCCTTAGATTCCTCATAGGCCTATTTTCACGCTTCCTGCTGCAAGGCCTCGTGGGACATCCTCTGTGTCTCGGCCTGACGTCAGCCGGCGCCAGCTCAGCCCTGGTGCTGCCTGCACTGAGAAATAGTGTCAGTGATGGAATCGCAGAGGCTGCACCAGACACCTGCTAATTAGGGCAGCTTTCTCCTTTATTCATTCTCCCTATCTGCAAATCCTCCAGCATTCCCTTGTCTCTTTCCTAATTCCCCCTTTTCTCTGGACCCCATTCACTGCTACCATTCCCCAGATAGTCTGCATTGTGTGCTGCTATGTTGTGACACACAGCTCCAGCATGATTTTCCCAGCTCTGAGGTAACCCATGCCCAATAAGGTTTACTCCTCTCAGACAAGACGCAGTGCTGGGTCACAGTTTTGGCAGAAGAGCTGAGATTATGAGCCTTTAGAGGGCATCCCAGACCTGCTGCATGCTTTGTTCTGACGCACAGAGAGGCAGTGTTGTGCTATCATGCGAAGAGTGAGGTCTATATACCTCAGAGTCATGGACTCGAGGATTATAGTGCTATGCTTTCATTATAATGGATGTGGGTGTGGAGTCATTATAGAACTGAATCAGACATGGGCTTAGTTGGCTTTATTTATCATTGCGAATAAGTGCTTTTCAGACATATATTTTTCTACTATAAAGTATGATATATTTTTACATGTTATTACAAATTTTTCCTGTAAGCTTGGGTCAGATATGGAAAACCATAGTCATTATATGATTCTCTTGCAATGTCTGACAGTACATGCTCATACTAGAAGCAAAAGCTGATGCTAGAGGCAAAAAACTAGAACTGACTTCATAACACTTAGTGTCTTCTCTTGCCTGTTGATCAAATGTTGTGTTTTCGTACTTATTCACTCTTTCTCTCTGCAACAGGTCATCCCGCCTCCTAAGGGCCTTCTTCGTGCCATTCTTGTCGGAGCAACACACCACCTACAGTAGTTATGTTATCTTAAAACCCCGGCGGCTGAGGCAGTCCAAGAAACGGACACAGCCCTGACCCATGACCCCCGTCTCTCCATTTCTCTCCCAGTGTTCCCTCCCTCTGGTCATCATCTTTCGACCTTGTCTGGCTCCTGCTCCCAGCTAGTCTGCTGCCCACCCCCCATTCCATGCATAGCACTTGTGTTCATCCAGTAAGCCTCCCTGCCTGTTTGCGGTTGTGGTTTTTGTTCTGATGCCTGCAGCCACGATTGACCAAGGCTCAGCATATATGGGGGAATTACCAAGGCTACCCATGACTGTGGTCCAAATGTCAGTGCTCATTTTGCGGCACTTGACCAAAAGCAGATGTTAGGAGGAAGTGCGTGGAAACTATGATGCCATTCATCCCTTTGCACCTGGCTTCTCTGTATGTGAAATGAACAAAAGGTCCCACAAAGGTCCTGCTGCCCTATTGTGTTCTGTAGCGGCCTCCACGTTGCTAGTTTCCTGCAACACAACAGTGAACACAGCAAGCCTGATGTGAGGTTGTCAAAGTTAATATTGAAAATTTCTTTATCTGTTCTTTTCTGGATTTGTCCTAAATAAGGAGGTTTGACTATCCTGATCCTGTGCAACTTACGACTTTACGGTACGCTAGACTCTGGGAGTTAGGAAAACTGAACTATTTTTTTAATTTTTTTTTTTTTTTTGACAATTAGCTAGGGCTCCGAAAGTCTGTGCTAAACAAAACAGTCAGGACACTTCTACTGAATGTTTACATTTGAACCATTCTGTGTACTGTGCAAGGAAATCAGACAGCGTTAACTGTGATTATGAAATAATAAAATAAAAGACTGTATCTTGAAATGTGTTTTTACTCCCTCACTATGAAAAAACCGCTTGCCCTAATGTAGGACTGTAGCAGACCAGAGTATATTCCATAATCACAGGCCACTAGCATAGGCAGGGTACAACCTGGATGAGACACCAGTTCATTTTTTCATTTTATGCCAACAGCTAACTACTAGTGACATCTAACTAACACATAGTTGAGGCATGTCTGAAGACACTGAGCTTCAGCTTGGGACAAGGAAATCACTTTGGCTCACAAGACTGCATCACTATGGTGGAGACCGTTTGCGTGTGTTTATGTTTTACTTAGTGAAGCAGGAGTGTACGTGTGTTTATGCGTAAGTGTGTGTGGTCGGTGGGGGATTAGCATTCTCTGCTGATGGCCTGTTGAACTGTAGAACTCTAAAGAGAACAGTGATCCCTTTTAAATCCTGCTGTTGACACTAACCCCAGTGACGCAAAGACCCCTTTGAAGAATGAAAGAGACAAATATTTATATAAATATACTGTTCTCACCCTGTTTATTATTGCAGTTTTAATCCTTAGGAAAAAGAGCTTGGGTCTGACAGAAGAAAATTGGCACAATTGTACAACTTTCTACTGCAAGTGGCTGGAAGACACAAGGACCTTTGCTTATGTAAATGACTGCCTCATATTAATCCACTAAGGCTGACGTTTCAGTCTAGTATAAATAAAAGTAATATTGTAATAGACAATGATCAGCTGGTATGTAGATATTGTGCCCCCACCGTCAGCAAGGTGAACATTTTGAATATGGCTGGATAAGACTGTTCAAGTAAATATTCTCATTATGTCCTGATTAACCAATCAGATGGCCTTGGGTCACTTTGGGCAGGAGCTTAGGCAGGATCAAGAGCTTAGCTCATTGTTGGACCTATGCACAGACCGAGCCCTTGTGACGTGTGAACATCAGGATACCTGATTCAGTAAATGAAATGTCGGGCTATGTGTGAAATTGCAGTAATCACCGCAAACCTTAAACTGAGCTATAACTGATAATATACATTTTTAAAGAGCTGCTGTCCCACTAGTTCTTAATCACGACATCTGTACCATCGGCCACAGTTAAGACCTCCATCCCTACACGGGTTCTCTTCCTTTGCAGGAACGAATTAGAGTGAGCGCTTACCTGAAAATCCAAGCTGGTAATGAATATAAGTATTACTATTAAGTCACTACTCTGATGCTCATATACATAGGAAACCAATTTTTTTCAATGATCATCCACCCATCATCAATAACCACCTGTCTAGCGCAGGGTCACAGTGGTCTGGAGCCTTCCCTTAAAAGGAAGGGCATGAGGCAGCTTATATACTGAATGTGATGGCAGTACATCACAGAGCAATTAAACACACCATGGACAACTTAGTCACCAGTTCAACTGAAACACATGTCTTTGGACCATGGCAAGAAGCTAACATGAGAACATGAACAGTTGAAAATTCCACACAGACTAGGCTAGAGTCAAACCTACAGCCCAGCAGCTGTGACACATCACCTTGCCACCCAGGAAATACAACGGGTTGCAGTCGAGTTACAAAAACTGAACTAACAACGAAGCTCAGTTGCTTTCTTTGCTGCTGCTGCTGTCTGAGGTATTGCCAGGTATTTGTGTAACTAAGTTCCAGTCAAGCAGACACCAACAGCCCCGCAGTTTGCCAGTTAGCATGTTCTGCAGTCTGTACATGTTTCTATTTTTCCACTTGATAATTTTTCACACTGTATTTAGTAAACTGACTGACATTGTTTCCTCTGCTTCTTTTGTAACATAATGTCTGGAGTACAAGATGATTGCTCATATTTCAAAAATGATGACGGGAGCCTGAAGAACAATTGTGTACATTATATTTCCTGAAAATTGGCATTCAGTCTCAAAGTGATTTACCTCAATTACCACGAGTACAATATGTTCAATGACAGGTTGTTCTTTGGCACAATCTTTTTTTAATTGCTTACATGAATTCTAAAGTTAAACATCAATGAGCAGGTTGTTCTAAGGACAAATGTCAAAATGAACTAAAATGAATAAGTACAATACTTGTATCTCAATCATGTATATTTATCTACTTTGACGTGGTCAAATGTGACAATGGCAGCAAAGGCAAATTATTATAAGGAAGATGAGGAAAAGGAACCTTGTACTGGATCGTCCGATCGCCTTCTCACACAAAGCTCCAGTTTTTTTGCTTGTTTTTTCCTGAAAAAATATGGACTATTAATAACACGAATTACAGATGTCATAGTTTTAAACAGACACAAATTAGCAATTGGATGAAACAAACAGGCTTTCATCATGGAGGAGGATCCATGGCTATAATAAGTTTTGATTTGTTTGTTCCCATAGTTTCTGCTCCTCCTTAGTGTTCAGTGTAGCCTATGACATCCAAGATCTTTGCCATAGAGACCACAGTAGGCATAACTGTACCACCATGTTGGATAGTTCATTATCTGAAATGTGTCTAAATAATCGTTTTTGTCTTACTGAAATCTCAGTGTTTGCTTTTCAAAAGTGAAGTCTTAAAATACTTTGCAGTCACTTTTGCAACTCTGTGTCCTTAATGGCCTTCCTTCCAGGCATAATAATACTTTGTGATACCTGCAGTTACCTCTGCACTGTGTTTACTGCAGCTTCTCTTCCCTCACTACTTTAATGCTTTACTGGATTCAAATGAAAGTGATCCTTTCCAAACCATTCTGTTTAAGAACCAAGGAAAGGGTGCCTTCAAACCTGAGAAAATACATACTGAACAACTCATAATAGAGCTGAAAAGCATACTAACACATGCCTCATGTACCCAAAACATCACCACATTTACTCCCTTCTCCCGGTGAGGATGTCAGAACTATAGCATTTATTTTAGCGTTTAAGTCTAATGTTAGAAGAAGCTTACAATATTGACCGATTCATACAGGTTGTATATTTTACTGGGGTATTTCAGGTTCAAGGTTCAAAGGTTTATTTGTCATGGGTGAACAACACAGCATAGCAGTGTTGTCCCCATGAAAAGTGTCGTTTCCAGGCATCCTCAGTGCAAATATGGACATAAATAAATACGTATAGTCGGGACAGGAGAACAATAAATAATAGATTAGTAATAAATAAAGTGCAGAACAAATGGTTAGTAAATTCAAACCAACAGCACACAGCAACCAGACCTACAACTACAGACTAAACCTACAACAACAAAAAGCACTAGAAACGGGTGAACCAGACGGGTTTCCATAATGGGTGGGACAGGCATATAGATAAACAGACAGACCCCGATCGACGCTTCCACTGCCAAGGGAAGGGTCAATGGTTTAGCAGTCTAACGGTGTGGGGGAAAAAACTGTTCCGGAACCGTTTCGTCCTTGTCCGAACGCTTCTAAAGCGTCTTCCGGATGGGAGCAAGGAGAATAGTTTGTGGCTGGGGTGACTGCTGTCCCTCTGGATGGTAAGTGCCTTCTTCTTGCAGCGCTGGGTGTGGAGGTCCTGCAGGGCTGGCAGATCAGTCCTGGTGATGGTCTCTGCTGTCTTGACCACTCGCTGCAGAGCTTTACGGTCTGACACATTACAGCTGCCATACCAGGCCGTGAAACAGCCAGTCAGGATACTTTCGATCGTAGATTTGTAGAAGTTGACAAGTCTCCTGTTGTCCATGCCGAACCTCCTCAGCCGACGGAAGAAGAAGAGGCATTGTGTTGCCGTCTTAATGACGATGCTGGCGTGCCGTGACCAGGACAGGTCCTCAGTGATGGTAACGCCGAGGAACCTGAAGCTGTTCACTCTCTCCATTGGGGCGCCGGCTATAGAGATGGGCGCATGGCCATTCCCCTGCTGTCTCCTGAAGTCCACGATCAGCTCTTTTGTTTTGCTGACGTTGAGGTGAAGGTCATTGTCCTGGCACCATGAGGTCAGGGTTCTCACCTCCTCTCTATAGGCCTGTTCATCGTTGTCAGTGATCAGGCCGATGACCGTGGTGTTGTCAGCAAACTTTACTATGATGTTGGAGCTGAGCGAGGTGACGCAGTCGTGCGTGAACAGGGAGTACAGCAGGGGGCTGAGCACGCAGCCCTGGGGGGTCCCCGTGCTGAGAGTCAGCGCCGAGGATATGGTGTTCCCCAATCTCACCACCTGGGGCCTGCCCGTCAGGAAGTCCATGACCCAACTGCACAGAGCCGGGTTAAGTCCTAGGTTCCTGAGCTTGGCGACCAGCTTAGAGGGCTTGTGTGGTGGTTCTTGTCAAACCGTGCATAGAAGGTGTTCAGCTCCTCAGCGAGGGGAGCAGATGCTCTACGACACCGCTGCCTTTCCCTTTATAGTCCGTTATTGTTCTTAGTCCTCTCCACATGTTTCTGATGTTGGAGCCCCGGTAGAGAGACTCCACTTTGTCCCTGTACTGCCTCTTAGCGGATTTTATCGCTCTTTTGAGGCCGCAACGAGAGCGCCTGTGGCCCTCCAAATCACCGGAATTAAAGGCTGACGTCCACACTTTGAGTAAAGCACAGATTTCGCTGCTCACCCGCGGTTTTTGGTTTGGGAAAGTCCGTACAGTGACTCTCGGAACGACATTGTCGATGCATTTTGCGATAAAACCCGTGACTGTTTTGGCTAATTCCTCCACCCGGTTTTCCGCCGCCTCCTGGAACATCAGCCAGTCCGTCTCGCTGAAGCAGTGACGTAGAGCCACGTAGGATTCGTCCGTCCAGCGCTGGATGGTCCTCCTCACCGGCTTCTCCTGCTTAAGCCTCTGCCTATAGGCGGGCAGTAGCAGGATGGAGGCGTGGTCTGACTTGGCGAAGGCAGGACGGGGGAGGGCCTTATATTCATCCCGGAACGGAGTGTAGACAATGATCCAACGTGTTCCCACCATGTGTTGGGAAGTTGATGTGCTGGTGAAATTTCGGCATGGCTTTCCTCAGATTGGCTCTGTTGAAATCGCCAGCCACAATCGCAGCAGCCTCCGGGTGTAAAGTAAAGGTCAGTAGTACCATAAGAGCCCTCACGTTAAAGGTCTGCATATTAATACACTGCATGCATACAGCATTTCGTATGATGAACCCACAAAACACGCTTTTCTGACCCCAGACAAAGGGAGCAAATCGAATATCAAGTAAAGCTGGACGTTATAGGAACACAAAGCTGAGATTATCAACGCCTGCAGATATCGAGGCCCGGAGCATTAAGAAAGAGAACAAAAGAGCCGGGGATTTAGTGTAAATATCGGACAGCACATTATTATTGTTGTTTTTATAATATTTTTGTCGGAAAGAGCCGCCTCTGGAGCGCGGCATGCTCTGACGTCATCCGACACAACCGGCGGCCCCGTGCTCCGGTTAGCTAGCTTCTTTTTGAAGGTTTAATAAAAACCTTTAAAGGGGTGTAGATTAAAGGCAGACATTACTTAATTTCTGCGGTGCCTGTGCCTTCTTTATTTTCCTTTAACCATTTCATATTTTTCAGCGAGTCTGATAATCCCCAGCCTTGGAGAAGAATGATGGTGCTAAAATGAAGTTTTGTAGTAACCCATAAACGGCGAGGTGGTGTAGCGCCGACGTAGACCTAACTTTATCTCTTCATAACTAGCAGGTACCTTCGGAAGCTTATTGCATTTCATGTATAACCCTGGAAAACAAGTAGTGAAACCTGTACTTAACATCTAGTATTTTCAGAAAAAAACATCCAGAAAGGTGCTAAACTGACCCATTTACTGCTCGCTCGCCTCTCCGGAATGTTAATTGGTTCCACCTACCGAGAGGATGACGTCATACGCCCACCAAGGTTTCTAACGTTATAGACGTAAAATGGGACCAATCAGCGTGACTGCAGGTTCTGCGGGCCCCGTGTCTTTGTCTGCAAGAAACCCCGTAGCTTTGGGCTAGCCGGAAGTAGTCGATACAGTCCAAAATGGCCGGAGCTGATGGGGATGATTCTCTCTACCCAATTGCCGTGCTCATTGACGAGCTGCGGAATGAAGATGTCCAGGTAAACCGCATTAAATTACATACATGATCATTATGTGTTTTTCTATATGTCCGAACTGAATACGTGACGGTTCTTGTTTTGAAATCCATGAAAATCATCACCAAGGCCTATCGGGGGAGAAGCGCTAATAAAAGCCGGCTAAACAGCTAATACGCCCAGCGACCGATATTCATTTTTTATCACCAGTTTGATATGAAATGGCTAACGTTTCTGCAAACGTGTATATTTTGGTCGTCTGTAGCTAGTTGTTTATTTGGCTCTGTGAATTATAGCGAGTAGGTCAGACTGGTACGGTGAGACTTAGCGGCCTGTCGCGGACACCGATCGCTGCTCCTTAAGTCACCGTCGTTATCATACATCCGGTCTCTTAAATTAGATTTAGTGTTCTGGTGTGGCATTAACTAAAACCGACTTAAGATTCATACATATTTATATACGTTTGCATATAGGGCGCTGGGCAGGTTCCTGATTCAAATCTCACTCCTGTCGTACTACCCTTGAGCAAGGTGTTTAGTTTCAGTTGGCGCAGTAATAAAACCCAGCTGTACGAATGGGTGATGTAGTTTTCATAATTCTAAGTAGCTTCAGCCAAAAGAGTCATCATACAAATGATGATGATGATGATGATAATTCTGGGTATTGTGTATTATCTGGGTGGCTCTCTGGCCTCCTGTGTTGATCCAGTGATCTGCACCCTCGCCCATTCAGATCCGATGTTCATCCAGTTAGTTCTTAAAAACATATGATTATTGTTGGCAGTCTCTTACAGACCAGGACTACATCTGTTTTTGATATCTGTATGAATATATTGCATGTTAACTTGTTTTGGAGTATTTTTTTTTCTATAGCGCATGTAATAAAATTAAGGTGATTTAATGATCTTGCATCAGTTGCTCATCAGATGCTTTATTCAGAGCAACTGATGTAATCGCCGTTTTACACATCAGCCATCTGTTCAAGGGCATATTTAACTTCAGAATTAGCCCCTTCTTTGGATTCTACATGTTAGTCAAATTAAATTCCCTCAACTATAGTTATCTAAACAGTAATAGCCCAATTGCATAAATAGTAGATTAAAAACCTTTTATTTGGAAGAATTTTTATCATTGTTTACATACTGTCTGTCGTATTTTGATGGGAAAAGTAAGGTTCTCCTCACTGTTCCTCCTTCCCAGTTTACCTGATTTTGCTGTCTGGTTTTGCGTTCGGGTTTTGCTGACGTCTTTGAGCTGGCCGATACATTATTGCTGGCAGTAATCAATTTGTTTACAGCAGCAGAACAGCGCTACAGACGTGCTGATGGTATGAGCTGCTGGTGGGTGTTGGAGCTAATCTGTTGCCATGGCAGCCTGTGCCTGAGCGTTTCTTTTCCAGGCTAAATATATACCTTAGATGTACTGCAGGGCTTCTCAAGCAATTGCAAATTTAAGCTCTGTTGAAAAATAAAACTGAGGAAGGGAAGCATTGATTTTAACCAAAGGGAAGAAAAATTGAGTTTGTATAGGCATGAACCAATATTCTGGACATATAACATGGATGCCAGTATGTGTGCAGCGAAGTAAGGGTTTGGTACTAGTTAGTACTTCTAGTCCATTACTTTGGAGGTATTTGTAGCATTAGCATTTATAGCATACTTTGTAGCATTAGAGGAGTAGGTAGACTCTGCTCAGGTTTTTGCTTTCCCAGTTTGTACTCATCTTGAAGTGAAGGTGTGCTTTATGCAATTAAGTGAAGTCTTTAATAAAGACCTTTTCTTTTTCACAGTTGCGGCTTAACAGCATCAAGAAGCTGTCTACCATTGCCTTGGCACTGGGTGTGGAGAGGACACGTACAGAGTTGCTCCCGTTCCTGACTGGTACATTTATTGTTCCTCCTGTGCTGTGCAGCTGTTTCTGTTAATTTCTCAACCAATGGTCATTCCTGTTGGTTACATTTATGTTCAACATAAAATTCATAAAATGTAATTTTTTTCACCTGTATATCTAATCTCATTTCAGCACACTAGTGGAACTACCACAGAAAGCAAAAGTGATAGCTAACCAGCTGTAAATTGAGACTAATTTGTCTTCAAAACTGATTAAGTTTATATTGTAACCAGTGATAATCTGAACATGGCAGTTTTTTTTTTTTTTTTTTTTTTTTGGTCATTGTCTTTTGAATGTCATTGAAGCACCATTGTGTCATATTACTCCTTTTTTGGGACTGGAAAAAACTTTTATTTTCTCATTTGGTGCCAGATACAATTTATGATGAGGATGAAGTTCTGCTTGCATTGGCTGAACAGCTGGGCAATTTTACCATGCTGGTGGGCGGTCCTGAATATGTCCATTGTCTGCTGGTAAGTCTGGATGTTCTGTGTTCTCTCAATGCAAGGATGAAGCCAGGAATAAGAAAGCCTTTTGCATTCATCTCTTTACCCTTTCTTTGTTGCTTCTCATAGCCTCCACTGGAGAGCCTGGCAACTGTGGAGGAGACAGTGGTGCGTGACAAGGCTGTGGAGTCCTTGCGCAAAATCTCCCATGAGCATTCACCTGTTGACCTAGAGGTGCACTTTGAGCCCCTGGTGAAGCGTCTGGCCAGTGGTGACTGGTTCACCTCCCGTACATCTGCCTGTGGCCTCTTCAGTGTCTGCTATCCTCGTGTATCCAGCACTGTCAAGGCAGAAATTCGCCAGTGAGTGCCTCTCCAGGTCAAAAGGTCCCTGGTGTTTTCCTTCTTCTGTGCTGAGTAGCCAGCAGTTTTCTTACTTTGGGAGACACAAAGTGGGGAAATTAAAAATTCTACTCACAAAACTGCCTGCAGCATTTTGTAGACATGTTTCTTTGCAGCATTGGTCAGGATTCTAAATTGGTATACAAACATGTAATGAACGGGGACTCTGAAGATTTGATATTCTTTCCGCTTGTGTCACTTAGATTTCTTTCCTATAGAATTTCTGGAAAACGTATAAGTGTGCTCGATGTTTTAACCTTTTCAAGGTTTTCAGCTTCTTTCATTGTTCCCATCAGTTGATCCTGCTTGTGGAACATGCTTGACATTGCTTGATTGTGTTCTCTGAGAAGGTGTGTATTTCAGGTGGTTTACTGTGTCCACAGACATTTCCGGACGCTCTGTTCTGATGATACCCCCATGGTTCGCCGAGCTGCTGCTTCCAAATTGGGTGAATTTGCCAAGGTTCTGGAGCTGGAGTATGTCAAGAGTGACATAATCCCGCTGTTTACCGCATTAGCTTCTGATGAGCAGGTGTGAGTCTTGTCACAATGAGTATGAGATGTCGTGTCTGAAGTTTATGTGTATAAAATTTTGTCCACTAAAAGAATGTGCTGACCAACTGTGTACCCCTCAGGACTCTGTTCGTCTGCTAGCTGTTGAGGCCTGTGTGAGCATTGCCACACTGCTCCCTCAAGAGGACCTAGAGGCCCTGGTAATGCCAACTTTACGCCAGTCTGCCGAAGACAAATCGTGGAGAGTGCGCTACATGGTGGCTGACAAGTTCTCAGAGGTAAGGGGGCAAATGGTATCCATTTGAAGGTAAACGATATGATAAATGCTTATAATGTGACTTACTGCTGTACATTATTGCAATGCTTTATAATAAATTAATGTTTTCTTATAAAAGCCTACAAAATGAATGAAATTATCATGCATTACTAAGTAATATGAATATTCAGCTGTAAATGTCTATTAAAAGTAATGGTATATACAGCTGGTTTCTTACTTATAGACTTAATTGGTTCATTTAACCAATGTTTTACTCAGAACTTCATAAATTATATGCGAGACCAATTGGGGACTTAGATGCAATACAGACCTGATGATTAGCTATTTTCATTATTTGTGCCAGCAAAAATGTTACTGGACTCACTGACTATGAGAATCTCATATCTGCATGTGTATCTCTCTGTCTGTTAGTGAACTCTGAGAGAAGTGTGCAAAATGAACAAATGTAAATAGCAATTCAAACAGCTCTGTTAGGTTGGAGGCAAAGGTGGGGCTTTTCAGATGGGATCAGAGCAACACAGTGGAATGTTTCCCTGTATCTCCAAGCCCCTCCCTGTAGTGAGCTGACATGGCTCATACATACACCTGTGCTTTCTAAATCTATTGGCAGGAGTATTCACAATAGTGTCAATAAAAAAGCCAAAAAAAAGAACCCTACACATAGATCTGTGATCCTTTCTCCTCCACACATCGAACAAAATTCACTAATATTTAACATAACCATAATAAAAAGCACTGATAAAAAAAAAATGTAAGTTGTATTTAGTTTATTGTTGCTAGACATCTACATCTCAACCTTGCCCTTTAAACTTTAAATGGAGGTAGAATATGCCACAAAGGTCACTAACGGTCTCAGATCTTATAGCTGCAGAAGCTTGTTTGCCTTCTCTTTGCTTGTTTTACACATTCTTTACTCTTGGAAATAACTTAAAATGGTGCTTATTGTTCATGTTGCTGTATATTGGCACTTCAGGTGACGGTTTGGGATTCAGTTTGAATTGGTATTCAACCTGTTTTTTTAGGGAAAAAAAAAACACTAAATACTTCTCAAAGGCCATGTGAGCCTAAAGTTTGTAAATTGGAGACGGCTATGTACACAAGTGTGAGGAAGAAAGGGCATTGAAAACCAAAAAAACATTACATAGCACAACTAATGTGTATGAGGATGTGTAAGAAAATTCTCAGTAGTATGGAGATGACTCAACCATGTTTTGTCATGCAAGTTACATTTTTTTGGTGTGCGGTTACCATGGAAACATTTAGCACTTGATAGTGCTTTCATTGGTACTCTGTTAAGCAGTTCATACTTCATATTCAAGCTTTTTTTTGTGCAGAAGGTATTCAGATTGTGTTGATTAAGGAATACGTCATTACTTACTGTACACAGTGGCTGCCTCCTACCTTAAAGCAAATTTAAATGTTATGTACATAGAGTTACAGTGTTGGGCAGTGGCAGTGGTCTTGATCTGCCAGTCTGCCATGCGGTCGCTAGTGTATACAGCCAATACTGTACAGTGTTCTGTGTTGCAAGCTTTTTTTTTTCTTTTTTTTTCGATACCCCCATCTACGTTTTATTTCGTGTCTTCTGATAGTGCCACGCCTGTAATGACTTTTAGACTATGCTAGACTATGATGTTCAGTGGATGTTATCACATAGGTGAGTGGAAGCAATCGTGAGATGCCATGGTAATAAGTTTAAGTTCTGTTAAACTCTTTACTGAGTGTTGTGTTTGACAGGGCATTACCGTTAGCCGGGAGCTACCGCTAAACATTAGCGATTGGCAGCAAACAAAAACAGAAAATGTCACAGTTCAAAATAAACAAAATACAAGGTCTTATCAAGACAGTGGTTGTAGCAGACTTTACAGGGGGCAGCGGAAACACGGCATTGACAGGAAGTCTTGATAGGAGCTAAATCCGGTCCACTATTGTTTGGTTCCTATGCCAATCAATGAATCAGTCTGAAGATGTGGGCAGAGTCACTGCCTATATTCTGTAGCTGAAGAAGCCACAGGCACGACAGTAGGTTGGGTGCATTTAATGCATTTTGGACTTAAAATGGGTTTATCAGAATGTAGCCCCATCGTAAGACAGGGACCATCTGTACATTGATTTTTAAGGTTCAAATATTTTGCCCCCTTAATTCTTTCTGTGAGGATGAAGTGAGACTTCCACATCAGAAGAATTATCAGGGACTGGGGATTGTGACAGAGTAATGATGCAGCCATATTGTTGATCAGTGTATTTCGATGTGGGCCGTGCTGATAAGTTTGGGAATTTTTCTTGTTCAGACTCTTTTTGACTTGATCATAAAGGAAACAGTAGTAATGCAACTAAGCAAATTGATTCTACTTCATAAAACAGTATATTGGCTGTAAATGGATCTTACTGAGACCTATGGAGACTGAACCTTGAAAGCAAATTATGCTGATCCGCATCTGCATATGAAATTTAACAGCAGGCATCACTTTCTCACTCCAGCTCCAAAAGGCGGTGGGCCCAGAGATCACCAAAAATGACCTGGTGCCAGCTTTCCAGAACCTGCTGAAGGACTGTGAGGCTGAGGTTCGGGCTGCCGCAGCTAATAAAGTCAAAGGTTGGTACCGTTTCCTTGTTTCCACCTTCTTATAAATCCATGCATGTTTCACAGTTCTCACAGCTCACCCCTCTGTTTTCAGAGTTCTGTGAGAATTTGCCGGAAGACAGCAGAGAGACCATCATTATGAGCCACATTCTCCCCTGTGTGAAGGTAAGAATTTCCCATTTTGTACATCAATTGGGATGACTGTTAAGGGAAAAATGGTTGTTTCTCCACATTTGCAGTGACATTTACCCACCAAAGTCTCTGTTAGATGAATCCTTGTTAATGTTACAGACTGAATTTTTTGGTGTTTTAAGATCTCACTGGATCAGGAGGAATGAGTTTATCAAATGGTTTCAATATAATATAAGCCAGTTCTGACCAATTATAATAAATCTGTTAAAATGTAGACATTTTCATTCCATTTGTAGCTTTGCATCGTTTGCATTACTTGACTTTAATGATTAAAATTAAGTCTGTTTTTCTCACTGTTAAGAAATGAACTAATATCTTGAACTATCACTAAATTTTATGACCTTGCTGAAGTCAGTTTTTGCAGCAGGAGTTTTTCAGTGTTGATTTGCAGTACAGTTTGCTTGTAGTTAGTTTTAACAGGCTAGCTAATGAGAGAAATACAACAAAAACGCTGCTGTTTCTTTCCTGGTTGACTTGGGATGACCTTCACTACAGCTCGGCTTTAAAAGCTCTTTGGGTGGCTCAACAGTGGTGACTGTGTTTCTAAAGTAACCTGGGGGTGCTAATCAAATGTTTCTATAAATAATTTGGACTGATGGAGGGAGCATTGTATTGCTTTCTAAGAAAAATTCCAGTGGACTTTAAGGATTTTTGTCAGAAGAGCAAGAACACCATCAGCTGTAGTTCATCACTGGCCGCAGCAGCGCATCTCTCAGCAGACATCTGTGGAAGATGATGGAAATCTGACTTAGCTTTACAGTAAACATCACTGATGATAATGTGTGAACTCAGCTGTCTGAAAATGGTTCATTCAGTTTAAAAATGGAGAACCAGTCTGAATTCCCACATTTCTGGCATCAACTAAAAATGTGTTTAAGCAGAACGTTTTGCTGTTGAGTTTGTTAGAGAAATTGCGCACAGAACAGACTGCATGTAAGGATGAACGGTTAGTTGAAGTCTGATTTAATAGGGTATTTGGGGCTGTGAGTTGACTGTACGTTCACGATTCAGATTTGAGGAACGCAAGCTGTCAGCACCCCACTAATGATCTGTCTGCATCCCAGCTGCCTCTGGTTAGAAGGTTCACATGGCTTAAGTGGGATAAGGATGTTTGGAAGCTGTGGTGGGTCTGTTTATGCTTTGAATACATGGTGTCAAGGATGTGGACCTGTATCTCCATGGTAGTTGTGAACTTTGGCTTCTCCAGCTTCTAGACTTTAGTTAACTGCTCTGGGGTCTTTGCCTCTCATAACAGATTGCTTTTGAAACTGAACCACGGCCAGACGAACAAGATTTACTAATATTTAAAGTTTATTTGAAAGTTTTAATTTAAATTTGTGTACTAATAAACTATGTTGTCTAAGGCTGAATTCCTTAATGTTGTGTAAAGTGTCTCGCAAGCTAGAATTCTTCAGGTCGACTCTATGCTTGGTTCAGGACTTGTGAGACTGGGAGGGGCTCTTGAACAAACAAACTGCTTGTATGTGGGTTTTGCTCTCATTTGAGCTGTTGTTCATTTCTTTGTGTTTGTTTCTGACAGGAACTGGTGTCTGACACAAATCAGCACGTGAAATCTGCTCTTGCCTCTGTAATCATGGGTCTTTCTACCATCTTGGGCAAGGACAACACCATTGAGCACCTGCTGCCCCTGTTCCTGGCCCAGCTTAAGGATGAGGTATATGGAGAATCTGTTTCAGTGGTAGATTTATATGTTTGTAGCTCGACACAGCAGACGTGCTGTCCAAATACTGTTTGAGATGACGTAGCGAGCTGGAATGGCTGTCCTATTTGATGTCATGTCAATGCTATCTGCAGGGGTCTGGGGATAATCAGTACTACTGTGTTTGCAAGACACGGTTGAAACTCTGTTATAAGCTGTACCGCTTGGCTTTAAGTGCACTTATGGACCCTGTGAAGCAGCCAGGTGGGTTGGGGGGGAAAAGGAGGAAACCCATATTCACCATTCAGTTTATTTATTTATTTTTTTAAATTCATCTACAATCTCCATTTAAAATTGACACGTTCTTGCTCTCTGATTCAAGCAGCTGCTTTCAAGTCCTTGCAGCAACAGTGGTGGCTGAAATTAGCAGCTCAATAGTCTGTCCAGGTGTGGAGCTGTAGTCCCCTGTGACAAAAGGGGAGCAGCTGCCAGGGGGACGAGCAGTCAGGTGGCCTTCTGCGTCAGCGCACCCCCCCCCCCCCCCCCCAGCCTTCTGTCCTCCTGAAGGCTGTTCAGAGTTCCCAGTTCACCTACACAAACAGCTGATGTCACTCCAATGATTAAAGCAGCATGAGCACCAACCTTAGTAACAGCACAGCTCATGTAGCAGAAAGGTTCAGATATTTTGTTCTGCAATGCAAACGTCCTTTAGTTCACAAATTAAGTTTCTAATATTGTGTGGTTATGAGGGGATGTAAATGAAATCTCTTAGCATTACCAATGAATGAACACAAGGTTTTGTTTGCTGTGTTGCAGTGCAACACAACAGTCCTGTATCTAACAGCTGTTCTCACAGCACATTTCAGAATGTTTATGTAGACCACAGTTAAGCATGAGAGGATTTTAGCTTTGAAAGCTGCTCCCTGGCGGCTCCAAATAAAGTGTTGACCACTGTCTTTGTTTGCCACCACTTTTATTGTGCAGTGCCCTGAGGTGCGCTTGAACATCATCTCCAACTTGGACTGTGTCAATGAGGTCATCGGGATCCGCCAGCTGTCCCAGTCACTTTTGCCTGCTATTGTAGAGCTGGCTGAAGATGCCAAGTGGAGAGTGCGGCTGGCTATCATTGAGTACATGCCCCTGCTGGCGGGGCAGTTGGTGAGTTCTGTGCCTGCAGACCCAGAATGATCTGCCACTCAAGTTCTTTACCCTTTGGACGACTCATGGGTTACCGTGTACAGCTGTACCTTACACACTGTCCATTCTCTACTTTCAGGGTGTGGAGTTCTTTGATGAGAAGCTGAACTCCCTGTGCATGGCATGGCTTGTTGACCATGGTAAGCTGTGCTTAGATTTTCACTGACGCATTGTGGAGGGTCTATCTAGTAAAGAAAGGAATTTGTGGCGGAGTCCATGTACAGGACAAGGAGCACTAGCACATGCTGACTTTTGTCTGGACAGCATGGTCTTGTGACCATTTGTGGCCAAGTTAATGTGCACACAAACACATATGCAGTGTTCCTTGGGGGCAAAGCATTTGGACTGAGGTCAGGCTGGCTTTCCACATTCACCCAGTCTACCTTCTGCTGGGTCTCAGATATGCTCTCTGGATGCGCTCTCCTTCCTTTGGTCCTCTTGGATGTGACCTTATTAAGTAGGTCAGTAGAACTGTGGCTGGAACTCTTAAGATCGGTTCATGAAGAGTTTGAGACTGCTGTGTTTCTGGGCTCTCTGCTTGGACTTTGCAGTGGAAAAAGTATAAACTCACCAACAGGATTATGTTTCCACAGGAAGTAAAGCTAGAACATCATATCTGTACCCAGGGATTGGGTGCATTAATGGCCTGCAGTGGGGCCTGTAGGATTACCATGGGCTATTTGTGGCAACCACCCCAGTGTTTGAGGATCAGTGCTGCAAAATTGACCCCCCCCCCCCCACACACACACACACACACCACTACTACAACTCCGTTCTTTGGAAGTACTGCAAAGTACCTATGTTACACAAATGAAATTGTGAATAACAGAAATCCCTGCAGGATGTAGTCTTCATTTTTCAAACGGTAGAATTTCTGATTCAGTTTTTCCCCTGTGGAGTTAATGTATGAACTGCTTTGGTTTGGCTGTCTGGTTTAATACAGAAGTTGAAGTATTTAGCGTGTGTGTTTAAGGACCCTGTAACATGCAGAATATAGCTAACTGCTGAGAAGTTTATTTTGTGATATTGAGCAGAGCACCTGGTGCTGATTTAAAGCTAGAAAGTTAAAATCCACTTTGAGGCCTCTGAGCACCATGCGTCTGGTCCACATGGGACATTGGATTTGTCCGGTTGATTTAATTGTTGTTTTTCAGCTTGCACGTCAGTCCTGTTTTAGCCCCCCCCCCCCCTTCCCCAAGTGCAATGACAACATGGTCACTCTGTCTCACTTGTATCTGCTATCCACTCAGTGTAATGTCCCTTGTTCTTAGTGTATGCCATCCGAGAGGCAGCCACCTGTAACCTGATGAAACTGGTGGAGAAGTTTGGAGCAGAATGGGCCCAGAACACTATTGTCCCCAAGGTGCTGGGAATGGCCAATGACCCCAACTACCTTCACAGAATGACCACTCTGTTCTGCATCAATGTGAGTTGGTGAATATTTTTTCATTCGTCTTGCATTTGTGCTTTTTGCCTGTGTGTGGGCGTGTGGTTATATTTAAGCTTGTATGCATACGAATGTGACATTTTGCACAAGTTGGGCATCAGCGGGGGTCGATGAGCCTTTATTTTAATCACAGTGCGGTCTTAAGATGCTGCCCTGCATCATGGTTGTTTTTCCAATGTCCTGCTTCTGCATTTCAGGCTCTGTCTGAAGCCTGCGGGCAGGACATCACCACCAAGCAGATGCTGCCCGTGGTCCTCAAGATGTCCAATGACCAGGTGGCTAACGTGCGCTTCAACGTGGCCAAATCCCTACAGAAGATTGGCCCCGTGCTGGATAGCAAGTATGTCTTGTACCTTTGAGGCAGGCGAGTGTGTGTTGGGTTGGGGCATTTTCTGCCTTTTTAGTAGAAGGGGGCTGTGGAAATGTCTGCGTTTTGGGTGCATGTGGGCAGTCGTGTGGGGACGTCAGTGCACTGTGGAGTTGAGGATGGTGTGTCTTGTTATTCTCTAGTGCCCTGCAGACGGAGGTGAAACCAGTGCTAGAGAAACTGGCCACAGATCAGGACATGGATGTGAAGTACTTTGCCCAGGAGGCCATCAGTGGTAGGTTTCACACTTACACTCTTAGGTTGGGGTAAAAAGTGACACTAAGCCTCACTGCTGACCCCCTCCCCCTTCTCTCTCACAGTTCTTGCCCTGGCTTAAAGCGACCCGTTTGACTTCCTGCCGAAAATGCAACACAGCCTGAGAGAAACCACACTGTATTTATTGATACCCAGGATCCACTGGCTGCTTGTAGGAGAACAATTTTAAGCTGTAAATGTGTCTCTCCCCCTCCCCCTCATCTTTGCTTTTGGTGATAGTGAACATGCAGAGGAAGCAAATAAAAATGTTCCCTTCAGTATTGACAGTGCTTGCTGTATATTCCCGCAAATGGCACAAAATGAGCGCAGTACATTTTTTGTGAATTGCGGTGTCTGCGTGTTTAAAAAAAAAAAAAAAACCCAGGCTTTACCTTGCTGCTGCCCATCTGGCACGGATGCTTGTGCAACCTGTAGGACCGACACCTCTTGCCAAACTTTCCCCCTTTATTGTTCTCCTGTCCCCTGTACACATTTTAATTTCTGTTCGGGAGTTTCCCTGGGGAAGCAGTGTTGTGTCCTGAAAATGGGCTGCACCAGCAGCTGTGGCGGAGGATGGTTAGTAACTCTCCCTGTGTGTTTGGGGAGCTTTCTGTAGATCATATTTGCCTGCGTATTCTTTTCAAGGGACTGTTTGTTTGAATCGAATGATTAACCCTTCACCCCACCCCAATTCTTTTATGGTGCGTGTGTGTATACATACAAAAGAACTTAAAACAAGGGACCATCACGTGTTGCTCCTCTTAGGCCCTTCAGCAGGACTGGTAGCTTTAATGCCCGGGGCAGTGGCCTGTCTGTATGCTATGAATCTTTAATCTCCGTCATTGTGGGTTTTTAGCTGTAACTGTTTTTTCTTCTTGTGCCAATGGCTGTTGTGGAAAAAATGGTGGACTCAGTTGAACCGTTTTCCATTCCTGTGTAAGGGACCCTTCTCCTTTCTCGAGTCTGTACAAACGAAAAATGCTCACCACTTGGAGTAACGTCTC
The DNA here is from genome assembly GCA_018136845.1 of Heterotis niloticus. NCBI lineage: Eukaryota > Metazoa > Chordata > Actinopteri > Osteoglossiformes > Osteoglossidae > Heterotis > Heterotis niloticus. Next base: position 26,486,178 of record CM030894.1, on the reverse strand, counting down.
AAATTCTCAGCACCAGTGGAATCTGTGTGTCCATGTTGGCATGAGGTCTTTTATTACCGAAAATGTTAATTAGTCCAAACTGCAGAGACGGAGACTGAAGTGATCCGTTGCGACATTTAGGGATTCTGGGTAACACTGCATGCTGGATGTAGCAGGAGGGTAGATTAACGTCCACGTTCATAAACTGACTAACTTGCTTGCGTTCTCTTGCCATTTGGCCCATTTGAAATGTTTTAGAATTGGAACTAAACCTTGTTCTGTGTCACCATGTGTTTTTGGTTTTATATCGAATGACACCTCCCCCATGAAAAGTGCTGCATCACTGTACTGTATGGGGGGACTTAATAAAGTAATACAACAGAAATGGTGTTTAACTGGCGTGTTTTCACGTGCTTGCGCTGTACGGACGTTTCGTACTCGGCCCCGGAAGGAACAGGGTGCATCTCTGCTTCTTCACCTCGCTGGTTTTTGGCTGCTAATCCTGCGATCGGAATGTCCCCGTGGTGGGTCAGTGTGGTCCTTTGGGGGTGTGTGTGTGTGTGTGTGTGTGTGTGTGTGTGCGTGTGCGTGCATTCCTAATTAGAATTGGTCATAAATTCGCTGTGACTTTACAGGAAGTGGCTGTTTATCCGCGAATGGCACCCTAACTCGGCCAACTTGCAAGGATTTTCCCTGGTAGCTGAGGCTGCAGCCTCGGCGGTGCGTGCAGACTTGGGCTGAAGGTCCAGTTACCGTTTGGCCGGAGCTCCGCCAACTGCCACCGTCCCGACATTTCTCTACTTGCGGTCAAACGTTTGCAGCAAATACTGTGGTGAACAGAAAGCTGTTGCTGCTGCTCAGGGGTCAGGGGACAGCGGCCACAGGTTCATTAAAGCTCAGGAGGGACAAAGGTGCAGAAATGAGCTTCATGCAGAAGCTTCTCGGTCCCCGGCTCGTTGAATCCTGAAGCAGCAGGCCAGGCAGAGCGGTTGGGGCTATATTTCTGCTAGCAGCTCATACCGTAACTCCGAGGAGCACCGTTGAAACCCGGAGAAACTTCTGGTCCGGCCACGCCTTTCTTGTTCACGTTCATCACCAGGCTGAGTCCAGGTGAACCTGGTCTGGTTGACCCACACCGTGCCCGGAAGTACCAGGGCTGAATGCCAGTGCGTGTAAATATTGTTGCTGAGCAGCTGTGTGCCCTTTAATGGAAACTGGTCCAGCTGTCTATGGACAGATTCTTCTAGAAGGACAGCAGCTGGACACATGCTAATAAATGGAGAACACAAGCAAAATGAATGACCAGTTGAGCGATACAGTTCCTTTGTCACAAAACCCACCAGTTATTGAATAGCCCCCCCCCTTCCGAGTTTCACCTAAGATCCACGTAGACCATCCATCCATAACCCCGGAACATTCTGACCCTTTTGGAGGGAAAGGGAGTACAGCTGAGCTGTAAACATGGTACGTATTTACCACTTTAATGTTTTTCCGCTTGCAGGCGTTAAATGTGAATCTTTAATGTTTTTGACAAACCGCATTGATGTCCCACTATCGTTTAAGTTGAGGCTAGGCTTCAGGTCCTGCTTGGCACCAGAGTGGTTTTGGGATTTTATGATTGATTCTCCGCATTTTGATCTCCTCTGCCCTTCGTTCTTCTCCAAACACGGAAGCTGCCCGAGCCTCGAGTGAGCAGCTCTGCAAGGTCTTATTTGGAACTGCAGTGTGATTTCTGGGAAGCCAGGGCTTTGGTATTTACTCTGGGAACGGAAATTAGATTCTGAGAAAATGATTTAACTATAGTATTTATTATATAAAAAAACGGAAATGACAGGTTACTGTGGGTGCAGGTTCGGAGGGGGGAGGGGGGTTGAGGTGGTTAAGGAGAAGCAGTAGGAAGAAAGATCAAATGGTGCTGCAGAAATATGAAGTTCTGGACATTTGGTCACCACTGGCTGTAAAGCAGAATTCCAGGTGCTGCAGGGGTTTTGTCCCTTGCCATCAGTAGGGGGTTTGACTGCATCTTACCAGGGGCACCAGGGTGTTCCACTGCTTTACTGACTTCTAACCGAACAGCCTGAGCTTCTCAAAGTGACTCAGTGGGATTTTCAGCTTTGGGGTTAGGGTTGCTGCCATCTAGCCTTTGTGTTCTCTGTTCGAATCCCACTCCTATTGTTTAACCCTTGAGCTTTCCCTGAAGGAAGAGTGAGTAGCCTGCTGGATGAAGAGGAGGACGATTGTCGCTTTGTCCAACTCTGCGTACCTTGCTGAGGTCGGGCTCATCTCACCTTACTGGAAGCGAACGTACAGCTTGACGGTGATGCTGCTTGGCGTTTCAGCTCAAATGCTTGCCTGGTCAGAAGAAAACCATGCTGCTGTGAACCTGGTGTTGTCCTCAGCTGTCACACAGGTGGCCCAGTATGTGGTTTCACAGTGACAGCAGAGTCACCAGAGAGAGAGTGAACCTGAGGTGAACATTCAGGATGGATAGGATAAACACCAGCACTCTGATCTTGCGGGGTTTCCTGTGAGGGGACTTGGGTGTTGAGGCACGACTCCTTGCTGCATCTTTTGGGTTCCAGGTGACACCACCTCAGCTCCTGATGGACTCTAGTGGTTATGCATTAGTACAGTTTCCTCCATTATTATAAAGTCTTTGTGTGGTGAGGAGGAACCAACGGAGAAGTTTTAACATGCAGCGGACCCTGAAAAGACAGTTAATTCATGGTTATCGAAAGTTTAAAATGCTAAGAGTTAGACCATGTGAATGAAGATCTACATTCATACTTCATGCCGTACACGCTGCTCTTTTGCATCACGTCATATTCCCTCAGCGGTAAACGTCGTTTTTCCCAGCCCATGGCGCTCAGCTGCTCGACTGCTGACGTCCAAACGGCCGCGTGACATCGTTGTGGTTTGGACTCGCCAGCCGGAGAGGTGAGCCGAAACCCAGCAGGTTGTGGGTCCGCTGGAGAGGATGCTGATATATGATGGGGTGACTGGAAACCCAAGATTTTATCTGTGTGCTGGGAGTCGTGCCAAAGCTGGGCTCCCTTAGTCTGGATCTCCATGACAACCTTGGAAACAAACTTCAAAAGAGTCTGTCTGGGACCCCAGGAATGGTGGCTGTTTTCATGCTTGATCTAACAAGGCCACCCTTTGTGCTTCTCTCCAGAATCTCCTGCTTTACTTGTTCTGTCTTATTCAGTGTTGGCTCACCGCTTTCTGGGTTGCAGCATCACAGCTTGTTTTGCAGAGCCTTGTGTATTGAGGTGAAGTTTAGTTTTTTCTAAAATCTTTTCAGCAGTTTTCTATTTATTATACAGTAAGTCCACCACACCATATCCACACACCACTTCGGGTTCAGCGTAACGGCTCCACCTCTGGGTTCCTGCATGCAGATTTATGTGAAACGTGGAGTGTATCTGAGCACATTGGCGCTGCAGAACTTGGGACATCGACACTGCTGCAGTAGAAACTCTCTGGTTAAGATACAGTTTGATATGGAGATTATTCACATGGTTGTGATCATCGCAGCTTAACTTCACCCAGAGGCATTTATAGCTGTTACAAAATAAATGACTGCCAAAGTGAAGAGTTCACTGGTAGCTAAAAGTAAAAAACCAATGAATACAATTAAAGTGGAAGGACAAGAACAGTCTGTTGGTTTGTAGTGATGGCTGATGGTGCCTAAATGGTGTGCCGAAAGGAAAAAGTTGCCATTGTAAGGCTTTGCTGTATTGGCTTCTTAACTGAGGACGGTTACTGCTGTTCGAGTGCCGTTTCTTCTCCTTCGGCACATTTAGCCAAATGTTTTCCCCCGAAGTTGGAGCGGTGGCTTAGCAAGTAGCTCTGCTGCCTCATAACACCCAGGCTGGCTGAGCGCACGTTCAAATCCTGCTCAGCCTGCATGGGGTTTGCATCTTCTCCTGGTGTGTGGGTTTCCTCCAACAGTCCAAAGGCAGGTTTCATGCTAGTTGGTCACTATAAATTGCCCATAGTGTCTGTGTGGTCACTGTGATGAAGTGGTGCCCCATCGAGGGGCAGCCTAAGAAAAGAAAAGGGTCAGTGGATGAATTTGAGTTTATATTACGGCTGAGTTCATGTTTCCTGAATTACTAGGTACATAATTATTTTATTGCAGATTAGCATTCATGCAAAATACAGCATAGACCCTCGCAGCAGCTCTTCTGCTAAACAGTCAGCTCTAACCCTTGACCACTTGCTGCCCACTATAGTGACAGCCCTCTGTACTCATGTAAATTTTACAATTAGACAAAATGGGCAAACATTTATTTAATAACAATCAGTAATGCAACAAAAATTCACAGCTGAATGCTTTCTAGACACCTGGGGGCAGCAAGTGAAGCGGTTTGAGCTGCAGCCTCAAATCCCGAGTCCTGCTTTAGTAACGCAGTAAAAATTCTCCACTGAATGAATGAGCAAATTGTTGCAAGAAGCTAAACTCTGTAAGTCAATTTTTAGTGGGAAAAAGAAAAACAAACCAACACGGATTTGGCCAAGTATGCTGATGCATAAATGAGTAGAGATCGACTGAAATGCTAGTTTAACAATAAAATTTCAAATGTGGGTTTACCTGAGCCTAGGCCAGATGAGAATGTAGGCACTGAATAATTTTGGCTGTAATTGTTTGGGGTGGCACTTGTTGGAGTTTAACACATTTTTGGCTGTCAAAAGAATGAGAAACATAGCAACTGGGCAATAAAACGCGTGCTTCTGACATCCGTCTTGCTGGCCCTGTAGGACTCAACATGGTGACTGAACCGCTTGTCTCCGTTTCAAGCCGGTGGCACATTGTTCTCATCGGGCTTGTTGCCATGGCGACTGCTGATGTCAGTCGAGTCACGGAAAAGAGCAGATGCTGGCGAGGATGAGCACGGTTGTGAGGAAGCAGCAGCCAGAGCGAGCGCTGCAAGAAGCATTTTGCTTCACATTGTTCATCTCGTATTAGAAGAAGAAACAAACTGACACGCCTCTGTGATCAGATGGCTCCAGATGGCCCAGGCCCTCTTCTGTCCAGAAATGATTAATTACTCCACATAAAATTTAATAACTTGAGAAACCTCGGATCTCTAAAGCCAGTACGGCCAGCTTTTAGAAATTAAGCCACCTGCACTGGAAATTAGACCATAGAATTTAACAGTTTAGCTGCACAGCGTCTGACTGCTTCTGCAGGGCTGAGGAAAGGCAATGGTCATTCAGCCTGACGTCACTCCTGAGGCCAGAATCTGCACCAGACACATGCGGAGTGCGGTGGGAATTGCACCCGTGGCACCACTGTGCAAAAGGAGCATAAACGACTGCAAAGAGCTGCTGCTCACCACACCCAGGCACCTGAATTCGCTGCCAGCCAGAGATGCGGGGCTGCGCAAGGATGTGGGTCCAGCGTCCGTCTCTAGTCGAGCGCTGTCAATTTTGGAGATGTGAAGCAAAAACATTTGGCTGTTGTATTTTAACATGGTTAGGTCATTCAGCATCGTACACCGACGATCAGCTACCCTGAGCCCATAGCTCACCTTTCCCGATCCGCAGTCCTCTAGCCTCCCTCTCTGCAGTCTGTTGCACTGAGCTGTTCTCTCTCACGCTGTTTCCCTAATATGGCCTGGATAAGACAATCTGACAGCACTTTCTGGGCTCTCTGTGTGCTTGTTGAGAAGCTGCGGCAGCTCCTCAGCTTCTGACTGGTGCAGTACAGTGCGCACTGGGCCCTGACCTGCATCACCATCTCGTGATGATTAAGGCAGCTACTTTGGCGAAAGCTTCTGGTTCCTCAAAGCACCTGCAAAACACGAGGCAAGAGCAACAGGACAGTCAGTGCTCCTGACAATAAAACACTGGTGAAATAATTGTGCAGAAGGTTTGGTCCTGGTTACTACATCCACCGGTCCAGCAAGGATGGGATGAGAGAACTGATTTTGCTGAGTGCCCTCACAGGTGGTGTAAAAATACAGAAAACCGAGTCAGTTGTGTATATATAGAGTTCTTGTTGGGAGTTTTCCAAACTTTAATAAAGGCTGTACTTTTAGATGGGAATACATTTAGCATTATCTTATGAGTCACATGATTATTTTTATTATTTTTTTTAAAATATGAATCACATTTCATGAATCACTTTTGGATTGAAATAACTATTCTCCACCTCCGACATGGGAGAAGGTTCACGGAGGCCACCGTGACAAACCGAGACGAGCGTTGCTGCTGTACTATAAAAAGCCTGAAAGTTGGCAAACACTGGGCTGAGCGAGGACAGATTCGTGACTGCAGTCCTGTCGGGTCTCCGGGTAGGAGTTGCGGGCCTCTGCTTACAAACCATACGGTGGAACTCTGGGAAGGCATCCCAAAGCTGAGGAAAGGTGATGGACTACAGCTTTGATGTGGTCAGGGAGCAAACCAAGGTTTCTCCCTAAGTCCTCCCATTTATCAGAAGCAGATGGTTTTTAGAAGGATAACTACAGCAACGCAGTGCATCATCACCCTTGCATCTTAACAGTGTACACATAAAAATCCCATGGTAACAACAGTGTCTTAGAAAATCTCATGTGGAGGGAGTGGGGACTGATGAACTGCTTGTCCATTTCATGCTCGTGGTGGGCCAGAGAACATTCTGTAAGGTAGGGTACACCGGCGGCCCCCAACCACTGGACCGCGGACCAGTACCGGCCTGCACAGAAAGAATAAAAAACTTTAAAAAAATTTATTTCTGTTTTATTGACTGTCAGAGTCTGCAGAGTATTTTATTTTGAAAAATGACCAGATCATCTCTCCATCACTTCCATCTGTGCCTCTTTCCCATACTTGTCTGTCAGTTTTGATGCCCGATAAATTAAGGACCTAGATGGGACCGCCTTGTTGCAGGGAAACAAGCTCGGGGCTCCCGCTGATTCTGCGTTATAGTGAGTTGTATTTATTATGTGCACACGATGACTGGTCCGTGGAAAATTGTCTTACATTAAACTGGTCTGTGGTGCAAAAAAGGTTGGAGCCTGCTGGGGTACACGTTGGACAAGGCACCAGTCCGTCACAGGGCAACCATTTACACCCATGCACACACTACGGTCCCCAATTCACTTGAAACACTTTTGCACTGCGAGAGGAAACCAGAGCTGCTGGATGAAGCCAGCATGATCGTAATAAATAACAAATGAGTCTTCAACCTGGTGTTCAGGCCTCCAATAAGTATCTTGCAAGTATCTAAACAGGATGTAGTGGTGCTTGTAACTCTCCCAAATGTAACTCTCTGAAATGAACACCAGCCCACAAGATCGAGATCAACAGAGTGTCTACAAGGACAAACTGCTGGCAAAAAAGACACTGAGAGAATCATTTTAAATAACCTTGTTTGAACCTCAACAGCACATTAGCTTATGTGTGGTCAACATCAATGAAAGTTATTGTTAAAGTTTGTTTTTCCATTAGGTTTTTTTTTCCTGCAGATGTGAAATGGACAAGGAAATAACACATTCACTATCCTTACATTTCATCTTAATTATTGTTTATAAATATTGCTATAATACTTCTGAATGGCATATACTGATGGACCAAAAGAGCACTGTCAAGAAACTAACTAGGAAGTCCATGACTCCACATAGTGGGGTTCACACAGGACTTCTAGAGCGAATTTGGTTTTGTACCTCTTGAAAAACTATTTCCAGAAAGGATTCTAAAAACAAAAATAGAAGCTAACCATTTTCCATTTTTAAATTAAAAGGAATAAAAACAAAACAGAAAAAAAGGCACAGCACTACCACACTGAACACACAATTGTTTTGTTTCTTGTAAGCAAGATTTGGGTCTTCACAATCTCTAACCCCTAATTTCTACAATAGCATAGAGCAAATCACTGACATGTAACGCTTAGGTTACTGTTAGGGACCTGCAGTTTTTAATGTCCTTTTTCTTGAAAACACTTAATTGTCATTAATGGATCACACAGTTCTTGCTGTCACGTTAACCAGAGCCACAGACAAGTCGTCTGGAGGGAGCTCCTTGGGTAAAAGGACCAGGGGAAGTGAAGTCCAGTTGGATGTACAGTTGAGTGAAGTAGTTCTGGCCTTTAGCTCCCATCAGCCTTTTATCAAAGATTATTGCCTTCTGTACTCATTCCTGCTATCTACTTAAATCTTCTCCATTCTATATTACTGCCTTAGAAAATGTGCAACTCTGGTCTGCAGGTTGCAAACACATGAAAGATCACAATTTTAGGCAGCAGTTGATTGATTGTATTTTTAAAGTATGCTGATTTATTCTTCCTTTTTTTTTTTTTTTTTAATTGTGTTGAGAAACTTTGTGAGCCTTCAGTCATCTAAACCCAGTGTCATGCGACTTAGTGTTGTATCCTCCATAGGAAACTTGTGTAGATATGAGGCTTCCTTCAGCTTCAGATGAAAATATTGCTTCAGTATTGCAACACACCAAAAATGACTAAACTTCAAATCCACGAAGAAACCTGTGAGCCAAGTCCTTGTCCTACATCAATATAAAACTTGTGCTCTTTGTCAAGCAGGTGGAGCCGCCACCTGGTTCTGAACGTGTTCCCATGCTGGAGCTCTGAGGTGCCCAGGTTCTCTTATGCAGAAACCTCTCTCTGGTGCTCTCGTTCTCTCTCTCTCTCACACACACACACACACACACACACACACACACACACACACACACACACACACACACACAGAATATGTGTGTGATGGTCCTGCACACTTGTCCCTCTCCTGGGGGTAATTCTGTGGTACATGAGGAGGGACTTGGTTAATAAGTCTGAGGTTCCAAAAATAGCACAAAGGTTAATTTGGACTGGGAGCAAACCCAGAGCCAAGCCCACCATTGTCCATAAGCTCCAGTCCCTTCACCTAACCACAGTGAGGCTTCCTGCTGGTCATTCTACTTTGTTCCCACTTTGTCTGCTCAGTTGACCAGAACAAACCCATGCTGAGAGTCCACTGTCTCCATCATTTCGCAGTCGAGAAAGGGAGTGTTGAGCTCAGGGATAGTTAGGCCCTTGTATCCAGCAGATGGTCCTTCTGGCTGGCTTGGTGGTGTTGGTTGCCCAGGGTCCAGGGGGTACTGGTACTGTGGCTCTGTTGAAGGGGGCAGGGTCAGCTCACAGGGTGGATAACTGAAGTTTTGGGACTCGGATGGCTGGGTGGGCAGCGGCGTGGAGCCCACATTGAGGTATTGGCCCATGTATGGGCTGTAGGTCAGGGGTTCAGCACTGGGTTCCATCAGGGGGCTGAGTGCCTGAGCACATGTGAATGTGGGAGACTGCTGGGGGCTGGTCTGCACTGGTCCTGCAGGAGGTACACTCTGCACCTGAGAACAAGCTACAGACTCTGGATGTCCCAGAGTAGAGCGAGAAGGGTAGGAGCCCTCCACAATCTGCATCTTGTTGAAGTAGGCCTGTAGCTGAGACTGTTTCTGAAGGTGCAGTCTCTTTTGGTGCAATCTGTAGGAGAATATAGACATGGAGAAGTTCTTCCTCAACAAGGAGTACAATCAAGCAGGACCCCTTCAAGGTGTTGCTTTAGAACTTTCTCTTACCTGTGCTCCTGCAGCTGCTGCTCCAGGCTTCGTGGTGCCTCCTTGCAGAACATCTGACAGCTGCCAGGGCTGTTTGCCAGGAGGCCTGCTTTCTGCAGGGGATGGTAAGAGTGGAGCAGTTAAGCCTTGACTTTTATAACAAGGTCACGCTGGTCCAAACTTGGATGGATAAGTATTGGTGTAGTGTGGTCAAAGCCTTTTCGAGAAATTCTGCTTCTTACACTTAGTCCTAAGAAAGTACTGAAAAGAAGGGACATTGGTGCAAGTAATAACCACCCTACCCACTGCTTGCATCTTGTCAGCATGCATCTACCTGCAGTCTGTGGGTGAGGTACTGCGTTTCCAGACTCTGTCGCCGAGACAGTAAAGGGGGCTGGGTTCCACTAGAAAACATGCACTCCTGTTGCTGGCTTCCAGGTACCTTAAGGAGAAAACATGCACAAACAGAGCAGGGTGATGTCCAGCACACAGCTCTCTAAGAGACAAGTAAGCGTGGAGAGATGGAGGCTGACCCAGGGCAAGGTTATGCCCCGTTACAGTCAAGGTCACGGTGCTAATTCATTATTCAGTTGGATGTGAATGAGCGCATTGCCCTGCCTGATGGGTACATTAGTCTCCATACAGGTTCCCTTCTATTCTGAGGAGGCCTGACACTTGATGTCTGTTTTGCAAACTCACTGCCAGCACATCATGAGCAAGCAGTGTGTACGTATGATGGAGGTTTCATATACGTCAGTATTGGCTCTGACCTGCAGTTCTGGGTCCAGAAGGTCCTGCAGGATTGGGTTGGGGCCTGTGGGATTCAGGGACGACCCTTCTGTGGAACTCATCTGTTCATACAGCATCTGCACCTTGTTGAGCTCAAGGATGCCCTTGGCACGAGCCAAGTTCTGCAGATGCTGCCGAAAAGCGACGAGACCTGAGAAGGACAGCAAATAGCCAGGGTGTGAGTCACACAGAACACGAAACCATCCGAAGAAGACCTGTGTCCCAGCAGTTGGCTTCCACAACCACACACAGTGACCTCCTTCCTCCTCTGCTTTGGATCCCACTGACGAAGCCAACGTATTTAAAGAACTGTCAAATATGGGCCACTACAGCCTAGAGGCTGTAAAAAAAACTGACAATTCAAAACACCTAATTCACCTGATCGCAGTAGGAGGAAAGAAAGGGGGGGGGGAGACCACCAGCAAAGGTCCTGGCTCTGATAGGATAGACAGGCATTAAAAAGCAGCCTGTTATTCTAAGCCTTCCAGTGATTAAGAGCAATTACACAGGCGACATGATTAAAAATTATAGGGTGCTGCGTGGGCCGACTTCAAAGCAGGAAGTGATTCAAAGAATTAGTCATCACAGGGCTAGAACCATCCCTCAGCCAGTTAATTTTGTATCTACACGAGGGTGAATGAGCTGGAAGAGGAGGTACAGTGCACAGAGGAGAAACGAGCTCATAAATTCAGCTCAAGTCAAAACCATAGAGCTAACGTGCACAGCTGCGGTGTACCTTGTGTGAGGGAGGTGTCAGAAGCACGCCGGCCCTCCCGGAAGCTGATAGGAGAGCGGTTGTGAGCTTCTCTGCACTGGGAGCCCAGAGCGCGAGTAGCAGGATGGGAAGGCCGTGGGCCCATGAACGCTGGAGTCACAGCACCCATGGGAGCACTGGTCAGCGACGCTTCTGTTATGGAGGTCATATCCTCCGGCAGACTGAGGTCGCTGTGGACGAATCCCATGTCGCATTCAGAGTCCATGCTGCCCAGGGATGGGTTGTGGCCCACGCTGAAGAGCTTTGCTGTGGTCAGAACACACATGCACCAAACTGAAGCTTTAACAGCCCTGATTTCAGCTGTCTGTCACAGGTGACTCATGAAGGCAGTTGTTAAGACTGCCATTATATATTTTTCACAGCAACCACATACATGAGGTAATGGGGACAAACCAAAAATTCAAACCACTTTGAAGACAGCACCACCGACTCTGTCTTTCTTTAATCTATTTTAAACTTTGGTCTTCAATAAAAGAAAACTACTGACCATTACGGTTCAAAGTCTACATTGCTGACAGCATCTAGCAGTGATGACATCAGAGCACTGACCTGTGGGCTGGTTGGAGACCTCAGACAGAGTGTGCCGCCTCTGGCCGAAACGTGGCCCCTGTAGAGCAGTGGGGATGTGTGTGGGATCGTCCTCACCATCTGGTTCCTCGGTTTCGATGCCCTCGTCGATGGATGTCTCCATCATATTGCTGGGCAGGGAACCACTGGCCTTGCGAACTGCTGGGGGCAGGGGGTCCAAAAGGCAGCCATTGACCTAAGGGGAAGAGTTTGAAAGTGTATAGTCAAAGCACAAATGACTCAGCAGACCCTCGGCACTCCTGTCCTTATTATCTTTGTAAGCAATTCAAAAATAGCTAATTAAGAACTGTTCTTCATCATGATTCCAGCACTGAAATGTGTAACTATTTGGAAACCTATCTTAAGTAAGGCTGACAACACAGAATAGGCAAGGGCCATTTCAGACAGGCTGCATGCAATCCCATTCAGTCATGTACAGATCTCCTGCCACCAATGCAGAAGACAGGACCCTCAGCTGGATTAGTGTGCTTCAAGGTCAGAAAGGGGCATATGGCAAATGGAATGACATCTGCAGTAATGTTGTCCACAACATTTAAAATGCCAGAACAGAAACTGCAGTTAGTAAACCAGTATGTCACTCAGAGACTGGGAAGCAAGAGCAAAAGAGGACTGGAAGTCTGGAGTGCCGGAACAGGAAGTGCGTTTTGGCTGAGCAGATTGTCTCACATGTCACATAGCCAAGCAAATGTGTGCGCACACATACACACACGCTTCACTGACACAGATTGTCTGGATGTTGCCAGGGAAACCAAAACCATGGTCTTAGTTCCCTGATGAGTTTGATGCCAGAAATGCTGTTCCTCAACACAGTGAGGAAACTGCTATTGCCACAAGCATGTGTAGTCTTCCTCTGAGCATGAGAAATGGCTTTTCAGGCTTTCCCTGAGATGACCTTGACTTTGCATTATATAACAGTGACAGAGGAGGACAACCAGCACCATGTTTCAACTGGAGAGACACCATCGGAGGAGTACAAAACTGCCCTAGTGGCGCCTGTATATATTACTTGTGTGAGGAAAAGTGGAAATATCCATATCCTGTATTTAGGATAAACAATTACCGACAAAATAAGGACGTGTATGCAGGTGATGCAGTGCTTATAAGAAAGAAGAACACCACGTATATCAGGGAATGTCGGGGGCTTAACTGCATGTATAAGGCAACTGCTCACCTTTCAGACATTCTGGGTTTGAGCCCAGAGTATACTGATGGTATCATTTATCTTAGCCTGGATAGAGAGGCTGGATGTGTCACTGGTGTCTGCTCACTTTATGCATGGTGGACTACCTACTTGTGTTAAGCTAGTAAAATGCTGCTACTACCACAGTTGCTTACTTGAAGAGTACATTAAAAAAATGCATGCACAGCACATATACAGCCTGATTTTCACTTTTCTACAACAGTATAATGTAAACATCTGCAGTTAAGCATAATAAAAAAGGTGTAAAAGGGCCTACTTATGAAATGTGTAATAAACACAACACTGTACAGAGCTTTGAACTCTACTGACCTGGGGTGTAGCCACCTCCTCCTCCATAAGGCTGTGTTCAGGTGGGCAAGGGGATTGTGGGAAGGTGAATGCATCAGCAGAAGTCTGTGGGAGCACAGGGGAGCGCAGAAGCCTTACGCTCTGAGGAAGAAGCCCCACTTGTGGGGAACCACTGCTTGCCTGCCACAAGATATGAGGAAGGAGAGACTGTTAGCATGAACCTGTAATAATTATTAGCGAAGCATTAGATAAAGGTATACTGACACCATGCTAGCTAGCAAACTACAGCTACGCACTCCAAGGAGGCAGCACACATGACAGATGTTAGGTTACCTTGATGACAGTCTGCTCGGCAATTGTACTGGGTCTACGCTGGCGGGCATCAAGCCGCTGTTCTATAGGGAAGCTACAGCGGTGGGCCTTGAGTCGCTCCACTAGCAGGTAGTAGATGGCAGCAAAATGGTTGTAGCTTTTGTTCTGCAGGGACTGTAAGGACAAAACGGTCTCATCTGGTGTTTATGCTCTGAAAGTAAACTAGGTTTATCATGGAAAACACAGGTGGAAAATGTGACCTGTAACAACCCCCTTCAACAGTATGAACAGAACAGTAACTTGCTCTGTAAATGAGTAACTTCCAGGTTGAGGTGCAGTGTGGTGTGTATCCCAAGCTCACCTCTATGGTCTTGTGCTGGTCGATCCCCAGGCTGTGCATGAGGCGGAGCACCTGTTCGCTATGCTCGCCCACACCAGGCTCATTGCTGCCCCCTTCCTCTGTACCTGCATGCTGATACAGCAGGGGGCGCTGCACTGGCACCTCCAGGGCCATCCACCGGTGTTCCTTGATCTGTGCCACAGTGAGCCGCTTAGAGGGGTCTAGCACCAGCATTCTGCGGATCAGGTGCTCGCAGTCTTGACAGGTACCACAACAAAGAGACATGAGTCAGAGTCTACATTCCTTCACATATCTTCCTTAGCTTCCCAGCAGCAAGTTGAATGCTGTTTCAAGGCCTTTTGGGAAATCCATTATGGCAGTTAAGCAGGTGTTCTGATTTTCCACCATTAGACAAAGATGTATAACTCGCACTACTTCTAAAAAACATCCTTCTGAGTGAAGAGGAAAACAACTAATATACAAGCTGCTAGGAAAGCTGCTCAACAATAAACTCAAAAGAGAATTTAAAATCAAAATTGCATTAGAGTTGAATCTTACTAGAGTGTGAAGTTAAAAATGAAACAGCAATTTCACCATATGAAACATTAGATCTGGTACCGTAAGCTTGGACGAATACATATGAAGGATAGAACATACAGTATATGATGAGTACAGAAAGTCACTACCACCTTTCAAAATGTTCATCTTTAATTGTTCTAATTATTAAAAAAAAAAAAAAAAAAAAAGATTTCTGTACACACAAGGTACACAAATTGTACCTTGCAAGATTCACATGAAAAGGAACGCAGAGTTTCCGAAAAATCTAGACTATAAAACCCGCATAGTTAATGCTTGGTGGAAGCAGCTTTTGCTTGAATTACAGCCTGTTTGGATATATTTCTACCAACTTGGCAGACAAACTCTGCCTGTATTTTGCACCATCCATCTTCCCTTCTAACCTGACAAGTGTTCCAGTGCCAGCTGAAGAGAAACAAGTCCACAACAGAATTCTTCCACCTCTGTTCTTTACCACAGAAATTGTATCCTTTCGATGGTAAGCGATACTGAGATATACTGAGCCTAACATATCAAATTTGGAAACAACTGGGCATAAAATTTTTAAGGTGTTTTTTTTTTTTAGCAAAACATGAACTATACATGACTTTTTTTTTTTAAAATAGGAATTGCTTCCCCCCCCCCAGAATTGTGGAGAGCTTTGTGGAGACCAGACTTTGCTATAAAGACCTGTAGCACCGGCAAAGTTATCATTGGTCACTTAGCAGCCTCGCTGATCAGTTTCCTTTTTGCTATCCTCCAGTTTGGAAAGACAACATTTAGGCAAGGTCTGTGTGGTCCCATATGATTTCCAGTTCTTAATGATCTTCACTGTGCTCCATGGGATACTTAAAGCCATTGAAATCTTTTAATGACCATTTCCTAGTTTTATCTCAAAGTTCTTTTGAATGCACCTTTTTGCCCATGGTGGACTCTTTACTTTGATATGCACTTTCAAGCAGTTATTCTGGTGCTAATAAAAATGACCACAGCTAATCAGAGGTGGGAGCCAATTAGTTTATGTCATCTGTAAGGTGATCGGTTATACCTGAGCAAGTTTGCAAATTGTAAAAGGGATGTTAACCTATGCATTTATATTTTCAGAATGTTTACAGTGTAATTTTCACTTGGTTAATGTGGGTGGGATATTGTGTGTAAATAAAAATAAAAATAAGCTTGATTTAAGTTTGCAGATCAAATCAAGACTCGATGCGTTGAAGAACTAGTATCTCTTTTGCAGTATAGGTGATCCAAAGCTGAGTGTGTCTCTTCCACACCAAACTACTGGGGCTTCCTACATTTTCTGTCCTTTCCTGAACACCTGCAACCCCAGTGATCCTCTTCAGCACAGACAGGTGGACACATGCTGTGTGGACCGTCCTACCTTCTGTCATAAAGTATGGGATGCGGAAGCGGCCCTCCAGCACACGCTGGCGGAGCACAGGCAGAGAGGGTCCGTCAAAGGGGAGGGCTCCACACACTAGCACGTACAGGACCACACCCATGCTCTGTTGAGGAAGGGACACAAGACACACTCAAACATGGATTTGCTATAGAATGCCTCTTATAATTTGGTCTGCAAAAACAAGATATATTGACCAGGACTGAAATCAACTTTACACCATACCCATATGTCCAGCTGGGGGCCCTCATACTGCTGTCCTTCAAATACCTCTGGAGCAGCATAGGGAGGGCTACCGCACCACGTGGCCAAGGGTTCCCCTGGTTTGAAGAAGTTCCCAAACCCAAAGTCTGTAGGAGACAAAGACCACTGTTAAACTCACTGCAGAGGTCATAACTTCAACCTTGCCACAGTGAAGCACATGCAAAAACCTTTAAAACTCTTAAAACAAACAAAAGGAAGTCAAAGCCTGAAATAAAAGGATTGACGTGTGGTTTTACTCTATGAGACATCAGACCTCTGCGTCAGTGACGTGGCATGCAGTTTTTTTTTCCCCCCCATGAGCTGTAAAGGAATCCGCATACAACCCTTTTGTGGGTGACTCAAGTGGTGAGTAAGAGGTGCAGAAGGAGAGAAGGGGGAAATGTGTCGATGGAGACTAGGTATGGGTATGAGGGGCAGGGGGCAGTATGGACTCGGGGGTTGCAGGATGACACCTGCTGCCTCTCTGGAGAACTCCCAAGAGACAGAAAGGAAGAGATGTTATCCCCATCCCCCTTTCTCTCCACACATTATTGCTGGTTGGCTAGCAGGGGGATCTGACATTTTGTTTTTTCTACAACTCGCATACATGCAGTCAGACAAAATTATCTGGCCTGTTATAAAACAGCAACAACAAAAAGAGAAATCGGGGAGTCCATATTAAATACTTTGAACAGGCTAGTGATATCCAGTCATTGTACAGCAGAGATCACATTTAAAAAAAACACATCTGCATTTGCACAGAAAGGTCAAATGACACAAACAAATGCAAATAATCCAGCAGCATAAAGATGACATGTTCTTCTGTTATGCCTCTTTCAGGAAAGGGAGACAGTAATCAGGGTAAATGCCTCGGCTGAGCCTCTCCCACCCATCCTGGCTTTATATACAATACAAACAACAGCAACAGCAATATGCTGTGTTTACTCTGTGATGCACTGCAATACATACAGGCACTAGGCCCACAGCCATGCCAGAAAGTGCCCTCACACTACATCTAGGTGTAGTCTTCATCCTCATTTGCCCTGAAGGACAGTGGAGCAATTTCCAGAGGCTTGCGTGGATCCCCCCGAGGCAATCATCCTACCTGTTTCAAAAGATGCTAGTGTTCCTGTGTGTTCTACAGGTCACGAATAAGGCAGCTTCTTGGTCAGGTACAGTACAGCAACCACTAGTCATTTGTAGTACGCAGGATTACAGGATCACACAGACAGCCCCCTTCAAAACCATTTTTTCTGCCCCACTCAAGCCCATGGTAGCATTGGTGGTGGGTCTGGTGGGGACAGGCAGGTTGGCAGCAGGGGTGGATGGCAGTTGAGAGAAAGAGCAGCAAATACATATAAGCTTGTGAGGACTGGTGGGAGGTGAGGTACACTAGCACTGACAACATCAAGGTGAGAGGCAAGCGCAGTCAGGGCCTGTCAGATGTGCTGACCCACTTCACGCCTTGAATACTGAGCAGGCAGGCTGACGTCAATACTCCACTGCTGCCCAGAAGTAGACCTGGGGGGAGGAGCGGGGTTAGCTGTTTTATGCTCGCTCTCCCCCTACCCCAATGCATTTGTGCCAAGCACAAAGAGTTACCTGCTGTCGGCTCTATAGTCCTGTTGTGATTTGGTCCCGGGTCTTTCTCACCTAGTATGATAATGATACTTTTCGGACACATGCTCTGCTTCATTGAGTACTATATTGTTACAATAACATCAACTGGGGCCACATAAAACCAAGGCCCTGCAGGTTTTGGAAATGGGGGCTATCCTTTCTGCCTTAGCTAGGGGGCACTACAAACCCCTGGGATGCACTGAAACAATATTCAACAGATATATGAACAGAAGGCCACCCTGACTCCTGTGGCAGTCAAATCAAAGTGCAGCTGACCATCAGAGCTGCAGCAACAGAGTTGCTAGTGCAAGCACTGTTGCAGCTGTATGCTTCTGCACCAGGCTAAAAGAAAGTGGATTCATGGTTTTGGTCACTTCCCTGTGGCACGCAGGTCTGAGTAACGGAAGCACATGAGCTGTAAGGTGGAGGGGGGGGGGGACTCTTTTGTGAGGGTAGCACCAGCCCTGTGCCCAGCGTGTGTCTGATGTTGGCTTCCCAAAAAACCCTTTCATGCGAAAGAACAGAGAAGCAGCAGGGCGGGACCACAGAGAAAAAAAAAAAAGGGGGTATATGAACAAGATCTGGTCTGCATTATGTTTCGATTCTATCCTCCAAACACAATGGTTTGAGAATACACAGTCTTACAGTACCTGCAGAAGAAGCCATGAATTCATATCCAACTAAGTACACAGATCATATTTACCTGAATGTTCAAAAAAAGGAGCAAGTATAGTCCATACCATAACTGTTGAGTGAGGAAGCTAGACAGGTGTTACTTAGATCTGTATGATAATAACTTTAAATAATGCACACTGCTTACAGTGAAGCCAGCTGATGACTAAATGGAAAGTCAGGTTGTTGTTTACACTTTTCTGCAGAAACTCCATAAAAGTAAAATAGAAACCTGAAGAATATTCTGGAAATGTATCTTTCATACCCAGCATTTTAATGACTTTCACAACTCAATTTGACACATTCAGAGCTAAACACAGTTTTCTGGATTAAATATTTGACCATGACTAAATGTGTTATTTAAAATATATATTCTCAGTTTACAAACTGCTTCAAATATTAAATTGATAAAAGCTTTTATGCTCGATACAGAGATACAAAATGTATGAATCTTGTCTTTATATAACAGGAATCAAAGAGGATGTCACTTCAGATTACCGACTTTTTTAATCTGCGATGAACAGCAATTCTGAGGGAGCTGCGTAGCACTCTTTCTGCAGTGCATCCAACGCACTTCACACCAGACAGAGGGCAACCCCTGCTGTAGAGCGGTTCAAGGAGGAACTGCGTGACTCAAGGGCGAAGAGGTAACGCAGGGCTGAGTACAGCCCGGGGAGGGGCACACGGAAAAGCAACATTAGTGCTGATAAATGTCTTATCTCCGGTAAGGCAGCCAGGCTTTTATCTCCCAGTCTCAAACATACCCAAGGTCTGCACACAAGGGGAATAACGCCTGACTCTGTTAATGCTAAACAGAGGCAGTTATTGCTTCAAGGACCTTGCAAGATACAGACTTAAAAGGTTAAGGACAGCAGGTCTACGTCACACCTGTACTGTATTTGCACATGCTTACAAAGGTCGAGCAGTCAGACTTAATTAGGGCACAAAACTCAGCACTCTTGTGTGCAGACACTGAACTACAGCAGAAGTACTTCATACCTGAGTCCATACACATTCATGTCTTCAGATTTCTCACATCCTCATTTCATTTTGCTTAGCATGATAGAAGAAAAAAAAAAGACATAACACTATCTGCTACCAATAATAAAGAGACATGCAGATAAAAGAATGGTTAAATATTTGTGGCAGGGCTGTGGGTCCCGCCTATTAGGAGGGAGCCTGGAGCGTTTTATGTGCCCACTGGTCCAGGCAGACGAGGCGGTCTTTAAAACGCAATCCAGCTAGCTTGGCAGGAAGCTTTTCCCAGAAGACAGTGCCATCAGTGTTGTGGGCAGGGTGTCCCAGCATCCTCTGCTGACCTCACAAGGGTCACGTGCAAATTGTTATTTATGGTGTCGGTGAACAACCAGGCCTGTGGGACATTTGCTGGCACACCTTAACTGGGACTGGTGGGCAATAAACAGCCTGTTACGCTTCTCCTAAAATACGTGTGATAAACAAGAAGGGAGGACAAAGAGACTACCCTGGGGGGACACTCAAGAATATTTCCTGTATACATGAGCAATCGGGTCTGCACCAATCTCAATGTGACACCCCTGATTTGCCCTCACCCCTTGCTCTCGTAGCCTCCCCATGAGACATTTTCACTGAGTTGTAAGAGGTGCCAGCTCCTTGCTAATTCAAAACAGTCAAAGCCAGCTGGCTCAATCCAGCCATTTTTCTCCAGTCCTCCTCATAGTGGTCTCAGCTAGTGTTACATGCGCAGAGCCACAGTAAACATCACTGACAGGCACAGGATCCAGTGTGGAGAATTTGCTGCTCTCCTGTGGTGAACTGTTCTATCTGCACACACATCACAGCTGAAAATTTTCACTCATCTTATCGCATTGGAATCTTGAAAAGAATGCACAGGCTTAAACGCTTACTGAAATTCATTAATGGGCACATGCCGCAAACTACAAACTATTCTGCTTACTTTAATAAACATAAATGCAGTGAGGGTATGCAAACAAAACTGTCCGTGCCATACCTGCGATCTTGATGTTCATATGTCCGTCCAGCAGCAGGTTCTCTGCTTTCAAGTCCCGATGGACGATATGCCGATTGTGGCAATACTCCACAGCTGACAGGATCTGCCAGAACTTGCGGCGGGCATCGGCCTCACTTAGCCGGCCGTGACCCGCCAGGTAATCTGCAAATAGGACACAGACCATTGTTTACTGCATTTGGCACACAACTTAGGACGCCATTGGGTAGAGCTGCTGTGCCTGGGCTATATGATTGGATTCAAGTTTTATCAGCCATTCAGTCTGTGTGGGGATTGCATGTTCATGTGGGTTTCCTCCCACAGCCCAAATAAATGTATTTCAGTTGAACTGGGGGATTGCATACTGCCCTTAGTTTATATATATGTGTACTACGCTGATCCGTGTAAATGTGCAGATGAGAGTCAGGAATTTAGTGCAGTGTATCGAAGACCTTGAATACAGGTGTCAGCTGAACACCGGTTAATAATCATTGCACATTGCTTTGGTGAAATGTGCCTGATAATTGATTAGATATAATGTAATTGAGTCTAAATGACCTACAGATGCATGTCCAAAATACTAAAGTTAACAAGAGGAATGTGAAAGCAGCCACAACAGCGCCTGCAGCTAGCTTTATACCTCATACCCCCCATGCCTATTCCTTACCCCAAGGAACTTGCTCATTATTCACTTTTATGGTGAAGATAGTGAGAATCATTGTGAAGGGAACTGAATATTTCTCTTGGCTCAACAGAGTAGATTCACACAAGCTTTAAACATGAGTACATCACTGGAATGGAATGCAGAATGCTCACCTCAGCACACTAGACTGGCCAGTAAACCCAGGCAAATAACAGCGAAGCCGACAATGTCAGGAACTCGGCACTGGCAACATTAAGATTATTATAATAATGCCTGGAGCTGTCTAAACTCAATGTTGACCTCATGAACTTGCAATCGCACAGAGTCTCATGCATGTACACTGAGTTAGGCCACACCCCTCTGAGTCACAGCAACACCCACAACCCCCCTTTAGACTGCAGACACTGAGGGGTCACTGCCAAGTGAGTGGTCGGAAGGGTGTGAAAAGGAAGTCAGAAGCCAGCAACGAGCGGGAACAGATGCGGTGGACGTGACAGAGCAGCCATAGCCACGTGGCCCAGCTGTGTGACCCTCCTCCACGTCAAGGCATTCCCCTGCTTACATAGGGCAAGGGTTCTGGTGTTCTGCTACAAATGTAGTGCTGCTGTAAGTAGGTCACTTCCAGCAAACACACTGTGGAGAGGATGCAGACTGACATCTGTATCAACACACTGTTTGTATGGCTGTGTCTGGAAAAGCTGGCACCAAGATCCAGACAGAGAATTGCATGGTTCAAGGAGAAATTAAGACAAAATGCATTAACATTCAAATGTAATGCTCAAATGTACACAAGTGAATTCAAATGAGTGTGCACACTTGGGTTCCAGGCAGGATTCCTCATTTGGCTTTCACAAGGAAAGGCAACATGCCTCAAGTGTACCTTAAAGTAAATAAAGTTTTGGCATATTTATTGCAACTGAATGAAAAAAGAAAATGTTGTAATATTCCCAGTTCACCTGTACCTCCCCTGAAACAGACAGGACAACTTCTCTGCAAGTCACACACGTGTGGGGCCAATATGGGTCTGCAAACAAGCAGTGCTGCAATACCAGATTGCAGACCCAGAAGACACCATCTGAATGAGCCAAGTTTCAGTGCGGTTAAAGCCAAGCGGCTGCTGCATATGCAGGGCGTTTTCACGGCTCGCCAGTCACACAGACACGCGCCAAAGTGCTCTCAGGGACACCCGCTCAACGCAGTTGCTTGTGGAAGAAGGCCTAAAAGCTATAATCTCACCCCCAGGCTGCGTTTAGGAAACGTGTCTCTGCTTACTGAAAGAAAGGCATTGGAACACATTAGAGAAAATGGTGGGAAAGCATGTGTGCCGGTACCTGCTTTAACATGGGCCACCGCTTACGGGAGCCAGCGCCTGGGCTGACACATGAAAGGTGAGAAACTGACAGTTTGAGCAACCTAGCAGGTGAAGAGGCATTGCTCCACCACTGGTGGAAAGACACGGGGTGGAGATGGGCAAGCGAGGGAAAGAGAAAGGCCTTTGAGATCCTGGGGAGTGTGAAACGATGTGTCATGCAAGCAGAGCAGGACTGTGTTTAATTAACACTCCAATCAGTTTCTCTGCAGGAAAATCAGGAGGCTGGGGGTGTGTGTGTGTGTGTGTGTGTGTGTGTGTGTGTGTGTGTGTGTGTGAGAGAGAGAGAGAGAGAGAGAGAGCATGCGGCGCATGTTTGACGCGTGAAATGCCTGTAATGCATGTGCATGCGTGAAAATAAGAGAGGGACGGTGTATCCATGCCAGATGGTAAAATGTACCAGGCTTCAACCGGTACCGATTAGACAGAGGGTGCCACATTCCGGATAGTAACCCCCCTTTATTTGACGAAAGTTTTCTTTGAGCCACGTTGCTAATCAGAAAAAACATCTGCTGTGGGAATGCGGTGAGGGGGATCCCTTGTGCTCCTGCCCACCCTACTTCACCTGACTGACCTGTATGCTGCACGCCTCGCACGTACTGTTGTCTCTCTCCACTGTGGTGCTGGACTTTAGGGACAGTTTGAGCAGTGAAGAACTATCAAACACTATGGTGTTACTGGGCAGTGGGAAGCAGGATGTCTTGGGCATCTGCAATGCAACTGTGAGGACAGTGGTTGAAGGTACCCTGGTAGGGTGAATGTCCCAAAGAATTCTTTTAACCATATGCTGCTCATAGCTACATAACAGCCTCTCTGAGTTCTCCTAGAGCAGTTAAGCTGATAGAAAAGCTGCAAATTGTGTGGCCCACAAACAGAAAAAGTTATTGAACATACCGATGCCATCCCAACTCCGCTTCAGCACATTTATTCTGAACAGCAGCTCAGGGTTAAAGATTAGACACTTGAAAGGTTAAAAGTCATAGGCAACCTTGTGCTTTGAATCTGGTCCCGGTTCAGTCTTGGTTTGCACACTACTGCAGCGAGGACCTCTGCAGATACACAAAGCCTTAAATCACCTGAAGATGAATCACAATTGCAAATGCAGTGATTTAGGCTGATATCAGCAAGGAATCCCTGGGCAAAATTTGTTTGGCCTGAGGACTGAGACTGCCTAAATAAAAGAGTGACAGTCATTGTCTAGCTGAAGTTATTTGGGCCAGCAGGTATTAGGTTCTATAATCAGTTCTCTCACCGTCACGGTTTTACTGACCTCTTCTTGCTCAAGAGGTATTGATCTGTCTGTAGCACTTTTTTAATTACTTGCACACTTTTTATTTGCAGTCTTTTATACTTTTCTAAATGCTTTTTTTTTTTTATATACATTACACTGTCTTATGCAACTGCTTTGTTGTATTGTCTGCTGCTGCAGCCTCATGCAATTTCCTTCAGGATCTACAATGTTTTATCCATCCTGTCTGTACAGTAGCTAAATGGACTCTTTTTTTTCCCCTTTTGATATCTATTCAACTCCGCAGAAAAAGCTGCTGCAAGACATCCTAGGGTTTCTGGACACTGCTATCCCACTGGTATACAACAAAGTTCTCTGCGTGACTTGAACCCAACCACAAGTGTTTTGCCATGCAATAACAAATGACGCAGGGTTCACAGCTGGGTTTGGCTAGGTTTCCATGACAACACTAAAGTGGTCACTGAGTGTGAAGACAGATAAGTCACACACAACAATCCTGCTTACAGAAGACAGCACACATCTGTATTAGATGCTCAGAGTGGTTTCCACATAATACAGCACAGCTATGTACTTGACAAATAAACTCTTCTTGATCTTGATGGTGCAACTTACTTTGTTTTCCTGTGTTAATCCAAGGTCAACAGAACATTTGAGCCCTGGGTGGCCATGTAACATAGCCAGATGGCTGAAGCCATTGTAAATTTTTGGGAGAAGTCCACTAACTTTTGTCCAAGTATGGACCAGATTATCGACCTACTGAGGAGTTGGGTAGACTGCTTGGTTCCCGTAACCTGCCAGTGTGAGAGATCCAGTCCCATTTCAAGACAAAAAGTGGTTTCAAGTCTACGCAAAACCTGCATCTTCCTCTGCCCTGATCCCGTACAAGCTGCTAATGTACCAAATTAACTCACATATACAGGGGGGTGACAGATCAAAAGCAAGCAACTATGACAAAAAAAGTGACTTTGATTTGAATAAATATAGTACACTCTTAATAATACAGTTTATACGGGACACAATACGCATGAAAAACAATGAATGAGGAAAAAGAAAAAAAAAAAAAGTCACATAGGGGTTGAAATGCTTAAACTGAACATTTTTTTCCTACCCCCTCACTTGATCAATGATTACATAATCATTTTTGTCCATGAACAACTAAATACTAAAAGGACCTATATGTCCAAAATAAATTAGGTTCAATTTTAGCTTTACAAATTGTCCAAAACAGTGAACATATCTGAATAGCACAAAGGCACCATTAAGTTTTGTAAAGTTTAGTTTGGGCAAAAAGCAGAAAAATTAGTGCTCAAGTGAAATGTTTGGTTTAATGATTTGAATGGTGCGATGCACTCAGTCAAAATCCCAATTATGGCTGAGTAATGAAGAGCTCAGCTGGAAAGAAAACCTGTGCGCTCTGCAGTCTGCAAAGAGCAGGGCAGGATGCCCTGGGTTTCATAGGATTTTTCTGCACGTGCAGCACTCTCTTTTCATAATGGAATTGTTTAGCCTGACACCAAGGGATGCAGGATGTATGCAGTCCCTTTCTAACAAATGTACATGGATGTTGGTCTTGGTTATATTCTTGTCCTTTAGAAGTCTGATAATGTAATGCGTTCTCTTAATCAATAGAACTGAAGCGTTCAGACCACTTCGCTTGACCTCAATTTTAAAATTATATATATATATATATATATATATATATATATTCCCTTCCTTTTTCGGGAAAATCATCCTGGCAGAGAGTTTATGTCCCCATGGTTGCTTTCTTGGTGTACGAGTTTCCAGATGTCTTTTAGCAACTGCAATATGATAATGATGATTCAAAGCTGAGCAGCTCTGTAAAACAACTGGCTCACAGAGCCAACAAGTGGTGCTCAAATGCACTTCAGTCATCAAGATGAAAATTAAGATTCCCATCTTCTGAGAACAGGCAGCAGCCAGAGATACAGGGTAAAGTCTAGGGACTCCAAACGGGCAGGCAAATCCACTACATCGTCACTGATTTATCTGCTACTTTAACCCCCGAGTGCTGGATCAATCCAAGTGCGTAGGTGCATCCCATTTAGCAAGCTATATGCTGCTTACTCTCTGCAGAAAATATTCATGTCAGACTGACTTCTGACCAGTCTCTTCTCATAATTAAGTCCCCAAAATGATAATAGTTGAAGTACCTCCAGGTTTGCCAAACTCCTTATACATATGTTAAAAAGGAACCTTTTGTTTTAAATGAACATTTAAATAGTGTATTTGCTCTGAACTAAACTGTAAAGCTTGTGAATCTGAGCTGCTAAAAATTTCTTCCATTCCATTTGACCTCAATTTTAAAACAGCATGCGCACACACACAAGCAGCGCTGACACCATTTCTCATCTCTTTAATTTTGTGAGAAATGCTTCCAGGCTCAGAGTGTAACATCAGCACCACTAGTTTCTCCAGGTGTGCTTCAACTACTACATTACAATGATCCAAGGTTTTACAAACCTGTAGAAAGTGTGCATTATAGTATGGTTTAAAAGACGTGCAATTTGTGAAGGCTAGAAGTTTACTTCTAGAATGCCGTGTGTCATAATTTGTCAAATTCCATAAAGTGAAACAAACCTTGGCAAATGATGTTTGTCACCATCAAGAAGTATGTCAAAAATATGATTAAAAGGCTCCCTAATTAACCTCAGACTACTATACTGAAGACCGAAAAACACAAAGGTGATGGATGTCAACCTCAGTGGCAGAAGTTAAGACCTCCCCAACAGATGACAGGCTTAGGGGCTAAAAAGCACGATGCACAAGATCTAAAGTGGATTTCAGCATAGCATTGCATAGAGTTCAGAGGCAGAATGAGAATAAAAATGGTCAAGGGGGTAAGATGCCATAGCCAGACTTCCACATATCACCCCATCTCATCTCCTGGTTGGAAGGCATTGGCAGTAGAGTCTCAAGAGCTTTAGGCTGGAGGTCAACCATGTATAGTAAGCCTGTAGTTTCAGCCTCCATGACCTCCCTGGCCAAAAGATGAGCCATCCATGTATGGCAGTTTTCTTCTCAGAACTCAAGAGGACCAGTTTTTTAAATCCTCTATTCAGTCACCAACAGATGGATGGACTTACAGGTAGATGTGACTGATTAACTCAAGTCCCATGCAAGCAAACCTGCTTAACTACAAAACGGTCAGTGACGCAAATGCTGAATGCCAAGACCAGGTAACCCGGTAAGCCACAAATAAATCAGCTTTTTAATGGAGGTAGCAACTTCCTTAAGTGTCCAAACATCAAACACAGACACAAAGCCATGCACATAAACACAGGGGTACATGCAGTAACTAAAACATGTCTATCCTTTTCCAGACAAAATTTCCAAACCAGTAAGCCTTCTGGGAAACTTAATTATTCCTATTGTTAAAATTTGCAATATTTGTGTGAATGAAGGAGGTCAAACAAAAGGAACTTCCATGTGGGTCAACGATAACTAGGGACAAGATTTACTTCCTGTAATCTCTTTACAGCCACAGCAACAGGTGCAGCAGTGGTTTCGGACATCATGAAAGGTGGACAATCCAATACACGTCAAAACTGAGAAAGCCATTAGAGTGAGTAAGGCCTGGCTGGTGGAAGGGAGCTGTGGAATTAGCACACTCACCAAAAATCTCCCCGTTTTTTGCATATTCTGTCACCAGGTACAGCATGTTCTTTGTTTCCATGACCTGAAAGGGGGGAGGGGAAATAGAGGGTCAACACCAAAAAGGAAACAATACATATCCTACACAAAAGGCATCGTTTCACCAATTTTTTTAAAAAAGATTAATTCTGAAAATAAAAATAAGCGAGAACCACATGCAAGAGTTATACTTCAATCAAATCTTACACAGAAAAGACCCTCATCTTGTTTTGAGCGCATGGTATAGCAGCTCTTTAAGTCTGGAGTGCCAATCCAATCTTTTGGCATTTCCCTCCTCAGCCCACCAGCACCCCCCTGGCTACGTTGACCATCAGTCACAGAACAGCTCAAGCACTCTCCAAATGGGACTGTCCACGGACTGCTTCCTTGTGTTCTTCACATGCCCACATCACTCAAATGTTCAGCCCGAGGCTTAATATTCATTGAAGGACTTCTGACTGAAGGAGAGACAACACTTTGCACCAACATAAAATATTGTAAACCATCAAAAATGTTAAAATGTTATGATATTAAAATCCATGCCAAACAGTTTTCTGCAAAGGATAAGCAGGATCACAGAATTTGCAATGAGAAAGTGACAAAACCAAGTTTTATAGGCAGTGGGGTGATAAAGACTGGTTCAGTGAAATGAGTCTTCATTTTCTGTCCCCTTCTCAACCTTTTATCCACTTTACGAAAAATGTAGCTTCACTAAAATGACCTCAAAACACAAGCGAGTCATCTATATGTTTCCTTTAGTCATCTGTCAGTTGTAAGAATTAACCTTAGGCCTGCCACTGACAAGAGCTCATCCTGAGGATAAATACAAAAAGGACAGCAGCTATGCAGGAGAGCTGATACTGTAGCATGCAACCTGCCCTGTATCTTGGAAATGAATGCCTGTGTACCTGTTGAGTAGATAAAGTGGAGACAGTCAAGCTTACTGTAAATATAATACAAAGAAGGCTGGAGTGGAACAATAGGATGCTGAAGGAAAATGATGAGTACTTCAAAAAATGACAATAGCTTCCCAAGTGCCAACCCAGGGAGTACAGCAATGTCATGAGTAACAGCATTACTTTAGGGGCAGGAAGGTTTGAAAGACAATGTTGAGCATGCCCCCCTCCAGATGCCCTCCAAGAGCGCGGGCTGGAGCAGTGCCAGCGGCGTTGTGTAACTTGTGCGTTTCTCACAGCCGGCGGAGTGACCTGAAACCTTACACAACACAATGACGTCACCCCTCCCCCAGCTGTGCTGGTGTGGTGCGGGGAGGGGGGCCCTTATTCACGATGGGGCCATAGAAGGCTTGGTGAAGCAGTTAAGAGGTTGCAGGTGTTGTAAGCAGGTTTTTTAATAATGGACTTGATCCCAAGGTACCCAGCAACTTAAGGGCACGCGGCAATATTAGAAACAAGGATAAAAGCAAAGCAAAAAAGCATTTTCACATCTGATGTGCTGAGTTTATGTAACACCATACGTCAATAAAAACGCACATGACAAAATAGGACAAAAATGCCCTGCATGAAGCTCATATCTGTTCTGATCGGTGCAGCTATCCCCAGGCAGCATTTTGTCAGATGCATTCATTGCTACACGGCATTATGGGATCCACAGAATCTCAATCAGTCCTTTTACTTTTCTATTTAGGAAGGCCTGATGGACAGAGTTCAGCCTGCAAGCAACGTGAAGGCTTCTACAAATATATGCCATAGTCATGCCATTACCTGGTACAGCTTGATGATGTGTGGGTGATCCAGCATCTTCATGATCTTAACTTCCCTGTAGATTTTTTCCAGGTTGACTGCATCTAGCTGCGTCTTGTCAATGATCTTGATGGCCACCTACATGCGAAGAGACAAACACTATCAAGGAGAGTCCACATTCATAGAAGCAACAAATTCAGACAGTGATATTTAAGGCACATCCTAAAATTTACTGCAAGGAAAGCTTCACTGGAAACACAATTCTTTCCAGAAAACATTCTATCCTTTGCTACAGGTAATTTTTCTTTATGGACTTATGGCATTGCAAGATGAACCTTTGAGCCACATTTTCCCTTGTATGGTGTGTTTTAAGGCTAAGGCAACAAAGAATTAAAAAAATAAACAGAAAAAGCATATGAACTGAAGGTAGGCCTTCCTAAGTGACAACCCCAAGCTTGCCTGACTACAGTCAACAACGGGCACCATGGTAACATCACCTGCTGCTGTGGCAGTTTAAAGGCTCTTCTGCGGAAGAAACAGAAGGTCACTGCAGACTGTATCACAGGCGACTGTGGGCACCTACACAAAGTCACAGACCGCCATTTGGCTTTGCCCGACTGCACTGGAGCCACATGATGGATAGACACGCCTGTGTGGCGCACCAAACCAGACGTCACTGCATCATCTGAATGCATCTCTCAGCCTGAGCATTGGCTAAGCATGCCACATCATCCAGTAGAGGTGGCTGACATCTAGGATGGGGATGATTCAGCTAGGCGCTGCCCTGAGAGCCAGAGAGGAGGCAGGAGAAGGCCACACCTAGTCTCCTCTCACCAACACAAATTCCCTGACAGTGACTTGAATTGCACAATCCAGAATGGGGCACCCCATTGAGCGCAGTGAAAAGCAGCACACCCATTGATGCAGGGTCCCTGCTGAGTTATGAGGCCTATGGTAGTTCACAACCTCCCACCATTCACCAAATTACAGCAAGGTGCACTTGCCCATCTTGTTTCCACACACATGCACTTCCAAATCAGAATTACAAAAACTACAGGTTCCCTCATGCAAAGTATTTAAGCACCCAACAGTGTGATCTGAGCTGAGCTATCTCAACTAAGAGGCCTGAGATAGGAGTAATTTCCAAACAATTAAATAACACAGCTCATGACTAAGGTGGAGAAGCAGCAACGTGTATTGGAGTAAGGCTAATGTGTCTCCATGTGGTAAATATCTTATAAAATTGTACAATGGAAATTGACCATCTTTTACTATACAGAATTATCTGTCTCTAAACTGCCATCATATCGAGAAGCATAGAAGCATCTTTGGGCATTCACAACACAAAGTCATAGGATTCAGGTATATTAAAAACACTGCAGTTATAGCATAGCAGGGTTCTTTAACCAAAGCTATAGTAAGAATTCCCATTAATTACTTTATTAATCACATTGCCCACTGCTAGTTGACTGTTAAATATAATGAATTTACATTGCACGTCGAGGAGTCTTTTGTTCTTCCTATCAATAAAGTAGCAACGCTTTGGTTTTAAAGGGGGACCTCGATTACCACAGAGCAATAGTCTGGGCTTCATTGTGGAGCATGAGAAAAACTTGCCTGCAGACTTTGGCAAACTGCAAACGTTAAGTGCTTCCCTGTACACAAGTGTGCATGCGATAAAAAGCTTCAACTGCATGGTGCAAATGCACAAACATCACAGCACCGTGTGTGCACGTGACAGAGGCAAAATATGTTCATACAGCACCTGCATTGTGCCCGGATGAGTGGCTGAGATGCTGATATGGAAATAGGTGTCTCCATAAAAGTCTGAACGGTTCGCACATGTACCGAGATGAATGAAGAATACCAAGCTTTTTTTAGCCATCTTGCTAAAGCCTTCAAATACAATTGCTGCCTGAAATAATTATGGTGACATGCAGCCGCTCTGTATCTCTCAGCAGCACTGCAAACCATTACTGGACATCAAGTTCCCAAAGACTCGTTTTGTATTTCATACACCTCAACTGACCGACAAGATGAGAGAATGTGGAATTACGGATAAAATTAATTCTTAATTTAACCATAAAAGACTCATTTTTTTCCAGCAACACTGAAGAATTCAGTTCTACTGATCATCAACATTACGGTATGTACTTTGCAAATGGACTTTGTGATCAACTTTTCTAACACTAGCTTCATGCCTTTTTTTGAGACCATTGATATATTGCTGAAAACAAAATCCATTTTCCTATGATAACCTCTGTTATGGGGTCAGTTCAGGTTGACTTGATGAAGGTTATGCAACTGTTTTAATACAACTGCTCCTGGAAATTCACGGGGGGGAGGGTACAAAATCATCAGAGTTTTATTATGCTTTATGATGAAATTTTATTATACATTAGAAAATGGTTCATATACTCAGGCCCTACCGTTACCAAAAAATGTGATAATGGAATAAAGCTTTTAAAGCAAAGCAAAAAATGATATCATAAATGCTGATTGATCATTCATTTAATGTGAAGTATTTAAACCAATTGTCAAAACTTACACAGCACTGAACTGAAACTGTACCTTATACTATAATACCAACATCATCAGTGGTTTCTGAATTCCTTAATAAGGCAAAGGGTCTCATTAAGAGCAACAGGTCCTGCAAGCCGACCTGTGGATCCTAATCCGAAACCACAGCAAGATTTAATGAAGCCAGGCAGGCTGAAGAGCACTTCTGGAGGACTCACTGAAGGAGAAAATGCACAGGGGGGAAGCAGTTAGGGTTCAAAGGATGACTTTGAGAGTATTTCACAAGTGGGTTAGCTCATGCAGCGTGCTGGTCTTTAATGAATGAAAACCATGTCGAAAATATTCTACATTTCTGGCACAGAGAACACAAAGCTACCAAAGGGAAGCACAGATAAGTTATGCTGTAAGCTCTTCTATGTTCATTTACATTAGAAACTGCAGGACCTTTGAAGAAATGAGAAAAAAACACAATGATCAAGGAAAGTGTTAGATGTCTTTTTCATGGTATATACTGTATACGACAGTAATTCTATAAACCTATTTTTGGCTGAAAAAGCAAGAACAAAGGACTAGACTAGGGTTTAACTGCTTGCTTCAATCTCACATTTTGCTGCCTTTTTTTACCCCAATTGCAGGATTACACAAGCCAAAAAAACACATCATGGATGATAATGTTATATAAGCACTCAGATACAGCAGCCAGTGTGTGGCTATCAACTTGCTGCTTATTCCTTACATCAGTGGGGTCACAAGAGGTCAGCTACACTTTTATTAGTTTCCATATGAAATCTTGATGGCTTTATGCATACCGATGTTAACAACATGCATTTTCACTGCACTCTGCACAAAAATCATTATTTTGAACCAACGTTCAAACAGCAGCAACGTGCACAAACACTATTTGAACATTTCGAAAATATGTCCAGTGCTGCAGCAAAAAAAGACAAACAGAATTAAGCATTATTTGCAATCAGCATACACATACATTTTCTTTACATGTGTACTCACTTCAAATTCCAATTCACACCATGGTTACATATTCTTTAAGGGTTATTTAACCTGTTACAAAATGACTTGTTGACACCCTACATTAGCAGTACTTGTAGTTCCACAGAAAAATAGAGTTTTTATATCCATAATTCATTTTACCAGTGACCAGTGTCTTGGTAATAATACTTTTTGCAGGTGGAAAACACCAGGTAACATGTTCTGCAAACTGACAGGTCCCCAGCTTTGGTCCCACTCCTTGCGCGGTACCCAAGTGTCAGCATCTCATACTCAGCCTGACCACCTAATAGTAGAAGCAGTATCATCATGAAAACTTGCTAGGCATTAAAAATAAAAAAAAAAAAAAGTTACATTCTGTAGTCCATCCACCCCAGGACATACATTTTTCAGCATTTGCTGAATCTAGCTTTTCTTAAAATTAAGGTCTTTGAGTCTCAAAACAGTCTTGTCTATACACAACCCCCATAATACTGCTGTGAGGGTGACAAAGAGCCACGTTTCTCTTTACACCGTTCACGTTTCTCAAAAGTCAAACAAACTAAATTCACTAGAACACTGTTTCACACAAGGAATTGCCTTCCACAGACCTGAAACGGAACCTTATCCTTCGTAAATGTCCTCAACATGCAAAGCACACGAATAACAAAGGGGGAGGTGTGTCCCGTCCGTTCCGCAGCTCGTCTGATCGCCGCTGACAATCATGGCGCAGGTTCTGCGGTCGCTTCCAAAACCGGACAAGTTGCTACGGCCCAGACGGTAACGGCGACGCAGGCTGCATGATGTACACCGTGTTTTTGTTTCTACTGCACACAGCACACAACTTTGCAGTAACGGTTCAACTATTTCTGACGAATGTTAACTACGAGCAGAGCTCTCTTGACAAGTTTGCTCACAACTTTGAAGTCCGAGTTTCGGCAAGCCCAGAGGAAAGATCAGCTTGACCAGGACTGCGCTTAAAGGCTGACAGGAAAATATTGATTTTTATAGTAAAATGTGATACCGAGGAAGCCGTCTGTTTCGTTTCCGAAAGGTGTGCTTGCTTGCGTGCGCGTGTGTACGTGGTTTGTTTGGACAAATATTTCACTTAAGCAAACAAATTTCAGGGACTCCGTGTGCAGAACTGCTGTACAGTAAAGAGGCGCAGAGCGATCCACTGAGAGGCACAAACTGTTAAGACGCTGGAACACGCAAGGAGACATGAGCACGGAGACCCACGGCACGGTGCAGGAGAGCCAGCCCAAGTTGCACGACGGACCGGCAGCGCGACCCCCGGAGCCCCCCGCGACCCTCAGGGCGCCCACGCACCTCCGTCTTGGTGATGCGGTGTCTGGCCAGCTTCACCACGGCGAAGTTGCCCTTTCCTAGAGTGCGCTCGATGTCGTAGAAGCCCACCCGTACGGGGGCCCGCTGCGCCGGCTTCTGTTCGCTGCCCGCCATCACCATGCTGCACCGGGGGGCACCGGGGCGCTCAGCCAGGCAGCGGAGGGGAGGGGGGGAAGGGGTCGTTCCGGCCACCTGAAGAAACGAGAGCCGCGGCCACGTTCCGAGCTGCCGGCCCGCCCTTGCGCTCGCCTCAAACTTCCTCGAGCGCGGCTGGACCCTCAAAGCGAACAAAAAAAAA
The DNA here is from genome assembly GCA_018136845.1 of Heterotis niloticus. Classification (NCBI taxonomy): domain Eukaryota; kingdom Metazoa; phylum Chordata; class Actinopteri; order Osteoglossiformes; family Osteoglossidae; genus Heterotis; species Heterotis niloticus. The sequence continues at coordinate 26,452,129 of CM030894.1, read as the reverse complement.
AAAGCAAAAATAAAATTAAAATTCAAAATTGAGACAGGGAGGAGCGCGCCGCCGTCCGTCACATCGCTTCTCCCGGTTCAACAGGGCGGCTGCAGTTGTGCGGTGCAGTTTTGCTGTGTTGTGTGGCAGCGTCGCTGTGCTGAGCTGAGCTGAGCTGAGCTGAGCTGTGGCGGGAGCCCTCGCGGCGCGAGCGCACGGGCCGACTCCTCGCAGCACGCGGCAGGACGCGTCGCGCTCCCAGCTCCGCGTGCATTGACGTCAGCGCGGCCCGGGAAAAAGGGGGGAGAGGAGGGGAGGGGTATTTGTAGAAGGGGCGGGGCCTACGAAGCGCTTCCACGCTCCGGTGCCAATCCGTCTCCAAGACAACCGGAGCCACCTTTTACGTCAAAGGGCCGCAGTCGCGATCAGCTGTCGGCGCGTTCGCTCGGGCGGCTCGGATGCGGGAGCCGCGCACATATTTGCTCTGGCCGGAGGCGCCCTCGTTGGGAGAAGAAACTTTCTTGTTCCGAGGAAGGAGGAGAATGGCGTATCGCGACGAGTGGCTACGGTTCTGAAGAGATGCCTCAGCGAAGCGCGTTCGTAACCGAACCGTGCGCGAACTTTTGCACACAAGCATTGCACTTTACCGGTACGTGGATTAGGTCACCCTTTTCTCACAAACTACTTACTATATTTTCTAATTTTAGTACCATGCATCAGCGCCTAACATATGACGAAAAATAATGATGTCTCTTCCTCCATTATCAATTTTTTCAGTGGGTAATCTGGGCTATTATATTTTCATTTAGCACGTAATTTATTAAAGCTTGTCGTTGTACTAATGTGTGGCAGCTCGCCCGATGCTGTGATCCGATGTGCTCAAGGATTTGTGCTCCGTAAATACTGAGGAGCCGCTGGGCTCTTTGTCTGGAACCACGGCGGCGAAGCAGCGCCACCTGCTGTTAACAACGGGGACGCACGGCACGAACAATGAGCCAGAACACAAAGGACTCGAGAAGACAGTGGCGAAATTCTGCAGAAAAGCTCAATAATTTTCCTTTCATTGCTACCTTAGACATATAAAGACGGAGCCACACGCACATTCACCCACTACCTCCCAGTACTCAGCATTTTTAATCTGCATTGCAGTGCAAACATTCACAAAGTGCCCTGTCCACAGCCTGAGAGGAAGCACTGTGCAGGGGTGGGGGGGTTGGGAAGTGGGGTGTTTGCTTTTGGGACCCCCCAACAAGGGTATGTTTCCTTCATGTGTTCCAGATGTGCTTCCATTCCCCTGACATCCTCCTCCGACACAGCTGTCCCCACGCTGCTCTCGACACAATGAAATACTTGAGTCTGTCAAGGTTTGGTGAGCGAACAAGAAGGCGGTAAAGCTTTCCAGAAGATTTTCAGCTGCCTCTCTTATTTATCCCAGGGTGCAAAGATGCATGTAAAAGTGGTGGAATACAACAGAGACCTTGAAAATGTCTTGCCTTTACAAAAAAAAAAAAATCCATTAAATCAAAAACCCAACCATTACACAACATAAAACACACCTACACAGTGAATATATGTTTGTAATATGTTTGTGTCATTTGTTAACATGTTTAACATCTGGATATGGAACAATCACCTCCATTGGGCAGAGTGGGGCTTCTTCAGTGCTGTCAGATCAACATTACACACAGTCACGAACCATGCAGGTTAAAAATGTTCAGTATCATTTTATGTCAGAGAAATTCCATGCTTTTTTCTTCACACCTGACCAGGGCTGTAATTTTCCATATTTATTGTGGTTTTGTGGCAAACGCATTCCGGTATGAGAAAAGTGCAGAAATAGATATCGGTATCAATTGGGTTAGGTTTTTAGGATTTTGCTTTAGCTCCCACTCTGCCCTTTACCCTTAAAAATTGTGTCCCTTCTGGAAGAAAACAAAAGAATCAGGATAACAAGCTCATGCAAACCAAAGAGAAGCGGTCCGAACATCCGGTCCACATGAAGAGATTTAATCCACGGTGGAGCTGTATTTTATTAAGCCAGTTCAGGGCGGGTTGGTATGATTCCCGCTTCTGATTCCCAGCTGAGTGATACTGGGTGACTTTGAAGGGGAACCACACTTCAGAAGCAGCAGCAGTAGCAGCAGCAGCAGCAAAACAAGCTGTGAGGGTTAGGGTTAAGCACCGTTTCCCTTCTACATATCTCATCCAGAAAAAAACTGCTGACAGAATGGTTCTGCCAGCACTTTCAGTCACGCTGATGTGACTCGACCAGCCAGAAAACAGGGATCAAAAGGGATGCATTTTGGTGGAGGAGTTCGTGGAAAACAGCATTACTCTGGAAGGTATTAAACAGCAGCGGGGCTGTTGGGTCAGTTTCCTGTGAGCTTCTCCAGAACCCTGGCCCACCCACCTCCACACAGGAAGCCTGTGAGAGATGAAGGCCAGCTGCTTCTCTTTGTGGCCATCGGGGCTGTGGTGGGAGGACCAGAGAACGCAGTCATAGTCCTAACACATTAGGGGTGGGGACCTCCAGCTGGCAGACCTGGTCACCAGTCAGGACAGGACAGGGGCACCTGCTGGGATTCAGTAGCCATAGATCTCATTGTCCACCCACCCCGCCTCACGGCAGTAGCGACCTCGGCTCTGGCATGTCTCATAGATGTCGTTGGTCACGAAGCCACTCTCTGTGCTGGCCAGCGTCACAAAACCACTCTCCGTGTCCCTGCCCGCCAGGTTGTCATAGTCTCCAGGTGGCGTGTCTGGTGAGGAGCCCAGGAAGGATGTGTTTTTGATGTCAGGACGTGTGCCGGCCAGGTCTGCATCCTGCTGCTTGCGGATGACGTTGTACACGTCTGGGCTGGGGCTGTTGCAGCGCTCTGCTGACACCCAGTATCCCGGCTCCTTGGGGCAGGTTTCGCTCTGCTCCTTCTTCCTGCGGGCAAAGGGTCACATTTAAGATACCAGGCTTCACTCGAAACCTGGAGCAACCTCACAAAACACAACACGTCACTGAACTCCTACCTTCTGGAAAGCAGTTTGAAGCAAAAAACGCCTGTGGCCACCAGCAGCAACAGCAGCAGAGGGATGGTGGGAAGGACTATGTAGACAATATTCAGAGCATTGTCTGAAAGAGATGGACCAGTGGAAGGTCGAGGAAAATTAAAGTAAAATTAAATTTCACCGCTGTAGATCCATCCTGTGATTTTTAGGCGCTGCTGATGCCCCAGCAGAACAGATGTCCACACAGACTAGACAAACAGTTTCATGCGAGACCCCTATAACCTTTGGGGAAAATCCCACGAAGCAGCAGCAAAGCATGAAGAACAAAAGCATCTGTTCAAAAGGGCAGATCTAAACTGTATACTTATTTACAGACATACGTGTTTTTAAAAATAAAAAAGACCAAAGGCTGGATACCTCTTGGATCTGGAACACGCACTTTCACTTCTTTGTCGGCACCTGTAGGTGAGGGATATTTTGGGCTCAAAGAAATGGTCGGAGTATCTGGAAAAAATTTAAATAAAGACATACAATTACAGTCTTGTGGTGTAACACACATGTGCATGTATATACGTAAATATACACTGCCCGGCCAAAAAAAAAAAGTCACACACTCTAGTATTTCGTTGGACTGTCTTTGACTTAGATTACGGCACACATTTGCCATGGCATCGTTTCGATAAGCTTATGTTGTCACAACATTTATTTCCGTCCAGAGATGCATTCATTTTTCACCAAGATCTTATATTGATGATGGGAGAGTCGGACTGCTGCGTAAAGTCTTCTCCAGCACATCCCGAAGATTCTCAATGGGGTTAAGGTCTGGACTCTGTGGTGGCCAATACATGTGTGGAAATGATGTCTCTTTCATGCTCCCTGAAGCACTCTTTCATAATTTGAGCCAACCTGATGATTCCTGGCATTGTCATCTTGGAATATACTCGTGCCATCAAGGAAGAAAAAATGCATTGATGGAAAAACCTGCTCATTCAGTATATTCACGTAGTCAGCTGAGCTCATTTTTTGGGCACATAACGTTGCTGAACCTAGACCTGACCGACTGCAGCAACCCCATATCATAACACTAAATTAAATCCAGGTGGTCACTTTTTTTGGCTAGGCAGTATATATAGATAAATAGTAAATTATATATACTATTTATCTACATACATAAATAGCAGATAAAACGTATAAATATGCTCTTTGCTGGTTCAGTGTAGCATATTTTTTACAGTAAATATCCTGGCAGAGGTTATATGTAATTCAGTAACTGGATTATATTGTGCTCTGTCCTCTGTTCTATCCTCTACTGCAGTGCATCTGCTTTAGATCTAAGGAGATTTCACAGTACAGAAAATAAATTGAATACTTAACTCCATTTACTAGAGTAAATAGAGATTAAATGGACTCCTTACAGCAGTAAAGGCGCTTACGTAACATAACAAAATCCTAGTGGAATCCCATGCCTGGCCACGAGGTGGCGGTACCTCCATAGCACCTACAGCCGAGCTGTGGACACACTGTCTCCTTTTGTGTATGTGTGTGTGTATAAACCATAGTGTAGCAAAACAAAGGACAATTAAATGGCTTTAGGTCTTTTCTGCTGTGAAGGAGCTTTAATTCATTCTGTCTGATGAGCCTCCAGTATTACAGGTTCTGGAGTCAAAGCCTTTTTCCAGGTTACAGCAGGTCACCGGACAGGTTCACCTGTGTTTGTGAAGTTCTCAGCAGCTGTAGGAAACGGCCTCTTTTCTGAAAGCAGAAGGCACTTCAAGTTACTCATGTAGCTGTTACCGTTATCGTATTTATTTTACTGTGTCTTTCTATAGCGCTGACTGATTTTGCAGCAGTCATAGACATTCTGTACATCTCCCAAAATCTGCCCATTCAAAATTAAGTCTGACTCCTTAAATGTTCCCCCACTCAGATACAGATGCAGGCAAAAGGCAGCTGACCTTGGGTGTACTTGCAAATGAAGTTGTTCTTGGTGTCACAGTTGTCATCGTTCCACTGGAACATGTAGTGTCCTCCCAGGCCTGGGGGGGCCGAGGGCTGGTGGTACATGACCACACACACCTCGAATCCACAGGACGGCTCATCCCAGTGCCAGTTCCTGCAGCACAAACACGATTCAGTTACCAGCCGCAAATGGCCAAGATTTAGTGCAAACATTTGCAAGAACAATGCAGTCAAAAGGCAAACAGCAAGAGCAAGAACGGTGTCCTATATGCAAGACAGTTGGCTACATCCTACACATCCCATTAAAGTGTGCAAAGCATTTTATAGGTCTGGCCCTGATTTCTTCATTAACCACAACCCACATTCTTTTTTATGGGATATAGGCTGAATATTCTAATAGACCTGGAAAGGAAATGTAGATGATGCAGCCAAGTGTGTGTGTGTGTGTGTGTGTGTGTGTGTGTGTGCGCGTGCATCTTGAGCATCACTCCCACAAGTCCTTGTTGAATATCCCAACCATGAGGTCCACATACTTTTGACCATAATCCACCTTTTAGTGGTTTAGACCTTAACAAAAGCCAATCATTATTCTAATTATTAGAATTATTATATTTCCTTATGCATATTCTATTCTATAATTATTCTATTACTGGTTATAATTTGTGTGGTAAATTTTTTAGCTGGCCTTCCTGGCCATGCAGACCACATTTAAATATGTTGCTTCACAGGTGCATGTAATTTTGCATGTTCAAGCTGAACAAGACATTTGGACCTGATTCAAAGAACAGTGTGACCATATGACCCCATCCATGACATGTTTTAACCCCCACTCCAGTTTTCAGACCTGAAGGTGGCTTGGCTGCCATCCAGCCAGTGGTACTGCGCTGTGCAGTCGCTGCTGGTCTCCTGGTAGCCCTGGTTCCGACGGAGGCCAATCCAGAAGTCTCCATCAGAAGCCCGCAGCTCCTGGATGAAATTTTTGATGAGCTGCTGTTCGCTTTCGGACTCGATGCTGAGCAGCTCGCCTCCGTCACTGCGACATGCGCGACTCGCTTCCTCGAAGTTCACCTTCCGCCGGCTGTCCTGGAAGTAGGCGATCTTATAGCACGGCCTTTCCGTGCCGCGCCGGCAAATTCTCTGTCCTGGGGAGGGGGTGAGAGCAGGATGACGTTTCCTGCTGTGAACGTCCTGACAGAAGGTGCCACAAAGCCACAACATCTCAGGGTGACACAGGAGCAGTTGCCCAACTCCCATGTAAACCCTGAGGAAGTTCAGGATGGGATGAGAGGTCTTGAGTGACTCTCTCTCTAAAGCAGGGGTGTCTAACAGTGTTTGGCCACAGGTCACACCACTGTGAACTGGACCGAGGTCTACAGGTGTGAAAATCACAGCAAGTGACATTATTGCACATTAAATACCTAAACTGAACAACGACTTCTTTCTGGGCAGCACTGTGGCACAATGAGTAGAGCTGCCACCTCAGCGCCAAACCTGTTTGAGCGTGGGGTCCAATCTGGCTCACTCTGTGTGTGGTCTGCATGTTCTCCTCGTGTCTGCGTGGCATTTGTCTGGGTGCTCTGGTTTCCTCCCAGAGATGCATTTTTCAGGTGAACCAGTCACTGTAAACTTCCTACAGTGTGTGAATGGATCACCTTGGTGACCCGGTGTCCATTCCATTGTGTATCTCAACACCCAATGACTGGGGCACAGGCCGTGGTCGACCACAACCCTGACCAGGAGAACCATTAAAGATAACAAATTATCATTTTACTCTGTCATTTAGGTGTGGTGTACATTCCAGTGTGCATCTAAACATACCTGTTTTACTGTGATGCAGTAGAATCTGTATTATTTAAGGTAGATATAACATAATATACTGTATTTTAATAAATCTTTGTGGACCGCATTACAGGTAACAGCAGACTGCATGCAGCCTCACGCTGGACACCCCTGCTGTTCTCCTCATAAAATTGCCTAATCTTTCAGGATAATGGCAAATGGAAATACAAACACTTTAGTGTTCTTCATGCTAAGAACATCTAAGTTATAATTTTAAGATACAAACATTCCAGCTTCATTTATTGGTGTGTGGTTTGTGGCTATGAGGGCAGCAAAATACACTCCAAAGGGAGGGAGGAGGGCTAGAGGAAACAGCATTTGAAGGAAAGGAGGGGGAGCGTTCATGCAGCTTCTATCTCATTAACTTATCAAGTTATTTATTACAGCTAAAGCGTAGACTTTTACCAGAACTACAGGGGAGATTAATAGACACGTGTCTGCGGTTGGGCTTTCCTGATGGTTAGGGTTAGGTGGCCCGACACCTGACATTTCTGTAGTGGAACAGTTGCTTCCTTGTAGCCGGTAAATTATAACTTGGAACTTTAAAGTGATATCCTATCCTTTCTCTGTTCCAGTTTTTTTTTCTCCTGTGGCACTTGAAGCGACAGGTAAAGTAACACATCACCATGTCGCCGGTGTAAAGCACAACACACTGGATGGTGAAAAATGCCAGTTGTATACTTAACTTTAACAATGTTTCATGTTAATAAAACAAAATACATCGGTACACCGGTGCTGTCACGCACTACACAGCACTGTGACACCGAGTGCATGAGCTCCTTGCGAAAACAAAATGAAGCTTTAAAGCCAAATTCTAATTTGTTAACTTTATTTGATATTTTTAGCTGATTCTAACCTGTGAATAAATTCACAAATAAATCATGCTGTAACAGTAAGCTTTAATTTATTATGGCATTCCGGGTGGACTTGTAGCTGCAGATTCTGGCCCGATATGGAGTTCCGGCTGTGTTCAGAAATTGAGGTACGAGTGTGTTTTAAGGAGAAATGGAATGCAGCCACTCAACACACCTGTCTCATCTACACAGGTATTGCAGGGTTTTAATACACCTGGGCAACACAGAGGAGTGAAAGTTACGGGACTCGCAAAGAATTGCAGAAGAGCTGGGAAGACACACAAGCAACCGAGACCGAACGTACCTCTGGGCTCGTACAGGTGAGCTTCAGGTGGAGGGCAGCATGGGGCAGAAGTAGAAACACAAGCGGTTAACAAATGAGTACGAAATGGGCAGAAACGCCCAAAAGCAAAGTGGAGGAAAAAGGCACAGATGGAGCCCATGCTGGAAAATCACACCATTGTACACACTGAGGACAAATTTTATTCTAAAACTTAAGAATATAACTAAAAACGAAGGCTGAGACACAGGACGAGCTGCAGGGTCATGAATGCAGTAGGATTTTATGTAGAAAAAAAATTGGAGGGACGACAAAAATGAGAAATTAGTGCTCAATGAAGAATTGCATGAATATAAGGCAACACACACGGCGCTTAAACGCTTTAGAATGATTTAAACAAGAATGAAACCCATGCTTGAACAACGGAGTCCCGTCGGGCCAATAAAGTTATTCCGTGTTTTGCAGAGGAAGTCCAGGAAAACGGCTCTCGTGTCCAGTCATAATCCGTGGGTTTTACAGTAGAAAGATGTTCTTTAAAGCGCAGTAAAATGCACTGTTGTGCGAGTCTACGGGGTAAAACGGCTGACGGCAAACAGCAGCCCTGGTCGCCGGCGCGCTTCCCTCAAAACCTCTGTTCGGTGCGGCGTTTTGTCTTAAATTCCGGGGAGCGCCACGGTGCCGGAGCGAAACTCACCGCTCAAGAGTTTGGACGCACATGCCGAGCAGCAGACGGCGAGCAGAACTCCGAGCACCTTCAGCCGGTCCATGTCCTCACGTCCTCATGTCCTCCGCTCACACACTGCGGCAACCGGGGGGCTACAGAGCGCAGAGGGCCATGCGGGGGGCGGCTGGGGTGCCCATGCAAATAGAGATGCCCGAGGGGGCAGAACTGCAACTGGAACTGGATTTGGGTCGGAGCTGGACTGGGACTGGAGTGGCGATGGCCTGGAACCGGAGTGAAGATGGGAGCTGCCGAGCCGCTTTATTACGTCGATTCTCTCCGAGCGCCAACTTCTTTCTCGATCGTGCGCTCACCGGGGGCTTCGGAACCCAGTGGGAACCTCGCCTGTTTCTCAAGGATTTCCGAATGCGCTCACAAACCCAGACGGACTGCTGCGCCGGTTCACCTGGCATTCTAGGTTTCTAGGTTTCAAGTTTATTTGTCATGTGCGCAATAACAGCATAGCAGGGTTATGACAATGAAATGCGCTGCTTCCAGACATCCTCAGCACAAAAAAAAATAAATAAAATGAGTAGAAAAAACAAATAATAAATATACATAAAAGTTAGATAGATAGATAGATAGATAGATAGATATGTCTCACTATCCAAGGAGAATTGGACAAATAGGCTAAAATGTCATACAAGAGCAACAAAATAAAACTTTGGCACTTGGGAAAATTGGGTCATGATTTAGACACTAAAGACATTTTTATCAACATGTCACGCACCACATGGCTCGAGGACAGCGTCTAGTGTGTGGGAATCCTGAAACCCTCGCTGAAATTTGCAGTCTGCGGTAAACCTTCTTTTATACTCGGCTGACTGTCACAAACGCCCGCTTTTGCTTGCTTTAATCCTGCTTATTTGTTGTTGCGTTCATTCATCCCTCAATCTTATTTCAACCATTTAGCACTGCATGACAGCAAAAGAGGACAAAGCACTGACTGGCGTTTTTCAGATCATCTCTTTACTTTTTCAGGGGTACATACAGGGGCACAGCTGGGTATTTGGGGTAGCTCGCAAGTATTTTGCTTTGCTGCCCCCCAAAACAACAAAGTCTTTTGTGGGCCTTTCTCCAGGTGAGGACCCCCAGTACTACCACCGTGATTCACCCCACCGGCCTTGGGTACAGGGGGTCCATATAACAAACAGCCTAAATCTTCAGGATATAAGTGGAAGACAGATCATTCTAGAAGCAATTTACATGGTTAATAAAAGTCAGCTCAGCAGCACTTAACCACAGAAAAAGTACCGAGAGGCCGGACCACTTGTCATTCTGGATAACTAGTCCTTCCTAGGGAGAAGCAACCCTACTTAAGATCCTGAACGTCCTTGACGTCCTGGTGGATTTCTTCAGGGGGGTTTCCAGAAGCCGTTCTGTCGCGAAACAAGAAACGATTAGAACGAACCCCTCAACTGCGGCATTCTGTCAGGTGGCGCATTAAAACCACGCTGTCTTGAGTGACTCTGTAGGTGGCCTTTTATTGGCGAGTTTGTCATTGTCACAAAGCTGAACTGAAGTCTGAGGCCCACTGCAACGTCAAAGGAGTGTATTATTCACTCGGGCCGCTGTCGTCCGTCTAAAACGGTGCATCAATGGCAGACGCGCATAGGCATCGTGTCATTCTGCAGTTAAATTCCAGATGTAATTTGTGTTTATTTTTCTCTCGCCTGCCCTGGACACAAACACAAAAAGAGCATTAAATAATTCTCAACAACCGTGGATGACTGATGAAAAGGAGGCCGTATTGAAGCGGAATTAGCTGCTCTATACTGTAATCGACACAGCCGCTATTTAATACAACAGGGCAGGAAATCAATGGGCTTTAAAGCAGGCAGCCTGGGCTCCGCCAGCAGGCCGTTTATTGCTGTCCCTGGAGGGTCAGAGCTGGGACAGCCTCTTCATTACGCAGAATCTCCCCTATTGACTGGGGAGCGCAGCAGCAGCACCCGGCTCTGCCAAGCAGCCCGATCTATTCAAAGTTCATTAGCCGCCGCGCCACGGTGCTCCTTAAGATGCGGGGGCGCAGGGACAGACGGCCGCGCCGTTTGCGGGACGACAGACCGGACCCCCCCCGACACAGACAAGCAAGCCTGATCGCGATAAGACTGTGAACAATAAAAGAAAAATTATTTGAGAGGGAGAGGTTTTTAATACTTTTGTAAGAATTGCTAACACAGCATCTTAGCAATTTTATGCCCATTATTAGGTCAGTTGCATAAATTCTTCCAAGGAAACAACTGGGAGGGGAGTGAGGCTCATGAATAACTACTAATGGCAGTTCATGTACCGTTCCAGCCCTCCACACACACACACACACACACACACACACACACACACACACACACAGAGGAGATTCTTCAGTTTGCCTGTATTTCACAAGCTGTTCAAACTGCAACAACCCACTCACTATAACAGAATTACAGCTTTCTTGCCAGGAAGCGAACGAGAGACTTCTTTGTGTTTATTTCCCCAATTTCTGGTGATTAATACCAGCAGTATCAGCAAAACATTAAGGGCTCCACAATCTGTAGCTGTAAATCGCAGATCAGGATAGGGTTACAGCCTCTTTGTTGAAAGGATCAATATGTGCTCCTTTACTGCTGATTTCTTCTTTTGCTTATTTGAAGATGCCAATAAATCATGAAATAAAATACAATTGTTTATCAAACAACAGTTGACCGATAATGATAAGATGGTGAAATATAAGTCTTCGGGACTTCTGCTACAGGAGATTGGATGCAAGTATCCGATGTAAAAAAAAAAAAAAAAAAAGGCTGTTTATATAGAAAATAACAAGAAGGAACCTTACCTCTCTTTCTTCTCACATTGTTTTGGCTTAAATGGTGAAGACACCATCTCCTTCTGAGGTAGAAGAGATAAAAGGAGTGACAAACCATACTTACAAAGCAGTTTAGGAACATGTGAAGGCTATGGTTTAAGGAGTGGTGATGACATTTATGACAGAATTCAGAGAGCACTTTAATGGGGTTCCTGCTTCCAGGATGATCCATTTCCCAGGCACTCTGCTACAGGGTGCTGAACCACCTACTCATAAATGAAAAAACTGCTTCGGGTATAGTATATATATTTTTATTTGTTGGACTTGAGAAATCTGAGGGAATATTACACTGTCCTGAAAATGCAACACAGATGGTGGAGAACAAGAAAAGCATAGCAAAGTGCAAGTCCTCAATTTCGCTCAGCCATCCCACAGTTTCGCCCGCTGAGGCCTGAGTCTTAACTGTGTAAGAAAACCCCTCCTCCATCCTAAAGACCCCCCCCCCCACCTCCACAGTTATGTCTTGGGGGGCAATAGTCCCCAACAGCATGAAAAATGGACTATTACTCAATGTGCAGACCCCGGAACTGCCCCACCCCGGCTGATGGATCCAGAAAGCGCTGAGACCCAGAGGAAAAAGTGCTGAGAGCTTAGGAGAGCACATTCTAATGGAGGAGAGTTAAATAAAACCCTCGGTAGCCAAGGGGTGGTGAGGCTATGCTTATTTTTTCCATTATCGTTTCGCAATGAGGATGTCAGTGGGGTGGGGGGTATTCAGCCACTCCTTGCCTGCCTTGACCTCCAAAATGGGGTTCATGTATAAACTGCACCTACTCTGGGGACAGAGGTTCCTACCTTTATCCTTTCCTCCCTCTGCTTCTGTAGAAGAGCCATGATGTCATCTCTCTTTTTCACCTATAACAGATGGCAATAAATAAATATGTGACATAGGATAAGGAGTCATGGGACTGGTAGCATTCCTTTCTTGTGGTCCAGCAGGGGAAAGGGATTGGAACAAGGTGATGGGGTGTCTAATAAAAATCTCTGAGTCACTTTTGGAAGGGGTTGAGTGTTCAGGACCCAGGGGACGGCAAGTGGCCGCATGCTTGCTTGTGTGGGCAAAACGAAAGCCAGTCCTGTGGGCCAAGCTGCAGCCATCAGGAAAGCAGCCTCATAAATCTGATTTAGCACCTAACTGGTGGAGGGCAGGTGGAAGCAACACGGTGGCCTGTGGTTACTGCTTTTGATCAATCCATTACGAATGTGCGACACAGAAATTTGTCTGCAGGGGGCATTCCAGCAGCTAACAATGTTTTAGTCCACATCCCGAGCCAGTAAATGTCAAGGCTTTTCCACTTGCCGTGTCTGAAACATCCAACTGCGGCCAAGTGAACAGCACATCATTGCTGTTTCATTGTCATCGTTTCATTTCTACAACAGGGATAAGCCATTTATACCACAAACATGGTAAACATATAACAGTTCATCATAATTTAACTCTTAACTTTAGTGAATGTTCAATTGCAAAATATGATACATCAAAGGTTTTGGTGCTGATAAATTCTCAGCACTGGCTTTTCACAGACAGGTTTTCGATGCAAAATGTGGAAAGGTCACGAAGCGGGGTGATGCCGAAGTGTTTTGGAGACGTCTGCATTTATCAGTCAGACTTCACCCCGGAGACCCAACACTTTGTGGGCTTCTAGGCTGATTACTGCTCTCTATGGAAAAGGGAGCGAAATGAACGTCATGAATCTGCCAAGACCACCGGACTCCAGCAAAGCAGCTCAAAGCGTCCATTAGTCAGTTAATGCGAACGGCCTGAAAAGATTTGATGCCAATTCGTCGTATCTGGCAAAGAAATATTTCTCGAATGTTGCGGGCAGCAAACGAGTGCAAACTTTAGGTTCCGCTCAAACGCAAAAGCGATACGACAAGTTTCACGTTCCCATGTTTCATACATCAAGAACTGTTCCACAGTTACAATCATTTCCTGTACTTTAAATAAAAAAAAGGTCAATAACAAGTAGGTACCCCCATCATACAATTCAGAAAAATGATAATACTACAAAAAAAGCAGTGAAAATACAGTCTCTTTCGTGACACAGTATCTCATCCCACGGGTGATGGTTCTTCCACGAAAGTAATGCTGTGCAGGGGGAAAAAAAAAAAGATCAATATGATCAAAGATTAGCTGAGATTTTTGTCTCGCAATTAGTATATTGGCTTATTCACAAACGGGAGCGGAGATGTCTGCGAGAAAGCATTTAGACTATTGCACCAACTGTCACATCACTCCAGTAGAAAGATGAGCCGTTTCCCTGGTTGGCAGTAACCCGCGCTTCAGAGATAAATCAATGTTCCTCTAATTATCATAAATCCTCTCCGATGTATTGATCTCTGAATACAAACTCCCTTGGTAATCGGATTAGTGAAGGTGGCTGTTGGGGGCGGTGGTGGGGAACCGCTGCAGGCACATTAATCAGACAAGCGTGCGGAGTGACTGGGACCTGGCCAGGCCAGGGGTGCCAGCCTCACTACGCTGAGCTGCTTTAACTACTTCCTGTGAGGTGACACGGGCATCAACAGGATGTCAAATCCACATGGGGGTATCAGTCATCCCACCGGACCTGAACACGGGAGGAGTACGAGCTTCCGAATTTCTGTGGGCTATAAACTGAAGAGAGGGGCCCCTGCCCGGCTAGCTCAGTCGGTAGAGCATGTGACTTGTAATCTCAGGGTCGTGGGCTCGAGCCCCACATTGGGCGCTGCTGCGGATCCAGCCACAAGGGGGTGCACCTCTGTGCCGGTCCCAAGCCCGGGCAAAATGGAGGGTTGCGTCAGGAAGGGCATCCAGCGTTTAAAAAAAAAAAATTCTGCCAAACCAAATATGCGGACGAGCCAATCCGCTGTGGCGACCCCTGATGGGAGCAGCCGAAAGTTGGTTTGGTTTGTATAAACTGAAGAGAGGAGCTACCTTAGCACCCGAGAACTCAGTGCACCTCTGTTCGCTGAGCAACTGTGCAAACACGCTAGCGAGAGTCTCCTCATGTTCTGTGGGCTTTCAGGCTTCATCTTCGTGAATATTAATATGAATCGACACTTACAACACACAGATGCCAACTCAAAGTACAGCACCTCTACAGTACATACTGCCACACCTGTGAGGAGTCGGCATACTGAGATCTCAATAACAATATATCTTGATCCGATTCTAGTGAGATGGGGATGAACATCACCTCAAGTTGCATTTGGCCTTTGCCTGAAAAATGAATGCTTGGTGATTTGTTTAGCGTTTCGGTTAGAAAACTTTACCATTATTGCCAAAAGAAACGCAACTGGCTCTGCCCTTTGTCACACCCACGTCAGACGGTGTTAATATGAAGAAATGGGCTGGACTGAACTGCACTAAAGGTGTGCTTTCACAGGTAAAATCCCTGCTTGGGCTTCACAGCTCTCAATGACTGTAGAGCTGACCCATGAGCCATCTTCCCTCTGCCGTCACTTCCATGACTCCAGCCAGTGCTGGAACAAAATGTGACCCAAACTTCCTGGAAGAGGGACCCGGAGGAGGAAGGAAGAGGCCGGCAGGAGGTCAGTGCTTGTTGGATGGGGGCACTGGATAGCCTCTGAGAACAGGAAGCCGAGCTTGGACATGCAGGATGTGTGCTACCCATCAAGTCTATTTCATTTTATGGAAAGGAAAAGAAAAACCACCCAAAACAATTGGAGGCCGGCAGCGGGGAGTACAGTTGTAAAGGATGATGTCTTCTAACCTGTGACTTTCGGTTCAAGTGACAGGAAGGGCCCTTTTCTTGCATTTTTTTAAAAACCACGGCACTTATGAAATGCTCAACTAAAATATCCAGCTGCCCAAATGTCACTTGGGAAAAACATCCTCTCCTCCACCAAAGAGGTGAAAATAGAAATCCTGGAAAAAGTCATTCGTAGTTGTCTTATTGTGGTCCACTTCAAATGTAGATTTTAAAAAATGAATGACATTCTTATCAGGATGTTCGGGTTTTATATTTTCACATCCTCCATTAATTTAAAAGATATAGGGTGTAACAGTCCCCTGGTCTGCTGTAGTCTTATCTTTGTAGCATCAGTGGGGAAGCCTGTCCACATAATGACTTTTCTATCAAGGGTTGAGGCCTTTCATTTATAAATGTGCACGCAAGCTTCCCCCATTATAGCGAAGAGCCTCTGTGATTTAAGATACAGGGCACTGCAGCAAGGCCGGAGGGCCCTGACAGGTTTAATGCTGGAAGCCCAAAATCCTGCAGAGGCTCCGCCTGGAGATTCATTTCCTTAATGCAGCACAAGCGCAGATCCACTGAACCCCATGCAGCAGCAGCCGCCTGCCAGATCCGCAATTTAAAAACTGATGATCCTCTGTCATCTGCAGCCAACAACCTGTAGTGGCACGTGGCGGCAGAGCCCGTGCAGCTTCCATAAAGCCACAGCGTGTTTGTAGGGTTAATGGTTTAAGCCCACAGAAAGCGCAGTATGACAGAGAAAATGCCGCACCCTCAGGCTGACAGAAACGTGAGAAAATGATCAGCAAACGTGAATAACAGAAGAATCCTCTGTGCCACATTTATATTTACTCTTCAACAAAAGTTCTGCTTTTTTCAAATGTGCTTTGACCAGGAAACATTTCCAGAAGCTTTTAATGAGTCTTTACACTGATCCCTTTCTTAAAGTTTTTGGTTTACGCGTGTAGGGATTTTTAATACACAACTTTATGTTCAGACAAGAAGTTTTATTCTCTTGAAGGGGAAATGCAAAATTCTCCTGGTGAAAGCTTAGTTATTCCTCCTAAAGACATCACGTAGCAGCCAGTGGAAGCTGGCCTACCACACTTTTGCACCCACTAGGCTGGTTGTTCCATAGCAGGAATGAGAAGCCACTGTGGGTCAAGTGGGGGAGGACTAAGGGTGTAAAATCCAGTCCCTGACAGGTGTTTGCAGTACTGCTGGCCCAGAACACAGCCAACTCAACTCAGCCAACATACAAGTCTGTCACCATCCAATATGTGACGCAAGAGGAGGAAATGTCATTACTGTCCACTTCCCAGCAGCATGGGGGACGGTGGTCAACAGCTTACACTATTAAAATGACCTAAAATAACCATCAGAAGTTAGTAAATATACAACATGATTGCCAGGCTCTGTGTGTGTGTATAATTCTGTAGCAGGTACACCTGAACTTTGCGAATTTGGTAATTTCCAAATTCTCACCATCTCCAGGTATCGCCGCTTTTCTTCCTCCTGCTGCTTAAGCTGCACTTGCTGGAACTTCTCCTCGTCTGCTGGAACACAAACCTGGCATCAGTGCTGAGGTTCCTCGCTCCCGAGAGCATCGCAGCCTGGCATGTCGCACCTTCACGCCCCCATGTCATACTCACTCTTGTTCCAGGCAGAAACTCCATGAGCTGGAAAAAACAATGAAAGCGAATCCTTATGAAACAAAAGTGGGCCATAAAACCACGCACAATGGCTTTGGTCGCAGTGTACATGGCAAAATTGCGAGCATACCGCATCATCGCACTGCTTCCACAAATTTTTTTTGCCTTTTTACGGACGACGATATAAATACTGGCATATTAAACGACAACTGTATAAAAAATGTGTTAAAACCAGTGCTCAAAGTGGAAAGAAATAATGGCGGATACTCCTTACTGTAAGCTAGCGTTGTCAGTCACTGTGAGCAAACTGTTACACTTTTAGTTATTTATATTGTTATTTTTTCACTGGATACTAGGAGACACTGCTGAGGCTCATGCTTCCGTAAAAGAAATGGGACACAAATTTCAAAGGAATGGGAGGAAGGCAGCTTTGCAGGCGAGTTGCACAAAAACAGTGCATCCTGGGTAACCAAATACAACCGTGGGGGATTTTATGAAAAATGGCCGAGCGCTGGGACAGCAGCTCGGGCAGGAGGACAGAGAAGAGCAACAGATTCAACGGTACGAAAAGCACCGCCACCGCAACGCAAAATGTGTGCGCGCTCATCTGCCTGGCGACGAAACAAACGTCTCGGTTTGCGCTTCACTCACGGCGCCGCGTCCTCCCCGCTGCTCTGAGTCTCTGTCCGACGTCCGCAGACACCAAGCGAGACTCGAGCTGCGGGTGCAGGTGGAAGGAATTCCAAAAGACCTTCGCGCACGACGCGTCCTCGAAAGACGACCCCGCAAAGACGGTGTAACATTTGTCCAGCTCCGCAAATGCGCGCTCGTCCCGCTGCTCGGACATGATGGCGGCGGCGACGCGGTAACCATGGCGACGGGACGCCCGCCACCGGCAGGCCGAGTTCTCGCTTCTCGTCCAATCAAAACACGGACGTGCGAAGCCCCAGAGGACGACGAGCGCGATCGCTTTTCACCAATTTTTGTCATTTAGAGTGGAAGAAGTTAGCAAAAGCCATACCTGCAACAGCAAGTTGACCCTCCTTGGCCAGATATCACTTATTAGAAAGTGCTCGTGTTCCACTGATCACCGGACATTGCTAATAAATGTATAGAAAAGATGAAACTTCAACCACATGGCCTGGAAAATTCGAGTTTGTGATGGCAGCGCTTTTCTTTGAGGGGCAGTGAGTAACGACTCGTTTCCTTGTAACTTAAACGAAGTGCTCAGTTGTGATTTAATATTATTTTTTCTGGGTTTGGTCCATAGAGGAGTCACAACCTCCTGTCATGTAGACTCCTTATATGACCCAGCTTTTAAGTAAGGGACAGAATATCGGGATTTCTGATGCCACGACCTCGGGTTGCTTTATTGTGAAAAATACCTCTGCTTGCTGACAGGCAGCTAAACTTTAAAGCCGAGTCTGGCAGATCAAGACATCAGTCCATTAGTCCAAGTTGCGTCCACCAGCCTTTTTACTGGAAAATTTCGCTGGAAAAGCAGGAGCTCAAAATGGAGTTTATTGAAACAAACCTCGGTTCACAAACTACATTAAAACATTAAATCTGAGACTGATTGAATTTTTTAAAATCATATTTATTATTTATCTGAAACCCGCAGATCCAGTTCCTTCAAGACCATCTCTCCTGGCGTCAGGCTTGAGGCTGTGGGCTGGTCCACCTGTCAGTCGCTTGGCTGTGTAGTTAGTGATTACTGAGGACCGCAATCAGCTAACAACACTGCCTGGTGACCACACAGGACCGTCACCTCCTAGCAACCAGTCCCGGTCCTCCGCTCTTCACAATTGGGAACTTTCTTCATTTGCAGCAAGTCACACACATAGAAAACAATTTCACACCTGGTAGGAACTGGAAAAGAAAATCTAAGAAACCCCTGAGATGCTACAATATACCCGAGCACTAAGACATCTCTTCAAACAGTCATCCTTAGAAATAAGCAACCACCTATTTTGCAGCGTCAAGAGTGAACCGAAAATGACAAGATGGCGAGAGGCTGAAGCGGCCGAAGTGACGCGTCCTTCGCCCGGTCCACGTGTGTGTCTGTAGCGAGTTCTGCTGGCGGTGCAGTTAGTGATTGCGGGAAGATGGACACAATCAGCTAACAGCACTGCCTACAAACCAGGCCCCAGCGAAGCCCGAAACCCAGCCAGGTCTACAAATGCACATTAGTGGATTAGTGCAAAAGGCAGACATCGCCCTTCACTTTTGGGCTCAGATGCAATAAAAATATTTCCCATCTTATTTCCCTGTTCTATCATTAATGGTCTGGAACACCTTTGGAGTTGATCCCTGTAGTTGTCTCACAGGGAGCCATGAAGAAGAGAGTGAAAGAAGTAGGCAGCACACTTAGGTCACATATTTCACCTGTTAGCACAAGGAAGCCCTTCTAACGGACAGAAAAACAGCATTTTGAGTGAAAAGTGATATTTTGATCACAAAGCTGAGCAATAAAATGATAGTAACTGCAAATGCTGGCAGTGGAGAAATAAGACTTACCTGGCTCCTAATGCACGGGGTAACAGGAGGAACTATGTGAAGACACAGGGAAACACTGCGAGGAGAGTCACATGGCAGCAGGTAGAGCTGAGAAGAACATTCTGTGTACATCGCGGTAGCCATGGACCCGGTGACGCAGGAGCGTCAGGTGCCGCCAAAGTCCGCGTGCTGGAATGCACCAAGCAGGTGAACCGCCACACACGGAACTGGCCGGCAAACTTCATTCAACTTCATATCAACCTCACGTTGGGTTATGTTTCGTTAGATACGCTTCTCTGAACCCCCCCCCCCACACACACACACACCGCACCACCACCACCACCACCACCACCTCTTCCCCTGCCAGGTTTAACAGTTAAAAAAATAAATTTCCACCTATGTTCTTCCATCAACAGGCAGAACCCTTCTATTAACAACTTTATTACACAGAAGATGAAATATTCAGATGCATCGTCTCGTAAGGCCCTGCAATGACTAAATGAAGAGCATCGGCGTGAGCTCCTCACGCGCGCTCGCTTTGCTGTGTGTCCAGGTATCGCTTGCAGGCCGCCTTTATTGGCGTGAGCCCAGGATGGCGGGAAATGAGGCGCTGCTGCCTTTCGGTTGTCAAAGAGACAGAGCATCGCCGTTCCAACTGCCCCTGACGCTGAAGAACTGTTCATCCGTCCGTGGGGTTCTGTGTCTGCGTTTATCTCTGCTTCCTCACCTCGCCTTCGGAGGTTAGTAAGTTGGCTTGCAAGAGCAGGTAAGTTAGGGCCTCACAAACCTTTGGCGTCAGCTGAGGGAAAGTTGTGCGCTGTCAGTCTTATTGTAGTAAACAGTAAATTCTACCGAAAAAGCCCAATCGCATTTTTGAAGATATTTTAGACAAATGTTAAATTTAATCATAGCACTTACTATACCATATGCAGCTCTTAGTGCCTCAAGTAAACTTATTTCTATGTGTACACATATAAATTAATTTCATAAGAAGCATAAAGGAGCAAATTTTACACATTTATTCTGCAAAGAATCTATTTAATACTTAGAATACTTGTATCTGCATATTCGCTTGAGTGTTTATGCTCACACATGCCCTTTACAGCTAAATTTATTTTCTTTAATGTATAAGGATTTACATAAATTAGAAATTGAACAACTTGCTCTTCAAGTATTAAAATAAAATATAATTAACACTTTACATTTTTAAATCATTATGTAAAACGTAACCGCTGTGCATGGGTTCTCAGCGGCCAAAATTGCCTCCATCGGCTTATGCTGCTCGCTTTCCTAGTATGAAGTAAAAACAGTGTAAAAAGTAAAACGTTACAGTAATGCTGAAATGCTGCCACTTAATCTCACTGCCTGGCTCTGTGCCATCAAAGGCCATTTAACGTTTGAGAGCTTTTTTTGTAGACGACTGAATTCAAAGTTTTATTTCCTCTTCGCTGTAGGTTCCCTTACGGCAGCATCTGACCTTTGTGCTGAACGCAGGTGGCTTTGATGGGGTAAGTTAGTCTCCAAGGCCACAAGGATCCGCCAAAGGTGAGCATTCTCCTTACCTGTCCAATCATGAAGTTTGTAGACCAACGATCACAGGGACTCCACCGCCCGATAAGTCTTCACGCACTTTCCGTTGGGGGAGGGCTGGCTTTGGGGATTTAAAGAATAGACAATTCGCTTATGCATCTGTCTTGTGAAGAAGAAAACAAACAAAAACAGATCGAGTTTCTCTGAACTTTCAGCCTTTTGTTGCTTCCATGATGTTGTTGGTGAAGTTTCACAAGGCCGCTGTAGTGAGTGGACAGCGGTGCCGTTGCCTCAGGGTTGCTGGAGCAACTGGATTGTATAACAACCATTTCGTTTGCCTTCAAGCCTGGACTTGCCCACCAAGCGAAAGCTGGCAGGTCATCATGTAAGCAGGGCCCATGAGTCTCCGGTAAACTATTCTGGCAAGCAAGCAGGTCATTGCATTAACTCTTTGTCCCCTTCTCTGCTTTTATCCATATGATACCTTTTGCTGATGTCACAGCTGTGCTTTACCCACGTCTATCCTGGTTCTTAGGCCTCCAGTAAAACGCTGACATGGGAGAATTACGGTATCAACTTACTGAGCCCACGCAGTCACCGAGTAGCACATGGTTCATGGAATCTGGCTGATAGTTTTAATCACTGTTAGGAAATGAGGTATGATGGATAATAAAAATATGTAGGTTTTACTGCAGTGTCCGTACAGTTTTAAAAACAGATTTTTTATTATTTCTCTACACTATAGCGTGAGGAATGTTTTTTCGTGTTTTTTTTTTTGTTCTCCTCACAACGGTAAAATGGCTGCCGCCAGGGCCGTTGCTTGTTGGAGGCAGCGGTAGTGATGGAAGTCCAAAATATGTGTCAAATTTATTTGTATGCATTTGAAGTAGGAAAGAACCGGCGAAGAATTAATGGAGCACATGATGTTATGATAAATTGGGGTTTTGTGAATGTCCCAGGGTGTGCTGTTAACAGGGTCTATACACTCTGTTGTGAATGTTTTAAAATATAATACTGACAGAAGTGTCATCCTCTGCAGACATGTTAAAAATAAAAGATACATATTTTTACAAAACAGTGTGAAGATTATGGAATGGAAGACTAAAACCCTGAAACGCTCCACTTTTTTACTAAACACTACTTATTTCCTACCAGCCTCTTTAATCTGCACATGATGGAAATAAAAGTGATTCTTTTTTACAGATTAAAGAGAATATTAGTCAGAGCAAATGTAATAGATACCATTATGTAATGAGAATAAACTGTTATTCGGGGTCAGTAATTGCCATTATGTAATGTCAGTGATACAAATGGATGTGGTATTTAATAAAAACATACTTTTTAAAACATTATTATTTATTTGTAGTAGTTCATTTCTTTTACTTGAACGTATTTCCATTATTTTTTTCCCCAGGCCATGACCACAGCAGTGCAGAGTAAAATCACTGCTTTTTCAATCCCGACCTGCAGGACTACCGACGCACGGCTCCTACAGAGGGAAGTGAATCAAGACCTATTTTACTCTGTTTTGCAGTAACTCGCATGGTAAACAATGAACGGGATGAACGCTAAATGGTGCTTTATACTGAGAAAACAGCACTCCACCATGAACCTTGGCCATGAATGCGAGCCACCATCCAGAAGAGGCTCCTGATGCCGTGAAGCTAGGTGTTCAGCTTGTGGGAAATTCAGCTCTTTTGTTTAAGTCCACACTGTGCGCTGAAGCCTTTAAATAGACACCGAGGCTCTGGGCTGTGAAGTGAGGGCTTTGCTTTGCAACAGTTAAAAAATCCTGCAGTAACTCTCTGTGCATGTGGTTAGGGTAGGTTGCATTGGGTTAGGATAGGTTATGTGGGGTTAGGTAGTATTTCAATCCTTATGGGGAAATTCTCACACACAGTAGGTCAACATGCGGTGCATAACAACAATGTGCACATGACACACAGCACGAGACCCAAACAGAACAGACAAATTACAAAGCAGTCTATACCCAATGTACACGGCAAAAAAAAAAATGCTATGACTCTAAGGTGACAAGGAACCTGCTTACTTCTCTGTGAGGTGCAAACAGACCATTGAATGGACTCTCAAAAGCGCTGCAGAACTGTCCTCCTCCTGTGTGTGTGTTGCTCAGCTACATGTCTGCACTGCCTCCATTCCCCTGAGAAGCGTGAACATGTGCACACCGCAAGGAGCAACATGCACTGACCATAGTGACATGCAGAGAAGTGCCATGGTCCTCGCCACCATTTTCCAAGAGTGCGTTTCTGTTTTCGCTCATGCCAGTCGCTCTTCATGAGAGATAACCACGTGCACATTTCCAAGCTTTATTTGAAAGACCGAATTTGAACATTTCAACACAGTAACTGGCTGTTTTGGCATTTAATAGACTTCACTACAAACACTTGACCTTAGGTGTGAAGTGTGTGCCAAATTTTAAGTCTCTCTGCACGAGTTTTACATATTCTTGTTTCCATTAGGGGGCAGCAGAGGACCGTTTTTACCAAAATTGTCTTATTTTTGCTGTAGGAGTTCTGGTCTTATTTTTTAGTCTTTTGCTGTTTCACCTGTGTGGTACACAGGTGCGCACAAGTTTCATTTGTCTGTGCCACTGTGCTCAACTCCGGACAAAGTGTGTTTGGTTGTAGAGCAGCACAGAATGCACAGCAACCTCCCGTGTGCAGTATTTATGCACAAAGTCTCCATAATAAATGCTGCAACGTTCACGAACATTAACTGTCCCAACTGGACCAACACTGACATTTGTGCATTATGTATTTAATGATGCCATTTGTTTGCAATGTTCTGTATAATCAGAACCACTGTGAGTGCCCAGTGCTCTGCTTATTATGGTATGTTTGGTGAAACCATTATTCCACAGGAGTGTCCCAGCTGCGCTATAAATAAACTTAGTGTTTCAGCTTGCTCACCAGAAGCCCCCTGTTAATCTGTCAGATGTCATTTTAATGCAGCACAGATTTTAAATGTCAAGACGTGTTTCTCTCCACATTAGTACAGATGTAGGAGGTGCTCAGAACTTTCGTGGAATTCAACTGATGTCTGTCAGTTCAGCAATACCGGCCAGAAAGAAGGAACGAAATGACGGGAGGACGAAGACTCCTGGATGGTTAATTGTGAGCTGTCCCACCTGTGTCCCAGCATGCCTGGCTGCACGTGGACCTTCAAGCGCCGTTCAGCCCAGTTATGGAGCATTGATGCCAACTGGCTCACGTCTATAAACTCATCTCTCTTCCAGGGAGTTTTGTGTACGGTTTGCTTCCTTTTTGTCTGCCTTGTCCCTCAACTTTCCACCCCATCAGTGCCTCCTCGGGGACTTCTGAAGCACCTGAACATTGCTGGGCGATTCAGCCTTGCGGCATAGCTTAATGTACAGTATCTGCTCCTTTATCGTACTCCTGGGTAACAGTTCCCAGCATCTCCTTTCAAAATTAAATCAGGATTTTAATCAGACATGATGGCAGTTAGCTGCTACAAGGGAAGTGATCGTATTTCATTTCCACCGCTTGATGTATAAGGACAGCGCAAACGCGGCACTTTTCTTTTTTTATCAGGAATTTGCAACGGATATACAATTACTTCGCCGTTCAGAAGAAGCGTCACCGGTTTGCGAATTTCCCTGCAGGGATTAATCAAGTTACATCCCGTCCCATCCTGGAAGCGCACGTTTTTAGCGCGCCGTCCGGGACCCGGAGAATAGGCCCCACGCATGCTGCCCCCCACGCTTTGTACATGTTCTGGCTTATGGTGGTCAGGTGTGTACAGCTGAGTTTTTCTCGCTTGGGAGATGGCGGGTTGTGTCTGTTAGAGAATCCACTGTCACTGATATTCAAATATTCAAAGGCAGTTTGGATGCTCTTTCACTTGCGAGGAAGGATGTTCAGGTGTTGCAGGTGTATTTGTCTTACGTGCTGACAAAAGCAGCATTCGAATGAGCGATCCTGGCAGCAACAACAAATTGAATGTTTACTGTAAGTGAACCAGAGGGAACAATACAGTCAATCGTCATCTGATCAAAAATTGGAGTAAAATGGTCTGCGATGGATGTTCATCCGCTCCAGGGTGTCACCTGCCCACCCCGATGTCCAGCGCTTCCAGGATACCCTGCATGAACAGTTACTCACAGATGGATGCATGAACGGACAGACGGATGGATGAGTGGCTCACATGGTCTTTTTTCATCCCTTCTCAGCCTTTCCGACTCTTTTTCTTGCAATATTATTGTTATATTTTATTTAGCCAGCCCCTTGCTCAAGGTGACTTACAGGGAGGGGTTAACACAAGGTAGAAAATGCTGGCAGTATTTTATATGCGTATCGGGAGACTGGTATTGACTTGCACACATTTAAACAAAAAAGAAATCAAACAAAAAAAGCAGAAGTACGGCACATTGACCTTTCTGACAAAAAGAATTCCAGCAAATCGGAGCGGAATTCAACAGCGATAGAATCTCGCTGCTCTTTGGTTAAAACTCTTGATAGAAAAGCGCTGTTTGTCGGTGTCACACGTGAGCACCAAGGAAGGCGATAAATGTGTCAATTCACAGAAGAGGGATTTTATAAAAGCCGGTTTTTGAGTTTATGCGCAGTGCACAGTGCTGCAATACAGAATTGTACAGTAATCCTTTCAGTCAGTGGGTCACAGGTAGGATTGAGGCACTCTTCTGGTTCAGTCCCTCTGTGAACGGTGTTTCTGAAAAAGGTTATTGCACTTCTCATGTCTCTTCTTGTATTGTGTTCCCTTGGACTGGGGGGTGGGGGTGTAATGCAGAGGGCAGAAAATGCAGTGATTTTGTCATTTCCATTACAGTCACTGAAGAACGCCCCCATGTTGCTGCAGCTCAAAGCCCCTTTTCGCTGGTTGAAATATGAAGCATCCAGGTCCTCTGCCTTTTGAACTGTGGCCTAAAATTCGCTCAGGTCCAAGACTGACGCGAGTGTCTGGTTTCCTGCAGATGTGGAGATCGGCATCTGTGATTCACACGTCTGGGAGCCTCATCCCAGGAATTCACAAGGATGTCATTCCCCAGCTCATACATTCCTCCCTGTTTTGTTTCTCATTTTCTGTGGTTTGTGCAAGTCGTGTGCATCTTGTATTTCAGGGCAAAAACACATTATATTATATAAAAATACATATTTTAAGAAAATGCTATGCTTAATGCTAATGCTAAACTCAAAATGGTATCTATTTAGCAAGCCACAAACTGCAAATATTTCTGTAAAGACCGCAAACATTTAATGTAATTTATTTTGAATAACCATTGACTACAGATCACAAAAAAATGTACACTTACATGAAGAACTGTTTTTGAGCTTTGACCAAACGGTGTTGGACATGAAGAGTGACCTCTGTACCCTGTGCTTCGGCACCACGGACCCCATTGTTCCCCTTAGCCGATGCTGCCAGTCCATCGTGGCGAGCGATCCTATTACCTGGAAACGGAGGGTATCAGGCAGAGTCAACCTTGGTTGTGACCCCAGTCTAATCCGGCCCAATCTCACACGCACATGCACACGCACACAAAGAACAAGGGCATTTTAGAGCTGCCAGTTCCCCTGAAACACATTGTCTTTAGACTGTGGGTGGAACTGCAGAGCAACTGATTCAGATTTGATCACATATCTGAACTCACAGGTTAGGAGCTGAGGAGATATCAGTGCTTATAATAATAATAATAATAATAATAATAATAATAATAATAATAATAATAATAATAATAATAATAATAATAATATGTATTTGCAAAGAATCAGGTTGCGCTGGATTGTCTCAGAGTTCGTGTGTATCAATGATGGCGTAAACGTGCAAAGCCAGTAAACTGCCATGAGCTAATTTAAACGCTTGTCCAAAATCCCGAGATCTTGAGAGTAGTGGACCTTCAGACAGGAACGCAAATGCTTTAGGATTATTGCATTAAATATTAGATCACAGCTGTACTCGGTCATGTCTGAAGCACAGAGAAAGGGGAAAGGGAATCCTCTACCATTTCAGACTTTGCTTATCAGCTGCTTATAAATAATGAAAGGCTTGTTGTTCTCCATTCTAGGCAGACAGTGCAAGAAGATAAATATCTTCTACCGCTTTACCTTCCAAATTTAAATTTCTAAAGAATAATTAAGATTCTTGTTCATTCAGACATCGTGTAACGCTGTCATGTTGTCACTCTTATCAAAAAGCGAAAAACGACAAAGAAACAGCCGCACCAACACAACAGACATGGCGACTTCCATAATGGTTCTGTTCTCCTGGAACAAAAAGGTGTTTTATATCCAACACTGACTCGCTTTACTGTACATCAGGCTTTGTGACATAGGATTACAGAGTAGCCAGCAGTGAAATAAACACGATAATCATTTATAAATGGACAGTAAAAGAGTCAGAACATGGCAAGAGGACCCTCCAGAAGACCCCAGCTGACCGGCATCATGCATGCGGTGACTAACAGAGCATCTGAATTGCAAAAGAAAATCAAATGCAATTTGACAGCTCGGATGCTCTGACCACTTTTATGCAAAACCCACTTGTGGATCACAGGTTTAAAGGCTCGGAAGGACTCGTGGTTCAGAGGGGTCATCGGGATGCACATTATTGTTGGTGCAAAATTCGCAGTCCGTTTTACAAATGAAAGGTGTCGGCAGCCCATGGTCCCGGTCACCGGTCGCTGATTTTGGATGATCCAAAAAGTGTTTCATTGGTGACATTGTGACCAAAGAAGATGACGAGTGACCAGGCTGCGGCGGTCCTTGGCCTCAAGGTCTTCATCTCCTTCCCTCATCTCTAGGAAGTCACAATACAGCGACTGACAAAGTTTCCGCTCTCTGTCTTTGGGGACATTTGGGAAGCCCCTTCCAGTGTCCCACAGTCACCAGAACATAACACAGGTGAGGGACAAGAACAGAAACAGTGGCCAGTGTTTCCCTCAGGTTATTAAGAGCCTGAAAAACAGAACCCCATTGTTCCCTCATGAAAAATACCAAAACATATGGACATCAGATTACATTACTCACCAGTCACCATCACAAAAACAAATACTTTAGTCATTAATCACTGTCACCATAAAGAATGAATAAAACATGTCCTACATTTTTGTCACAGGACAATGAGAAGTAGCAGCTTTGGGATGCCGGTGCTCACCTGGCTGTTTGCAAAGTTGTGTCCAGCAATGTCTGAGTCTGCCTTTCCACGCGGGTGGGTCTGCTTTATCCAGCTCGGTTCGCGGTTTTTATTCTCTCTGCTTTCGGAATGCTTTGACTGATTCCACTTTTTGCTTTTCAGGGGTTAGGGTTTTGTCCATTTAACATCATTGCAAGGACTGAAATGACATCCAGCTAAATGAGTTCTTGAATTTGGAGGAAAAATAAGCGTTGGCGCTTCTCTTATTAGCTCGTTCCCATGTGCATCAGCAAACTATAAAGTATTAAATGGATTTGGATTTCTACCATGAATAAAAGATAGTAGGAGATGTTGCTGATGGTCACATCATATGTTTCTTTAATAAAGGGAATTCATTTCTAACAAACGGTAGGGAAGCAGCAGCATACGACCTGATTTTACAGGTGACTCGGTGCAGCCTGGGTAATGAAAAGTAGCTGCAGAATAAGCACTGCCGTGATTATTCACCAGGTACTGCCGTCTTTTACAAGGAGAGCGGCCCTGCCAGAGGTCACATAAGAGCGCCGGAGCTCCTGAGAGTGAGGATAAACAAAAAAAAGTGGTGGTAGTAAAAAGAGGGAAGCACACAAGTGGAGGCACTGAACACTGTGGAGGTGGAATAATGCTCAGATGATTCCCAGGTTACACACCATCTTTTCCTCTTCTTGCACTAACTGGTGGCTATAAGGACACCAGTGCCACACAGAGGAACAATCCCTCGTACCTCTCATACCTGTTAGTGATGGAAAAGCTAAGCTGTGTGTTGAATGGCTTCCTTTTACATCGGGTCACCTCAGACCAAACTGGTACCTCTGAAGGACAAAAGAGTGTGTTTTTCAGCGTGCTTTACGCTGTGATATCAGAGTACCAAGCCAGATAGCTGGCTTGGTGAAGGAGTACTTTCGGGACATTAGGATGTGTTTTACCACGGCAGGTTACACAACAGCCTGGCAGAGGCTGGTAATGGGGATCATGGCAGGCTGCACCATTTCCCCACTAGCATTCACTATGGCGTTGGAATTAATAATTAGGGCATCCAGTTGGGTAGTAGGTGGAGAAAGATGGCCAGATGGGCTCCGTCTTCCCCCAGTTAGGGCGTATATGGATGACATGACGCTGGTGACCACAACAGTGGCCTGTGCAAGGAGGCTGTTAGGAAAGCTGGACGAGAACCTGAAGTGGGCTGGTTTGAGGATTAAACCAGCAAAGTCCCGGAACATCTCACTGGTTTAAGGGAAGATAGAGAAAGTTAGTTTTCTGGTGGATAGTGAAGAGATCCCATCAGTGTTAGAGAAGCCGGTAAAGAGTTTAGGGAGGTGGTACACTAGGGAGTTAACTGATGTGGATCAGGTGGAGCAGCTTAAGGAAAGTGTAGTAGATGGGTTACAGAGGATAGAGAACTCAGGGCTGCTGGGTAAACTGAAGCTCTGGTGCTTACAGTTTGGCCTATTCCCAAGGGTGATATGGCCACTAACTATGTATGAGGTATCAGTCACAAAGGTGAAGGAGCTGGAGAGGCTGATTAGCTCCTACATTAGAAAGTGGCTGGGGGTTCCTCGGTGTCTAAGCAATGTGGCTCTGTATGGGCAAGGAGTCCTGCAGCTGCCGCTCTCAAGCTTAACAGAGGAATTTAAGTGTGCAAAGGTGCGGTTAGAATTGCAGCTGTCAGGTAGTAGAGATGAGGTTGTAAGAGGTTTGGTACCTAGGATAGCAACAGTTAGGAAATGGGATGCGAGACAGGTGGTAGAGGAAGCTAAGGCAGACTTGAGGCAGCTGGAGATGGTTGGGAAAGTACAGCAAGGAAGGGAAGGTCTTGGTTATCGGTTAGGAGACCCTATGTGGAGTAAGGCAGGCCTGATAGAGAGAAGGAGGTTGGTGATAGAGCAGGTGCGTCAGCAGGAAGAAATAAAGAGGTGTGTCAGGGCAGTCTCACAGGGGAAGCAGGGACAGTGGGTAAATTGGGATGGGGTTGAGAGGAGGAGGCTGAGCTGGAGGGAGCTGTGGAATATGGATGCATATCGAATAAGGTTCCTACTAGGAGCGGTTTACGATGTGCTGCCATCACCTCAGAACCTGAAGCAGTGGGGGGGGTGAGGACTCTGCTTATACTCTGTGCTCGGAAGTTGGGACGCTGAAACACATTCTAGTTGGCTGTAAGGTTAGTTTGGCGTTGGGTAGGTATACATGGAGGCATAACCAGGTGCTAAGGTGCCTGGCTGCAGCCATTGAAGACTGGAGGAGGCAGGTATGCTCAAGACAGGAGGTTGAAGGTACAGTGGTACAGTTTCTTAGGGAAGGGGGAGAGTAGGAGTAGGAGATGCGGAGGTAGGAAGGAGTTAGGTGTAGTAAGGGGGGCTAGAGACTGGGAGATGCAGGTTGACCTGGGAGGAAGATTAGTGGTGCCCCAGGAAATAGTTAGTACAAGCATGAGACCAGATATGGTGCTGTGGTCAGCAAGCCAACGGGCAGTGTATTTTATAGAACTCATGGTTACGTGGGAAGGATTGGTGGACCACGCTCATGAGAGGAAGAAGCTTAGATATAGCGAGTTAGCGGCGGAAGTAGAGGGGCGGGGCTGGAATGTGAAGGTGAGGCCAACTGAGATTGGATGCCGTAGATTTATATCACTTTAGCGTTGTTTCACGAACTCGGTATTCAGGGGCGAAAGTTGCAACGGGCGGTGAAGGAGTTATCACAGGCTGCGGAGCAAGGAAGTCTCTGGGTTTGGAGTAAGAGGACCAGCGTGGGTGGTAGTGGGGTGGCAAAGCGGTGAGCAGGTGGGTGCCGGCGAAGCATTAGCACATAGGTGTGATGGCGGTTAGTGCATTAGCGCATAGTTGTGATGGCGGTTAGCTGTTAGCAGGCAGTGTAGTTGTTGAGAAGCGCGATAAAGTAAAATAGGTGGCGAGGGGCTTCTTCCTTTGAGACGGCGGGTAGAAAGAACAGTGAGTGTGAGGATGCTAAGGTAGGTAATGTGAGAAGCGTGGGGTGGCGCAGTGGTGCGCGCGGTAAGGGAGGGGAGCAGCTCCAGGATGCCTGAGCCATGGTTGAACCTTCTGGAGGTGTCGTGGGCCTAACTCAACGAAACACCGACGAAGGAAGGTGCCCACTTGATAACCCCGATGAGATGCCGCGCCATTGCTGCACCACGCCATGGTTGGAGTTATAGTTAGCTGGCGCTAGTTTTAATAGGGTAGCCATTGTGTAGCGGATTTGTAGGCGTGCTGTGGGGTTAGGACGGATTTAGATGGGTGATAGGATCCCCTTTATAATCCAAGCTCCTGGTATTTGGCACTGTGTGTGTAACATGAACATGTGTGTCTTCAGAGGAGGTGAACCATGCTTTTATGCGATTTATGTCTCTCTGTCAGTTGTGGTATCCTTATACCTGACAGTTCAAGTAAACTGAGTTACAGGTGAGGAAGGACTAAGGGGTTAAAGTTGGTCTAAGGAGTGACAGCTTTAAATGTTGCAGAACAAAGAACCACCGGACCGGATCGTTTCTCTGTGCAGCTTTAATGTCTGCATGGACTATTGATTTCATTTCACATTCTGCTGACTTTCCTGAACACTTTTCGATCCTTTGGTATAGCATCAATCCTCGGGGCCGCCGGGCTCTATGATATAAGAGATGGACATCATCAGCCTCATCTTGTTAGAATTATGATGAGCCAGTTACTATCTAAACCTGCTAAGGAGATGATTTGTGACCAGACCATGTCAGCACAACAAATAGGGGCCACAAAAAGCCTTTGGCCTCCTTCTTGGCCGTCTGCGTTACAGCCACCCTCATTTAGCGTCTTTGTGAAATGACTGAATCCTCTGTAAATGTCACCAATGACCATTCAACCCGGGGCAAATCGCGGTTATGCACTAATAAATGAGATGGAGAAAGAAATGTCCCAAGGTAAATGAAAGCACCATCAGCCAAATTCACGGCTGGGGATGAGGAAATCAATGTGAGTTTTTTTTATTTAGCAAGGAAAAAAAAACATGCAGTGAAGCATCCAATTATAACTCTTAGATGCCAGTTACAGGGTCAGACCATCCTGGGTAAAAAGGTGGATTCACGTCCTTCTTCTGTGTAGCTGAATCTGAAGTGGCCAAACTGAAAATTGTTGTTAGGGTGGTACAGTGGCTCAGCGAGTAGCACTGGTCCGTCACAGTTTCCTCCCACAGTCCACAGACGTGTGTTTCAGGTAAATCGGTTGCTTTGAATGTAGTGCGTGACTGTGTGTGGACTGGTGTCACATGCAGGATGTTGTTCCATAGTCTGGTGCCCTGAGATTTTGGCATAGGGTCTGGACCAGGGTAAAGCGAATGTGGATCCTGCATGAAAGTTTTTGCCTTATTTTTACTCTACTTTTGTGGTAAGAAAGGAAAATGATGTCCTTAAAACACATAAATGAACAGAAAAGGGACCATAACTTTTCTGTTTGGCTTCATGCTACATTTCTGTGAAGTTGCATCATACTTTTGTCAGCAGATCTAAAAGACGCAAGAGCTAATGTGCGCTTGCTGAGCACCTTCAGCTGTTCTCTTGTTTGGTGGTCTTGTGTGGGGCTGGCAGTCACTCTCAATGCTTTATATACATATGTAGCCACAGATGTAAACCAGTCCTGTGGCCATAAACATACTGGTCTGTCAGCCCTCTAAGTTGGGGCTTACAGTTGTTCACAGGTATTGCTTTAACTCTACCAGGGGAAGTTCATATGATGTCTTGTCCTAACTGAGTGTTGAGGTGGTCTAGATCCCATCCTGGAGACACAGGAAGCTAGACTAAGCAGGGAACACTTGGATGAGATGCCACTTCATCACAAAGTGGGAATGCACAAACCCACTGGAACAGCGGAGACATGGAGACTCCATACAGGC
This sequence comes from Heterotis niloticus, assembly GCA_018136845.1. Taxonomy (NCBI): domain Eukaryota; kingdom Metazoa; phylum Chordata; class Actinopteri; order Osteoglossiformes; family Osteoglossidae; genus Heterotis; species Heterotis niloticus. Next base: position 26,419,231 of record CM030894.1, on the reverse strand, counting down.
TGAACAGAGTAACGTCTGATGTCACCGTCCAGATGCTGTGGCGCTACAATGCTGCACTGCTACATCATCCGAAACGTTGCTGAAGAGCAGTAGCGCTACACTTTTATGGGTAAAATTACAAGAGATTTTAGAAGGAAACTTCCACAAAAACACAGATCAGATTTTGGTTTCTACAACAATGGGAACATTCATGGTTGGGAGTGTTAATAAGTGGCGGTGCTCCACTTATTGGCATGCTGCTGTGCATATCAGTCAGTATCTATTAAACATTATAGTAAGAATTTCTACAGAAGATATTAATAGAGGTTGATACTGTATCGCTAATGACACCAGGAGACGCTGCTGCTAATGCTCCACCATAAGGACTATGGTGAATGATGGCCTTGTAGCACAGCAGCGTCTTGCTTTGTCTGGGCCATCCTAGATGCTCAAACGCTTTATCATAAATAGTTAACACACGATTCTCTCACCAGTGGTTTTGCTCACTTGTTCTTATTACTGTGGTATTAAATATTTAGCGTTGTTGGACCCATCTGAAAAACAGCACACATTCCGTCGGACGTCGGAAGTGTGGGAAGGAAACCGAAGGCGGCAGCTCGGCTTGTTTGAGCGACTCGTTTTTTTTACGGTAGACGAGTGATCCGTTGTACTATTTGTCATTTGTGGGAGCACGCAGTTAAAACACACAGACGGTTACCCAAGTCAAGTTTAAGTCATCTCTTTTGAACCTGGGGTGATTAAATTATCAATAGGTAGCATGAGGGAGGATGGGGGGGCGTGTATGGCATCACTGAAGAAAAAGGTTTCATAATGTTGAGCTGAGCATCACGTGTTGGATCACCTGGAGGCCGAGAAGGTGCAACACGCCTGGAAGGAGCCTCTCATTAACATCCTGTCACAATGAGCTGCCTTGCCATTTCCCCTCGGTGCTGCGTGCTACTCAAACAGACATCACACATACAAACCAAGAAGCCGGCTGTCCAGCAAAATGCAAGACAGACTTGAAGTTTTATGATAATAGGGTCCTTATTTGCTGAGGTGTAGAAAATAGAGGGGTGCCGTTGCTATGAGCAGCCCAGATGAAAGCCCATTGTACAGGCAGGACTTACATCTGATGGACAGATTTTCAAAAGCTGCCCTCTGCCACTTCTCCATGACAGCGTCTACCAGGAAACTCGAATGAGAGCACAAAGAGTTTCATACAAAGCAGCTTGGCTGTGACTGCCGGAAAAGAGCAGATTCAGGAGGGACAAGATGGCTTCCTTGATCTTGTGTGCTGGACATCTGTAAGCTTGCTGTGGCTGTTTTTTTTTTATCAAGTTTGCATTATTACTTCTGCTTTTATTAAGTTTATCCTGAATTCAAAGAGGCCACAGACTAACTGTCTTGGAAACGTTTCAATAAAAGATCGTTTCAGCTTAAATCCTGACTGTCTGGTTCCAGCACAAGAGTCTCTTCTTTCTTACAATGAGCCGCACTGCGTGCTTCAGCACACGGGCAGGTGAGAATTTTCCAGCTGCTGGGGGGTCTGTCATTCGCAAGACACATGGGACAGAGATCAATTTCCTGCTGGGCTTCTTGCCCCCCTTGGGAAGCTTTGCATATTATTTTGGAATTATTCCAGTCATATCCAGTCCGGTCTCTTCTGGCATTTATTGCTTAAAGGAGACTCAATCTGAAGAAACTATAGTGTTTCATTTGCTTGCAGTCTTTTCTTTAGAGCTACAAAGATAAGTACAGGTTATAACTTTATTAATCCTAGAGAAATTGACCCGTATGGTGAGTTATTGCATTGAGTAGAGAATCTCAACCATTTGAATGAAATTACAACATTTCAACAGCTATATTGCCTAAAAAATTGCAGCACTGCCCTCATAACAACTATTTTTTAAAACAACAATTTTTATGGCTGCCTTGCTGGGAATTAGGGCTTCACTTTTATACAGAAATTGCTTGACATGTTTTTGTTTTAAAAGACCTCTTTATCGCAAAGTCCAGATATGTGATTTTTTTCCCTACATGCAGACCCTTTTCATTTAAATAAACAAAGAGCTTACATTGGTTCCATCGTAAAAATTTTATACTTTCATTTTAAGCAAGTGCATCTGTATTGCAATAATCCTATGGGGGAAATGCGATTAAGTTTAAAGGAATTAAGTGGGTACTGCAAGCTGAAAACTTTTGACAAGATCCCAGATGCAGAGAAACTCTCAAGTGAACCAGCACTGAACTTTTGTTTAGCAGAGGCAGACAAACAAATGTGTCCCTTTCAGATGTCATGCAGACACCACGGTCTTAAACAGCACCAGATACCATTTGATGGGATTAAATACTAAAGTACCTGCCTATAGAATTGGTAGGAAGTTCCAATGTTCTTTGCTGAACAGGTACAGCAGCGACAGTTTGTGATGGGATGGGAGATGGGAGATCAGGAGAGGAGTGTGTCTTGAAAAAGGGGTTTTGAGACCTTGCTTGAATGAAAGCATGTCTGTGTTCTGATTTTCATGACATCTGTGGAAAGTACCCTCGCATAAGGTGTGCAAGATCAAAACCCAGAAGGTTCTTGCTTCTGGATTCATTATAGTCCATCGGTACTGCTGAATCCCGAGGTGCTGTTTATGTCTGCCATTATGTTAGGAAGCCATCGGCCCTGCTGTGCTTAAAAGAATTTCCAGAAGAAGCCAGGATTGGTAATGGCAGCTGCACAGAGCTTCCCCATAGAAGACTCTAGGATGGGGAATGGAGAGTTGCATAGCTGAAGGACCTTCAGGGTCAAGATTCCATGCACAAGGTGCCATGTGAAACACTTCATACGCTGCTTTTCACGATAACAAGAAAAAGGTGAAAAATAGGTGAAGAGTGAAGAAAATATGTGTGTAGAACAGTAAAGGTCCTCTGCAGTGACTCACAAGTGTCACACGGAGACCTTTTTTTTCATTTTAGTAAAACCACTCCCTTGCAGCGCTGGAGGTGTCACCTCTAACAAAAAAGTTTCCAGCTCAAATCCCTGTTGTAGTATCTTGGGTCAAAAATATTTCTTTGGTAAATTACCTGGTCATGTAAATGAGCAAATAGCAGTAAATCACTTTAAGGGTGAAGGGAATGAAATCTACTGTTATTTTACCCTCTTTTTTCACAATTTCAGGAGTGAAAGATTTCAGTTTCAGGATCATGGTTCATAAATTGAATAAAGGATAGAGTGGAAACCAAATACAAACAGAAACTGCTTTTGCAGCTCTGATTTGTGTTTTACTTACGAGGTTTCAGGAATACGAAAGAGTTTTTACTTTACCCGAATTAGCTGGACACCGATCAATGACGTTCAGACGCAAATGATCAGATTTAAAAGTGCACAGGTTGGAGTCAATCTTGTGCAAACAGCTCATGCGCTCTATGAATGTTGCAAAGAATATCTGCCATCCAGCTTCATTTACCTGCTTGTCAGCGCCAGGAGGTTCAGGTGAGCTGCTGTGGATAAGGGGCAGAAGAACCCAGGAAGGGTCCCTGAGTGGACGCATGGGTGGACTAAGGCTAGTCAAGCATCTAGAGCTCAAATAGTCCAGGGTGCACGTGAACAAACATTTTTGCATTTATTCATGCATTTAAACTAAAGCATACCAAAACTACTATTGCTAAAGACCTACACCAAGGCTGGGCCTCCCTTCAGTTCAGACTATAACAGACTCTTCCATGTTGTTACGTCACCAGAACCAAATCCAGCTGAACTCCAAGAGAAGCCTGGAGAATTAATAACATAGATAAACACATATAACAAAATCAGTGAGTTTGTAGCATAGCGGTGTGAATTCTTACACCTTGAAAAAATATCCCAACATACAGGTTATAGTCTGCCAAAGTAGTTGTTAGCCACCTGCTAACCTTGGCTGCAGAAGATCAGTTACAGCAAAAAGTCAGAACAAATCAGCTGGCAGTTGAGCACAGACACACGCACTGTTTCGCAGCAAAAGCAAACCGTCCACATTTTGGTTTTATTTTAATAACTGGACATCCTCTCCTGTTAGCAGCAAGTAAATTTAAACACTGAAAAAGGACAGCTAGGTTTAGACAGTTAGAATAGCAGGACAGACAGCCTGTGTAAAAGGTAAGGTAAGTGGGCAGATTTAAGGGTCTATAGTGGATTATATTGTTAAATTTAATAAATTCCGGAGTTGATAATTATTTTATCACAGACCAGCATACATGGAAGCCACAGTGTGGACCTTTGCAGCCGCCCTTCTGGTAAGTAGACAACGGGACCTGAATGAAAAGGCATTTTTAGAACTAGGTCTGATTGTTTAGACTAAGTACCGGATGAGAACTGGGAATACTAACGTGATCAAAATTGATCAAAATTGATCAAAATTGGAATATTCACAGTATAATAGGATTTTGGAATATTAACAGTAAATGAGAATATGGGTAAAAATGGGTACTGATGAGGCCACCATTCCTATCTGAGCCTAAGGCCCCCAAACCATTAAATCTATCCATGAGTGGAGATAGATGAATCCAGTTAGATGGAGGCAAGAGACCTTTCTAGTCTTCTAAATTTATTGAAGAGAGCAGTAGTCCATTGTTGAGTGATGTTCATTTTACATTATTGCGTTGCACAGAAAAATTCTGATAACATCTAAGAATATAATTGAACAGGCTGACGTGATTTAGCAAATGCCAACAGAGGGCACAGGTGTTGCATTTCCAATCATGCCATTGGGAAATGGGTCTACCTGGGCTGAGACACCCCCCCCCCCACACACACACACACGATCTCAGTCAAGAAGACCCTGAAAAAGGAGCACGAGCACAAACGCTCACCACAGAGCTTCAAATGAGGGCATTTCAGAGAAATTCTTCTTCTTTAATATATTTATATTTGACTTCAGGGAAATTAAACTCCAACTTAAGCTGCATTTCAGCCAAAAAAGATGAGTGATATTTTCACATAAATATTTTAACATAAAGCAACGACTGTTTTATGGTAAACTTAGTTGGGAAATCAATGTTCCTGAAAAATGTTCTTGTAAATCTTTTGCATCATCCTGCCACTGCAGAGACAGCTACATGTGGCCCTGACTATAAGGCTGATATGCAGACAGAGTTCAGATGGGACCTCAACAGAGAGTAGCGAGCAAGTCAAACAGGGTGGCGACATGAAAATGTTAACAAGTTGTGTGTGGCCGTGTGACACAACCCTTATCTCTGCCCTCCACAGTCAAATTCTCTGAACTGAAAACAGGATGAAAAGAAGTAAATTGCATTGCAGATGCTGCCATTATTTTTTTTGCACAGATCCTGGTGCAGAATGCAAACCGACTGACATCTCATCCTTTAAATTCGTGGGTAGAAAAGCTTCTTCGAAACATAAGCAAGACAATATTCAGCAGACCCGAATGTCAGTAGCACTTAAAATAACCATATGAAAAACTTGAACTCTATCCCTTGGGTTTGTCAAGAACTCACTTTTTTCCAAAGTGTTTGAATTAGATCACCTACTGTGCAGGGAATCCAAAAGGAGTTTTGCTACATCATAAAACTGAATTGCAGATGAACGCAAAGCTTCCAGACCTTGTGATATTTTTTGCACTTTCATTTTCATTTTTTATAAATTTAAACCCTGTCTTATTTGATCCAAAATTTCTGAAAAATTAACTCAGCTAACTTGCAAGCGTAAGTAATGCACACGCAATAGTCAGCTGTGTTTACTGGGCATAGAAAATGAGCAACACTCAAACACCACTTCTATTTCAGCTCATATATAATTTTTTTGCTTTTTTTTGTCTGCATATGTTTTTTAGAGATGAAAAAACACCGTAAAATATAATAAGAAAATTCTCTGATGTATGTTTCCTCTTAAAAAGTGCCCATCTTCTATACAGCAAATGTGCAAGATGTGTACAGAGAAGTTGCAAGATTTGGTATAATATTGCTTCAGCTACAAAGCAGGTTTTTCCATATTCCTGTCATGCTGACTTCAGTCCTAGGCATTTCAAAGCTGAGGAGGAACATGACATGATTGTTACTGTGCCCTTGTGGCCGATACTTCCAAGAGTGCTGAGATAGTTGCTCTGATAGGCATTCATGAGCCAGTCCCCTGGGGCACCTAGGAGGCCATTCAGTCTGCGAGGATACGAGGGACTCTTGAGAAACTAAGTGGAAGGCGGCTGCTTTGAAGAAAACTTCTTGTAACAGAACAAGCAAAAAAAAAAAACACTCCCAATAATTTGTCTGTTACAGGTTACACTACTCTGCATTTTCTGGGAGGCAGGCACATAGACCTGGGTATCCTTGTACCGCAGTACTCGAGGAAGTGGAGCAGTAAACAGACTCTTTGCAGAGTCTCTCTGTTGCAGACTTTTATTTAACTGAATTATCAAAGCCCCTTTCTGAAGCACTGGGCACAAACAACTGTTCCTGCTCAACAGTCGTACGATTTCTCCCTTAATTTCCTCCCCAGGACCACATGAAATTTTTAAACAGCAGGGGGATCACTTAGGGCTTTTATTGAATATTGTATGTGCCCTGTATATGCTCAAAATTCAACATAGATTTACTAGTTTAAGGTAAAAAACCTTACCATTAGTGCATTTCTGCAATGTGTAGCATAAAAAGAAATGATCAAGTTGTAGGTGAGCACCAACACACTTCTATCGCTCAGGTGAGAGTTCTTTATTGGGCTTTCCTCTTTACAATGTGGTTTATGTCCACATTCTGGATCAACAAAGGGAGGGTCTGTCTGTCTGTCTGTCTGCCAGTCTGGTCTCTGCGAGTCCGTAGAAGCCAGAGACCAAGCTTGCTGCTCTCCTCCAATCTGAAAACCCCCGCTGTTGCTTCCTTACCTCAATGAGCAGTCATGGTACTGACTGCACACTAAAATTTACTTTTGTTCGTTTAGCAGACACATTTCTTCAAAGCAGCGTACAACTTGTATACTAAACAAAAGTGCATTTCACCAGTAGGCAGAGGTACAGATACAAAGCAGTGACTGCAGACTTGACTTGATCCTATTCCACCAATTTTCTGGCACACATCATATGAGTAACTGCATGTAGGATTGATGATGACCCCACTCTGTGCTGCATTTGTTTTAGGAATTTTAGAATTTGATTGTAATAAATGTTTATACATTTTTCGGGTAGCAAACAAACTATTAGGCCCAGTTAAGCTTGCAAGTAGGCAACTAACTGGATGGCCTTAGTTCTGCTGTGTGAAAGGGCTTCTGTTAACAATTCATCAGTAATGTGGATACAAACCCTCCTTTGAATGCTTTCTCACTCACGTTTCATCATGAATTTTGGTTCAGAATTTGGTCAAAAACTGAATCAAGAGCTACCAAGCACATTTTGAAGCAGTCACTGATGATAATTGAAGCTACTCTACAAAAGGCCTGCGAATGCTGTGTTGGGTTGGGTGGGGCAGTTCTGTTGGAAATAGCTGCTGTATTTCCTCCTCATTACAGGATCTGCGATGGGCCATCTTAGGGTGTCACACTTTATTATGCACTGAGCTGAGCCTGTCCTCTGCACAGCTTACGTCCTGGACTAATGGTCCAAATATTTCAGTGAAATTTATTTAGGATGACATCAGCCATTCCACTGGGGATGCAACAGAACAGCGGCGTCTCAGCCTGGAGCAACTCAACAAGTGAGCAGCCAGGATTTATGGTTCTGCATCAGTCTGTGTGCAGAGGAGTGGTTGCGGAACCTGTGGCCCTTAAATTGTGAGCTTTGCAAATGAGCACGCCTGCTCCTTCCAACAGGGAGAACAAGAAGTTTCCTCTAAAGTGAATTCAGACACAGGCAAACTTGAGACGGATTGTAACGGGAATTTTGGGAGTCTAAGGTGCTTAGATAATACTTTCTATCTGCCGGGCTACCACCTGCAATTGTGTGGAGGTGAAGACAACGCACATCTCTGCTGATTAATTTTATTTATTCTGCTTTTCTGACCTTGACACAAAGGTTTGTCTCTGTGCAGTGAATCAAGCCCTTTCAGAAGTGATATATGATCCTTAGGGCTAGAGCACATGGCCCCCTTGCTGAGATATTGTACTGTGTTTCCTCCACAATAAAATGTGTCCATTCATCAGTAGTAATCTTGCTAAAAAGGGCCCAGAAATGAAGTGTGAATAATCCCACATAAATAATCTCCTGCTTTGTGGCAAAAAGATGAATGAAGGACAAACTTTATGCACATTTTAGTTTTTCTTTCTTTATTGTATTAATTGTTTTGTATGTTTGTTTCCTTTACTTAAATTTGCCCTGATTAGGAAACATTATATCACTGTTTGTCTAATGAATTTCATAACCTGATCAGATTCCTCAGCCTTGAATACAGATGGTGCCCGAGTTACGATGGTCTAACTTACAATTTTTCAACTTTATGATGATACTTTATTGATTCACATTCAGTAGAAACAGTACTTTGAATTTAGATTTTTTTTTTGCTGGGCAAGCAATATGCAGTACAATATTTTCTCAGTGACCTGCATCTCCTAGTTTTGCACATGGTCGCTAGTGTATAGAACTGATACTCTGCAGTGTTCTGTGTTGCCAGCGTTTTTTTGGACCCCCCCCCCCCCATATCTACATTGTGCTTTCTGCATCCATCATGTCTACAAAATGCCCATCTGTGTCTCCTGAAAGCGGCATGAAAGCAGAAAGCCTGTAATGACTTTTAAGGTAGGCTAAGTTGTGATGTACGGTAGGTGTTATGACATGGGTTGGTGGAAGCAGTCGCGGTAATAAGTTTAAGATGTGTTAAACTTGTTACTGAGTGCTGTTTCTGACAAAGAGCGTTGCCGTTAGCCCGGAGCTAACGTTAAACATTAATGATTGGCAGTAAACAAAAACGGAAGAGGCCATAATTCAAAATAAACAAAATCCAAGGTCTTAGCAAGACAGCGGTTGCAGGAGAGTTCACAAGAGGTAGAGGCAACTGAGCGCTGACAGGAAGTCCGGGTAGGAACAAAATCCCATCCACCATTGCTTCCTACACCAATCAGTCAACAAATCAGAGCTCAGTATGAAGACAGGTGCGTCATGTAGCTTTTTTACAGATTAACTTAAAAAGCTGTATCATGTTAACCAGTCTCCTAATGTTAGAAATGATCTGTTATGAAAGATGGGCAGTATAGCGGCAATGAAATGCTTTGCTTCATCTTGGCATCATAGATGTGTTATTGTCATTGTTCCTCATGTACCAGAACATCAAGCTTTAAGCCAAGATACCAAACACAGTTACTGTAGTATTGACCAGCTGAAAAATGCCTTTTGCTGTTGAGAACTGCAATCTATAGTCTGTACCAGCTGTATTGCATGCAGACACATAAAATAATGACAAACTGCAGAGTAAGGCAACATCTTCTGCACAAAAATACATTTTGGATCGGGGCAGAGAGTGAGAAGTGGTTAAGTTCAGTAGAAATATCTGTGCAGATAGCACAGTCATTTAAATTCTCTGGGTACAAACTTGCTCCCTTGCTTTTTTTTGTCACTTTATGGATGTACATTTATGTCAGTAATAGTGGCTTTTTGCAGTACTTTGAGACGTTGCACCATTCAATTGTTTGACAGCATATTATCTTTTCCGATCTTGTCTGAGCCACATTTATTCTCTTTCCATCTGTAACTCTTTTGACTTCTCCTTATCTTACCTTTGCAATTTCTTATGATGTCAGATCAAACAGATTCTTTCTCTGGACTAAAACTGAACTGGCTCCTCAAGCAGATCATGTTATGTGGAACCTTAATCTGACAGTCAGCTGCATCCTTCATCCTGGGCTTCTTAAGCTGTCCACGTTCTACTGAAGTTGGTGAGATAGCCTTCAGGTTAGGATCAGCTGCCCTGAACCAGTGGCCAGAGACTGAGATTTGCTCAAAGGTGTTTATTTAATATTTACGATTGACTATAAATGCACACTCAGCATACTGTCGAGTATAACTCTTTAAATAGTAAAATTTTTATATGTTAATGCTGAAACTTTTTATAGTCCTACCTTGAAACGAGAAATTGTTGTGTGTTTCTGTAAAATTTCCAACATCAGAAACTGACCTGAACTTGGCAGGAGTATCATCCCAATAGAGTTTGTGTGATTCTCATGGTTTCTTTATCAGCTGAAGGGTCACAGCTCAGTCAGCAATGTAAAATGGTTCATCTCCCAGTGTAACATTCGTTCTTTGTGCCCTTATTTGCCTCACTTGATTCATTCAATGACCTCACATCTGACCTCTGCAATTCAAGCATGTAAATTCACACAGGTCACACCTCAACCTCAGCTTTACTCTGCATAAATTAAAAATATTAAAGGATAGCCCAAAGTTACTTTTAAGACATTTTGTATGGCAGAACAACCTGCAACCAAGTTCAAATTGTGGACCCATGTGAGAAATCAGGCCGCAAAGCTCTCGGAAGTACCAGCCTCGGGAACAATATCTCTCTGCTAACCTATTCTGGCCAAAGTACAACTTCTATTTAAAAAAAACTAAGCAAGAACATTGCTTATAATTAAGAACCAAGAATGTTCTTGGATCTCATTATTCTGGGGCTGTAGGTGCACAATGACTTTCTTATTTTTAGGTGAATTTATTTCAGTTTATTCTTATATTGCAGCAACACGAATGCAACAGAGCACTGTGCAACCGATACAAGCAGGACAGTAGAGATTTTACAGACTTTTACCACCTTAAGAAAAATGCCCGCTGTTCTCTGTTGCCTGTATTCTACTGAGGTACGAGACCTCCTGTTGTGTTTCAGCCTGCAGCTGAAGTATTCAGCAGATGTAACCAACAACTCTTTCTTTGTGTCCAAATTGACTGCGGCCTGTCGTTTTATTTTAAAGTTCTGTAATCATATTTCATTTAGCTGTATTCAAAGCCCGCTATCAATTATGATAATGCCCTTCGGTACCTGTTGGCCATTTCATCCATCACCAGCGAGAACATCACTTTGCCTCGGAGGCAGCGATTGTTCACCAAAATGAACCTCAAATTTGTGAGCCGATCGTCTTGCATCATTGGGTGATACTGATGGCAAACTTATTTGCGGCCGACACCTGGAATGTCAGGCAACTTTCTGCGGCAGCTCCGAATTGGTGCCGAACAGCAGATGCTTTTTACAGACTGTGGCCACGGTTGACTTGGTTCAACACGTGCACAACTGCAACATGAAAGATGGGAAATTTAATAATAAAAAAAAAAAAACAAGAATTTTGTTTGAGTTGATGAAATGACATGCAACAGTCAGCATAGAGCTCTGCACACCATTGTCTGTAATAATGATCACACTTGGGTTATTTGTGCTGCTGTAAATTGTGATAAAATTGTTATCACAGCTTGAGTTCACCTTTTGTTTGCTTAGGTTTTATGTAAGGATGCAATTTAAAGCTTTTGGGTGTTTGACGTTTAATGTGTGTCGGGAGCGACGCTTGGAACTTGCTTCGCGTGAAAAGTTGATGTCCTTCCTCTTTGTCTACAAATATCCACATCTTAGGTCTTGTTCAGAAAAACACAGTGGACAGTGAGAGATTGTGTAACGGATGTGGAAAAAAGGAAACAGTGTTTGTGTAAACATTTAGGTGAGTACTAACTAGTCTTGCTAACTAGTCCAGATTGCGCATGACTTGGGTTCAAGTAAAATGTCCTGCACGGGCTTACTTATATTGCGCAGATGAAACCATTTTCCACTGAGCATGCTGATGTTCACCATACGCAGCAGTTGCACTTTCCCATTGCGGCCAGTGGATTCTGCCATTGTACAATGGTCCGACTTACGATCTTTTGACTTTACAATGGTGCGATAGCAATATGCATTCAGTAGAAAATGTACTTTGAATTTTGATTTTTTTCATGGGAAAGCGATATGCTGCACGATACTGTCTCATGGTGCTGGGCAGTGGCAGCTATCCGCATGTCCCAGTCTGCCACACGATTGCTACTGTATACAACCGATACTCTGCAGTGTTCTGTGTTGGCAGCATTTTTTTGGATAAACCCCCTGTATCTATGTTGTGTTTTGTGCATCCATCATGTTTACGAAATGCCCATCTGTGTCTCCTGAAAGCAGCATGAAAGCGGAAAGCCTGTAATGACTTTTAAGGTAGGTTAGGCTAGACTAGACTATGATGTTCGGTGGATGTTATGGCGTGGGTTGGTGGAAGCAATTGCGGTAATAAGTTTAAGTTCTGTTTAAGTGTTGTTACTGTTAGCAGGGAGCTAAACATTAGCAATTGGCAGTAAACAAAAACAGAAGATGCCACAATGCAAAACAAACAAAATACAAGGTCTTGGCAAGACAGTAGGAGAGTTCACAAGGGGCAGCAGGAAGACTGAACACTAACAGGAAGTTTGGGTAGGGACTAAATCCTGTCCACCATTGCTTCCTATGCCAATAAGTCAACCAGTCAGTTCAGTGCTCAGTCTGAAGACCGGGCAAAGAGACCGCCTACATTCCTTTGCTGAAGTGGCTACAGGTGTGACTGTAGGTTAGGTGTTTTAAATGCATGTTTGACTTACAATGAGTTTATTGGAATTTAACCCCATCGTAAGATGGGGACTATCTGTAATGTCTGAAATATACTCTGCTGAAATAGAAACTGTGGCTCATAGGTGTACAGAGTTTTTATTGCCTTCAGACATAATTCACAGTTACAGAGGATTACAGACATCCATGCTTCATTGCAGTAGAAGCCTCAGTAAAAATTTTAATGGACTGAAAAAACATAAACCTCGGGGGCTGCTGTGTTAAGTGAAGGTCAGACTTTACAGACGTTCCTGTCAAAATGGCTCAGTGATTGTGTCAGACACATCTGAAAAATTTATACCCTGCTTTCATTCAAATTTGCAGCAAGTGTGAAATAAACTCATTATCCGGCTGGGCAAGTCTGGCCAAAAAACTTCAAAGATTTATATTTTTTTTATAAATATCCAAATTATATTTTGAATTCTGCTATGTGCATTTTTTTGCAGAAATTTAATCTTTTCTGTGAAATGAGCTAAACCCACAGAGTGTCGGTATGAATGATATATTTAAAAAAAGCAGCATTTTAATTATTCTCAAATTATACATCCACGCTGTATAGTAAGTGTTAAAAAGTCTACCTGAGCTACTTTGGAAAAGAATGTCAGCAAACATTACAATGGAATTGGTTGCAGACGCCACCCAAAGCCTGAAGGATTATAACGGTTTGTGAGGCAAAATAATGCAGACAAACCTATGCTGCGCTTCTGAGTAAAACCAGACTTGTTGGCGAAACACCTGTGCTCGCAGCAGTTGGACAGGGAAGGGGAGGCTGAGCACTGTCCTTCCTTATTCTCTACAACAATGGGTAGCTGCTTTGGGCCCCTGAGCCGGCACGTTGACTTGTTTTGTGTTGGCTTGTCTGGATGTGAAGGAGTGTTTGGATGTCTTCCACATGGTCTCCCCGAAGGCCTGGGTGAATCTTGCCCGCAAGCCTCCAGTGATTCCTGGGCTGGAAAGGAGCCGTGAGCCCCTGCAGCCAGACGTGTTGTCACTAGCAGGTGGTGTGTGGAATCACTGCAGCCAAGTGTTTTCAGAAGAGCCGCATGAGCTCTTCTCTTCACCTCTTCCTGAATGCTAAAACTAAATTGCTTGTTTGACTACATCTCTGTTAGTGTTACTCCATTTTAGATCCAAAAGCTTTCTGGTAAAGGAAAAAAATCTTGCCAGAGACAAAAGCTTTTGACTGAGATTGCAACTTTTTTGTATGATGTGCATATATGCCATATCCCTTCCATCTTTCACACCAATCATTTTAGAGGGGAAGGCAATTTTTTCAGGAAGTTTGTGTGGGGATGGAGGGGTCAGAAAGACTTCTAACTCATTGAGAAGAACTGTCATGGACTTCTGTCAGCAGAATGACGGTGGACAGCCCAGCTGTCTTGTGTTTTGTGATGATCACTTGCCCAGTACAAGTGTTTGAGAAGGGGATCCAAGTGAAATAGTTGGGTTCTGCAGTAGCTGCAGAGGTCTCAGAGTCGAGCGCCCAGTGGCAAAGAGGATCCACTGGAAAGTTACAGGAAACAAGGTAGTCGATCACCTATCTTTAGCTAACAGCCTGTTTCTGTTCTTCTCTACTACTATCACAGGCATTTAATGCAAGAATCCACTCACATTGTTAAACTTTAATACAGATAGTCCCCATCTTACAATGGGGTTATGGTCCAATAATCCCATTATCATTTGAAAATATCGTAAGTCGAAAATGCATTTAATACACCTAACCTACTGTCAGGCCTGTGGCCGCTTCAGCAACGGAACATAGGTGATTGCTGGCATAGGAACAAATTGTGGATGGACTTTAGCTCCTACCCAGACTTCCTGTCAGTGCTCAGTTTCCACTGCCCCTTATGAACTGTCCTGCAACCACTGTCTTGCTAAGACCTTGTATTTTGTTTATTTTGAATTGTGGAATCTTCTGTTTTTCTTTACTTCCAATCACTAACGTTTACTGCTAGTGTCCAGCTAACAGTAACACTTTGTTGGAAAAACCTCAGTAAAGAGTTTAGTGGATCTTAAACCTATTACCGTGGTGTCTCGCAATTGCTTCCACCAACCCAGGCCATAACACCTACTGAACATCATAGCCTAAAAGTCATTACAGGCTTGCTGCCTTCATGTTTCTCACAAGCAATTGCCTTCCTCTTGTCATTAGTAGCAGGAGACAGACGGGCATTTCGTAGATATGATGGATGCATAAAAAAATAGATACAGGGAGGAATCCAAAAAAACATTGGCAACACAGAACACTGTAGAGTATCAGCTGTATACACTAGTAACCATGTGGTAGGCTGGAAAATGTGAATCACTGCCCAGCATCATGAGCGTATCATACCGCTTGCCTCGGTGGGATCAAAATAAGGTTTCTAATAAATGCACATTGCACCATCGTAAAGTTGTCAATCTTCTGGGGACCATATGTACAGGACATAAATTTGTGGACCTTTGTGGGGGGGTAATGCACTATTATTGCACAAAGTACCACGTTGTGTATCTTTTGTGGACCAGCTTTAAGATCCATGCAGCATTATGTGACTCAAATCAAAAGATATGAAAATCACCCATTCAGTTCTTTGGTGTTCTTGGAAAACTTTGCATGCTTTTTGGAAAAATATTTGCACGCATGATAGTAATAAATACCTTTTAAAGCACTGAGAAGGGCCACTTAAGGAATGTTCAAAGGATGGAGCTTGTTAACTCAGTGATGGTATTATGAATTAATTTGTAATAAGGAAAGTAAGTAGAATATACTGTGGAATAGTTTTCAAATAGAACACAAATACTGGTCAGTGGTTCAGTCAACGAGTTTTTGTTTCAAGGGTTCGGCAAGTTTGTTTTCAGCTTTGCTTTTATGTTTGTGTCTAAAATGCAGCATGAAATAAGGAACATGGACATCAAAGTTAGACATAGTTGAAGAAAAAATAACCTTGTATCTTGTTGCATGAGTATTTTCTTTATTTTCAGGAAGAAATGGGTTTTAACATAAATGAATGTTCTCTTCTAGAACTTGTGCTCTTTAAACAGAGATAAAAACAGGGCTAAAAAAAATGAACTGAACTTGAGTCTGGCTCACTAGAGAAAAAGATATATGCTGAATATAAAGGCATATTTTAACAAGGTTAAAAGAGCAGAGGTAAATTTTATATTTACATGTAATAAGTATTTACTGTTATTGGTGTAACCCTAGATGAGCATGGCATCATGGCTGGAAGAGGGATTAGGAAAGATTTGAATGAAGAACTTTACTCATATGCTGGGGAATGTATGTTTGTGGCAGTACTGAGGTTGAGGCTGAATGGGCTGCACACACACCTGTGCACCTGGCTCCCTTCATTACCTGTCCTTTAACCCCTTTCCTGATAGTGGCAGTCGAAAACACCATTAAAAAGATACCTGGGATGTTTCTCATCCTGCTTTCCTCATTGTCCAGAACTTTGCCAGCCCTCTCACCCCCACCCCTTCACCTGTCCCTAAGGTATGCAAAATGTAAATGAGCACATGTCACCTCTATCCGGCATCCGCTGTCATTTCTGCACAGCACTTATCTGTCGCATACAAAATTTAAATGCTTGGAAACAAAGTGACAGCCAATTTTACAGCAAAAGATCTAAAAGAACAAAACGTCAAACACTAGATTAAATTTGTGAGAACATTGCAATATCCCTTTAAGCTGGGTTCTACAACATTTCATTTAACAAAAGGTACCACTAAAATATACAGATAATACATCAAAAGGGGGGGGGGGGGGGGAACAATTCTCAAAACTCTGACATATGATAATGTAGTATGACACTTCAGGCACAGTCCTTACAGCCTGATGATCTACACCACCTAAAAATTACTTCCATGGAAAACTTAGTAAAAAAAAAATACTAGCTGTACTGGGGCCACAGTACTACTCTTAGAAAGAGCCAGGTGTGATCATCAACATGTTAAGTAACCTTTATTACAATGAATTGTTATAAAAACACCATATTAAATATTCATTGTATTATGCCACCTCCCAGCAACCTATGCCTTCAACACCCAGCGCTATGCTAGTATACTGCCAACCACATGACAAATCTGCCCCTCCACTCACAGTCAGGATTAACAAAAAACACAAACACCACGGAACCCAACCACCAAACGTACTGTGAGAACTCACTGCCAGTCCACAGTGCTAAATTAAAAACAGACTACAAACACAGAGAACCAATAGACAAAACAGCCTGTATGGCACCTGCAAGGAAAGAACATCTTTAAAAATAGAAACAAGATGAATACCTGAAAGTAAGACAAACCTGTTCACCTTTTCTGCATACAGGGTCTCACATACACAACACACCTCACAGGCCAGTCCTTCCAGTAAATATCAATAATCTGCTGAACTTTCATTTATAACAATTGCTTAACTGATTGATCGATTGATCGATCGCTCAATCAATCAATTAATCAATCAATGATGATGATGCCACACCCCCTCATTAACATATGGCGAGCTGTGACAATAAAGCCAACCGACGTTCTGGCTGAGGTCTTTTTGCTGGAGTATTTAGGCTGAACCACTATAGCGCTTTCCTGACACTTTCATGTTCCTGGACTCGTCCGCCTCCCACTGAGCTTCTATTACCTGTTGAAGCTTGTGGTGCAGAGTGCTGGTGATTTTTTTTTTTTTGCAGCTCCCCCCACGGAGGAGTAAGCCTGGGGTAGCGACTCATGGGGTGGAGAACAAATGCTGTTTGCTCATTGTCATTTACGTACCACTGTTTACATCACAGTACACTGTAATACTTGGGTGAGAGACAAAAGTCCATTTGTTGTTTCGAAAACTGCTTTGCTGTTGGAGTATTGTAAAATCCACTTGATGCAGTGTCTTGTCCTCGTGCACGCTGAAAACCGATCGATACTGCAGCTGACTGTCGTGAGGCCCAGATCAAATGTGCTGTGCGCCCTTAGTAACAGCAAAAGGCCCAAGGTCTCGAATCGTAAACAAAATCCTTTGGGAGTTTGTTTCCTGCTGTGTAAATGTTTACTTATAATAAGACAAAGTTGTGCTAGTTCTCTGGCGTCCATGACATTTGTAGCATTGGGAGAATATTGGCACATTTTTCACGCATGCTTGTGTGACCCGAGCAAAAGATGAATGTCTGCTCATATAAAAAGCCTTGTTAATACAAGCGGAGACGCTCACATTTCCAGCAGGTCGTATGTCATTGTGCTCAGGATGTTGAGATTCATGGGAAGACATTTCTTACCTGGGGCTCCGTTGACTCCCAGAGATGAGTGAGGACACCATCCCACCTTCCACGTCCTTCTCGATATATCAGCAGCTCGGCGAGCCCTCCTCTCTCTGTGTCACCAGAGTTATTGCAGAGACCTGGTTAAAGGAGGACTCGTGCGCCATCACATCCTTTGGACTCTTGGGCTGTTCAGGTGTGAGTTCCGCTCCAGCTCAGTCAGCGTGGGGCTTGTATGGCCTCCCTGTGTCTGTGTGGGTTCCCTCCCATAGGAATGATGGTGGGCCGACAGCAGATGATGGTTTCCAGATTAGTGAATGAGTATGTAACTGTGTGCCAGTGTGGCCACCCTGTGATGGACTGGCATCTCATCTGGGTGTAGCTTCATAGCCCAGTGTCCAGTAATTTTTGGGATGGCTTCTGGTTCATTATGACTTTGACCTGTGATCTTGATAGGTGGTCATAAGCTTGGAGAAATTATGCCTGAATCCACGTTACCTCCTTAAAGTGCTGCTTAAACAAGGACTTAAAGTTCAGTGTCATAGAAAAACAGACTTTTCATCCTCTCTGCTGATGTCCAGTGAAGGACCTGAAGACATTTTAATACTGCTGGTGCCATGTGGGACAGCAAACAAAGACACTCCCTAACACTTTTATTTAGGAAACAACCCACAAAGAACACAGAGCCCAGAGCAAACAAATGTGCAGGTCACATATTTCACCAGTTAGCTGAAAAGTCACCCAGCGCCTGGTGACACCAGACATGGATCCAGGCTTAGTGCCTTCTGTGGCCCTGAGTGATCGCCATCTTTCTAGGGATGGAAGAGAATGCCAGTCTAAAAAGTAATATTTTTATGAAGTCATAGGAGACAGCCACACTGGTGGCCCTGCCGACTTCCTATAGCACAGATACAGGCAGGTGCTGTGTGACGCAGCCACCAGAAGTCATGCAGCATATAGACCACATAGCTAGTTGGTGTGTGTGTGTGTGTGAAAACAGGTATCTAACCTGTTTCCCCACGTTGATAATCTTCGTTCAGCCTCTTTAATAAAATGCACACAACGTAATTGGACCCTAAAAATAAAGGTAACTTGCTAAGAGGTACAGTTAGGGTAATGTTTTCTGGGACTCAAGTTTTTGTTAAAATGTTAATAAGGATAATATTTTTGAGAGCAGACCATGTAAATTGCATTTAAAGTAGTTGTAACACAGGAGGTGGAGTGAAGCCACCAGTGTCTGTGGAGCACAACACTGCTAGTTAAAGCACACAACCTCTGGGGTCCATTTGCATGCATCTGCCTCTTGGCATCTGGTTACTTGAGCTTTTTTTTACCAGGTTAAACCACAGCCTTCTTAGGGTCAAGTTTAAGTTTTAGAAGCACGAGTCCAGAGGTCACTATGGGTGAAGAGTCTGTGAATTTCCACAGTGCTAAAAAGCCAGTGATGCTAAGAAAGAAAAATATGTATGTGATACTGTCTGCATCTATGATAAATTGAGCTGTAATGCTGGGAATGTTGAGGTAAAGGGAGAGTAAATCTGGGGGGGGTTTGAAGAAAGGCTGAAATATGCTCATGTTCCAAGGGGTCACACTTGGCTGAAGCACACAGTTATGAAGCTGCATCTCACATAACTTACTGCTTCATGGAGAGGAGCTGCCCTCATGGGCATAGAGGCAGCAGCTGCAGTTTGGGGGGTAATGAACTTCGGAAACTCTGACCCAGCAAATACTGAATCCATGGAAAGCAACCACCGTTGTGCCACTGAGCCTGACACGTGACCTGAATTTAGGTGAGCACACATGGAAAAGCATCAGTCTGTGCTCCAGACATCATCCTGGTTAAAGGCTTCTTTTGAGCAGATAAAATGATTTTTGATGACCAAGAATGACATACTGGGACCTTCTTCTGCTCTTGGTTTTACTGGGCTGCCTCCGTTTTAATAATTTCAAAGCCAGATTTGTAGATGTTGGTCCAGACTGTGAGACCCAGTACACATCTGTGACTTCATGTCAGGTTTCCTGAGAATGCAAACATGTGCTAATATGGTATATCTTCATTTTTGCTTTGAGTACTGTACTTAGAACTGTGATTCATTTTTATCGGACTTCATGTCAAGTAACTCCTAGGCACTGTGCTGTTGTTGATGTCTCTTAGTGACCACATAAATGAGCTGCCTTGAACTTGCGGTCTTAGACCAGAAAGGGTTGCGTTCACAGCAGCTGTGGTTGAATCAGTTCATCTGCCAAGAAGCGAACCTGCACAAACACTAGAGGCTTGTGAAGCCACGGCAGCGATCTTGGCTAAAAAACGGACCTTTTTCAGTCATGTCGCGTTTGTGTATTTTAATGTTTTGTTTAATTGGAATAACAGCCTCAGTGGGTCACAGAAACGTAGACAAAAAGCAGCAGCACAGAGAAATGTTACAATATACTAAGAAATAAGACTAACACAGGTCCTTGTAAGTCTTCAGCGGAGCAGTGAACAGACAGAATTTCTACTTTCATCTTAGTGGAATATTTAGACAAGGTTAACTCCTCCTGCTTAAAATTAAGAGTGGTAAATTTAACTGGAGGCTCAGTTTTGCTGTGAAATCGTAACCCCGCTCATACAGTCTGGTGTAATATGTACGACACCTGAAACTAGAACATGTGATCCAGCGTGACAGAAAACAGAACGAGAGAGAGTGCGAGAGACAGAGATAGAAAGAAACCAGAACCCAAAAAGCAAAGCCAGAACATAAACACCCCCCCAGCCAAAAAAAAGCCAGTTAGTCACCAACTACACCTCCTAACTAATAACTCCCGATTAACTAGACATCCGTTTCTACTCACTTGGGGTGAGAAGGACCTGTGGGAGAAACAAAGCTCTGTAAGAAGAACAAACAAACAAACAAACAAACCAACAGACAGAGACTGGGATTAATAGATACAGATTATTTTTCAAACAATATATTACACTGTATGATGCCATTTATTTATTCAGTATTTACAGGAGCGTTACAAAAAATATACATATGTGTATGATACAATGAAAGTACATTCACTTAGAGATTTGCAAATATAAATCTTGTACATGAGGCGAGCTGATCACAGAGCACTACCCACAAGCGCACGTGATTTGCGCGACATGATGGCCACAACACCGAGTGTGAACACTGTGATGTTTGAGTATAACTTTGATGAAACAGTGTACATCCCCTTATTATTTCACCGATACACAGACATGTTGCTTCATTTCACAAACAGAGCATAGTGTTTAGATGCAAAAAGCGAATGGTTTTCATACAATTAAAGGTTCCAGGCTACTCGTAAGCGAAAAATGGAGCCGTTGGGTCAGCAAGACCGCAGCCGGGGTCTTTCTCTCACTTTTTGTCAGATTTACATCGATGGCAACAAGATAAACGTCATACTTCAGCTCAGCTTATGATCTGGGATAAACCAGTTCTTTTTTTAATCTTCTACACATTCTTCTTGGTCCCCAAAACCTGCAGGCAGTCCACCAGTCTGTCAAACTGTAAATTTGATCAACAGTAACGCCACCCCTGCTCGACAGCATGTATGCAGCCACACTTCTTTCCAGGCGTTGAAGTTTTGTCCTCACGCTTCAGCAGTTCAGTAGAGGCACGCTGTGGTTTTCCTGCCCAGGAACACAGTTTCTGCTCAAATGTACAACCCGTGTCTTCAGGAGCGCAAAACACTCTACATGTCGGCTTTCTGTTTGACTAGGAGCGGTTTTCAGTCCTTAATGACAGCCGCGGAGGGAAGGTTCTTGCTCAGTGGGAAGAAGCGAGGCCACACGATGCTCAGCTTAGTTCACTGGATTTTGTTCTCAGCAAGACAGAAAAATTCCTACTTATTTACACCTTCCTGCTGCATAGAACAGTAATTCCAAATCCTGGTCCTGGCAGGTCACAGTGTTTACTGGTTTCTGAATTATAGGCTTATTTTATTATTGTTTATTGAGCTGTTTGACTTATAAGTATAAATTAATTTGAGCTAACAACATAACTTTTTCATTGCTTCTGTTAAAGAATGCTTTTTATTGTGAATCAGTAGGCTAACAAGTGTTGTTAATATATATATATTTTTTTACATCAATCCATTTTTGCTAAGTAATCATTTAATTCAGTCTCCCAGTGGGCTGTACTTTGTTCTGGGAAGTACTGAATTATCTAACCAATTCCTGCAAATTTGCTCGGTCAAAGGTGGTAGCGTCTTAGCCCGAATTATCTAGCGCGATGAACAGGTGTATACATTGCTGAAATTCTAACACGATTTGCTACGCAGGACTGATCAACTGAACGGGTCGCTCCAGGACCAGAAGCAGTTTGGCTGCAAATTATGTCCCGTGTTAATAAACAAAACATGGTACTTCTTTCTCTATCAGAAACCAAGTTGCTTGTGGGCTGAGCTGTGCTTGATTCTCAACAGACCTCCATATTGTTTAGTAGAAATCTATACTAAAATATATACACAGTGTTAACAAAAATGTCCTTAATCTACAGTATTGGATATCATAATTCTCACACACACTGTGTTAATTTGAATGAATTAAAGCCTTTGCTTTAGGTCCTGGTGACATGCTGGCATGCAGCTACAGTTACTGCCGGGACTATCGGCTGTGCTCCGCTGCACCGCGGTCCTGGTCCACTAAGCTTCACAAACGTGTAATATTAAATTTTCACTTACATGTAGACTCCATGTAGAATGGAACGTAAACCTGTAGCGTGAAACACACAATTAATCCTGTTATTCGTATTATAACTCAATTTGAAGTTTTGCTGTGCTTTATTTTAATATCAGCTTTTCCTACATGGGTGACTTTCATTTTACAGTTACATATAAACTGTAAATAAATATACTGTTTACCGGTGCATGGGATGAAATCTTTCTCACTGGATCAGAGCTGTTCTGTTAAAAATGTACCAGAGCGGCTCACAGCGTTCAGGAAATGGTGATTTTTGTAATGGATTTGCAAAAAACGTTATAAATAAATGTTACTTGCAGCGTACGCAGAAATACTTTAAGTACTTGTGAGTTCAAACTGTGCAAGAAACAGCGCTCTCTGTGTGAGAACACACACATGCGTAACTTAATCCACCGTACAGCCACTGACTCGTGAAACAAGCGGCAGAAAAATCGTGGCACACATATGCTGAGCTGTCATGTGAAACATCAGGATAATATTTACGTTTACAGTTTTTGTCATGGGCTTAAATTATTTTGCAGTATTTACATTTGTTGTGTTTCCTTGTTCTTGACCTGTTTATGATGGCAGACACGAACTTCACCGTAGCCCTGCGTGGGTCTCCAGTCTACAGGCCCATCTGTTTGTGCTTCTGCTTCTCTTTGAACCTCTTGGTTGACCTGCTAATACTGCCTATGAGGACCAACAGGAAAACAGATCTCATTTTGCAAGAGTGTCTGGTCCAAACCTGAAACCACAGCTTCAGAGCAGAATGCTTCTTCAAGCCTCCTTCAGACCCCTCACAGTTGTGCTTTTAACACCTTTATTTGTTGGCTTGGCCCTGGTACCTGGGACAGTTAACACTGCATGCGCAGACCTTCATGGCGTTATTATAAACCCACAGTAGTAGAGACTTGTTCATATGTGTGTTTTTATTCACAGCAAAAGTGTCTGTCTGTAGATCAGAGGCCATACACTCTGCAGTATAGACTGTAAATGTGAGATGCGGGATTCCCACATGTGGGGACAGTACCGGTATCTGCTGCTGCCGTCCACATTCAGGCGCCCTTAGCAGTGTAGTATTTTGATGAAGGCCTTTCTGAACTCAATGTTGAACGTTGTGTATATAATGGGGTTCACAGCGCTGTTGACGTAGCCCAGCCACGTGAAGGCGTTGTACATTTCCACTGGAACGCGGCAGGTGGTGCAGTGCGTGTTCAAAATGTGCGTGATGAAGAAGGGTAACCAGCAGATGATAAACACACCTGAAACGGAGGGGGGCAGTTTTCATGCAGTTCTACATAAACAAATTCTTTAACTTCAGTTACTTCTTGCATTACGTTGTTCCGGATGCCTGCTTTTATTGCATAAGCATTTGTGCAATGTACATTGGTATAGCTTTAAGCAATGACAACACTGACACCAAATTTGTGGGGCTTACCTAAGACAATAGCCAACATCTGAGTGGCCTTTTTCTCCTTCTGCTGTGAGATCTTTCTCTTGCTCAGAGCCTTGACCGTGGTGCGGGTCTTCCCGTCAGGAAGTGCCTGGGTCTCAAAGGCTTTAGTGGCCTTGGGGACAAGAGCATCCTTGGCATGACCGTTCTTTTCACCATTGAGCTGGGTCTCAGCTGGGGAAGGAGGTGGTGAGTTCTGGCACTGGTTGGAAGGGTTTGGCATGGAGAGTTGATGGCCGCCACTGTTGAGTACCTGCTTCTTCTTCTCCTGGGTGCTGGTGCTTGTCATCAGGTCCATCTCCATGTCAGCTGCGGGCTGGGCAGCCTCCTGGATTAAAATCTCAATTTTGGACATACATGCAAGAGTCTTAAGGCTGTCATTTAGTTTTTCTCAGCAACCTTCATAATAAGTAATAAGGTAAGTTATTTCCGTCATAAGTTTGTCATGTTCACTAAATGACTGATGTCACAGTAAAAAATAGATTTTTTTCTTCTTAAATCTGGGACTTTAACTTACACTAATCTCTTACTCAGCCAATGTGACTCTTGCATTTATTCTTTATGAAGCCATTGTGCATTTTCACTATAACAAACTGTTATTATTCTTTTCTGCACCCAACACAAGATTGATCAGGTGCATTTCTGACAAGCAGGTAAGTGAAAGAGTGAGCTAGAATGGTCCTGCTGCAAGGTTAGAAATTACAGAAGGTCAATAAAAAGTCACCAGATAACTAGTTTGTTCTCAGAAGCATGGAGCTTTAAGCTGAAGGTTGCTGCATTATCTTCTGAACAGTAACCTTCTGCAGCACCCTTGAAGAAGATGCTTAACATGAACACCCACTTGTGAAATGAAAGAAGCTTTGGATAAAAAGCAAAAATTTCCTCTGATCAAAAGAAGAATGAAATGAGACTCTGAATACCACTTTTTTTTTCTTAATGGAAAGGCCTCCATTGGACTTGACGATCACAGCGCAAAGCTTCACGTCCTCAGGGTGAGTGCATTTTTCCTGGAGCTGGAAACCAGAACCAGGACACAGAGAACTTGATCACTGCATTGCAAAACGACTTACACACAGACCGTTTTGTCCAGATAAAAGCAGATTATATAATATGATTTATTAATTAATATTTATAATATTAGTATTTATAAACAAAGAAGACACACAATTTAAGATTTACTGCTCATTAGATTTCATTCTTGGACTTCTGTAGGCGACTGGTTGGAGACAAATGACAATTACAAATCGCTATATTATTTATATTTGGCTCAATACTAATGGCTATACATAGTAAAACATATAAATGTTTGTGCTGTAAATTACAGCACTGTTGTTATTTTGTCACATGGCAAAACATAACAAATAAACTCTTTTGACTTTTTTTTACTTTTTTGATTTTTTCCCCCTAAGAAATTAATCTAAAATAACTGAAAGTCTGAATGGTGACACAGAATACCAAGGCCTGTACAAACTGTCAGCTGCTGTGCTGTGCTGAGTTGTTGTGTGAACTGCCTTGCTTTCAGGCTTATGAGGTGTGATTTTATGCCTTAAAATATAAATTTATTCATTATTGGGTACTTAAAGATCCATTCAGGTGAGGCTGCAGTGTTGGAATATAGACAAGTTCACTTGCTTGATTAAAAATATCATACATGGTTGAATAAGTATTGCCCTTTATTTATTTTGAAAAACAAACTGGGTGATGTGATCTCTGTTCTGTCAGACCTTGATGGCGGCGCTGGCCTCCGCATCTGCGGCATGGGAGCTGCGCTTGGTGTTGACACGTTTGCGCCGCTTCCGCAGCACCACATAGATCTGCACGTACACCAGCAGGGTGATAATAAAGGGAACGTAGAAGGAGACGATGGAGGAGTACACAACAAAAGCAGGGTTGGCGATCACACACTGGGCCTCATCACGGGTGGCTGCAAGGAAAGAAGGAGGTTTTCTCACAAAAAACATTTATGATGCGTTTTATTTACAGAGTACGGCTTTGTGACATGCGATTATTTGTGTGTCAATAGCCCTGCATAACTGCGTCATGAGAAGCATCTTGTGATGCTATTGAAAGTGTCCTCTAGAGCTACACACGATGCCGTAAACAATAGTCTGCAAAAAGTACAAAGAGTTGTGGCTTAAAAGAAAACAGAGAAAAGTGCCTTTCAGAGGTCACATTTTGGGGTAGCTGTACAGTAGATAAAAGGAGGAAAATGGTAGAGGCTAAAGGGGGAAGTTGTGGAAATATCCCAATAGAAAGACAAAGGTACATTCCACGTCTCCATGGGAGATCATGCCGTGTCTTGAGTACCTAAGTGGATATGCAGCAAGGGGTGAACTGTGAACCACGTCAGCGTGGCACCTGAGGGGGAGCAAGCTGCTCTTACCTGTGTTGTTCAAGCCAAACAATAAGGGGCAGGATATTGCAAAGGACAGAACCCAAACCACCGAGATCATCACTGTGACGCGCCTCTTGGAACTATAGCGGGTGTTATAGAGTATCGGCATAGCGACCGCTGTATACCTGTGAAGGAGATGGAGAGGCTGCTTGAGGGGGACGACAATGAGACAGGGAGCGATTTTTGGGAAGAACATCTATTTGAGAAAAGGGAGTCGAGGGGGGAATCACAGAAAATACCAACTGGTCGGAAATTTTCTAAATGTATGATTTTTTTTTTTTCTTTTTTATCCACCAGTCTTCTTTTCAAAAGCTCATTTGTGTTTTAATTGGTTTTTTCCTTCTTGTTCTAATATATGTGGTTGTCAAAGGGTAGAGTGAACTGTGAGGTTAATTCTCACATTAGTCAAAGTGGTATCCATTGCATTTTTAGGAACTGCAGATGAGGGTCCATGACTGTCAGCAATATGAGTGCAACTTATTAAAACTGCTGTGCAGACCAGTGGTAAAGAAACTGAACTCAGGGGGGAAAAAAATCATATTTCTGTTAGGCTATTAAGAAAGGACTTTGCTTCAATTATATGTAGTAAATTGACAATTCTAGATAAAGAATTATCTAGATAAAGTGTTTAAATTTAAATTACCCTAAATAAAAAAGAAGGATATCGCTGCTCATTGCTGATGTTTGGCAGCTTCTGGCACCACAGTCTTTGTGTAATGTCAGATATTTGGAGTTGGACTGCTTTCTTTATGCCACAAAAAGCTGAGGCATAGCAGGAAGCTCATCCTGGGGTTTGTAATCTATTGTCACACTTTAAAACCATTAGAAAAATATAAAAGTTTGTGAAACTGCACACAGTATGGATTTAAAATTTTGCACATTAGGCATGCCCATCACTATCTTATTTTTTACCTCCAGAACATCTGAGAATCACCCCCAGCTCATGGAAGACTTTTCTGCACCTCTTATGTGCTTCTACGTGTTATTGGTCCAACTTATTTGTGCTTAGGGCAGATGTGTGAGACAAAGACCTACAGCATTTCTGCAAGTGTGTGTCCACCATCGTGTGCTATTGCATGATGCTTCCCATGACATGTAACATGGTGGACAGACCTACCTGTCAATGCTAATGGCACACAGATTAAGGATGCTGGCGGTGCACATCATGACATCGAGGGTGACAAATATGTCACAGTGTATTTTGCTGAAACGCCACTCCCCGACCACCTAGGAAAGGAAGACAGAATTACAGTGCATTAAGCAATGGTGGATGGGAAAAGGCAAACTTAGGAGTGACAAATCTAACCCTCACATTGCAGCTACTTGTTCTTAATGTGAGAAAACTTGTTAAGTCTTATAAATAAATATGCATGCAACAATTTCCCAAAAGTTTCAGTCAGTCTTTATCTATAAACATGGTAATCATAACAGTGCTTTATGAATAACTCTGGGTTCTTATACCTGTATGAGCACTTACCTGTGGTGGAGTGAAGTGATCAACCATCACCCACAGCTTTCTGCAAACTTTCTTCACTTGTTTTCCTCTTTCAATGAGCCATATACATTTGTACAGATAATGTCGTTCAGGATTTTTGAGGAAGTAGGAATTAAATATTTTCTCATCTGAACTGCCCCACTAATACACAGCTTTATCGCTTGTCTGGAGAAGGGCTGCGTCTGTGAGTAACATTTTGCGAGGAGGTGCAGGGAACGATGCAGGAACACGGGCTGAAGGGTTGTTATTCCGAATGCCTCGCTGCTGAACGCAGCATTAATCTTGCTTGGTTTAATTAACAGCCAGCACTTCCAGACGCTTGCTGAGATATCAGCTGTGCCTGATCAATGGGTTTCCATACCAAGTACAGAGCCCTGAAGCAGTGAATGATGTTTCTTGATCTCTTGTTAATCAGGTGCATTTGTTTCCATATTATCAGAGGACAAGCAGAAATGAAGCACAATGGCTGGCTTTTCCGTACACTGACTATGACCCACTGGTGTACATCACGCCGCCTGCTGCGGAAAATCCCTACGTGCTGTGTCGGCTCTCTTGGAGCTCTGGGGACCCAGACACTTTGCAAAGAGTTTCCTCCTTATAACTCCCCGTTTGTCCTTTGTGATTCAGACATTTCTATTGAATCTTACGACACCCTTCAACGCGATCTGTATGTTACACGGAGGACTTTTCCAGATGTTTAGGTGTTTGTTATTAGCGCAGAAACAAGACTGCTGGCACTGCATATAGTTTGGTGGGTTCTCTGGCAGAAACACATGAAGAATTAGCAGATACAAAATTTTTACCTTAAGGAGAAAAATGACTGTGTTGTAGAATTCTTCCTTATTGCATATGCTTGGACTGATTCTTATATTGACAGTTCAGGGTACTCTAGTATCTTGATGAGGCACAATAAAACTTAGAGAGCTTTTATTATTGTTCTACAGAATTTCAGCAGCTGTTATTTATATTTCATGCATATGCACATTTCTGAAAAACAGACCACATTGATGCACCCTTGTGTGTGAACAGTGTACTGTATGTATGTCCCTTGTGTCTGCTCGCATGTTCCCATTCCATCTTTTAACACAGCCTGTTTGAGTTATAGAGGTGCTCTGTATTCCAGAACATTCTATATACGGTTTCACAGTAAAACACTTGAATGAAATGAAGACTGAAAAGAATGCAAAAGGCATAAAATAATATAAGATATAATGAATAATATAAAGATGTTGAAGTTCTAAAGAGTTAGCAGCAGAAAAGTGAGTAGCCTCCATCCAACAGGCTGTAGCTTGCAATGTTAGTGGTCCATGAGAACCAAAGCATACATTTGAGCATTTTTGTTCCTCGTGTCTACTTAGCCCACAGTGGAAATGGTTAAGGGCCTTTACCCAAACTGGAAATGTGTCAATGCTTCATGCATTGTCCCAGTAAAAAGAGAAAGACCCCCACAGTCTTCTGATTTTTGTTCCACGTAATAAACTCTGGCCATTGTGATTACAAAGCCACAGGCCTACTGCTGTATTGTTCCTTGAGAAAGAGCTTGTTTTGTGGGCTCTAATTCATCATCTTGCCTGGAGACTCTGAGCTTTCCAGTGACAGGATTTGGTTTGTTATTCAGTTTATGTATCATAACAATTGCTTGAAAGAAAAAGGAGCTATAAATGTTAAAATAATTCATTTTAATTGCATGTACTAAGAGATCTAAATTTGTCTGGAGGCTAGAGATGAAAGTGAAGCAGACGTCAGAGAAACTACTGCACTTTCAGCTCCTGTTTAATGTCAGGGTGGTACGCACACATTGCACGGGCTGTACAAGTTCGGTGTGAAGGGAAGGAGCTCCCGAGGATGTCTTTTCACTACATGCACATTAAGGCACATGTTAGGGATTACAAATATAAATGCTAACACATTTCCATAAAATATATTGTAATATTGAGGTGAAAGTTATATTCTGAAATGTATTAAAATTCCTTAAACACCAAGTCAGCTACTGAGAAAAGTTATCTTTTGTCCAAGCATTTGTGAATAGCTAATGGGCCACTGTGTCTGTGGTGGGATGTGGTCAGTGTAGTCCTTGAGGCAGCTTACCTCCAGATAGACCACCCAGGGCATGACAAGGGTGGCCACCAGCAGGTCAGCCACAGCTAAGCTCACAATCAGGTAGTTGGTGGTGGTCTGCAAGGCCTTCTCTCTGGAGACAGCCATGCAAACCAACACATTGCCGAAGACAATGACAAAAATGAGGAGCGTGAGCAGCATAGCGTAGTAATTGTATGGAGGCCTCGGGCCGCACTGCGTGTTGTTAAGCCCGGTGGTCGTGTTGTTGTAGTAGGATCCATTGTAGGTGTAGTCTGTGAGGAAATCCATGGACACTGAGCAGATGGCTGAGGCCAGAGAAGGAGCCTGATACCTGACAAATGGAAAAGGACAACATGGCGTCACAAACAGGCCAATGTACTCCAGTTCACCTCCACTTGACTTGACTCCACCTACAAGTGGTTAAATTCTGTGATGTGGAGCTGAAGCTTTTATATATTTCAAAATAAATTTGTTAGATTTCATCCACTGTCCTCATACTGTCAAATGGGATTTTCGTTGTTAGCCAAGAGTTCACGTAAGAAAGTTTGTCTACTGAACATCCCTTGGAAAGCTTAGGTTTGGGTTGGGAACAGATGAAAAACACACCGAGCCAATTACTTTTATGCCAAATCTTTTGGACAAGTGGTCAGTAAAGATTAATTTTCAGCAACTATATCAAATCAGCCTACATTTGCTTTATGAAGAAAAGGCATAGTCTCAGCCTTATAATCCAACTACTGATTGTATGTAGTGGGTACTTATGATACAGTATAAAATGAATATGCACGAGGGGCTGTATATAAAAAGTAGGTTAAAAAGAACACAGCATCATTAAAATATTTTTCACATAAAGGAATTAAAAACAAATCAACAGGTTAAAGAAAGGGAAACGTAAATGAGCAGTCTGATACGGTCTTATTGTCCGTCAATTCCAACTCCTTAAGACAGACATAAACAAACTCATTTTCATCATAATGCCACCAGTTTTTGTGTGCTGTTCTGAAATGTGTGGCTCTTCTTACCAGAACATGCTTTGTTTAACTCTAATTGTAACCCCCCCCCCCCACCACCATTCTGCACAATATCATCACTCATTATTTTCCTAAAAGTGTATTGAATTCTCAGCCACTGTAGCAGGAAGCTGTTGTCCTATTGATCTGAGATGTAAACAGCAAATTGGAGTGATTCTTATCTTCCTAACCTCACCACTTAAAATGAGAAATGTCAGACTATTACATCATCGCCAATGACTGATAAAGCTATTGGTTCAATAGTAAATATGTTTTCAATATATGCAGACAAATTGGGTTTCTGTTAAACACGTCCTGTCCTTTGCCAACCCCTGATCACCTTAACTGGCTGCTCGTTGCTACATTAAGAGGTTTGATGGCCACATTAGCCCGCATGCAACTCATCGATACCCGGTTAATAGCATGAAAAAACCCAGTCCGTGGCTCTCAATTTTTTATCACAGTATCACCATTTTAAGTATTTTTAAATGAAGGTTCTGCTTGGTTAAAAAAATTGAACAATTTAAGCATTTCAGTGCAGTGACTCAAAAAACTACTAAATGCAACCACTTTAAGATTAATACAATTTGGTGATAAAATGTATTCTTTTTTTACCTTTCCACTCTCATACTTTTCCACCTGGGCAATGCCGGATAACTCAGTTAGGACAGAATAAACACTTAATGGACTTGGAGGCTAAAGAAATGTAAACGAAATTTCAATTAAACTCTCAGTTTTCTGAATTGCTCGCTAGTGCAGAGGGCAGCTCTGTTTCCTCACAGTGTCTGGACTGAGCACTGTATGTAGGCTTGACCCTGTTCTGCCTATGTGCACTTTATGTGTTCCTCTTCTGTTCACTTGAGTTTCCTCACAAGGTCCAAATGTGAGTTCTTCACGTGAAGTAGCGACTGTGATGTGTGGCTCTCCAACAATCGACTATACTCTTGCAGAACAGGTTCTGACTCTCTAAAACCCTACCATGGTCATGGGTAGGAAGTACCACGTTTCAAACATGGGCCACATACTGTACAAACAATGTGACTTAATGAAACTGTTGAAAATGAGGACTGTAAGAGTTAGGACTCTGAAATCATGAAATGGCTCTGTATATTGCTCAAAACCATAACTGATTTCAGCATTGAAATTCACATTATCAAACCTAGAATAAATATTAAGCCCTTTTGAAATGCTTTACCAATATTGGTTTCAATGTAATGTAAGTTTGACTTACTAAAATAATGTAGCTGACTTTGTGCTCCAGGTATGCAGTAATTTGCTAAATGACAAGACTTTAAATATATTTATACGTACATGCATGTGATATCACAGCCCTGTGCAGGCTGTGCGGGGTTTTCTTTTTGTCCATCCGACTAGGAAGGTGGATTCTGTGAACAGAAGCACCTGTGTGAGCAGCTCAGTCGGTTAATTGGGTATATCACCTCCTGCAGCTTTTAAATAAGCACTCATACAAAGAGGATGGGATGGTGTGTGGTTTGATAGCTTGTAGAGTTTTGTTCCCCTTGCTTGGATTTGTGAATGATTGGTAGTCTGTTTGTATTTGATTTGTGACTGTTAGATTTGGTAGTGTTTGGGTTCTCTATGTGTGTGACAGTGTTTGGTTAGAAAAAGTGGTGTCTTGTATCTATTTGTGTATTTTTGGCTAGGCAGTTTAGATTAGTGCAGATAGAAAGGAGGAGAAGACTTTGCTTTGGCTTTGCTTTTTTCTTTTACAGGTTCAAGGTAGGCAGTTGGTGGGTTTTTTTTCTTTGTTTTTTTTTAAAAGCATGCCAGAATAGGTAGTTGAGTTTTGTGGACAACTTCTGAACACAACTTGTATTTGTGTATATATTCACTTGTTTTTCACAAATCTCCCTCACAAGTGATCCCTCTGCAAATATATCCTTTGGTTTTATTTTGCTGATGCCCTATCCAGATGATATTTCCTTTTCCCTTTTATGTATGGCCCTATTCCCCTAGACATTTCCCCAAGCCTAGCATTCATACAGAGGTTGTAACAGGAAATATACGCTGGAGTAAAAACAAAATTTAACTTGTAATTTTCAAATTTTTTCTTCTGCAGTATATACTTATTTAAATGATCCCAGAAGAATATGTCTACAGTATATAATATTACCTTCATTTACCAATGCACAGCTTATAAAATAGAAATGAGACCCAATAGTTTCTACAATTTAAAATGTATTTCTTCAAGTAGATTAACTGTAAAGGTATGTTTCACACCGTAATTGATCTTGAGCCTAAGAATGCTGATACCGACAATATACTACCTTCTCACATTCTTCACTTATACGAGGAATTATTTCCTGGGAGACTTGTTTCCCTTGTGTAACAATTTCATGATTTATGAGTGGTGTGCATGTATTGGTATGATGTTGATGTTGCATATCCAGGCCTTTGTTCACTTAAATAAGCAATGACAGTGAAAATAATCAGGTACCAACAGACTAATTAAATTTTTTGAGCAAAGTGTTCAGAATTTTGAACAAATCCTTGATTTGCTTTGTTTTCATGCTATATTTCTTTGTGGAAAGCAGCACTGCAGGCTACAAGCGAGTGATTATTCCCCATGTCCAAGTGGATAGGCTATTATTTCTCATTTTGAATAACCAGGCAGCTGGTTGCTTTGTTCCATGATGACTGGTGTTAAAAACAGAAATAAATTCTGAGATTATTTATTATGCTTATTAAGATTTTGAATCTATTAAGGAATGAATATGTGGATGGCAGCGGATGTCATGGACCATGCTGTCAAATATTGCTAAGAGCCAGTTAGCTGGACAGAGTCCAGCTGTTTCTCTGCTGTTTAGTCACTGTGTTTCAGGAAAAGGGACCGTCAACAGCACTGCTAAATGAATGCACAACTCATTTTACCCTTGGCGTCCTTTAGCGATGCAAGTTATTATCCATCAAATTTATAAACAGCACTTGGAAAAAAAAAAATTGAATGAATGAACTACTGGTAAGAAATGTAATTAGGCTTAACTGGACCAACAAACAATGTCTTTGTCAAATTCATTTGAAAGACAACGTTTGTCTTTCCTTTTTATACACCTCATTTTGAATCCACGCGTGGTTTAAAATCAGTGGGTTGCCTGTTTTCGTGCACGAGGACACTGCCGCATACTGTACGTCTAGAGACTCACAGTTCCGGCACACAGTGATAGGAAAATAATTAAATTCTACTTGCGGTTTTTGTTTTAGCCTAAACTATGTACAGGCAGAGGGAAACGGAGGCAGGACTTAAGGTAATCTCCTTTAATTTTCCATAGCAGCTAAAGCAAACTTGCAAAATGATGGTCTGAATCATGGAATCGTATGAAAATGATATAAGTAAAATTTAACTAAGCTATTTATTAATCTATTTCTTAGTTTTAATTAGTTTTAAACATTTTGGAAATAAAAGCAAGTGACTTACATGGAAATGCCAAAGAACAAACAGGTTCATGTGCTGTCATTTCCCTCTGAACAAGGTGCACAAACTGACAATACATTCACCAGCAGTTCAATTTCAGATAAATTCCTTTAATGTGAACTAATCACTATGGGCTAGTCCTACCAGTATACCAAATAATACCTAGCTTTCTTTATGCTGCTCTTCTGAAATATAATGACCTGGATTATTTCAATTCATCATTTTCAGGTGTTCAGTTATTGACTAGTTACTGAGTTATTGATTAGATTGATTACTGAATATCTATCATAAAACAGTGATAGTTTCTCTGGACTCAAAAACTTAAGTAAATCTTGTGAAAAGCATTTATGTTTAACTACAGGATTATGCGATTAACATAAGCAATATGAAAGTATGTGCTTTTTATTTTGCACATCATTCCACCCTTCATAAGGATGACGCTTTAGTCTGAAAGTGCACTAAAAAACCTGCCAGTTTTGCCGCCCTGAAGGATGCAGACAGATTCAGCGCTACACAGATGGGTTGTGTTTTCTTTGGTGATTCCTCTATTCAGGCTTGTTTTGTCTTATTAATGGAAACACATGGTGTGACAAACAAAGAATACACCTGAGCACTGCTGGGATCCACCATCCACTCATACGTTTACTTTCCCCCCTGGGGAAATCATCGCTGAGGGCTGGAGGTTGTTCCCCATGAGCAGCAGACAGCAATTCGTGCAGAACCGTGAGAGCTACTCCGGTCCCAACAGTTTACAAGCTCATTTTTAGTACAGAGCTGCTGACCAGCCTTCAGAAATCAGTTTCCAGAACCAGTAATCCAATTTAAAAGCCTGTTTAAAGGTTATCTGTAAAACTGTAAAACGCTTGACTGTCAAAGAAACAATCACAGTTCAGATGCAAAATTGTTAGTTGTCAGGAAAAGAAAAGAATGCAGCATCCAGCAACATTCAGAATTACACAAAGTTGTGCACTGATGCTAAATCACATGGGACGGTGGTCACCTCTTGAATACTGAAAAACTGCTCTGAATGCATTTTACAAAAATTAGAAAAAATAACTAAGATCACTTTCAACTGAACAACACCGAACCCCTAGTTTATGCTTATTGTTCATTGGTGACATTAACAGAGCCCAAGATTAACATGAACAACCCATAGAAACACATACAAGCATATTCAGAAGTGGTTCCAGGCACTGTAGCTCTTTAGTTCACGGTGTCGTACAATGCTGGCCAAGGGTCACCTCAGGCCTACGTATCCCTCATCACCACTGAGGCACCCTGTTCTGGTTTCCCTCGGGAGATGCCCCTGCCCTGCCTGATTTCGGCTCAGTGCAGGCAAATGTATCAACAGCATCTCCATTCTTTCACCCATGATCAGCAGTGTGCATCACTGACCCCTGGTCCTCGGCAGGGCAGAGCATCAACTCCAGAGTTTAATTTTATCCAGGGTCCATGAGAAGCAGATAACAGTACAACTGACAGAGGCAAGTTTTCAACAGTTTTAAATATCCTTAATCCTAAATTCCTGAATTATACATGGACTTGCACTTCCCTGTTCAAGATGCTTACATTTCCAGGATGATTGTGTATCCCAAAACCCATATGTGACATTAAAATGCAGTTTTTCACTCTCCGTGACATGTATATGTGATATTTAACATATTGCTTGCACCCTGTACTGTATCCACTCTATCCTGTTCATTGGAGAGAAGACAAATTTCAGATTTAAGACTGCTATAGGAATTATGTATAGCTTGTTCAGGTTCTGAACATCATTAGCAAAATTACGGATGTTATGCACTTCATATGTATATTTCCTATTTAATGAAGCTATTTTAAACAGTTTAATGCATGAAGGATTATTTGTACTACGAAGGTTAGAACTGATAGTGGAAAGGTTTAAATTCGCAAAGCCTTTTTGAAGAAGGAGAAGTCCAAAATGGAATAAAAAACATTTTTCCTTTTTTTTCCATGTCCACTTGCAGGTACTGGTAAGAAGTCTGTATGATAATCACATTTCAGTTAATCTCCCATGCAGCAAACAGATTAACTCTGCTAATTCTTTTTTAATTTAAGATTGGATAAATTTCAATACAGCTGTTGAAAATTATAACAATGCAAATGGGGGCTGGAGGGGGGCTGCACTGCAGGCCTTTACAACTATACATTGACAGCATGCGGATTATTGTACAGTTCCAGATATTAACAAACAAGCTTAGCATAAAGGAGTGATGAAGAAGTGGTTGGACTGGTGTAGGACTTCTTAATGTTGCTGCCTGATGTTGGACACACCTGCTGCAATTTATCACAGGCAAAAAATGAGAGTGAATGCACGGTGTAGGCCAGAGGGCTGTGTAAACTGCACACAGAAAAAAAATATAATTTTTCTCACAGATCTAAGTGAGCATGTTAGACTTTGTTTTTAAATTTTGGTTGGACACACTAAAAAAAGAGTAATGAAAATCTACATGAAATATTCAAATATTTTTATTAAAGATGCTGCAGGCTGAATGTTGGTATACTCTTTAGTAAAAAGAAGGCATTTTGGTTATTTGTCAGCACCATGAGAGCCGAACCCCATCATTTTATCTGGAGAGAGAAAAACAACCTTATGATGTGTTAAATATATTCTGCTGCTGAGCACTGACCACCCAGGCAGAGACTTCAATTCAGTCCTAACAGAGTTTTATCATAACATTTATCCGTTCTTCTCAAGTGGCCATAGTGGATTCTAAGCATTTTTCAGTGTCTTTGGCACCCAGCACAGATGAATTAATTATGCTGCGTCTAAAATAAAGGGCAACACAGTGCTGGCAGTAGCCGTACAAGGTGAAGTCCTCAAAGGGGTAGGTATACCTGGCAAGTCTGCAACTGGTTCATCTGGAATAGCAAGTCGACCAGCGGAGCTGCTCCAGGGTAGCGACAGCCGTAGAAATAGGCAAAATAAACAACTGCCTAGGGTCACAAGACCCCCACAGGGTCGATCATTGTTTGATCTGTCATGATAATGCTGTGTTTTAATTTATAATCTGCACTGCAGATTCACTTTAAGTATGTGGTGAGCACAGCAATTTAGATGCAGGAGCTGAATGAAAGGAACAGAAAAGAGGACATTTTTAGGGGTCAGCCTGAAAAAAGGAGCTTATCCCTTATGAGAAGAACAAACTAAAATTGACTGCATCTCTATGCATCATAAAATCTATTTCTGTTTCACTGTATACCGAGCCCGCATGATTCATACAGCTAACTTTGAATAATATTACACCCATTCCTATGAATGATGTACAGGTATTTTTTTCCTGCAGTATTACCTGGATATTTAAGAGGATTACCGGTAACTATTTTATAAAATGTTTCATAACCTTCAGATAAAATCCTTGTCAGAGTGTAAAACAATTAAGACTGAAAGTATCTCTGCATGCTGTCCCCAGTGAGGTAACCGCAGTACTTTTGTAGAGTACAGTCATACCCTAATTTTCCTCCTTCATATTTATGTCCTCTTGATAGGCCTCATTTTTTAAACCAAAAATTTGGTTTATGTCAAATACCACATATGATGTTTTCTAGCCTAACCATATACAAAAAAATCCTCATTAATGTTTTAAATGGTTCATATGTTTCCCAGCTGAAACGTAATTAAAAACAGCCCATCTGTAATGCACTGTTATTCTAAAATGTCACAGTTGATTGTGTCTTGCTTTTACTGTCTCTGCTCGTACCCATGACATTTGGTTTGCAATACAGTCTACCTCACCTGTGCCTGCATTTCTATCGCGCTCTATGTTACAACAGCTATTTTCCGAAAAGCACGAGTTGAGAAATTTTGAATAGCTGCCCTATAAGTGTAGGGGATCTGCTGTGCCTTTGTGCCCCATTAGCAGGTCAGATGCAGATTTTGATGTCTGTTGCACCACATGATCCCAGAGTGCCTTTACCCTCCACCCTACCCTCCTCCACTCGCTACTGCTGCACACATCATGTTTTTTCCACATTTGGTGAATACAAACAGTACCTAACAGTTCATCACAGTGAGTTGCATTGTTTCTTTAAGTTGTCTACACATTCTTCTTACACATGTCATTACTAAATGTCAGTTGCTGTCCAAGAAGGACAGAGAGAGAGAGAGAGAGAGAGCGAGCGAGCGAGACAGAGAGATATGATGGTTTGTTAGTTACAATAGCATTTTACTATGTTTTAGAAATATCTGGGGAAAATAGTTGGGTTTTTGGGGGGGGACTGGAGTGGATAATAATTTTTCTCATTTAAATAATGGCAAGTAGAGTCTCTGTTTATGTTTTTCTAGTGTAATTGTGGTTTTCGGGAACAGATTAGCAACATAAACCGGAGCATGACTATATATAATTACAGCTACAGGAAAACTAAACTATTTAGGGCAATTTTGACATTAGCACTTTATGGACTTACTGTCAAATGTATCGTGGACCAGCAATTATTGTGGAATAATGCATCAGATGATCTGAAGTTTAGGAACTTGTGCTTTTATTGAATTGCACATTTTGCAACCATGTCACACCGAGGTCAGCTAGTCAAGGTTTTGATGTCTAGTTGAAGCAGTTGTGTTATTGGTGATCAAGTTATGTTCACTGAGTGTAATTTTTTTCTTGTTTGTCATTTTTGGTCACTAAGAACAGTGATCTGGAAGGACCTGGTTAAAAGTGTTCACTTGGGTCCTCCTAACACCCAGGTCCCGCCCAGTCACCAGCCATCCAAATAGGTTCAGACAAATGGCCCTTGTGCTAGACAATAAAGTTAATAAAACTTTTTTCCTTCAATTTGAATTTCACAGCCCATGTGTTCAAATGCCGTCTTGTTCAATTAGAGGATTCCACCCCAGCTGCCCTCA
This sequence comes from Heterotis niloticus, assembly GCA_018136845.1. Classification (NCBI taxonomy): domain Eukaryota; kingdom Metazoa; phylum Chordata; class Actinopteri; order Osteoglossiformes; family Osteoglossidae; genus Heterotis; species Heterotis niloticus. The sequence continues at coordinate 26,380,080 of CM030894.1, read as the reverse complement.
GGTAAATGGCATTGCTGTCATGCAGCCTTTGTCACTTTATTAAGATTACTGTGGCCTTCTGTTCTCTGGATAAGAGGGTAATGATAAGAAGCAGTGCCAGCACATGAAATTTAACCTTTGGTGAATTTGTTCATGATAAAAGCAAGAAAATGTAAGCATATACAAAGAAACATGTGAGGAGCAGTTATTTCTACTGTTCACACTTGGCAACAAAATGTCAGCAATTAAAGTCTGGCTGAGGATAGAAACAGATATTGAGGAAAACAGTCAAATTCCAGTGGGCAGTCCAAGTTCATAGGTTTCAAAGTCTTTTACTTTTTAACCTTACCAGCAGATTTGTTGGGCAGTTTTATCCAGGCTTTCCTTAATACACTATGGCAAATAGCAGCTTCTCCTTAGCACAAGGGGGATTAGAGGTTTTCATTATTTGCAGAAACCTTGCATTTCTTAAACTAGAATATCTATGATGGAGCAATATGTGCATTAATAAGATTATAACTGTCTAGTGGCTATTTACAGGGATTATATATTCACTTGTAGGCAGTTCTGCATATAAAATTAAATAAAGGCAAAATTAAATACAAAGTTTAACAATAACATAAGAGCAGGAGAAAAGGAAAGGTCCTGAGTGTGCGGTCCCTCCATCGCAACAGCTCACGGTCACAGAAAACATAAGATAGAATGAGCTGCGGTTTCTATAGTGATGGTAATTTAGAACATCAGAGGAACTAAACAGAAGAGGACTTGACATGGTCATGAAAGATTTCCCGAGTTGCCGGGAGCATATGGACCCACCGTCTTTCTTTCTCAAGTGAACACGCAGCTGTAAGACATGCTCAGTGTTCCTCTAATGCCATTATCCAATCAGTGTCTAATAGTAAATACAAGTGTAAGTTGCACAAATTTTTGGGTTCCTTCACTGATGTGGTCACACGCAACCATTCTGCAGCAGTTGAGCTGACTCCTCATTAGTAAGTGGTATGGTGACTAAAGACAGGAACTTGAAACTGGATAGATGCTGGTTCAATTGCCGCAAAGAAATTTCTGCTGTATCCTTGGTTGGCATTGGCTAAGCAACATTATCATGACTGGAACTATCATGCACCACTGAGTAGTCATTTGAAAAAAAAAAAAACATACCAAGGTATAATTAGATTAAGAAAAACCCATTCATGTTCTTCAAGTACACTTGTGTTCAGCATGGTCTACCTGATGCAGTGTGGACACTTTGCATGCGATTGGCATTTATCATGGAAGCTGTTCACCTTCTCACTGGCCATTTAGCCATACTCGGGAATAACCGATTCTGTCAATCTGCGGATGCTTGAACACACTCAAACTTTTGTGCTTCATTCTCAGCTGAGGGACCCCTTCCCTCTTGTTCTGCTTCACCTTCATGCTACACAGTGCTGCATGTGTTGCCTGTCAGCTAGCATAGAGTTGAATCAACAAATATTTCTGTTATGGATAAGTCTGGTTCATATTGGCACCACCTCTGAGCACCACTTCAATCAAGATCAGGGATTATAGTTATAGGAATGACCAAGAGGCAATGCATCTCCTTATTTTTTAATTTCATTCTTTTATGTGGGGTAAAGTTAGGAATCTTGATGGACACAGGAGTGACTCAATACATAAGCTGTAAACCATGTGGAGAACATTAAGCACTAAGGAGGAATATGACATGGGTAAGATATTATTCCTCACTCTAGTCCTCTCACTCCTGGCTGTCAGTCACTTCACCTGAGCCATTGGGGAGATGGCAAAAGCTTTTTTCCTTTCCACAGAGCTAGACCTATAACAAGCCTCAGATGAGCTCATTACAACTTGCAGCCCATGTCTTCCATAACAACCAGAAGTATCTCCTGTGGCCTTCATCCACTTCCTGTTAAAAAGGTGACTTTTGATATTGTTAAGTTAAAAAAGATCACAAAGAACAATAAATATGTTTCAAAGGGCAGGGTATTCTTCCATCTGGGTTAAAACTTGAAGATTTTTCTAAATAAAAATGCCCTCAGCAGTGCTCAGTAGACTCCTACTATTCACTTATATTCATATTCTAGTTACAGTTATTGATCTTCTTTGAAGTCGGAACACAGTTGTGCCAGCTTGTTTGCACTCTATCTATGAAATGTTTCATTGTAATATATATTTCATAAATCAGATGTTAGCTTTAAGTCAAATAACATAAATCATATAATCACCAAAACCAAGAGTACAGAGGTGAATTTAACACAGTCCTTTATGAAAGTTTGGTAGTTTGCTTGGAAATAAGTGAGAAATAATCTCTTACAGCCTAGGGATGAGCAGACATTTTCAGTCAGCGTGTCCCTGTCACACACCCTGTTTTTCTGGTATGGACTCCAGACCACCATGTTCCTGCTTTGGCACTCACAGCAAAGGAGCAAAGTCTTTTACACGACTTGGCACACAGTGGAACAGCATAACTACTTGTATGCTCTGAATCTGTTTAATTTTCACAGGTGTTCAGTAAAAATACTCTTGAAAACAAACAATATTGGTCTGGTGGTGAAAATTAACAGTTTCTAAAAATTACAAGAGAAACTTTTGTTTTTGTAATTCATTTAATTCATTATTAAATCCACAGGTAAATAAATACAGTCATTGATGTGATTACACACAGACACACACACACACACACACACACACACACACACACACACACACACACACGCATGCGCGGCAAAGTTTTGAATCACCAGTTCACTTGGAACACAGGTCTTTGGATAGTGGTAAGAAAGCACAACACTTGGAGAACATTCATACGCCACAGAGACTAAGCAGGGATCAAACCCACTTCTGATCAAATCACCCAGGCACTGTCAGGTAGCAGCTACAACCACTGCACAGCTGTCCATTAATTTCACCTGGTAGAATACTACTTTTATCATCATAATTGAGAGCAGAGGAATGACGTTAAACTTGAGCTGTAGTTTGTAACGCAAAATATTGTGGATTAAAACACCTCACGGCTGCCTTCCTGCCTTGATTTATTTCCTATTCTTTGCTAACAGATTTAAAAAAAATAATACAGGCAAGATGTACTGAAAAGGGTCAGGTCATCTATTCACCTGTACTAAAATATTTAAGTAGCACCTATTAGATGCGGCTGCTTTTTTTTTTATGTATAATGTTTATTTTTATTTGTTACTTACTGTTCATTTTAATACTGTAATATTTTTCATGACACATGCTTAATCCATTCTGATACTGATGCTTTGTCCTCCTAACCCTTCAACCCTTTTTCCCAATCTTCCATTTAGGAGCAGAGTATCAGTCACACTGTAATTCCTTTCCATGCATCACCAGTGTAAAGTACAGGCATATTGCTGTGTAATAAATTCAGTTTATGTCTATGTTATCTCCAGGACAGATCTGCATAGTTTTTACTGGCTGTGGTGTACAGACAAATTTCTATTTGCTACAAAAATTTTATTCTAAAGACAATATTAAAAAATAAGAACTACATACATTTAAAATTAGCAGGTATTCAACTTGTAACCCAATTTTTAGAACAATTTTTTTTTTTTTTTGTAGTTGAGTCAAACCACTTGACTGCTATAGATTTGAACTCCAGGTAGTGTAGAAGGGATTTTTGGAGGTCATGGTTTATTTACGGTCAGTTGTGATGATAATCTAAAGAATTAATCACTATAATTACATGCTATGCAGCAAAGTGAGATGGAATCACTCTGGGGTCGGGCTCTGAGGAGAAACAGATGCAGGCCAAGGCTTTATGGCTGCCAGGTGCACAGGGTTTGTTAGCAGGTCACATTAATGTTATTTTTTTAATCTTTGCCTTGAGCTGTTGAAGTGTCACTGAGACTGCTTTCATAATGTATTTTTTTGGCAAGTTTATATTTACATTTTGAAACTTGTTTCATTAATAATCTTTATTCTAAAAATCTAGAGTTTTGTTCTCTTTTTTACTCAAGGGGAGTTCAAAGGTCACGTTTAAAATGTTTTAGAACATAGGTTAAATTGATCACACATTTGTTAATATTTGTCTACAGTTACTTGGGCCTTTTAAAAGGTGCTTATTGCAAACAAAACCTTTATGAACATTCTGCTGAAAATAATTCTGGAACCAGGTCTTCAGTCTTATAAGCAGAGGTCAATATGTTTAAATAAACTCAATCCTTCAAGACTTTCTGGGTCACCAGAATCAGCGACTGCTTCTGCTTCCTGCTATTACTCAGCATCTACAGAACCAGGCGTCTGTGGGTCAGGTTACAATTTTTCAATAAACAGCTCTTAGAGGATGCTTTGATAATAATGGGAGATTCTTTATCGTTTAATTAATATTAACAGAAAATATTCCTTGTAAGTGGGAAACTTTGGCTGATGGCTGCAGGTGACATTAAAAAGGCATTTAACTTGACATTATCCACACACTGTGGAAAAAACTGATAGGCTTGCAGAACACCACTCAAAAAGATATGGAATATTGATTCATCTGACCGCAATACACGTTTCCACTGTGTGATGGTCCATCCCAGATGCCTTCAAGCCCAAAGAAGTCAACGCCGCTTCTGGACATGGTTAACATAAGTCTTATTTTTTTGCACAATAAAGTTTTAAGTGGCATTTGTGAATGTATCACCGTATTGTAGTGCTTCACAAAGGTTTGCAAAGTAATCCCTTGCCCATGTGGTTATATCAGCTATTGATGAATGACGGTTCTTGTTGCAGTGCCGTCTGAGAGATCGGAGCTCACAGGTATTCAGCTTAGGCTTACGCCCTTGCCCTTTACACATTGAAATTCCTTCAGATTCCTTGAATCATTTAATGATATTATGCACTGTAGAGAAGGAAACATGCAAATCTTTTCCAGTCTTTCTTTGAGGAACATTTTTTTTAAACATTTCAATAATTTTCTCATGCATTTGTTGACAAACTGGAGATCCTCTGCCCATCTTTGGACCTCAAAGACTCAGTCTTTCGTGGATACTGCTTTTGTACCAGATCATGATTACAATCACCCGTTGACATCACCTGTTTGAAATCACATTATTATTTAATTTTTTTTACCTCATTACTAGCTGTTGCCCCTGTCCCAACTTTTTTTGGAATGTGTTGCAGGCCTGAAATGCAGGAATGGATGTATATTAACAAATGAAATGTTATTTGACCAGACAAGACATGAAATATCTTGGGTTCATACTGTCTGCAATGAAATAAAAGTCAAAATAAATGTAAGAATCACTGCTTTTTTTTAATTTGCATTTTCCATACTGTCCCAACTTTCTCTGTTTTGGGGTTGTAGCAGTGCTGAAATTACCTCAGTGACCCCAAACCTCACTATCTGTGCAGATTCCCTCAGTGAAACCTAAAGGCAAGAAATCAAACCTGGCCATCAGTACCAGACTCACTCCACTATACATAAACAGTCTTTTAGGTTTTTGTATTTTCATTTAAAATTTGGACTTGCTTTATGTTGGTGTCAAGTTACCATGTACAACATTGCTTCATTCTAATGTATCTGTAATTGATTTTCTCTCATCAGTTTCAAAGGTAAGTAGATACACGTATATTAGGATTTACAGCATAAAGATACAATAAACAGAACCCAGCAGGAGCACTTTCATTGTCATTTTTAAAAAATCTATTCATTCAGAAGACACTTTCCTTTAAGGAATGTAAAATGATTACTACGTGGTACACAGCTGATCATCCCAATTTTGATTTACAATGCAGGATACACTGCAGTAAACTACAGCCGTTTTACCCTTTTACCCAGCACCATAGTGTAACTCTCTCTCACATATAGGCATCTATAGGCATCTCACAATTACCAGTTATTCTGAAACAGGTATTTGGACTGTGGGTGGAAACCCACATGAACACTGGAACAGCATGCAATTTCAAGCAGATTGAGTTGGCTTCCAAACCCACGTCCGAACCCAAAACCCAGATGCCGCTCTACCCTCTGCCGAACTATTTCAGATGCGCAGCTGTGTCGCTCATAAAATGGTTTATCTTTTTCTAAGACGAGTTGTAATATTAAACAACCTTACTCTAATTTATCCTTTTTTTTTAGCTTTTACATCCTAGGATGCAGTTTACTTGCACAATATCTGAACCCGCTAAAGACATAATAGTAAAAGTATAGCTTATAACGCATATTAAAATTAATCGTTCTCATTAGATTCTACTGCTAACTCCTCAAACGAAAAGATCCGAACTTAGCTGACTAACACACCAATGTGAATACCGACAGCATTCAAGCAAAGAAAGGCTTAAATGTGCACTTTTTTCTGGATGTAAAAAAACATAGAACATAACGGTAAGTATTCAGTAACCGTGGCAGCGTCGTGTCAGACAGACCAGCACCTTGCTTCACTTGCAACTTGTTTCTCTGTCCAGAGTTGATGTGGAAAACTGAGTTATTCTGCATATTTTTAAGGAATTACTGGTTTCCGGAAAGGAGTGACGAGCAAGACTCATTTCTCCAGCACGAACATACATACTACATAGCCGTCTGTGATTTTCATGAGATGTAGTGCAAAGCAGTCTCTTTTTAACATATTCTGACTCAAAGTACGAAGATGTGCCGCCCCGCATTAGGTACTCTACTATTCAGCGATGTCCTACGGTCTGAAGGTTCTTAGTTCGAGTCCCAGTAGTACTACAAAAAAGATCCAGCGATTACTCATAATGAGTTAATGGCCGTTTGTGCGAAATGTAAGCGCTAATGTTCAGTATATCCTCGTAACCTGCACTTCACAAAGACGTTAACTATAGGTAAATGAAGTAATTTTAGACCCCGTTCGCTTCTTTTTTTTTTTACAAGGGCTGCAACGATGCTCAAATGGTCCATGGTGAGGAGGCTAAATAGACATTAAAATGAATGACGTTCAACTGCTTCGTTTGTGTGACAGAACTATGAACGAGCAGTTTTATTTGAGTCCCTTTATTGGCGACTCTGTTCGCACCCACTGGAGACCCCCAGGACGGAGACAGAGGGCAAGACAGGGGGATCCCGACTCAGCTGCCCGGGTCGCCCCGGGGACACACACACACACACACACACACACACACACATCGAATATCCTGAAGCTCTGTAATAGGCAGGAACTCCGAGGTTCAGAAAACCCTATGAGCAGATTTATTAATATATCAAAATACAGATGTTTTCCGTCGATGAGCATGCATTTGTATGTGGTAAATACCCCGGTTTATATAACTACTCGCTCTTTTCTCACCCAAACAAACATTACATTTAATACACGCACATGCACAGCCCGACTTTTCAAGTGAGCGTCACACTTGAAGTTGGTGAAATTCGCGTTATTGTGAAACAAAGCTGTTACAGGAAAATGCCCAAGCGGGACATTTTAGTGTAAGGCGCGGAAAAGGGAGCCAACGCTGCTTTCACTCAGATCGCCTTTGTCAGCTCAGCGGCTCCATGTCGCGCCACTTATTTTTGTCCCCATTTTTAGCCTTTGCTAAGTACCAAGTTCACTGTACCCGTTTGTTAAACGTGGCATTCTTAGTCAGGGTACCTTGATGATGAGTACTGGGGCAGGAAAGGGATTCGAACTAGGAACGTTCAGTGTGAAAGCGGGACAGCGAGGGCTGTCCCGTCACCGGTGTCCCTGGACGCTCATTTCTGAACTTCATTTTATGTCAGTGAAGCACCGTACAGCCTGCAATTTAGGAAGCGAACCTCAAGCACCCCAGGTAACAGAGGTATAGGTGCGACAGAGACGAACTCGCACAGCATTTCCGCTGCAATAAAAAGCGCTCTTAGCCCTGAGCGTCGTTCAGTGGCGAATAAAGCAAACGACTCACCTTCAGGCCATAAGACACCACGTTTTGTAGTCTTTTGCCCAACTTGTCTTCCTGACAGAAGTCCTCAGCTCCTCGCTTTTAGTCCCCCAGTAAGTTGCCCATGTTGTCCGTCACCGGTTTGCTGTTCGCCGTGCAGCCGACATGAGGCGAGTCGAAGGCGCGAAAGAGCCAACTAAAAGTAACTCTTCGACATATTTGTTATTTTTATTATATTATTCATTTATTTTTACCGCATCTTTTCCGCACCCGCTTTCCGCTGCTCGTCGCGCGACGCTCTGCTCTCGGTTGCGCGGGCGCGGGTGTCGCGCCGCGCGCGCTCCCCTGGCGCTGTGGCGGGGCGCGCGCTCACGCGCCAAGGACCCCCCCTCCCCCCTCCTCGCGCGATCAGCACCGAATGGCGGACAGCTACTGGTGCGCGCGCCGGACACCGCGGAGCAACGCGGCTGCAACCTGACGAGAGGAGGCGACCCGCGCTCTCTTCCCCGTCACCTGAGGCTTCGTTTCGCTCCGCTCTTTCGTTAAACTTGAGCTGTAGTTCGTGGCGCAAAAATATTGCGGATTCAAACGCCTCACGGCCGCCTTGCCGCCGTGGATTCTTTCCTACTCCTTGCTGACTTCCGCAAATGTGCACTTGTCAAGCTCCACGGCTCAAATGTTTCCGCAGTTGTGGGGGTTTAAAGTTTTTGCAGTTTCCTGCCAGTCAGAAGTCTGAGCGCATCCGGGCAACCTGACCAATACTTGGGCGAGACGATCTGGAGAGAAGAGCAGAGTAAGTCCAAAAGAACCTACAAGTATCCCCCGTGCCTGGGAACTTCTCGGCAGAAAAGCTGAGAAGATACAGCAGCTCACTTCTTGGTCCGAGCTTTTCACCAGACGCCTCATAAAAACTAGTTTTCGCACAACGAGCTCGGGCTTTTCGCCGACTTTTCACTGTAGCTCATTTCATACCGTATATGCATTCCTTTTTACTAATATCTAACATTTAAAGACATTTTCTAAGCCAATTTTTGCTGGACCAAATGAAAATAAAATTCCAGTACCAAGAACTAAACTGGGTCTTGGAGCACTAAGTCGTACTTGAGCAGCTGTGGTGCTGTGGCAGCCTGGGCTGACAATGCCTGGAGGTGAATTTTATGACGTTGTTCTGTGCAGTTTTTCTGATCTCTGAAGATGCTGGTTTGACAGACAGGCACCTCTCAGCTCAGTGTTCCTTGTCATGCTTGCTGGTTTGCGGGGCTGAACCACAACTGTTCCCCAGTGATGGTGGACCTACGATCGTCCCTTCATTATGTGACAACTGGTGTACTGGTGCACTTCACCCTGAACTCTAAAGAGAGAACACATCTTTCCTGCACCAGCAACAAACCGCTTTCTTCATTTTCTTTTCTTTTTATTGTTTTTTTCATCCATTCATCCTTAGCTTCATTTTTTCCCCTTCATAATCTGAAATTCCTGTCAGTGTTGGTATTCATGTTTGGACAATGAGACCTCGCCTCCCGTTCTCACAACTGTATTCCATTTTTTATATCTCCCATTGCTTACTTTATAAATACTGTATGAGACTGTGTGGCATTATGGTGAAGAAAAAAGCAATAATAAGCTTCTCAAAGACTTTCAAACTATCCAAAAGATAGCACTTAAAATGAATTCTTTTATAAAATACTAGGCGGTGGAGTATAAATGGCTGAAATTCTCTGCTAAAGATTGTATTAGACAAAATTTACTTGTTTGGGTTGCTAAGCAACAAAATAACACAAAAGTGCTTTGGGGTCGAATTCATTCTAGGTAGCTTGATTATGTTTTGAATATCTCAAGGGATGCGGTAGACAAAAGTGTTAGTTAATTGTCATTATGGTATCCACTTTGCAGAATTAACCAGATATAAAAAACTGTCACCGAGGACATTTTTTTCCTTCCAACTCAATACAGTTGTACTTATAGTTAAGTTACACTTAATACTGAAATTCATAATTGGATTTAGAGGAGCAGAGCTGGGAGGGGGTTGTTATTACGGTGCACATTATTGGCATAAATAGCTGTACATTTCAAGTCATAGTCTGAATATAAACTACACGCACTAAGAAATAATATTAAAATTTGACTGGATGTTCATTTTACTAAAGAAAATTTAACAAATGTTTTTGTCTTCGTAGCTGACAACTTTGAACCCCTTTAGATCCAATTTATTTCTTTTAACACCCCTGTGACAACATCTACATCTCCCTCTGAAAGGCAGTATCTGACCTCTGGCAGTCATGCTTGACAAATATAGATTTACGGTTTAGCTTGGTGTGCATTTGGGAATCCCAGAGCTCTGGATTTGCCCAGGAATCAATTTAATTACTCAAACTTGCTAACAAACTATAATAGAGACCACAGTCGATATGCAGGGCGCTAACCCTAAGCCTTGTTATCCACCGAGCTGTTGTAGTTGTTTATTTTCACATGTTTGACTAATCTCCCAGTAAGATATTGCGTGTAGTCTGCGTGCCTGTGGGGAAGTTAGAGGGTCACGTGGAGGAAGGAAGGCTGATAGCTATAATGTTTTTGAATGAAACTCAACATCTGTTAAACTTTTCAGATGGTTGCATTATGCCTCCTCCTCATAAGAGATACAGAAATCTAAATATGCTAGGCAGAAGTCACAAGAAAAGATACTTGAAGCCACTGGTTAATCTGAACTTTCTTTGGACTATCAGACAATAGTGGGATATGAAACTTACAGTTAGACACATCTTCAGAGTCCTTCACTTAACCTATTTCTACAGTGCCATAGTAGGAATCTTTAGTTAAGAACAAAACTGGACTTGTACCACTGACCTGAACACTTATAGTGGGCAGCTTGTTTAAATATTTTTACACATAAATTCAAAGGTTTTCTGTATATTGTGCATGTCATCTGCACAATAACTAACAACTAGTGATTCCAGGAAGGGCTCTGGAAAAGACCATGATGGGGACTAAACTAAAGTCCATGTTTACGTGAAAGAACAACCTTGTCTGTTTTTAATTCTCTAGTTCTGCATTATTCATTCCAAAGCAATTATATCTCTTCATGCAGTGCCAGGAAATTGCTGACTAAACAGACTTTGCATTTTTGGCTCGAAATAAACGTTCGCACGTTCAGTTCACAAATTCAGTTCACAAATTCTTACAGCCAGCCAAAAGGGATGTGTGTGTTATTATGTTCTCCCCTCACATGGCATTTTGTCATGGAAAACTGAACTTTTGAGTCACATTCTTTCAGTAGAATTACATGATGTTTGACCCAAATAAAAGTTTGTTTTTTTTTTTTTTGTTTTTGTTTTTGTAAAAGCACATTTATTGGTACATGGACTAACAGGAAAAACTCCCTGTCTGTAGGGGAAATATCAGCAATTTGTCAGGTGGAGACCTGAATAAGCTACCTGAACGGATTATTTTCATCAAAACAAGTGTCATGTCCCCTGAGCACAGTTCTCCCCGAGCATGAGCAAGAGAAGAAAACAACATAAAAGGAAATTGTGCAGTTGAACATGCGGGTCTTAAGCCTGGATTTATGTTTGGCGTAATTTTTAATGTTTAAATGGGAGATGAGCCACATTTATTCCAAATTACTGGAGAAATATTTTCATCTTGACCTGATCCTTCAGAAAATAAAGTAACCCAGACAGTTGCTAGAAAAGCAGCTTCCTCTAAAACGCCTTGCTAATCAATCAGAGGAACTAAAATTGTATGAATTTATATCGCAAAGCTACAAACAAAACAAGTTTAGACACTTTTAGAAAGTGGTTAGTATGAAAACTGGTCTGTGAAATTTTACTGTTGATACACTTTAACCATGGAAAGGAGAAGGTCCAGTGGAACAGAAGCGTGCTTCCTGCTGAGCTGAAGTGTCCGGTGCAGAAAACAAACATCATTCATTTCATATTCCCTGTTGCAACAATCGTGTTCACAGGATCTTATGTAGTCTTTAAAGGGTTTCTTTTTGTGGGTTTGGAAATGTCTTTTCCCTAATCGTACCTGCGCCTATCTGGGTGACACCCCTGGGACCGACCTCATTCATTCATTCAGGAGCGGTACTAAGAACTGATTATATGCCCTTCTGTGAGCCGTTTTTTGGGGATGTTTTGCCAGCAAAGTGCTGTGTTGCATATCTATAGTTGTCGCTGGCTGCTGGGAAGCTGTAGCAAGATACTCGCTTGCTAACATTTCTATCTCTAAGATGTATGACTGTCCATTTATCTCCATCCCATTTCACTTTGCCTACTTGGAGGCACCAGGGAAGTGATTTATGGAAAATCTCAACAGGATTAAAAAGCCACAGGGGAGAATGTTGAGACAAACTGTTTTGTTGCTTTCTAGGTAGATATTTGGATGCTCTGTTGACATTCTGTATATTTTCCACAGATCCAGAACACAGATCAAGTGTGATTGTATATTAACATTTGTATGATTTATTAATACTTACAATGAGGCTAGAATGTATAAGGAAATTGCAGTGTTTATGTACATCTTCTCGCTTTGGAAAAAACATGCATAAACATACACTTGCCTCAAAGTGCAAGAGCAGCATGTGAAGATGCTGCTGGTGCTGCAAACTAACTTTTGTCCCTTATTCCAAAGTAACCAATGTTCATTCTGCATGTGGGAAGACGATCTGTCCAGTGCGACACACATGCTGACAGGTTGGACCACGCCATAGTAAGCCTCAAATGGTGAGTGTCTAAGTGGTCCGGATTCCCTTTTTGGTAGGAGTGAACTTCCCTGGGAGTGAGAAACAGCATTTTGATGGGATAAACAAAGGAGGAGAGGCTGGCTCACACACACCATGTCACCAAGTGTCCCAAATAAGGTTTCAAAGCTTGGAAATGGGATTTGAGGCTTGAAAGCGCAGCCACTTTACTTATCTCCTGTCTAGGGCAGCTGCGGTGAGACAGGTCATCTGCCAACTGGTGGAAATATGAAAAGTTGCTGTATTACTGACATTAACCTGCTGATGCTTTCACCTTTCACTTGATTTGCTGTGGCTTCTGTAGGTTTCAGGATGTCTGCAGTTTTTTTAAATGGTTTTAATTCCTAGACCACATCACAGCAACACATGAGCACAAAATACAGTGAACTTCATGCCCCGATCAAAATGGCAGAGGCAGAAATGCACACCATCCATTTATGGTCTGGAAGGGCGATGTTGTCCCATCATCTCTGTACTGTATCTCAGTGTCTGCGCTTGTACTTGAAGGTTCTCTGCCAAATGTTTTGGACAGACCACTATGCCCAGAGGCACAGGAGCGAAATGAACAATTACAGGGGCGCCTGATTCACACGGCTGCCAAGGAAACATCAACTGTGTAGTGCAGCTTGGCTAGCCTCTTGCCTATAGTCACTAATAAAATTCATGAAAAATACTCTAGGAAGTTAAAATATTGTATTACAGTAAGTCCTTTGAATTGGCTCAACCTCTGGTTTCTGTGTCTCCGTTGCATTATTACCACACATGAACTTGCTTGATCAGATTGGCATGCTGCAATCTTTCTGGATAAAAAAGTAGAATGGGACTCAACCTCTTGTTTGTGTGTTTTTTGTAGGCTTTTGTGTGTTATTGGGTTAAGGAGAAATCTACTGTTTATATTGGCTTCTTGGATCAATTTGTTGAGCTTTAAAGTGGATTTTAAACATTCTGCAAACATGATTTGATCGGGAATGTTTGCGTATAGATTTGTATGAATGATTCGGGCTGTCTCTCATTCAGACTTTGTCAAATATGAATGAAATCCATATTAAATGTTTTCCCAAAGCGTCCAGTTTGGATATTTGCTGCAGCTTAAATCATTGCTCAAAGGCAAAAAAACCACTTGAAATCATTACTTTTTCCAGAACATTTATGCAGTAGCAGACAGTGCTTCCCAACTAAAAACAGATCAGCAATTCTCAGGAAACAAATGCGTTCAGAATTCTTCACATTATGCAACCTTTAACACAAACCTTCTCAAGCCAATAACGCCAATCCATCATTTCCACACTACAAAATGTGAGCAGTGAGCCATGTTAACCTTTCAGCAGTTTGGTTTGTGTGTTTATGTGTGTTGTGTGTAATCCATACAGCTGAGATTTATGCATATTTAGTTTAATAGATCTTGAGGATAGTAATGCCTAAACTTGACATGACAGGGAAAGAAAATTGCACTTTTTTTTTAGTAGACTGGTATTAATGTTGCAGTGTGGCCTCATGTAGTGTCAAACAAAAGCCTCATGGGTCATTCTGGGAAAATGGAATACAGTAAGTACAGTAAATGCAGTCATCTTTAGAGTCATTACCTATCAAAATTCCATTGAAGAAAATGCCAGTTATGCTGTGTTTGAAAGTTAATATTGTAACCATTTTTGTATAAATTATCTTAGATGCTCTTCTGGATATTAAAAATGTACAATCTAATTACAGAGTGAAAATATTCCATGGCCACTTTAGGGTTTCTTTATATGCAGCCAAGAAAGAGGGAAAATGCATGGAGGAGAAACACAGCATCTCAGCTGCGACTGTTTTAACAGTAACACATGCAACGCTTTTATTCACACCAAGCTGTCTGAGCAGAATAAATTATTATTATTATTATTATTATTATTATTATTATTATTATTATTATTATTATTATTATTATTATTATTATATTTTTAATTATTATTTTTTCTTTGCTTTTGCCAGTGTGATTGTCTGACCATATGTTCGCACACCTATGTGGAGACTCCAAACAGGCCAATACTGCTTCACACTCTGCTTAACCAGATTCTCCACTGCTGCCAGACACCTTGGCTTCACGTCTTACTTAGTCACGATTTTGAGACGGCTGTATTCCCTCCTCAAGTCACAATCATCTCCTGGAACAAAGAGATAAAAGGACATAGGGGGAAAAATAATTTGAATTCAGGCCAGAAGAGAGCTACTCCAATGTGGTAGATGAACACCAGAAAAAACAGGATCTCCAAAAGCTGAGTGAAATGGAATTGCAGTGCAAAAATGAGAGTATTAATAAAACAGCTGTACATGTGTATGAATGTGACAGGTAACTGGAAAAAAAGCTGGCATAAGGAACACTTGCTGAAATTGGTTAAGCCACTGAGTCTATTGTGAATATGTAGAAATAAATGGAGTTCTCAGATAAAATTCTATTATTCAGACCCCGCCATGTATGCCATGGCTGCTGCTGAATGCACAGTTCACCAGCTGCCTGGATGCACAAGTTTCATTCCCTCCACCCCTCAGCCTCTGCAATTTATGTGTAGTTCCACAGCAGCATGACGCAAATCTTCAAAAATATTGGTCTTACTGATGTGATGCTCGTATTTTTGCATTTCCAGGATAGATAGTTTGTCATTAGATGGATATACCACTATGCTACATAATGGATAACTTTTTTTCTCACAAAATGAGCCTGTGGTTTGTGTGTGTGTGTGATGGAAATATTTTTAGTGACTGTACAGAATGCCAGATTGCCTTTAGCACCACATTAAAAGCTTAGTAAAATGCCATGCTGTATAAATAAATGTGCTTATGCATAACTGTCAAATTTTGCACAGCATTATTGCTGGATAAATAACAATTATTAATAAGTTCGTAATGGAGCTTTGTGGGTAGCAGCCGTGCCTTGACGCTCCCTGGCTACGATTCAGACATGGGTTTGAGTCAGGGCGTTTGCACGTTCTTTCCTTGTTTTCATGTTCAACTTCAGTTTGTGTTTAGATCAGTTTCTCTTCCTACTGCATTGACTGTATTTAATGATGGCTGTAGGTAATGGTGAAAGTACTGAAACACTGATCAGTTATTTCACTTTTTTACACTGGCTTAGAATGTTAAGTTAAATTCAGAACAACGCTGTCACGAGTATAAGCAATTTCATATTAACTGTTTTTGGATCGGCTTTGCAAATGGTCTGTTTATTTTTACTTTTGTTAATGCATTTTGCACAGAACATTACAACAATACCGCAGTATTCAGCCTAACTGGTGATTTTAATCCAAACGCTTTGTTTTTTATGCCCACAGACCACATTCCTGAGTTTCCCCTGTCTGTGCTTCTGTATCCTGAAAGAAGACAGAAAACAAACTGAAAATAGGTCATGGCTTGGCCTGCTTACCTGTTGACCCGCTTCAGACACAGTAAATGTGCTGTGACTGGCAACTTAGGTCTCCCCTGCTAGAATTAAGGCAGCCGTTGGAAATAATTTCCTCGCTCTTTTCTTTTTGGACAAACAAAATAAAAATATCTCCATACTAATATAAACACCTCCTTGGGTAATGGTGATCGTGCTATTGTGGTGAATGGATTTAGAGCATTTAAAAAGGAAGAAGTGCTGCAACAAGGAGAGTTGGTGCCTGATACCCCTGCTAGGGCTTGGATGCGGTTTTCCAGCCTGGCTCAGTCTGTGTGGCGTTTCCATGCTCTTCCTGCATTCATGTGGCTTTCCTGTGGGTTTTTGGCCTCCCTCCCACAGAAAAAGACTGCCACTGATAAAAGGTGAATGTCCGCTGCCTTTCTGTTGGTGAGTCTGTGTATGAAGGTGTGGCAGCTCAATATTAGTAATCACACTTTGAAGCAAAACTACTGAATGAATAAAGGTGGACACAGAGTGTAAGAATGTCACATTGTGAAAGCACATTTTCAAAGTCTAGAGGATTGCTTCATTGTAAGCAGATCTGCAATTCATACAAGAAGGATTCATAATTGCTGGCTGTGCATGAACTGCTAAATGCTTATGTTTGGATGGTGTTTACAAGATTAATAAAAGGGATTCATTTCAGGAAAATATGTGAAGGAAGCAATCTTGGATCAACTGGTGTCTTCCTGGGTGCATCAGCACGGGCATTATAGTTCGGCATCAATGAACTGCATTAATAATGTGGGAAAAGGAGGCTGTGTGTGGAAGATATGGTTTGTTGTCTGGCAGGGAAGAGTGTTGATGGAGAGGTAAACTTCCAAATGCATATCTGCTGGTGGCTAATTCCATCTTTACTTTCTCCAGGGAGAATTAGGACAGTTTTACTCCTCCACTGAGCTTCTATAGCACAGTAGTAAGAATGTAACAGTTAGTTTGCAGAAATCTACATTTAGATTATTAATCTGTATAGATTAAGTTGCTAGAGCTTTGATGCTGGATCCAACTGACAGGCGGAAAAGTCTGTCACTCCATTTTCTTCTTGTTGTAACCTTTTCCATGACTAAATGTCCTTTTCAAGATTTCCACTCCCTGCAGCGGTTGAACTAACAGAAAAACCAGCTGTTAACGGACGAATTCAGTTACCAGTTCAAGTTTGTCTTCTTCCGTACACTTGAAAATGGAGTTGATTCCATTAGAAAGTGCACAGCTCATCAGTTCTTTGTAGCTTGAACAGTTTTGCTGAGGATGCTCCACACCCTTCCATTTTAACAGCATTTGATGACAATGCAAAAGATTTAAATTAAAAAAAATGAAGGTCTACAAGGTTTGCAACTTCTGTTTTCATCCTGAAGCTTAAGCTGGTGAGACACCTCACGAAAACCTGGTGCACATCAAAAGTCCTGCATCCCTTCTCAGCAAAAACTGATTCTCCAACAATCATCACCAAAGCTGTATTTCTTCATTCTCACTTTATCCTTACAAATTAAAAAAATAAAATCAGAATGGTGAGGGGCACTCTGGCTGCTTGCCACACTTTGTGCTCGTGAGCCTTTCGCAGCTTGAGCCCATCAAAGAGACTCTTTCAAGTATTGGAGTAAAGCTTGAAAACCGTCACCTTTATCCTCGGATATTAGAACATTTCAGTGTTGCTGTAGCTCAGACACTTGATTTAACACAATTTTTCCTTATGTTTTTGAATGGGTTTTCAGTAAAAAGCGGATTTTTTAAAATGCGTTTTTAAGACGGATACGCAAGCTAAGTTAAAAATGAGTATACGGTTCTCACTTGAAATATTTTGCCTACATTTCTGCTTTTAAGTATGACAGCAACGTTCACCTCCATGATATGGTAATGGGAAAAATAAGATCAATTTGAAGAATTACTGTTTTACAATTGTAGTGATAACAAAACCTAGTAAGTAGGAAGGTGAAAGTAATACCGTTTGTCTTTAGGTGTGTGTTTGCTTAAATAAAAATATACTTTTGTTGTGTTGCTCCCTACCCTCTTCTTTCTGAAACTTCACTTTTCTGCCTACAAAACCATTTAGAGAACTTGATGACTATGCCTTAAAAATGGCTTCATTCCAGTGGCCAAACACCCCCATCTGACATTAAGATAACTTTCACACTATCTCTCAGCTTTCTTGCCTTAGAAGCTTAAAACAATGCCAAATTAAAGTATCATCTTCATTCTGTTTAATAACAGTGGACATTTATCGGTGATCGACTGCCATTCCACCTAGGTGTATTTTCGCAGCCTGACACCCAGCGATTCTTCCATAGGGTCAGGACGGCTGCCACCTTGACCAGGACCCAGCATTTAGGATAACAAATGGACTGATGTTTATTTATGATCACCTGACAGGTGCAGCCAGATCTGCGTGATATTTCAAAAGCAATCAAAGCTGAAAGCACCTCTTCTCACTGACACCTCTAGCCTTTTTTGGTCATGGTTCCTTTCTTAGTACTTAGTACTAGCAAATCATAAATTTAGCTTTCTAGGTGACAAAATGCTTTGGAATTAAACAGCAGAGAATGTCATGGTGTCAAAGGAAGGTGTGGACCCATTGGAGTACAGTTTAGTCTTTTAAAATTTTTTTTTTCTTATATTTTTGCTTGGCCATCTGTATTGGCTTGCATATTCACATTCCTAACAAAAATTCAAACTTCAAACAACTTTTTTCACATATATTGTGCTTGAATTAATTTTATATATATATATATATATATATATATATATATATATATATATATATATATATATATATATATATATATATAGAGAGAGAGAGAGAGAGAGAGAGAGAGAGCTCACCATAAAAAAATCAATGTTATCATTTTGATGAATGAGGGTTGTTTTAAATGCATTTTTTTCTTCCTGTATTAAAGATGTGCTTCTTACCTATGTGATGGCTGCTAAAAATGATTTATGGAGCAACTACTGAAACCTTAAAGTAAAACTAAGTGTTTGCTCCTGTTTTCCAACTCTAGAATGAAACCAGCTTTTGATGGTGTTGCAGTGTAATACCTTAGAGAGAAAAACTATGGTATTTCTTGTTTTGATGTTACTTGGCAATAAATAAGGAAAATTCAAATCAGCTGTTAATCTTTAACCAAAACAAAGGTTCTTTAATTTTAACAGACCAGTATTCAATGTCAAATAAACTACAGGTGTCCTTTACTATTCAGATTTTTACTATATTAGAAAAAACTGGACTCAAAATTCAAGTCACGTGTGGATTGAAAAAATTAAGGGCTTTTGCAAAAAACAAAGTTATGTGCAAAATGGGAGTCATCTGAACAATTACAGGTAAAAGTTATATTGTTTGCAGACTGATGTTTTGGGAAAGTAAATATTTGACAAAGTGCATGATTATAAAGTTTTTTGTAAAAATGTGCTCAGTGGATCCTTACCGTGGTTCATTTCTCACCCTTGGGAGATCACATTAGGTAGGAATTACCCCAGTGCAGTAACTCTGGCCCTGTAATTTTCAGCACAGAACATCCCTGGAGTTTCCAGCCACAGTTAGAAGCAACCAGGAAAGATAGGAAAAGTGTGCTGCAGTCATATCATGGCTGTTTTCCTAATAGAATAGCATCTCATGCTCAAATTTAATATGCTATGCATTATCGTTACCTTCCCCAAGTAAAAATGTCTTTCTGACCTTCTAAAACATAATTTTTGTATTGCAAGCATTCTAACACTATGTTCATCATTGCTTCTTTGGTGTACTTTACTGTGCTTACAGTATTTCCAGCATATGTAATGTACAGTATTGGAGATTTCCTTATCAGAACAAAGAAACCAAATACATAATGCTGCAATCATGACAGTGGTCATCAGGCCTAGAGTCTGAAATCATGGGCTCTGTTAAGGAATATTTCTGGGGTATTTTTATGCAAAATAATGTGGAATTTGTGTGGGCCTCGCCAGGTATGGGCTGCTGGAATTTTCACCACCATTTATCCCTTGAGTGATGGCCCTTGTAATACTTAAAGGAACATGGATGGAGATGGCTGGCGACAAAACATATTTCTGATCCAGTGGTGTTGTGAGTTAACTGTGGAATTATTCTTCCTTCAAGTGATAAAGTGCGCCCATTGGTGGGAGAGGAGGCTAAAAGAGCTCGACGGAGAATTAAATAACTTAAGTGTAAATGATTGAGCCATCATGTCCTTTGAACGAAGTAATTTAGATAGATTTGCCTGTGTTAATAACTCGTATCCTGTTTCTTGCCACTACAGAAAAGCCTTTTATTTATTCAAATTTACTGTATATAAATTGGGTGTTTTTTGTCGGGAGAAACATGGACTATCAAAAATCCATTTAATTTGATTAGAGAAGATATGCATTTAATGAAACCCATTCAAATTGAATTTGTACTGAGCTTGTACCACATATGCTTTGTGGGCTGACTTCCATTGGAGCAGCTCCACGTTTAGTTCTTTTCTCAGTTGACGTCATTTTTAAAAAAGGCGGAAAAAGACAGACGTATATATAGACCTGCTTCATGTCACTCGGTTCTGTCACTTGGCAGGAGCAATGCTGCTGTTATGTTCCAGCCCTAGAGTGTCATCTTCCAGCAGACAGGTTTTTCATGAAGTCGACCTATGTACCTTTCCCTAAGGTGCCCCGACTCTGGGACCTGATCCCTGAGCGTCACCGCCATAGTGTCTCTTTGGGGTAGTGAGGAAAAGGTGACTTGCTCAGTGGTTAATATTTTGAAGTGCTTTTATAGACACAGACTTCTGTGGGGAAATGAAAACAGTTGGCTATACTGAATACAGACGCAACCACTTCCTCAAACGATGACTCATTTTTGTGTTTTAATTTCCTAAAAAAGTTTCCGCACATTACCTTTTGTGGAAGAAAAGTAAGCTGTGCTTTTTAAGTCTGTAACTTTGTACTGTAAGTCACACATTTGCCCATTGTTCAGCGGTTAAACCAGCAGAGCACAGCACAATACAGGGACACTGCTGTTTGTATGATTTGTTCTGAAAATGAATTGGTCTACCCAGCTGGAACTATAGGCAGCAATTAAAACTGTTAAGGGGTTGTGTGGAGGCCAAGAGCACAGTTTAAAAGCAATGTTATTCTTAGTCATGACACTTGCACTCTTGGGGGTCATTGCTGCTTGCAAGCTTTGCAAAGCAAATTAGACTTAACCCTTTTAAAAATTTTAATTAGCAAGTTTTTCAGCGTTTCTTCATGGCTCGTGGAGCTCACTCATGCAAGACCATAGACTGGCTGTGCTGTCACCAGCCAATGTCCTCAGAAAAAGGGGTCTGGTTAAGGCAGAAACACACGACTGTCTCAACAGACCCACTCCCACACTCCGGGGATCAACTTAGACCATCACCCTGAGTCCAGCTGGGGCCATGAAGAAAAAGGCCTTCTCAACTGTCCTGACATGGATGCGGAAGCAGACACTCTGGTTAGAGGATCCCCAAGCTCTGCTGGACTCCAGATGCCAGCATTTCATGGTCTGCCAAAGCCTAGGCATGGTTTCCACATTTTGTCAATGTTTGCAATTTCTGGTAGATTGAGGCATAGATAGACCCAACTTAGGTTATGTGAATCAGATGTATGGGACGCAGCCCCAGTATGCTTGTGCCTGAAGTTGATGGCCCTATGGTCCTATGTAGATCAAGGAAAAGTCTACACTGCCACTAAGGTCTTGAGCTTAGTGACAGTAACACTTGGGCAATGACTGGCATGGAAACCTGATGCACTTTGGAGACATCACAAAAACACCAAGACAAACTCAAAGCAAACCCAGGAGCCTGTGTAGTTGGTTTCCAAGGAGGCAGTATGTGGGCTTCCTAGTGGGCAGTGGACATTTCTGCCTGTCCCCTTCCCAAAATTATGAAGCAAGTTAAAATCCTTCCTAGACCTGGCTGACCACAACCAACACATCATCCCAAACTTCTTCCAGCAGTTCACCCCTCTCAACCCTCACTTGCAAGGTAAACCCCAACCTGGCCCTCCAGTGGACACAGCAGAGCCTCACTGCTTTCCAGACCATCGGTGTTTTTAATGGGGGTGTCTTCATCGGTCCTTTGTTTTGCAGACTGATGTTTTAGGTAGAGGGCTTCTGACGCATGGGACCCTTTACAATCACAGGACCCTTCACACACATCACGCTGGACTCTTCAAACCGTATATGGGCACTATACCTGGAAACCTGTACTGGATACGATGCCAACCCCAAGACATACTGTATGCCTAGTTAGGACCATCTGACATCTGGTTGTCATCATTCCCCTATTTTAGCCTCTTCTGTCCACAGTAAGAGAAGTTTCTCCAGAGCAAAAGACAGAGCAGCAGAAACCTCTCCTGATCCACTTTCCCCCAACAACTTCTCTTGCCTACAGTCTCCAAAATAAAATTACATTAAATTCGAGTTCCTGAGTCCATGTCTCTTGTCCCACTGACTACTAATAGTTACAGGAATATATTAGTTAGGCTATGTGTAACATACAAGTATATTCATGCAAAAATCATTTACACTGAATCCTGAAATTCTTTGTTCTACACCACCCCTCTCCCTCTGTGTTTTCATACCAGGAAGTGTAAATGTTTCCATTTGGACTTTAAAAAGCTCCAAAAAAGAGATAAAGGCACCATTTCAGATTAAATCTTTGTGTCAGTGCTCCTCTCTGCAAGTCCGATTGTGTCTGAGAATTTATTTTTGTCAAACAAATCATGGCTGTAAGTGAATTTGGGCGAATGGGACAAAAATAGCCTCGACGGATGTGTCATTTTGTTAATCTTATTATACTAAATAACAGAAGGACATTTGAGAAATTGAAGCCCTCCTATGGAGCTCAGGGAGATCTTGTCAGTTAAAGGCCTTTAAGACTGAGTGTTTCATCCTGAGTGCAAAGACTTCAGGCTGTGATTTGTTTTTGCTTTTGGACAAGATGGCAGCACTTTAGTATGTAATGCCCAGCAGCCTCTTCAGGTCCAGCAATGGTGTACATTTGTTTGCTTTTGTCCTGACTTTGATTGCATGTTTGTGAATGCATACATTTCAAAGTCCAAACACATTCTGCAGTCGTAAAGCTCTCCTGCTCGGAGCTCCTGCTTGAGAAGTGGGAATCTGTCTCAGCAAGCCAGCGGTATCACTACTCTGTGAGCATAGCCTCATGTGCTCAGGAACCATAGCGTCACAATAGCCCTGCCTTTGAAAGAGACAGAGATGGACACAGTAGCCTGACAGAAGAAGGCCTTAACATGAAGCAGAAAATGAGCTGAATGACAGGGCTGTTGGCAGCTCTGTGCAGCTGGGTGCTATGAGAGTAGTCTGTACCTAGCCCATATATGGCTTATTCCTGTGAAAGTATCCAGAATAATGTGTGTATTTTGCTCTAAGTATCATTCTGTATGACCGTGATGCTACTTTCATTGCACTGAAATTCATGCAACCGTAACCCTGCCCTTTTCGGTTTTAGCTATCTGTTTTGCTAAAGAAATGTACACCAATGGGCCACAACATTAAAACCACCGACAGGTGAAGCGAATAACATTGACTATCTTGTTACAGTGGCACCTGTGAAAGGGTGGGGGATATATTAGGCAGCAAGCAAACAGTCAGTTCTTGAAGTTGATGTGTTGGAAGCAGGAAAAATGGGTAAGCGGAAGGATCTGAGAAACTCTGACAAGGGCCAAATTGTAATGGCTAGACAACTGCATCAGAGCATCTCCAAAACGGCTTGTGGGGTGTTCCTGGTATGCATTAGTTAGTACCTACAGCACCACAAGTGGCCCAAGGAAGGACAACCTATGAACCAGGGACAGGGTTATGAGCCCCCAAAGCTCACTGATCTGGGTGGGGAGCAAAGGCTAGCTCATCTAGTCCCATCCCACAGAAGCGCTACTGTAACACATATTGCTGAAAACCTTAATGCTGGCCACGATAGAAAGGTGTCAGAACACGTGGCGCATATGGGGCTGCATCACAGCTTGCATCACAGTTTGCTGCATATGGGGCTACATTGCCACAGACCAGACAGAGTGCCCATGCTGACCCCTGTCCACTTCTGAAAGCGCCTACAATGGGCACGTGAGCGCCAGAACTGGACCGTCAAGCAAAGGAAGAAGGTGGCCTGGTTTGACGAATCACGTTTTCTTTTGGATCATGTGGACGGCCAGGTGTGTGCACATCATTTACCTGTGCAGAATGCACTTTGGAAGAAAGCAAGCTAGTAGAAGCAGATGCTCTGGACAATGTTCTGCTGGAATACCTTGGGTCCTGGCATTCATGTGGATGTTACTTTGACACACGTATCACCTACCTAAACGTTACTGCAGACCACATACACGCCTTTATGGCAACGGTACTCCCTGATTGCAGTAGCCCTGCAACACTGCAAAAACTGATCAAGAATGGTTTGAGGAACATCGCAAAGAGTTCAAGCTGTTGTCTTGGCCTCCCAATTCCCCAAATCTCAATCTGATCGAGCATCTGTGGGATGTGCTGGAAAAACGAGTCCGATCCATGGAAGCCCTACTTCACAACTTACAGGAATTGAAGGATCTGCTGCTAACATCTTGGTGCCAGATACCACTGGACAACTTCAGAGGTCTTGTGAAGTCCATGTTTTGATGGGTTAGAGATGTTTTACGGGACCTACACAATATTAGGTAAGTGATTTCAATGTTGTGGCTGATCAGTGTGTGCGCGCTCTGTGAGCAGAATAGCAAATGAGGATTAAGTATGACATTGTCACCTTCAGAGGCAATTTTGAAAAATACCACCCTTTGTGTTTCACAGGGCAGTTTGTTTAAATTTAATTTTGATTTTGTCATGCATGGTTCTGCTGACTCTCGATCCCTTTGTAGAGGTGGATAATGGAAAAAGTTGAGCCTGGTCTTCAGATAAAAGTACGTTTGTTTTAGTCAGAAGCCTGAGAAAAATTGTGGGAACGGTGCAGTGCAGTTCACATGGAATAGCATGGAGGTAGAATCCTGGTACTGTGTGACCTTTTACGTTACGCTGACCAGTAAAGGTTTTATCCCTCTATATGTACACTACTGTTTGGCACTGCAAAGACAAGCTTTTTCCTGATGCTGTATGCAGATGGCCCTCAACTTATGATGGGGTTATGTTCCAATAAATCCATCGTAAGTCAAAAATGCATTTAATACACCCAACTTACTATCAAAATTCAATTCAATTCAAAATTGCAAATACAGTTGCTGCTGAATGTGGATCACTATCCCACCATCGTGAAGTCGAAAAATTGTAAGCCGGACCATTGTAACTCAGGGACCATCTGTATTGTATATAGCAGGTACTTTACTGGCTGAGGATAAAATTCAACATAAATACTTGTTTTTGTTGCTTTCCATGGATGATTTTGTTTTCAAAAGCTTTCTGCCAATCACTATTCATTCTACTTTATTTAGCTTATCTCTTTGTCCAGTGCAGCTTACAGGCACAAAGGAGCTGCAACTTCTTTGAACGTAAATATGGATCAAAACATTAATATCTCCAGAACAGAAGAAGATAGTGGTACAAAACAGCACAAAAACAGACCAGTGGATTTTTTTGTTTGTGTTGCTTGTAAGGGGGACAGCTTCCTAAGTTCCATGACACCATGATACATAACGGTCATTAATATCTCCAAAACAAAATGAGAAAAACATACTTTAAGCTGCAGAATTCAGCACAAATTTTGCACTGAAAAATGGTCCTGTTTTAGATAGTTGTAGTAGGACTGAGTGTCCCAGGCCAAAAAAAAAAAAAAAAACAATTGTATATATTTTAAAAGCAAAATTTTTTTCCTTTTTTTGCAACACAAAATGGTTCAAATGTAGCTCTGCCGAACCATTAGGCTTTTCATTTTCAGGGGGGCAACTCTATTCTCGGTGCTGTCACAGTGTCAAGAATTCACAGCTGCAGCTCTATCACCTGCCCTCCTAATGATCAGTTTTGTGCCAGATCGTGTGTTCAGATTCCAAGCAGGACTGCTGAGAGGCTTGGTGGCTCACCCAGTCAAGTCAGCGTTTGTGTCCCATGCCTTTGTCCACAGTCAAGCACTGAATGATGGATGGATGGAAATGAAGCAGAAATGGAGAATAATTAGTTTTATTCTACTCCAAGGCTGGAAAGATGAGAGTGCACTCCGAATACTTGGATTTTTCTTCTTGCATATGCATCTTCTACACTGTGCAAAAATAATCCATTGAAGAAACATTGTGAAAAAGAATAAAAAATAGTGGCACAACTTAAATATGAAAAGTGCGTTGAACCAATTATTGTTTTACTATAGCATATATTTAGCAAATCAGTATAACCGTTTTTTCAGGTTAAGCAAAAAATCTGTCAGTGGGAACATTTAATGTAGACTGAACTAAAATATTCAGGATTTTTCTGGAGGAATCCACTAAGAACTGCAAGAGTTTTTGTTGTCTCAGTCTCCTGGCCTCCTGTCCCGGATCTCAGCTCTGTGAAGCATCTTTGGAACGAGGTGGAAAGGGCTAGCCGCGGCCAAACTGTGCAGCCGTACAGTTTGCAGCAACTGTGCATCACATCATTTCTGCATAGTGCATCGTTCCTGTACAGGCAGCTGCTAGATAGATGTGCTTAAAAATGTAGCCAGTCAGTGTTTTCCTGTCGTGTCTGCACTCTGAAATGGTTAACTTAAGCCAGGATGTACAGTTGAGATGCAAACTTCTGTCTTCACAATGTGCTGACCTAGAGAGGAAGATTAGGTAATGAACCAATGAATATGCTGTAAAAAAATACTTAAACATTCATGCCATAGCATTGCATACAGTGCATAAATTCGCAAAACTGTGATCTTTAATTTTTAGTCATTCATACGAAACTTGAAAAGTATTTTGTCTGGCTGCAGTATTCCTCACATACCTGCATGATTTATTTTATACTTCAGGGATGCAGAGTGCTGCAGCGTAGTGATTTTCCATTTTAGTTTAGTTTTAATGGATTTTTGTCCACCTTTGGCACCGATGGTGATATTACGCTCCTGCCCCACTTTATTCCACCTAGGATAGAGTACAACCCCATCTGCAACACAGGAGGCATCAAGATGATCGCGGACAGGCAGCCGCAGAGGGCACAGCTCTCTGGTCAAGCTCCTGGGTCTCTTAGCAACTGGGACTATGGGTTCAGAACCGGTGGCTCTCCTGTGTTGGTCATGTGGGTCATTCATTTTACACTGGCAATGGCTGGAAAGTGTAGGTCCAACCAGATCTCTTTATGTTCTCTCCAAAAAGACCAGAGGTAATGCCCATTATGATGGACAAATTATGTGAATCTGAGGAGGAAGTTTGTTCCTATCCCTCTGCCAGAAATCTATGGTTTTTGTCAGCTAAACTCATCATGACCTTATCATGTAAAATTTCGAAATAAATTTCAGAACCCTGAAACCTGGTTCTGAAAGAATCTGGGAGTGGAATATTTGTGTGTGTATAACAGAGAGGCCGATTAACTGTTTCATTTTAATATTCAGGTGATGTAGAATAAATTTAGCAACTTAAAAAGTAAATGCATTTCATGTAAACACATAGAGCATAAAAAGGGGAGGAACTTTGTGTATCTGAAGTGCAGAGAGAATTTATGATGCCTGCTGATGTGCCGGCGCTGCCCTGAATGACGTGAAAGTTAAACCGATGACTACCGCCTCCCTCTGCCACCCGGCTTTTTCTAACAGTGCGCTCCTCTCTGATCCAATATCTGTACACCAACAAACTGGCTTTTAACCTTTATCTAATTACAAAAGCCCCCCTTTTCCATTATGTTGGTAATTCTATTTTCTGAAGGACTAAATGGATGATTGTGCTGCTGGCCTGGTACACAAGCGAATATCAAGATATTTTTACATTTAATCGCTGGTGCTAATACTGACACTGAGGACATGGTGAAATATTTCTGTTCTAGTTGGTTTGAGATGCATATAAAGGACAATTAAGTCTGTTCAGAGTTTCAGTTTCAGCCCAATCTGCTCCATCAGTAAAGTTTCATTCTCCAATATTAACTCTTGGTCATTTGGCTGGTGTTTGGGAAAGTGGTGTAGCAGTGGCTGAAGAGGTTCCCAGGAATTCGACAGCTCAGGCCTTCTGATGTTTTTACACCGATGTAGACACCCCATATGGTGTAGCACAGCTACTGTATTTTCTTAAATGATCTCATGAGGATTAAGGACCGCTTTGTTTCGGCTGAGACAAGTCTGGCCTATGTGCTGTCCTTAAAGTAAGTGCTTGGGTTATTTATTGACTTTTATACTTTTTGCACGAATTAAACATTTAACAGTGAAATATAGATGTTGTAAGAATGTGGATTTTAGCCCATAAAGCTGGCAGCGAAGTGTTGCTATATGTTTGCATTTCTTTGTTTATCTCATATTTATGTCCAAAGCAACACAACGGTGCATTTCAACAACAGACAGATTCAGATGTAGATGCTCCACTCTTGACATGTGATCAATTGGTCAACCATTACCTTCACGCTAGTGTGACAGACTGTGATCAGACTGTGGCCTCTGTAGGCTTGGAGAAGCAGAGACAAACTTTACTCACAGGTTCTTCAGATATACAAAACCCATGAAGCAGGTAAAATGAGCAAATTATCTAGTCTGATGGAGAGCCCTCAGCAGGTTGCTATACTTGCTGGGAGGTGAAGGATCTTGGTCTCAGAGAGGTTGAACTGAAGATGGTGACACAGGATACAGTTACGAATGGTCCGACTTACGATTTTTCGACTTTACGATGGTGCAATAGTAATGCGCATTCAGTAGAAACCTTACTCCGAATTTTGACAGTGGATTTTTTCCCTGGGCAAGTAATATGCAGTACTATACTCTCTTGTGATCCTGGGCACAGTGTAACTTTAACTAAACACTACAGTTTAATGTGGCTTGTGCTGTGGAGGCCTTGGAGACACTCTCTGCGCACTTCATTGGAAGGTAATTTTATGACATATTAAAAACCAGATGGCAGCCGACTAAAAGGGATGATAGGGAATGGGCTGCTGTCTCATTGTCTGCAATTTTAATGTGATGTTTAGTTAATGCTGGATACTGAATGCTGTGAATCTGGGTGCAGCAGTCATTGGAGGAGTGGGCTGAGGAGCTGCACCAGACAACCAAATGGGTGATCCATTTCTCCTCTTTAAAGTTTTCTTTGCCATCAGACCTGCACCTTTACACATGGTCGACACTTTCACTCGGCAGGTCAGCATGTTATCATCCCGTGCGTGAAGATGTCGGTGGAGTAGGGAATTTCTGTTTTTCAAGTTCAGCAGGGTCCGCAAAACTCCTTAGCTTGTTAATTATATGCAATATCGGATCTGGGTGAGTAGAGCGGTGTTGGGGTTGTTTTTCAATGCTCATATCGAACACTTTCTATTCCCTCAACAACATTAAAGTGCTTTGTCAGCAGGTTTCCCTCAGACTCATGCCCAACACTGGTTCCTCTGTTCATCCCGCTTGACTTCATTTGACTGATATCTACACGGACGAGGCTTTTCTCCTCCCTGAGGGGATGATGAAGCAGAACAAACAGGATGCAGTTGTGAACGTCCAGAACTTTTTCAATCCCAGTTCACAAGAAATATCAGCCCCCCTGGCAACAACTCATGTTTAGTAGTTGCAGTGAGTAGACCAGAAGATTCTTTCAAGTGTTTTTCACTGTTCTCTCAGGTCTCCACCTGCCATGCTGCTCACTTTTGTGGACGTTTGTTGGCTTAGTGTGGGCCTTCCAGCACCTATGTTGTGCGTTTGGACAGGAATTCGAATCTGTTTAAATGTTTTCTCTGTGTTCATGTGGGTTTCCTCAAAGAGCTCCGATTTCTGCCTATAATCACTACTGCAGTGTCTTGCAATTGCTTCCACCAACCCATGCCATAACACTTACTGAACATCATAGCTTAGGCTAGCCTAGCCTACCTTAAATGTCATTACAGGCTTTCCGCTTTCATGTTTCTCCTCCAGAGTAACTGCCTACCTGTTTTTCTTTTCACCAGCAGCATGAAACACAGATGGGCATTGTGTAGATATGATAAATGCACAAAACACAACATAGGTATGTTGTGGGGGGAAGGGGGTTAAAAAAAAATGCTGGCAACACAGAACACTGTGGAGTATTAGTTGTACACATTAGTAACCACGTGGCAGACTGGGACATGCGGATCGCTGCCGCTACCCATCATCACAAGGATATTGTACTGCATATTGCTTGCCCGGGAAAATGTTCAAAATTCTACGTAAGGTGTCTACTAAATGTGCATCGCTATTGCACCATTGTAAAGTCCAAAAATGATAAGTTTGACCATCATAACTCAGGGATCATCTATACCAGTAGCATTTGTGTTTGTGCTGCAAAAAACATTGTTTTTGCTCAATATGAAGTTGAATAGAGGACGACCAGCATTATCTCAGTATCGCAGTGATGTTGCTGTGTTAAAATGTGTGAGAAAAAAGCTTCGGTTTTGTTCAGCTTTTGTTCCTGTGTTCATTAAGTAACCGTCCTGCCAGTTACTATCATACAACCAAGGCAGGAACTGGTTGAGCGATGTGCTGACACCCCCAGGAAATAATCCATTAAGCATTTGGCTCCGTAAAATAAGAGGCACTAATCTGTTTCCAGAAGAGCCTGAAGAAGACCTCCAGGCCACCTCAGAAGCATGAACATTAATGTGGTACGAAAGCAAAGGTCACAGGTCCCAGCCAGTGGCAGAAGCAAAGTAGCCCAACTGACTAGAATGCTGTCTGCAATCTGTATTCTTCCTGCTTCTTATTCCAGACCGCTGACCTGTATTGCAGGTCATGTCTGTAATTTATCATCCTTATTACATTTATTATCCACTTATTTAGGTGTTTCCTCCACAGCGAGGTGCTCATGGGATGCTAAACGAATATTCTGCTAAATGCTTTTGTTGGCATCAAAAGCAATTTTGAAAACTTCAACATGTCTTCACTTTGACTGATGTTCTAGGGGGGATGAGATGCTGCTCATAAATGTACTTGACACACCACGGCACATAGATGTTACATCCAGCTCTGGTCAAGAAATGGTCTGTGGAGATATTAGAGTCAACTCACGATGTGCTGCTGTAAGGAGAGCCATTAAAAAGTCATGCTCTGCACTAGAATGAAAGCTTTCCCTGAAATAAAAGCTTACCCTAATAAATTTTTGGAGTCTGCCAGGTGACTTTAGAGAATGTAAGTTAGGTTCCTGGCTATAGCTGCTAATTTACTGTGTTTTGGGTTTTGCTCCGTACTTTCTTGTGTACTGCTGCAACTTAAGGATAAGGAATAAGCAAACCTCATCAACTCCTCCATAGTTACCTGTAGTGTCTGGATATACAGTTCATCCTTCCTCAGCCTAGTTTTCTGACATCTTTCCTTAGACCAATGGCTCTTCTCCTACCAGAGGCCTGGGGGTTTGCAGAACTGTGCTCTTCCGGACCAAGACCAATGTTGTCCTTTTTGAGGTCTGATGGAGCTGCTTTTCCAGCTCATGTGGGGCTACCTTGGTTTTCACCTTCCACATTCTCTCTAGTTCCTCTCAGTCTCTGGTAATTCTCCATCTTCTTATATTCCTTCTTCTTGATAATTCTATGAGTTGGACTCTCCAATGGCCATTACCTGTTTACTTGTGGCTGACCTTCGTACTGAGTGCTTGTTCTTGTCCTCCCTGTTTCCTGTCCTTCGGCCCTGCCTTTTCCAGCCATTGGTAGGTATTATTTCCCAACTGAGCACTGCCTAATATTGAGATGGTTGTTTTGGACAGCGCAGCCTCTGTTAGAGATACTGTGAAGAAGGCCGGGAAGACTAAATGAATCCTATGCCACTTCAGCTCATTAAAATGTATTTTTTTTGTGTGTATGGCTGACTCTGCATCCGTTTAAAACACAGATTTAGCTAATACATCCAAAACCATGTACCGGCTCCCCAGTTGCCTCTACACAGGGTTTGCAAGGAATCTGAATAGGCAGGTTTTCATATTAAAGCCCTCCTGAGTGAAATTGAATTCCTGGCAGAGGAACACTCATTTACATCCATTTCCATACAAGAGAGCTACTGTGCATCTCTAACCAAACAAGAAGACACTCTCTGCGCACTTCATTGGAAGGTAATTTTATGACATATTAAAAACCAGATGGCAGCCGACTAAAAGGGATGATAGGGAATGGGCTGCTGTCTCATTGTCTGCAATTTTAATGTGATGTTTAGTTAATGCTGGATACTGAATGCTGTGAATCTGGGTGCAGCAGTCATTGGAGGAGTGGGCTGAGGAGCTGCACCAGACAACCAAAACTGTAATTAAAAAGGTTGAAGGTGAGCAAGGAATGCTATTGTATCATAGAACAATGCGCTACCCCTGAACCACAACAGCTGGACTTGGCAGCTAAAAGGCTGGAGCTTCATGTCTCATAAGATGAGTTACTGTTATTCAATGGACTGCAAGCTCATCCCCCAAATAGAAATCATTCCCGTGTGTGATGGGTGGTGGCAAACAGAAAGCTAACAGGCAGGATAATATTGTAAATCTTCAGAGTACATTGGTTTGTTCGTGGAATCCTCAAGGGAAGCAGAGACATTCATTCGTCATGGTGCAGTCATTTCTGGGCCACCTTACCATTAAAAAGTGTGTGTGTGTATTTTTTTTTTCTTTTCCACTTCACCACTTATGTTACTCAGCGGTGTTTGCCTGTCTGACAGTACTGTCAAAACTTTTGTACTAAATCCAACCTCTTTAATGGTAAAACAGTTTGGTGATTGTGTTTTTTTTTACCTTGTTACCTCTACACCTTTTTGACTCGGGCAGCACGGGGGTCTCCTCCAGTTATGTATAAATTGCCCATTTGCAGTGTAACCATTTCTCCGGCACTCAATCGTGTAATTTATATTAAGCTCGGTCCTCTTATGGAGCAAAAAAACACAAACATATTCTGTCACTTAGTATTTTCCATCCTAAGATTTTTATTAATTTGCCATTATAGTTTATGGCATTGTTATGACCAATAAAGTCTTCATTTCGGTGGGATACCTTTTTTTCTGAAGTCACGAAAATAAATTGTAGTTTTCCATTAATTAAATTATCATACCAAAATGGCAAATATAATCTGCAACATTTTAAAGGTCATATTGTTTACTGCTCAAACAAAATGATCTATTTTGCTATAATTCTATATCTTTTCTGCAAAAGAAGGATGCTTACCAATGGTAGAATTTTTTTAAATTTTTTTTTATCATTGGTAAAGTCAGTAAATCTGCAACATAGCATGCAGTCAAGCCCCTCTCTGCTCAGAAATCAATCTATAGCATTATATTCCACATTGTTTTATTAATGTTCAGTAGTATTTGAAATGCTTCAGAAAGCTAATCTAAGGTCTAATTTTATTATGCTCTGTTGCATGTTAAACTGGGCTTATTCTGGTTAGATATCTCCTTGTTTAGATCTGTTGCGATGAGCAAAAACATACTGAAGCTGCTTTGCATCGTAGCAAAAAAGTCCAGCACGGTGACATGCAGAGCTCAGAAAAATTTTCATACTCGCCTATTAATTGCATCATTGGCTGTTGCTACTGCTGTCTTAGGCAATGAGATACTCATTTTAACATTGTTGAAGGTTTGTTTCTTCCAACTGCCTCCAAAAATTCAGAAACCAAGTTAGCATGAACATTAATAAAAAAACCTATCAATAATAACTTGGAGCTGATGCAGGCTGATGAACCCAAGTGCAGGATTGCTGTCAGGGTGGAAACAACACAGCAGGATGTAGGAAGCACCTGAGAGCCTGGGAGCACAGTTCTTTGTACCACAGGAGAACACAGTAGATCCTTGCCGAACGGTGTAGCCATCCAGGCCTTAAAGCGGTTCCAGATTACCGTGATACGGAGCGCACTTGCGCATGCGTGTGTATGTATGTGTGTGCCACATCTCTCTCTGAGAAGTGAAGTACAGCACCCCTGCAGTGCTTAAATCAGGGTGCAAATAAACATGAATCAGGGCACAAAGGATCAATATTTGCACTTTAACATCTTTTATAAACTGGTTTAATATTTACATGTAACGTAAAAAATTTGCAGTTTATAAATAGGACAACATTGGAGAACATTGTTGGTCACACGGTTGTAAAATTGTATTAAAATATTTCTTCTGTTTATAACCTTTTAATTGGAATATTTAAATATTGAAACATTTCAATATGTACAAATAAAAACGTTAACACAGTTTATTTACAAAGATAGTTAACAATCAGTATTCTGTACATTTTTACATGTAAAAAAAATGATCCGAAAAGAATTGTTTAAAATGAAGAGGGATGTTTCCTTTTTGCCCTGCGGTCCTGCTGCGGAGGGCCGGCCTCTGCGGGTGCCGGGAACAGAAGCTGCTGAGATACGGCCGCGCGGTCAAATGTAAAAATCTTTATAAATGACGACTCGGTAGCGCTGCTCATCATCAAACCGCACCAGACTGTAGACTGCAAGACAACAGAATAATAGGAGGTTCCATTCTTCCCATTATACTGCCTGCTAACTCAATTTTCCCCATTGATCAGATGGATAAAAATTCCATTCAGTGTGTTTTGGCATTTATCTGCGAGGTTTATGATTAAATGAATAAATATGTGTTACTCAACAGTGAAAAATGGAGCTAAAAACTGTTATTTATTCTCAAGAAATTAACTATGCATTACACCAAGGTATCCTAAGGCATTTCAACAAGAATTACTTTAATAGGGAAGAGAAGCAACAAGAAAACACGATGCCAATAATAATGCACAATTAGAATAAATTTAAATGTAACATGAAAAGACCTGGGTTTGATTTAGGTCCCTCTCGGCGGATCAGCCCGGGAACCCAATCTACATGCAAATCGCCGAAGTTGCAAGGACAGGAGTCCAGGAAACCAGGTAATGTGCGTGAGGCCTAATGGAAACAAATGACAGCCCCCACCCCTTCGAAAGAACACAACAACCTGCCGTTCCCAGCCTGCCTGTAAAATGTGCGGCTCGGCTTTTATACGAACGTGCACGTACGAGAGCCTCTACTGAGGCCTTTTCGCACTTTGTTCCTGGCGAGAATGTGTGTGGCTCTGGGTAACATTTTGCTCATTTTCCAGCCCTCCACAAAAATCCAGTTTGTAATGCTGGTTTCTAACAGTACAGCAATACAAAAAATATCATCCTTCTGCATTTAACGCGTGATTTTTTTTTTGTTGTGTCATGCTGGTGAATTTTATTCTGAAGCATTTTTAAAGAAATATTATTTTCACCGTTCACACCAATAGAATTGGTCTGTCCGCAAATTAAATGTGCAAGGTGGTACCTTCTGCTACCGTTTAAATGAAAATACATTTCATATGACTTTATTTTACAAGTCAGACTAGTTTGCCAGTAAATTTGAAAAGAATTCAATTATTAAACTCCTGGAAATTGTTTTTACAGCACATTTCCTGTGCTTGGTCTCCAACACATGATGGGTTCTCTGAAAAGTGCATCACCGTGTTCTTCTGTGGTCTTCCTTACACCCCAGTTCAGGGTGTATAAATGTTGACCGGACCCTCATCTGTGACAGCAGGCTGACAGCTGCACTGCCCCATCTCGGCCCAAATTCATCCTCATCGTGTCGACCGCTGTCGCCTGCGCGTTTGCCTGTATAAGGACCTTGGGAACCCACAGAGGTAGAGGAAGGTAGAGAACAGCCTGGATGGCAGAGGCCAGAAGATCAGACGTCTGTCCAGAGGAGATGTGAGCATAAACGGGAATGGGAGGCCGACTGTCCTGCAAGGCGCCGCTGCGGCCTGCAAATGCTGAGGAGCGGAAGTCTGCAAGATGGCGTCAGTGTGCTGCCAGAAACGGAGGCTTTAGACAGTCTCTTAGCTGAGTGAGATGAGCCAGATTTTACAGCAGGTCAATAGAGGATCTCAGGCTCAAAAACTAAACTGATTTCTCAGACCGCCAAAATATTTTTCTGACATTTTTGTGTTGCGCATTTGTACATACTGTACGTTCCGTAAGTGTCCAGTTTGGCTTCTGAAGAGAGTGCAGTGCTTGCGTTGCTCCCCATTACACGACAGCTGTCTTTTTACGCCATGGGTGCCTGCCAACCTCACATTTTTCTCCCAATTCCCCAGTGTTTTGTCACTTTAAAATCCCGTTTTCATGCTTTAAAGGTCCGAGATGATTTTTTTTTAAATGCAGCGCAGGCTGAGCCTGACGGTTTCTGTATCCTTTAGCTGAACTGTAAAATTTCTGAGTTAGAATTTGAACCAAGTGGCCTCAGCAATTGGATTTCCTCCTCATTTCATGGCTTCATTTGTTTCTCTCTATTCCTGAGGGTTTCACAATGAGAGGTGTCATCATCCAGTCCATCCATCCATCCATTTATTATCAATAACTGCTCGTCTTTATTCTTAATTTCATCTTTTCCATTAGAAGTATCGCAGCTCTTTTTACCGCTTACATCGTGAAGTCACTGTATGTCAGTCCTCATGGCTTTGGTTACTAGAGATCGGCTGATGGATCTTGCGCGGTAAAGATATTTAAAGATGCTGGTTGTTAGAGAACTGCAAGCAGCCACCTGATGTTGTGTCGGTTTAGATTTATATCTTCGTGGCTGCCCTTAGGGACACTTGGAGCTTTTAACTCCTGTTGTGCTTGACATTTTTATAAAGAGCTAAGCTTTGAACGGTGTCTCTATTGCCAGCTGGGAGTATACCAAAGCGTAGGTTGAATTGTCTTATTTTAGTCACTTAAGCAGTTGAGCATCTTGACTCTTTATTAAATTAAATTTGCTGTTTTGGTCTTTTTGCCTCGTGTGTATCCCCTGCGGATCCGCCATAACTAAGACGACAAACAAGGCTTTTGTCTGTTTGTTTCAGGAAAAAGCACCAATAAGAATTTACACCAAGAAATGCTCTCATGGAATTAACCAGCAGGCGCTCATTCTGCATCTTAATCCTCGCCAAGGAGCCCTCAAGTGAACCTCGAGCCGTGCACGGTAACTGTAAGGGATCAAAGATTGGAGGAGCATCCTGAAAGGGAATGACGTTTCAGCAGTCTTGGGGATTAATGCCCCGAAATTGCAGCGTGTGTGGGTGTATTTACACCGCCGGTCTGTAATGTTGTCAGCAGAAACACAGCAGAAGAATAACTAAAAGAAAGTCATGATGTCCTGCACTGAAAGCAGTCGGCTGTTTCTGCCAGAGTGAACTTTGCGCCCAACCGACCAACACCTTTGCTTGGTTGCGCGGCCTCTAAGTCACGAGGGCTCAGCTGAAGGTGAACTGCAGACAGACAGCAAAGCAGTACCTTATTGATCACATTTATTAATTTAATAATAGCACAGCCAACAACACTTTTTAAAAGCTCGACTTGTTAGAATCAACCTGCGTGCTGAACATAAGGCTGAAGTGTTATGTTTATAGCGTTTTTGCCACGTTTGTTATATGTATACAGTGGCCACCTATGAGGCCCACAGTCCTGGGTTCAAATATGACCTCAGCACCGACTGTGTGGGTTTGCGCCCCTAAAACGCGGTAAAGACTTGTGATGCCAAAATGAA
The DNA here is from genome assembly GCA_018136845.1 of Heterotis niloticus. Taxonomy (NCBI): domain Eukaryota; kingdom Metazoa; phylum Chordata; class Actinopteri; order Osteoglossiformes; family Osteoglossidae; genus Heterotis; species Heterotis niloticus. The sequence continues at coordinate 26,342,592 of CM030894.1, read as the reverse complement.
TTTGACTGCCTGGTGATGGGCTCCAGTGTACGCTTCCTGGAAGCAGAGACCCTCACTGTCTGTATGGGAGCTGAAAATAGACGGCCAGTGTTTTTTCAGTTTAATTGTTTATGTCTAGAGTAAGCAGAAGAGACAATAGGGAAAGTTCAAAGGTTGCTGCCATGGTAACTAAGCAAGTGATTTAAGCTTAGAAGTACATAATAGCTTTTTAATATTTTTAAGGCATTTGAAGAACCGTTCATAGTGCTCTATTTTATAACAGTTTCCATTTTTATTAAAGGTATTTAGAATTCAGCAGTGGTTAATGGATTTCTTCTGTAAAGGTGTAAACTTTAAGGGATCTACTTCAGTGCTACAGTGTTTGCTTTAAAATAAATCTGGACATCTTGAGGAAGTATTTTAAGTGCTGTGTGAAACCTTGCTATGTCACAGGGATTCTGACCTCTTAGAATTCCTTCCAAAGCGAAGGAAGTAAATGCTGCCCTGCTAGCAAAGGACTGGACACATGTTTAAAGCATGTAGCAGCGCTGTGGCCTTTCAGCATTTGTGCTGTTTGCCCGGAGATTGAAATTCTGCTCAATCCGTGTTGGGACTGAACCTTTTCCCTATTTAGATTTCCTGTGGACCCTCTGGATTCCTTCTACAGTCCAGCACATGCATTTCAGGTCGAGTGGTCCCTAAAAGTTGTCTCTGGTCAGTGACTGTGTGTATGGCTTCCCTGAGATGTACCGGTATGGTGTTTGTTCCACACCCACCAAATATTTTCTATAGATGCCGTAAATTGATAGAGAATTTCCTGCTTCCCCGTCAGTAGAGAATCTGATGAATCTTAAATTTCAGGCTAATCCAAAATAAAGTGGCAAAGAATGATTAATAAAAGTTAGAATCTGCAAAACTGTAATGTTAGTTTTATCCACATTTTAAAGCCAGTTTTCTGGCTTTGGTTGCCGAGTCTTTGAAGCTCTCCTATGTGATGCACAGCTTGAATCCCCCGAGTGGGAGGAACTAACATATGAATTTGCATACGTTCATTTCAAACTTTCGCAAAGTAGCCTGAAAACAAGTTATTCAGACTTTCACAAATTTTTTATTTTGTGTGCACAGCAGCTTTTATTGTAAGTTTGACACTGAACTGGGAAGATAATTTTGAGCTATGAACTGACATTGGAAACAAACAGCTATTTTCAAACACTACATAAAATTAATTTATATATTTTAATAATAATGAAAAACATTTTAATAAACTGCTGCTGGAGGTTGCATTGCGATGGCTGGTATTGGTTTCAGCTTTGTGGTCTAACCCTCACTCCCTCTGGACCGGCAGCAGGGAGTTTGAATTTGGAGAATTAGAAAAAAAAATTTTAAAAACCTTTGCATCATAATAAAAGGACAGGTTTATAGTAAAATTGAAGATTTGCTGTACAGGAAGACTTTTTAAAGTATAAATAAATGTGTAAAAATATGTAAATGTGTGATGCACAGGTGTGCTGTGTGTTTACTACGTTGCAAGTAAGTAGATAATATGGATGTATTTCTTCCCTTAAAATAAAAAAAATATATATATTTAGTTTCCAGTCCATTTTTCATTGTTAAAGCATACATTGTCTTCATATATATAGTGTTCAGGTACTAGTTCAAAAATAACTTAAAAAAATAACTTAAAATGTATGCCTATGATGCGCTGGCATCCCTTCCAGAGGCAGTTTTATAGCTTAGTGTCCACCACTTCCAGGATGAGCTAGGTTCTTCAGTTGACCTGAAGCACATATCATTGGACTGTAGGAGGAAATCAAAGCACCCGCAGGAAACCCTTTAGAACACAGACTGAGCTGTAGTCAGGTGCACCTGAAGGGCCGCCCTTGGCTTTTGGTGTTTCTGTTAAGAAAAAAACTCTTTACTGCCAACTGTTGAGATCAACTGATAAACATGGAATAAGAATAAATAAAATTACAGTAACAGACTATATATATTTTTTTAAATTGTGCCCATGCACCGAATCACATCACTGTCATCAATCCTCCTTAAAATAATTTTAATAATCCAGGATTTTGCTTTCTGCTGTCTCAAAGCTCCAAACTTTTTGAAAGGAGACATTAAAAATGCTTTAACTTATCAGACCATGAAGCCAAAGATCCCAGGATGGAGCCCCAGGGGTTTACACTCCGCACAAATGTGGTCAGACATCAGGTGGTTGCAGGAGGAGGTCTGGAACTTCAGAGCTGAACCATTGTTTTCTCCTGAGGAGCTCAGCGGGAAGCGTCTGAAAAATGTGAGTTGACACCACTGAAGAAGGATCTAAGGAACCCTGCTGTTTTCACATACTTCTTAAAATAACTAAAAATTAACTTTTGTAGAAATTAGTTATTTATGAGAATGGGAACGCATGCATGTTTTTATTCTCATTTAAACCTAAGGTTAATTATTTTCTCTCCAGGCCTGTTTCCCTGTTAAACGTAAAATTCCACAATAAAATAATGACAGAAGCTACAGCAAACCTGAACCTTGCAAAATGACTCAGTACTGGGCTGACCCAACCGAGCTACAGCAGAAACAGTACAAGCCTGGAGATGAAACTCATCTATGCTTAATTCCTCAGTTCTCCTGACCAACCTGTTGCAACCTTCTTCTTCTCACCATCACCACAAAACACAGATATGGGGTTGTGAGAAATAAAAAATTGAGTTTTAAAATCAAGACCCCGATGTTCCAAGCTGGGTGCTGCCTTGCTGTAAGATTCTCCAGCTCATACGCACTACAGCCAGACAAGTTCAAGTAAGCACAGAATAAACAATATAAAATCATATAGAATACGCAATTTTATAGCATTCAGATAATAGTAATCCCTTTTTCTTCTGTGCTCACTGGGCCACAAACCTCCCTCTTGTACCTTTCTTTATAAACCCAGTATGAATATGCTTCCCATTCCTCTCATTCAGAACCTGCCGTTTCCTGAGGGGTCCAGGGGAACAAAACCACACAAATGCAATTAAAAGCAGCGCCAAGGATTAGGTGGGTGGGTGGGTGTGGGAATCGTAATGGAGAGGCTCAGTTGCTGCCACTAAAATATCGAGGACCATCAGCGTTTTGTCAGGAACGCTTGTTGTTACTGTTGTTTGCTGTTAAAGTGCTGACAGACTGGCGAAGCACAGGTCCGACTGACAGCAAACACAGAAGCAGCTCTGTTCAATTAACAGCACCGCATTTCAGAAACTTCCAACAACTTCTTAAAAGTTTTTATCTTGTATTCCTTTCACAATGCAACTCCAGTTTTGGTTTACTTTCACGCTTTACTTTTTTATCCACCTATTTTCTTACCTTGGAAAGCAAGGTGTGGTCCACTTTGCGTCTATTACTGCGCTGTTTTCTTAATTCCTCTCTGTGCCGAACCCCTGGGCTGTCAAAGAAGTTGCAGAAACATCTCAGCGGCGAGGAAGTGAGGAACCTTGGCTACTGCAAACTTCATTGTCTTTGTGTCTGACACTGTGATACGGTATCCTGTGTTGAAGTGAAAAGTGGAGGGAAAGGAGATTTTAAGAAACGCGGTGAGTCGTGTCCTTTTTACCATAGCCGTGACGTGAAAGAGGCAGAAAATCTCGTAAGACTGAGTTTACGCTGTGAGTCACGGTGAAAACTGTGACTGGCGTTTTTATCTACTCCATTGTTGCCGGTGGGAAGTCAGTTATTTTGCTGACTTAAATTGTGGTTTATCACTTTGTATCTGCAAGACATATCAATGAGCTGAAGGATAACAGTGCCACATCTCAGAGCTCATTTCATACCCCTGTTGTCATGATTTAAAGTATAAATGAAGGGCAGTGGAACAGACTCTATATGGCCAGTGATCTGCACCTCAAAGCAAGGCTATGGTGCACAAAAGCCACTCACCCCCCATGTGCATGCATTTAACAAGGATGGTTTGATGTGTCCTGTACCCGGGACACCTGAAGAAGTGGGGTTCAGTGGGGTTTGTGTCTTAAAGTGGAATGAGAAGTCCCAACTGTGAAACGTAGTCACCCGGAAACGACGATTTTGTCAGTGACCAAGCTTTGTAGGCCTACAAATGCTTTGCTGCATGGTGTTTTAGTCTGTAAATGATTAATGTAAATTCTTCATTTTTTTTATTGACAACAAATTTCTCACATTTGTTGTCTACATTTGGGGGAATATATTTTCTATGTTACGGAGAGCAGAAGTAACAGTAAGATAATGTAAGATGGATAAGTTCTATGGTGTTCTGCCTGTGTTCAGTGATATTAATTTATCACCAGATATGCACACTACTTCTGCAGTCTGGGTTTTGGGGTTTCAACTTTAACATCAACATTTGGTTGCAACCTATAAGATGGTCATCATCACCCTGGTCACCATTCTGTAGGACTTTCCTTTCCCCAGCTCCACCACTCAGTGGTCCCAGTTGCAAGAGTCAAAAATCCAGATTCTGTGGGTCCACTGCTTTCCCTCCAGTGTAGTGGAGTGTTCTCCCGCTCTCCCACACAACTGCTAAATCCCATTCATTATACAGATGGTCCCCATCTTACGATGGGGTTACATTCTGATAAACCCATCATAAATCGAAAATATCGTAAGTCAAAAATGCATTTAATACACCCAACCTCCTGTCTTCAGACTGAGCACTGACTGGATGACCGACTGGCGTAGGAAGCAATGATGGACAGCATTTAGTTCCTACCCGGACTTTCTGTCAATGCTCAGTTTCCGCTGCCCCTTGTGAACTCTCCTGAAACCGCTGTCTTGCTAAGACCTTGAATTTTGTTTATTTTCAATTGTGGCATCTTCCAATTTTGTTTACTGCCAATCGCTAATGTTTAGCACTAGGTCCCGGCTAATGGCACCGCTCTTTATCGGAAACAGCGCTCAGTGAAGAGTTTAATGGAACTTGAAGTTATTACCATGGTGTGCCACATATCACTTGCCCAGGAAAAAATCTAAATTCAAAATCTGAAGTACAGTTTCTACTGAATGTGCATCGCTACTGCATTATCGTAAAGTCGAAAAATTCAAAGTCGGACCATTGTCACCAATTCGGGGAACATCTGTATAAGAAGGGTGTTTAAACAAAATCCTAAAACTTTGGCTTTTGCTAAAGGCACTTTTCTATACCTTGAATTGCAATATGGTTTTGTGTGTGTGTGTGTGTGTGTAAATATATAAATTATGCTCCCAAATTTGTCCTACAGACAAAAATACGCTTCTGTTTTTAATTTCCATTTACTTCTGTAGTTGATTTTTGACATAAATGCAAAGCTGCAAGGAACCTGTTTGTGAAATCCACCAAAAATTTTCTGTCTGCCAAAAATAAAACTGCTGATGCAATTTTAGCATTGAGAAATAACTGGAAAAGTGTGTCTCTTTGGTATCAACTTGCTATTCCATCATGGTCCATAACTCATGCAGTAATTCTGAAGGAGTGAGTAACTTCTGCTGAGTGAAGCTCATGTTTACTTTTGTGGTAGTGGAAGCAGTAACTCCTCAAATTTTATGTGCACTTGCAGTGAACGTCAAAAGTCTGCACTCTTGCTGAAACTGCAGCTTGTGTAGCTGTAAAGGGTAAAATCAGCACAAATCATGGCAGAACTTTTTCCATTTTATGCAGTCTTCTAGCCAACAGTATTTAAGTAGATAACAAATGAATCCTTATTGCAAAAATAAATAGCTTTAAGTGCCATAGTTGCATAAGTCTGCACATCATTTCACTAACGCTATGTGGAAGCAACTTCAGCTCTTGGTTCTTCAGCAATGACTTTACTGAATTTTCTCCAAGCCCTTCACATTTGCCTTGAAATCCTGTGTCCAGCTTGCTCGCTGTTTCTCAGCTCTGAACATCTTGTGCTTGTCCACATCCTTTTGTTCTTGTCCAGTTCTTTGCAGACTGTGTACCTGGTCAGTCCTGTTCTTTGGCCTGAACTTCAAATTCCTCAGAAAGCCATGTCCACCAACGATGAACAGCAGTAGTTGTGGTAGACGGTGAGTTTACCACTTTTGGCAGAAAACCAGATGCAGTGCTTGGTGGTGGTGCTTCTATTACCCCAACATTCAGAAGCCTGAAACCTGGGTTGTCAATAAGCGGGCCTTTCAGGAAAATAAGCAAAACATCAAAGTTCTCAGACGATTTTTTTGAATAACAAGGCAACCCAGGGAGCATCAATAAACTCCAGCAAACATCCCTGTGCTCAAGGGGAGCTCAGTAGGAGATGCAGTTTGAATTAATGCTGGGAAAATCTGAGGTCGTGGGCGATTACTCTGTGTGTGTGTGTGTGTGTGTGTGTGTGTGTGTGTGTGTGTGTGTTTGGAGAGAGATGAAGAAACTTAGCACCTCCCAGGTACTTGCTTGAGATGATTTGTTTACCCCTTTTGCCTAGATTGTGACTAGCAGTTGTGAACAGTGGATTTAGGGACTGACGTTCCGCATGAACCAGAGTTAAATTCCCATTTAAAGTCCCAGGGATGAACCTGCGTGGAGAAATCTTCTCTGTTCCTTTCGTCACATGCTGTGAGCTGTGCAATACCCCCTGTTTTTCTTTTGTTGGAAAGCACTGACTGTTTCTCACCAGTATGTGCACCTGAGACTGACCAGATCTGCCAAGACAGCGCACGAATGTAAGAAAACTCCTGTTATTTCCACAGTAGTCATTTTAACTGGGCATGAGTGGGGCAAGCAATTTCATAATTATTTCCACTGGAAGGAACAATCTGGACGCATCACATCACAAGTGTTAGTCAAGGTTATTTTGTTTCCCGTCTAACAAAATTACTCCTACTGCCCCTTCCCTTGATGTTGTTACCAAACAGTGAATTTTTGCAGCTTTATGGGTAAACAAGGAGGAGCTGCTCGGCAAGCTTATCCTCATAAGCACATGACTGATGGCTGACTGGGCTCAGGGTTGACAGCTCTGATCTTGTTCTTCCCATTCAGCTCTCTTTATTATCTTTCTTACTCCATGGAGGTATTGAGATGTTTCTGTCTTCCTGGTTTCTACCTTATGAGCCCTGCTATGAATCCTCAGGTACTTGTAGTTGTCCTGCACATCTGTTGTGAAGGAAAGTCAGTGTCTCTTTCAGACTTGGTGTCCAACTTGATGCCATCCGTGTACAGGTGGCTCGTGTGGTTGACGGTGGCTCTACTTCCGAACCTGTGTCTGTAACCACTGTTCGTGATAATGTGGCCGAGGGGGTTCAGGTCTGCGAAAACTTGGAGGAAGCAGCAGAAGAATAACGGAGCAAAAACAAACTCATAATGGTATGCGGTCATAAAAAAGAGATGAGGACAAGTTGTGTTATTTGTGATTATGTGATAGATGCTGGGGTTTGACAGTAATTGCCTATACATGGGCCTGGAGAAAAGCACATTGCCTGTGAATGCACACGTTTGTAGTGAAAGCACTAAACAGTGGGGTATAAAAAAAATATTGTTCAGTTCCCAGTGGGAATCCAATTTGATGTATTGCTGAAGGACGTGAAATCACCATTTCTCCAGCAAATTGCTCTGACTATGCATCTCGTATCGGATTAGACAGAGCCTGTGAGCCTTGCGCGTCGCTCTGTGCCTGTTAAAAAATGCTGTGCTTATTATTTGAAGAAATTCTGTAGGATCGAATCTGATAAATCAAGCTGGCTTGAAAAATGTTGGCTTGGACTGGAATTATTTTAAACACTGGCCAAGTTACCTGGTGCTGCCAGGGTCAGGAAGCAGAAAGATTGTTAGTAGTAACAGATTATAAATCACCAAACTGTATTATCCTTAAAGTGGTTGCATTTAGTATGTAAGTGCTATTAGGTCAACACCACACACATGCCAGTGGTAGCCAGGTGGAAAGAATAAAAAATAATATATATACACACACACACACACACACACACACACACACACACACACACACACACGCTAATGGTGTCAGTGCTAAATTTTTAATGTTGATCGTGGCATGTTCTTGACTCCTATCTACAGAACATTCCTGCGCCTCAGTTCCAGATGTAAATGCTGAAAAGCTTTGTTCACATCACTTTCCCATGTTCGAAAAGGTTGTCTCTGATTTAGTAATTTTGAAACCTTTCTTAAACTGAGCCTAAGCTAATACTGATTATAAGCGACTTGCTGTACTGCGACGTGTGAAGAAGACCTCTCCGGCAGTTTCAAGATATCATTGCCAGCTTTTCACAAATAATGAAGGAAGGTACAGGAGGTGCGCGGTACACTTTGCCACTTTCACTACGGTACTCTGAGGATCAGTACAAGCTGTCGCAAATTGCTGCTGCAGTCGATCTTGTCCAAGTTTCTGTTCTCAACAAGTCATTGCTATAAATTCAGGGGAAGTTCCAATGAAGAAGAGGCATTTTAAAATGGTCACCATGAAGACACGGTGGTTCCATGATGACGATCCCATCTTTGTTGCACACTGTAGTGGAGCAGAACCATCTGTGCACCTCATGAGGATTTCATGAAAACTTTGGAGTCGCAAGCAGGAATCGGTCTGTCTCCCGTCAGTTGCTGCGAACGTAATGCGGTTAAGCCTTTTAGCACAAATCATCCTCACAAGGAGAACGCGGAATTAGCTGAACGCATCTGTAGCCGCCTGTATGGCTCATTGCCATAAACCACTTGCCAGCCTTGTGAACCGAGCGCAGTATTAGCCCGAAGCCTTGTTTTTCTTATCTGCATTCAGGTGCTCCATCATACCTGCACAGTATCAGTGGCTTCATCCTCTGAATCCCAAATTGCTCACCCTGTTTGTGCAATGAAAGCAAAACAGTGCAATGTTCAGCTCACCACAAAAACATCTGTTAGCATTTTTTTCCTGAAAGTGATGTGATAAAAAAAATAAAAAAAAATGAAATTAATTTGCTATGTATTATCCTGGTTCTTTATATGAATCCACATTCCATGGCCTGCGCTGACATGAACATTTTGCTTTTCTGCAAGGAGGGGCGTGCATGCGTGCGTGTGTTTGTGTGTGAAGGTTTTCATTCTGCTTTCTCCTAAAGTTATCACTTTCTCTCTCCAAGGTGCAAATAGCGTTGTTTAAAGAAGCTGGAAAATCGGCTCTAAACCACATCTCTCCAGGATAGGAATTGGACACCCCTGTTGGATACCAACGGACTTTTTAGCACCAAATGGATACGAAAGCAACAGTTTGCTCTCTGAGGTTCTGTGACTCGTATTGTTTTGCGCTGTTTTCAAGGGCAGACCAATGAACAAGCACATTAGCCCATATTTACAAAACCGCTGGTGCGAACTACATGTGTAGTATTTTTCTTCACAGTAGATGCTGAGAATGCCTGAACCCAGCTACATGTGAAGCATAAGCATTATTTATTATTTAACTTTCTGAAATTGTGTCCTGGATCATTTCTACAGCAGCGGCCCGTGCCACACAACCTGTGAGCGGAAACTTGACGGAACTGATGGAATTGCACAAGCAGATGGCATAGGCTGGCAGGATGGCTGCTGGAAGGAGTGTCAGCAAGCGAAGGGTTACAGACCCCCGAGAGAAGCTAACATTTCTCAACACCACTTACTACTAAAAATGAAGTGAGAATGAGAAATGAGCAGCTTTCCTGGAAGGACATTTATTTTTATTTGAGGCAAACTCACATCTCTCATTGCTGAGCTCAGTAGGATGACAGCAGACACAGAAACCTTAAAACAGAATAAATCTCAACCATATCCTTGCTTAGATTAGATCCCATTTGGAGCTGATGCGCAATAGAGACTTTGGGTTTTATAGCTTAACGGTATATTTCTAAATCGGGCACAGCACCGTGAAATTTAGTTACTAATATTTATCTTTTGTAATGCGACCATGTTTTAAGAACCATATAAGATAAATCCTGTAGGATCAGATGGTATCATCACAGTAGGAATGGGGCTAACAGCAGAACTTGGTGCCCACTTACTGACCTGAGCCTCATCCACAACTTCCTCCCCAGCTTCTCTGCTGCTGCTGCGCTTCACTTCCTGGCTAAAATATCTGCATCTATCAGTAACCGTGCTGTGTTGTGTGTGTGTGTGTGTGTGAGAGCGAGAGTGAGAGAGAGAGAGAGAGAGAGAGAGAGAGAGAGAGAGAGAGAGATGGGTCCCGAAAACAAGCAAACTATACCCGTGCAGCAGAACAGATCTGTTCTAATGCATGTCAGCTGCACTTAGAAAATCAAACGTTAAAGGCCTGGAATTTATTTTTATCTGATGCACGGAACACTGTTATGGTTGCAGCATGCAGCAGCAGACACTTTTATTAACTCTAACTCCTCGACTTGTAATAATGTTTAGTGTTTCCATATTTTCCTGATGTCAGTTTTGAGGATATGAAACATTTTAAATGAGCCAGCAGTAATATTCTCGGTATACTTGCTGTTCTCTGCACAAAGCGCCAATGACAAATTGTCACACACCTTGTATTGATTTGGCAGCGATTTTTTCCATCCGTGGTGCAGCTGAACTTGTGAGTGCGGGAAGATCTTGCGTATAAAATGGGACTTTGCCTTAAACTTCTTTCCATAAATAGCAGAGGGTTACAGCAGCAAATGTGTCACTGGGAAGATGAATGAAAGCAGCTTCAAACTGGTTCACTGCAAGGCCTTTCCTCATGCTATCAGCAGCATTAGTGGCAGAACCTCAGGGGACCGGAACTGGAAAGAGGCCAGTGGGCCAGACGGCCTTCCGCATGTGGTGCTGGGCTCGTGCAAGTGGCCCACGTTGCCGAGAGGCTGCTGGATTATCGCGCTGCCGACAGCCAGGTGTTCATTTCATTAACAATGGCGACCTGAGCGTCACTGCGCCACCCTGGCAGCTCGGCCCTCTCATCATTGCACTGCTACGGTTCCCTCCATTCATGCGTCCTCGAGTGCGGTGGCGAGGGTGGGGGGTTCATTAATGCTCTTTTTGTTTAAGGTCTTGCTTTGTATGCACAATCAAACATTCAGTGTTTGAAGTGGGAGTGAATTGGATAAAAGTGGTGGGTGGACTGGAGGAAGCTGGAGCGCGGTGACAGGGGCCTGGCAGGTATCGGGATGTCAGAGGCCAGGATGAGCACAAAACTCTGATTTCAGGACTCACCGGGTCCCCAGTTCAAGTACATTTTTCTCAGATAAGTTTGTGTACTCGCTGTTTTGAATTTGCCCCCTCTCACTGGACAGTACCAACATGCTTTATTCAACAACCAAGCTGAAGATGCTGGATCCCTGCTGGGTGACTGAGAAGGAGCACAAGTGAAACACACAGCAAGATCTGAAATGTTCTGCTCAGTGTGTGATTAATGCAGAAGCTCCATTCCACACACGTGTGCACTTCTCATTTCTGAAGAAAACCCAGAATGAGAGAACCCAGACTTGAAAGTTGTGTTTGTAAACTTCAGTGGCCTTGACCCTCCAGCACATCCGTTGATGGTGAGACAGCAGAGTCTTTATTCCCCTCCCTGTGACTAAGTTGCCACAGGAATGCAGTTCTCCAGGATCTCTGACTTGGGCATAAGGGATCATGTTAGCCAGTGGGAAGTGATTAGATCAGTACGCCTGTGAAAGCATCTCCTGTGCTGCTTGTGGCTGAGAATGTGTGCTGCTTTCAGGAAAGAGAGCTCAGTGCAGGAAGATAAAAGGACATAAAGCTGAAGGCTATGCAGAGGAATGGGATGCAACATCAAACACTCAAGCAAAAGAGAGACCATTTAAAATCAATCAAAATGCCCTTCTGCCTCAGTTTATTCTGAAAGACATCACCTTGGAACCTTAGAGACACTGGTTTAAGCGACCAGCTGACCACCTGTGATGCATCTCAATGGCCGCTGAGCTCTGTTCCCGTGCAGACCTTTTTCTGTTGCTTTTTTAACACGTGTTTCTGTTCCCTTCAAGCGTGTGCTCAGGGCCATATTTATTCATTTGAATTTCAAATTATTAACATTTATTGAAAACATTTTTCCTCCTGTGTGCAAATATCCCATAGATGTGCTGACATGTCACCTGGTGCCAAAGTACCGAAAGTGCAGCCGAACTCCTCACCAACTGCGCAAATTTCATTTGGTACTGTTATACAAAACTCAAAAGTTAAAAACTATAATGTTTTCAGGAGAAACATCAAATTTCAGTGATATTTTCATTTGTAAAAAAAAAATTAGGCAAAGAAAACAAACCCAGATTTTTATGAAGCTGTGAGAAAAGGTTCACCTGGAATCTGTGCAGCTGCGGGGGAGAACAGTGGCCAACGATACATCATTTAGGGTTAAACATCTGCTTCTCTTTACCCACAAAATGTTGTTTTTATATGGATTTGGCCTTACACTGGCTATGCAAAAAGAAGCTGAATACACGTATGGGCTTAACTCTTATACATTTACAGCATAAATTCTGCTAGAATAGAATTGAATTCATCCCCTGTGAAATGGAAATAAAAAAGCCCCACTATACGTCCTTGATCGTGATGCTGTGTGACGTCTTCGTAGAATTAAGTTTTATTTTGTTTCTCTTACTTACTGACACGGTCTTCTGCTGACAAGAAAAGCGTTGGGTCAAAATTTGACCAATGCATGAAAAACATAATTTCCTTTTTCCTTCAGTTGATCATCTGAACTTAGATGCATATAAGGTTGTGAGCAACAAAATCCTTTCTCTATGACAATGCAACTAAAGCTAAATAAACACACCTCATGCCTAAACGCTGAGATGATGATGATGATGAGGTGAAGATGTGGTTATCAGCACCAGCAGGAGCCTGAAATGCTGTGCTGGAAGCCCACTGCTCCTTGTTCAAATTCACAGGTCCTGTCCATGTTTTGCTGAAACTGCATTCATCAAAGTCACATGTGCAGCAGCATCATAAAGTGGAAATAATTCGCACTACAGACAATCCCTGACTTACAATGGGGTTATGTTCTGATAAACCCATCGTAAGTCAAAAACGCATTAAGTGCACCCAACCCAACGGCAACATTCTTTGTTGGAAACACTCAGTAAAGAGTTTAACGGAACTTAAACTTATTATCGTGATGTCTCACAATCGCTTCCACCCACCGCACCATAACACCTACCGAACATCATAGCCTAGCCTATCTTAAAAGTCATTACGGGCTTGCCACGTTCATGCCGCTATCAGCAGACACAAACACAGATGGGCATTTCTTAGACATGATGAATGCACAAAACACAGCATAGATACCGATGTGATATCCAAAAAATGCTGGCAACACAGAACACTGTAGAGTATTGGTTGTACAGTGTGTATTAGCAACCGTGTGGCAGACTGGGACATATGGATCACTGCTGCTCCCCAGCATCATGAGAGAGTATCGTGCCGCATATTGCTTGCCTGGGAAAACAAAAAAACAAAATTCAAAATTCCAAACACTGACCACTGTAAATTGCCAATCATCTGTATTTAAATTAAAATAAAACATTGCAATTCAGCAGAAAGGACATTGTGTTTTGACCCTATTTAAAGTAGAGAGTAAACAAAAAGGTGCACGTTTGCTCGTTCATGTGTGAAGAGTATAATCCAATATGTAAGCCATTTGTTATTGATAGGCCGATAACTTTAATGTTTACTTTAATAGAATAATTTTAAGTTTATTGATGAACTTTAACACGCAGCTGAAAACCAATGGTTTCTCACTCATCAGCTTCTTAACAGCAAGAGCTGTAGGACTGCAATATTGATGTACTAATTATATATTTAAAAGTGATTATTTTTACTGCCAAGGCACCTTCACAAAAGAAAATAAATGCACAGTATGGGAAGCCCGATCAATAAAGTGCAGTATAGTTTAATTTCAATCATTTTAAGCTCTTAAATAAATTACAACGGAATTATAGTGAGATTGTGGGCAGGCCATAAACAAAATGCAGAAAAATTAAAATTTAATTTGTCTCTCAGTTGCTCTGCTTTGTCCGTGCAAAAGCTTTTGTCCTTCAGCTGAGAACTGAATATTTATTCAAAGCACCTATGCACTGGCTGGGGAACTGCTTCCTGCCAATTATGTGGATTTATTGTTTAATTTTTGAAGGTGCTCTTGGGAAAGTAAGAATGAATTTTGTGGTGCAGAAGGTTTGTCCATTTGTGGTTTCTGATCGCCCTTACAGGAAATCTTCAGAGCTTTAAATAAACTGAGCAACCAAATGTCTACATCAGCAGCAGCAGCACCCGCAGCGCCAGCTCCACCTTTGTGACTTAAGTCACTGTGAGTTGTGTCTCTGGCAAGTGGAACAGCTTCAGCTTTTTTTGCGTGAAGCATCACACAATGTGGTTCACAACTTTTTTAATTCCCGTCCTCTGGCTAAAACATTGCTAACAATTTTATTCACATTTAAACATCCTAATGTTTCTTTTTTCAAACTTGTGTTGTTATTGTGCTTAAACCCTGTGCTTCTCAAATTTTTGCTGTTCCTGTCTGACTGTTTGATAAGTTTGATGAAGAACCACCTATCCAGCTGCGGGGACTTTTCCGCATTCATAATTCGTAAAAGTAAGTCTGGCTAATTTTTGGACACAGTCTGTAATTCAGATATAATTCAGACATCCTCAGCTAAATATTTAATGCAGGCTGAATGCATTGAATCATCGCCCGTTTGCCTGTTTGGTGGACATTCGCTGCATGGGCCCTGTTGTGAAGTCAAAGCACAGGCAAACATGCCAGCACTGAAGCATTTCACTTTCTGAAGAATTCATTTAGCACTAAATGTACAGATGGTCTCCGAGTTACAATGGTCAACTTTCATTTTGTCAATTTTGTGATGACGCAATAGCTATATGCATTCAATTAAAACCGTACTGAGTTTTGAATTTAGATTTTTTTTTTCCTGAAAGATGCGGTATAAAACTCTCTCATGATCCCCTATCTACGTTGTGTTTTGTGCCTCTATCATGTCTATGAAACGCCTATTTGTGTCAGTGTCTCCTGAAAGCAGCACGAAAGTGGAAAGCCCGTAACAACTTGTAAGGGAGGCTAGGCTAGGCTATGATGTTTGGTGGTATGGCGTGGGTGGTTGGAAGCAATTGTGGTAATAAGTTTAAGTTTCATTAAACTCTTTACTGAGTGTTTTTTCTTACTTTGTTGCCGTGAGTTGGGAATGAGCGGTAAACATTAGCAATTGGCAGTAAACAAAAATGGAAGGGGCTACAATTGAAAATAAGCAAAATACAAGGCTTTAACAAGACAGTGGTTGCAAGAGAGTTCACAAGGGGGACTGAGCACTGACAGGAAGTCCGGGTAGGAACTAAATCCCATCCACGATTGTTTCCTACGCCATTCGGTCATGTTTCCCAGTTCTGCTTTTGCTCCTATACAGGCCACTCAAGCTGTTCATACAAGAGTCAATAAATGCAGAAAATGGCAGAGCAACAAAGCATAAAGACCGCTTCAGTCAGTGGGCAGGATTTTTGTGTGCAAAATGAAGTCAGGAAAGAAAGAAGACAGAGAGACAGCCTGCCAACCCTAAAATAACCCTAAAATAAGAAGCCATTCGGTCATGCAATCAGTGCTCAGTCTGAAGATGGGGGCGGAGAGACCGCCTACGCTCCATGACAGTAGGTTGGGTGTATTAAATGCATTTTTGACTTACGACGGGTTTATTGGAACCTTACCCCATCCTAAGACGGGGGCCATCTGTAATATAGTATGATATAGTGCATATACAGTATATAGAGTCAGCAGTGAAGAAAAGATCCCGTCACACTCAGATTCACACAAGACCTGATCAAATGTTCCAGCATTTTATGAAAGAAATTGTATTTAAGTAAGTAAGTAATAAGTTATATTTCTGTCCTGTTCTTGTAAGAGTGAAACATTGGCATCTGACCTCAGTGAAGAATATTCTCTATACAGAGACCATTCAAGCTCTGCAGACCCTGAACCTCCAGCTAAATATGCAGCTTAATGAACATCACTCATTAATATGCATTAAAATGTAACTTGTATTTATTTATCACTTATCCTGTTATTATCTTAATAATAGTGTTAAACACCTAGAAGGTCTGAAAAACCTGCTGTGCTTCTATATATTTTTCAGAATAATATTATTGCTGCCACATGAAAGGATGATGCACTTGATTTGAAATAATTATACACAGGAAGAGAAATTCAGGAAAATATTTTGAAACTGAAACATATAATTTATTTTAGCAACTGCATTATTGATGACATATGAACCGGATTTTAATGACAGCTAAAATGAACGATGAATGTGATTATTATTTCTGTTGTTTTTGAGTGTGTGTGTGTGTGTGTGTGTGTGTGTGTGTGTGTAATGGACTGAAGCAGTTTCTCGTTTTGGTGCCTTTTGTGAAAACCGTCTTCTTCATTTGTTACTCAAATCCTCTGGTTCCCACGCAACCTCCATTGTTGGAGCAACGCTTCACTGCTCTGTCTGCAGTCCATTGGGAAACCATGAGAAGTGATCGGTTATGCATGCAACACACACACACACACACACACACACACACACCTGAATGAGCGAGAGAAACGCAGCTGCGTTCACTTAGCGAGTACGATTGTGTTCAAATGTCTGACTGAAATGCATCCACTTCACAGGGAAACTCACATTACAGTGCAATATTCCCAGTTCTGCTTTTGCTCCTATACAGGCCACTCAAGCTGTTCATACAAGAAGAGTCAATAAATGCAGAAAATGGCAGAGCAACAAAGCATAAAGACCGCTTCAGTCAGTGGGCAGGATTTTTGTGTGCAAAATGAAGTCAGGAAAGAAAGAAGACAGAGAGACAGCCTGCCAACCCTAAAATAACCCTAAAATAAGACAGCATGTGCCCCTCATGTGCTGATGGATGATCTACAGCAGCTGCTCCCCCCCAACATTTCACCTCAGTCCATTATTACTGCTGGTGCACAGGTGGGATTTTTCTCATCTCTCTCATATTTCCGTGCTTCAGGAAGAGCTTTTCAGCTTCTCTGGCTTTCTGCAACGTAAGAACGTCTGTTCTGTTCCTAGAATGGAGGGTATTTGTTCCCCACTTAGGTCTGAATTGCTTTTGTAAACATCAGAGTGTGCAGTTCCTGCTCTAATACCTCCCCGCTCAAACTTTATTCCTGAAGCAAAGGTTGGAAAGGAAGTTGTGCCCTTTCAGAAAATCCAACCCTTTTTGCACTTACTTTTCGCTAAATAGGAGAGAATGTATTTATGAATGCCATCGTTGCACATTTTAGGACACCGTAAAATAGGAGATGTGTATGTTTGATCCCAGAGTTATTAAAAGGATCAAAATACCCCCCAGGGACCCTCAGGCTCAGTCACATCACAACACGGAGTTCCATAGACAAATAGAGAACATTTTTCTTCTGTCATTCACGCTTCGTCAATACGATGGGAAAATGGCGTGAGACAGACAAATAGATTTTTTTCCCAGACAGAAAAAAATATGTTTGTACAAATTTCTTTTCCTGGTTTCCTGACTGTAGCAGCTTTGAATCATTCAGCTTAGAACTGTCATTACAAAGAAAAAAGGCTGATGAATGGAAGAGATACTGGGAACAACACTAAGGCAACTTATTATTATTATTATTATTATTATTATTATTATTACTTCTTGGCTCATTCTCCTCACTGTCGGTTGGTTTGTTGGTGCAGCAGCAGGAGACGCTAAATCTCAGGTGAGAGGTTTTCAGCTGGAAGCACACCCACAGTAGCACAAGGTATGGTAAAAAACAAGGTACTAAAATACAGCCACACACAAGCTCATTAGTGATATTCGGTGGTTTGCTGGATACGAGGCAGAAAACATTTTTATTTTGTGCTTACAATTTCTTGCTTTCAGCCAACACGATGCATTTGATTTTGGACTTTTTTGCTGCCTGTTGTTACATTTGTGTGTTTTTAGCAAAGTCAGCTCTTTGGTTTTGAGCTGGGACTTTGTGGTCTGTATTTTTCATAAGCACACTAACAAATGGCTTTTTGCTTATCTTATGCCAATACATATTTGTTTTAAAGTCAGAATCAATTATTTGTTTTCATTTTGTCTTCAGAAGTGCTCAGCTGGGGGGTGGTGGTCCCAGGTGGTAAGCAGAAGGGAGGTTCAAGGGGCTATAAAGAAATGATCTTTTCTCAGAATTAAAAAGTCTGTAAGGAATTTTTTGGGTGACTAACAGAGGTAAAAACAAATGAAATAGTCGTCCCTTGGTGTCATCTTGTTTATGTCACCGATGGACGTGATAATGCCGCTGCCGTCGATTGCTGGTCTGGTATGTGTATTTGTGCATCCTGTACCTGCTGCTCTGTGGATCCCCACATGTAGTAAGGAACTTCCACCATTGATTTAGCTTTTTTATATAATTTGATGCAACTTTTTTCTGAAGCAGAATTTTGGTGTTGCATGTAATTTCTAGAAAATACTACTTTTATTTCTGATACTTTTATATTTTACTTTTATTTTTTCTCTGTGACTTGCAGAAGTCACAGGAGTAGGGGTCCAAAGGAAAAGATCTGCCCCTGGGGCCAAGGAAGACACTACTGCAGAATATCTGTAAATCGTTCTGTTTTATACTTGTGGGCTGTTAGAGAAGCATTGGCGTGTCCCCCATTGTTTAAAGTGTAGAAAAGTGGGGGGGGGGGTGTCTGGTGAGAACTGGCGCTTTGACGCTTTAGGTAACTTTTTGATAAGCCACATAATAGCACAGCTCCCCTGATCCAGCCTCCTGGCTTCTGCTGATGTCTCTAAAATACACAGTGAAGGTACTGTCTACACGGCGCTGGTGTCGCAGTTCCAGATGTTTTTCCTAACTTCTTATGAGCAAAATAACAAAATGCGACAAAAGCCAAAGCTAAGTAATTGAATATGACCACTACATGCCCGCTTAGTGAAGGAAAAATAATCAGATTTTGTTTAATATACAGATTTGATGCTCTCCATAGATTCCTGGAGTTTTCTAGCAGGAGGATAAATGTAAAATTTACCCTAACCTTAACCCTAACCCTAACTGAAATTAGTTTTCCTAGTGCATCAGACAAGATTGAGTAAGATTATCATCTATGAAAAAGATGGGAATTTAACAGATTTGGATAAAAATTTGATAGGAAGAAATTAGTAAACCTCATGTGTAATAGGATTAGCTGTGGAGTTTTAAAAAAAGTCCCTTGGGACAAGATGTATATCTAAACGAAACAGCATCTTTAAGTCACCTTTTGTCTGTTACCTGGTACCTTGTTAGCATTTTACAGTGTTCGACAAAGGAGTGAGGTTTCATTTTCACTCTCTTTTCTGGACCTCGTAGAAAATTGCTGGAAGAGGTGAGCACCACGAGGTGGCAGGCCAAATTTGTGAGGGGAAAAAAAATTCTCATTGCATTGAAATAAAAGGAAAATTGGGTACAGTTCAGCATTTTGGGAGGAAGAAAAGCTGGAACTCCACAGAACAATGTTCCTATTGCAGCCATCGCCATAGCAACCGTGGCGCAAAGTGGTCTCATGGAAAGTCCTTTTGGCGAGTCCACCAGGTGTACAATGGACAAGCAACCCCCTCCCCCCCAGCATTTCCTTATATTTGGTACTCCATGAAAACCAGGCATGCTGCTGACATGCTCATAATTTGGAGTTCGATTGTCATTGGCACCAGAGGGACAGAGAAGTGATTCACTGTGGACCGTTTCTGTCCACGCTGAACTCTGTGGGTGAAACATTGGTGCGTGTTGTGTCAAATGCTGAGTCAAAAGACAATAATTCTGTTAGATGTGGAGGAGGAAGCTGCACTCCAGCAAGGGCTCGACTTCCGTGTGGCGCGACGTTCAATTCAAAGCAAGTCCACAGGGAAGTTGTGTCCATTCTGTCAAGTTGACAAAGCAAGAAACGTTTGCAGAATTCATGAGACGGACAGAGAGGCAGGTTTGCAGTCCACCGCTTATCTTCCCCAGTAGACACAAAGGGAAGGATTGCTTTTCCACCCCTCTGACTTTATACTCCATTATATTATATCTCTAACCTTAAGTGTACATTCAAGAATGAGTTTTGAAAAAGGAAAAATTTCAATTTTAGCAGCTACAAACCAAAGCACTAGGTTATACGCTGTATCCCAGACTTTAAATCTGTATTACAAGTAAACCCCATGGCTCATTTGTGCTGCTTACCGTCCGTGAGTGACGTGCAAGAGGGTACAGCAGTGATGCAGTACAGTCACCCTTTACTCATCCATGTGGGCTCATCCCTCGCTCTCCCTGTGCTCTGCATTAAATACTTTTGCCTGAAATTACACTTAAAAAGTAAAAACAGATAAAGGCAGAAGAAGGCAAAATGAGTGGCAGTGGCTCTTTAATTTCTTTCTTTAAAACCCAACTTCTTTAAGGACCTGAATTTGAATCTCTAAGGCTGTGCAGCTACATCCTGTGTCTGTGGAACTCAGTCTGCCCGTGTGTCTGATATTTATGCACGGCAGACCTTAAATCTAACACACAGGTGCTTCTCACGGAGGTTTCTGCTCAGCCAAGTTCCTTAAACTGCAGAAAGGCTATTTTGGAAATTTAAAATTCAGTCTCTGACAAGGCTTGGAGAAGTAGAGAAAAGTAGTGACATTACAGCACAGTAACGTCATACAGAGTGTGTGTATGACACTGATGGCCTTCTTTACACACACACACACACACACACACACACACACACACACACACACACACACACACATTTCTAAATGAAATTTAAAGGTAATAAAGTTTGGTGATATTTGACACTGCACACAGTAGTATGGACTCCACACACACTTTCTCACTGAGGCCCACACTAACGTACTAAACTCATTGCATGCTATTGCTGTTTACCTTTTCACCTGTACAACTTTTGATTTGTTTGGATAACACAGCTAACAATATTTATTGTGTATATTTTAGTCTAAGCTGCTCCCTCTGATGCGCTGGCATCTCCTCCATGGGTTGGTTTATAACTTGGTGCCTGGTGATTCTAGGAAAGGCTCCATACTGCTGCCACCCTGACTGGGTAATGTGCTGGATGGATGGATGGATGGATGGATGGATGGATGGATGGGACAGGCCATACTGCTATCAGTTCTGGCACATGTTGGCATATTAAAAAAAAACATACAAAGAGCCTCAGTCTTTGTGACAGTAATTGTTCCAGTGTGGACGCAGTGATTCCTCCATACATATTTTTACTTGCTTTTATCGTAAATCTGCTCAGGGCTGGAGGGCTTTTCTAAAATATAACCTCATCCCAAAGCTAACTTAAATCCCACTACCTACATTTATACAAGGACTATTAACAAATGGGACTCTGAGCCGCCCATTCCTTCCCCAAATCAATATGACACAACAAAGGGAATAATCGGAGCTGAAGGGCATTTCACACTGAGCATTCAGACGTCACTTGTAGCCCTTGGCCTTATCAGTCACTCCATTATTCTGCCTTTGTGTCTCCAAGGGTGATACGATGTGTGGACTCCACAGTCCTGCTCTAGGCTCACCTCCTCCTGCTTCACAGCATCATCCATGAGCCCTCGGTGAGGAGTGCAGATACAGGTGTTGCTTGAAAGCGTTTAGGAGAAGCTGTGAGCTGATTGTGTGTGTGTGTGTGTGTGTGTGTGTGTGTGTTCCCTACCAGCCAGGTCACACAGATCCAATGACTGTATGACATGCTTCTGGTTAAATTCTTTTGCTGCCCACTGACGTATTTCTGCCAGCAGGAAAATGAGCATCAGGTTCTGAATCAGACTTATTAAAATTTCTGTTTATCACCTCATTACAATTTATCTACAATCTACCAAAATAGACCTATTGTGGGGGATGTGTTTTGAGAATAATTGTGCTTGGGGAGTAGAACCCTGCCTCTGTTAGAAACTGGAGGCTGGGGCTCCAAGAGACCTTTGCAGGCTCACTGGTGTGTGGGGGTAGAGCGCCCCCTGCTGACCACAGATACATTGCGAGGCTCTTTGCCTCCACTTTGTTTCCTTCCCTGCAGACACACTACTGTCAGTGAAGAAGTGGGCTGAGAAATGAGGAAATGAACAGATATCCTGTTAGTTTGCATGTGGAGACATTGAAATGGATGTGGGTGCGTCCTGCCTTCACCTGTATGGATCTTAGCGTGTTGCTCACTGTCTCATGATGGTCCAAATGGCTCTCCAAAGCCTGGAACCCTGTGTCATTTCTCACTAAATTCTTAGGCCTATTAGAAGAAGCAGGTTCCTCTGGCTGAAAGATGTACCAAACCTTTTGGTTCAAAGTGCAGTACCCAGGGGGGCAGAACCTGTGCGTCTGAGGGAAGCGTGACCGCTACCTTCATGGGAAAAGCTCGGCCTTCTTCATGGTTTTATTCATATTTTCAGGTGGACCCTAATGTGTGTGGTTTCAGGTGGTCTCACCACAGTCAGGAAGGGAATGGTTTTTGTTAGGCAGGCCACATCTCTTGAAGTAGAAAGTTGAAATCTCCTGAACAATGTCTACACAACACAGCGAATAAGACAAATGTGAGGATTATTACGAAGAGATTATTGTGCATTTATAAGAACTATTTACAAAAATTTATGAAAATGGACGAACCAGTTATCCCAGTTCAGTGGGTAAGCAGAGCCATACTGGGAGGCTCCTGGAGATACCGTAGGTGATCTTCAGGGTGGGTGAGGTGCTGCTCTCAGAGTCTGTATGGTAGTACTTTCCCATTAGCAACCTCAGACCAGGAGGCCCCCACACCCCTCTGCCATGGGAATAAACAGCCCGATGACCAAAAGTGCAGCTCTTGGTTCAACACTCTGTAGGCAGTGGGTTCACTGAAACACTTTACCTGTTCAGGTGTGCTGTTCGACCTGATGAGGAACACTCTTTTGTGTTAAAGCTGGCAAAAAGGCGTTTTCTATACTTTTATTTCAAATTTTGTGATTCAAAAAAGTGTATTTCTACAAAGTATATGCCTTTACATGTTTTACATGGCAGCAGTGTTTCTTCTCGCTGATGATTCGACATTCATCTTATTTGCTGAACAATGAGCCACAGCAGCAAAACCGTAACAAACTTTTTATTGCATTGGAACTAAGAATGAGGGTGAAGAAGTATGAAACACGGTGAAGACTGGATTAGAAGGGCAAAATGACTGTGAAATGTAACTGCGTTTCCCACGCTGGCTGCCCCCACAGCACCAGTTTCCTCTTGGCTGCTGCAGTCTTGCTTTGTGTATTTTTTGCACACAATGTGGATTTATACACTACAGCCTGTTTTATTCTACATTTCCTTCATTTATGTGGCCCACATATCTTTTAAAGTTGACCAAACAGAATCAAATCCTTCTCTTTTAATTTTTTACATTGGTCCATAATAATGGGGATGCTGAGGAAAATTGCTCCACTGTGTGACTGTTAAGACACACTTTTTGGTCCACATTAGCATTGTGTGTGGGGGGGGGAGGTGTCACCTGTATAAGCTATAAATGGACTAACTGTAAATATTAATATATGTGAACCATATGTGCTTCTTCATTGCAAATCAGTTTGAAAAAGTAGTAAAGGTGCACATCACACAAACAGTTGAACATGCATTTAAAGTTTTGTATCATATCCAGGAATCAATAAAATTAAAAAATGCATTAAGTTTATCTTCTAATGTTTTCCGTCTCCATTAATATGTTGCATAAAAAGTATCCATACTGCGGCATAAATTTACTTTGCAGTGGAAGCTGGACGAGACTTTTAAATGCCTCTTTAAAAGTACTGAATGGCATCGGCAGCAACTCTAATTGTACTGAGTGACGGTTATTGAAGTGCTGGTTCTGCCTGTATGCACGCGCTCACACACACACTCACACACACAGGCCTGGTTAATGTGCTTATATTCCCCAGAATAACACAGCTGCATTATGTAATGTTTGTGTGTGATCCTCATTTTAGCGCCATGCATTATATTGCGGCCTGTAGAGGACAAAATGTGCTTTTAGTTTGTTAATCATTCGCAACTTTGTGAGCCACTTTCACCCTTACCTTCTTCATCTAACCGAGTTCTTCATCTAACCGAGTAGCACAGACTCTTAGGGAATTCAAGGCCTCTCTCTCTCTCTCTCTCTCTCTCTACCTCTCTCTCTCTCTCTCTCTCTCTCTCACACACACACACACACACACACACACACACACAAACACAGGACTACACTTTGATCCTGGCTGAAAAGAAGAAAGACAGAGGATTGAGCAAGACAGGTATAGAGGTCACTCAAAGCAAACCCTAAAATGTCCCTTCATCCTCATTGCTGGTTTGCTTTCCCATCATCACTGCAGGTTTTTCTGAGGTCACTTTTGTATGGCAGCCAACTGTCAGGTACTGACCAGCACCTGAAAAAGGTTGCATTTTTAGTCAAAGCAGTAAACTATTGCACAAATAAATGAATCAACTAATAAATAAAAACATACACAAACCTGAACTACAGCATATCAGCATCAGGACACCTGTGGGAATTCAGCAGGCCAGATGGGAGGAAACAAAAGAGAAGAGAAATTGAAAGTTACTAGAGAATAAAAATGGTGAGGACTTAATCAACACATCTTTCCCCGACTAAACCGTGACTGTGACGCTGATAAACATGGTGCCAGACACATGAAATAAAGACATTTTGAGTTTGGATGGGGCGGGAAGATGGGATGGGAAGAATAAACGACCAAGTACGAAATTCAATCAGAATTCGTGAGTTATGAGCCATGGGTCCACGGTGACAGCCAGCCAGGTGACGGATGTAGCAGTGAAGATGTGTTTGTAACCGGGATATCAGTGACAAAATGGCGATACCGTTATCACGTGGGAGTGGGTTAGTCTGTTCCTGCCACGGTCTTGTTTACCCTGTGTTTGGACGGAATGGCTATGTAGTCGGTCCTGCGGATAAATGGGCACAGAAGCAGATTACAAGGCCACCGCCGCACAAATGGAGGGCATTCACACCTCTTAGGGATAAATTTTCTCATCTGTGAAAGGATTCCTGTAAGAATAAATGCAGTTCTGCTTCAATACCACTTTTACGGGAATTTTTGCATTCTCTGCAGAAGAGGTGAACAAGAGGGTCAGAAAGGAGGCTTTTATATGGATGAAAGGAAAAGCTGGGAGAAAGTTTACACTCAAGCGAGGTGCCCACGTACTTCATAGCTTCACAAAGTGTGACCGAGTGAAGGGTTTAATGCAAGTGTGCAAACACTGCAGTCATGGGGTGGCACAGTCTGAAGCGGGGGGGTCCTCAGCTTCTCAAAAAGCGAGCAGCTTTATCTTCTGGCAGGAGCATGTCAAATTTAGGAAGAAGGATCCTCGGTTTACCCGTAAGTGTTCCATGGAGGGTGCAAATAAGCACTACCGGTGGGAGAGGACTTGGCTCATAAAGCCAACGGCTGATTTAACCTTGAACAAAACACCGTGTAGATGTCTACTGCTACGATCATTCTGATATTAGAATGCGTGTGGGAAATAAAATTATAAAATAGATGTTTTTGTAACGCATTTTTTAAGTGTCCATTCCTTTGTTGTATTTCCCAAATTAGCTATTAAAATATTGACTTAATGTAAACTTAACAAAGAAGCACATTGCACGGTAAAAAAGTCTTTGTTCTTTGCTCTTCCGTGCTTTATAATCGGGAATGGATTTGTTGTGTTCAATACCCACAGCCCAATAAAAAGCACTAATGCATCCCACACACGCCTATGAAAAGGTGCATTATTCCCCAGTATACATCCATTTATTGCTCTTCCTCGGTACAGGTAGGGCAGCTTTAAATAGGCCTCTTTAATGGATTTTTATACGGCGTCGTGCATTACATCTCATCTGTGTGTTTCCATTAAACGTCCCTCAACGTGACCTGGAGGTGGAGCTCCGCAAATAACTGCAAATGGACGAGGCTTTAGTTAGTGCTAGGGTGGCTGGTAACGGATCAGAAAGCCTCCTGAAAGAACAATTGTGAGCCCCTGAATAGATGTGCGTTTATTAAATGCACTTTGATCCTGTTTTACTGCTGCTTTGTTTTCATGAAACTTCCGGAACAAAAAGTGGCCCCCATCCACCAATGTCTGCAGCCCTGCATGATACTGAGGGTTAAGGATGCGTGTGCAACTAACAGCAGGCGGCAGCAGGACAGCAACTGTGCGAGGAGCCACAATGTGGGTCTGAAAACCTTTCCTTTAAACCATCTTCACTTCTGTGAAGGAAAAGCTATGTTGTTCTGAGAAACCGATGCATGTTATACAAATAAAGGCCTCTTTAAATGTTTCCCCCTAAATAAACAT
The DNA here is from genome assembly GCA_018136845.1 of Heterotis niloticus. Lineage (NCBI taxonomy): Eukaryota > Metazoa > Chordata > Actinopteri > Osteoglossiformes > Osteoglossidae > Heterotis > Heterotis niloticus. The sequence continues at coordinate 26,316,406 of CM030894.1, read as the reverse complement.
ACAGTATGACAGAGCTATGACGATCAGCTGGTGGAAAACTGAGTCCAGGTTGAGCAGCCAAAGATCAAGTTTCCATGACAAATTTGGTGCACCTTTACTTGGACTCATAAAAGTTAATGTTATTTCATTCACCTTGTGCTTTTCTCCAAAGCAGCCCACAATGGCGGGTTTGTGCACTAAGCAACTTACCCATTTTTGCAGCCAAGGTAATCTGAAGACCAAAAGAGATGTGTGAGTGGAAAGATTTTCTTCCATGCATTTTAGCCACAGTTCATCCATAACTAATCCATTTATACACTTAATACTTATTACTACATGTCTTACACTGGCAGTATCAATGTTTATCTATACTATGTGTATACTATATTTAATATATATTTGTGTATTTATATAGTAGGGTTTTTTCATTGGATAAATGTGGGTAATTACTTTGTGTGGGATTGAAACCCTTTGGCGCAAAGTCCAAACCACTATGCTACCTGCTGCTCCAGAAAATCATTAACTCAGTTATTTAAGACACACAAATCGCTTTAACAACACAAATAACTTCACACCAAAAGAAGCCGTAACTGTGCAGGCAAATGCAGATCCCCTAATTTCAGACATTTGTTACACAGCAGCCCTGAAGGCACAGTTAGCATCTGTGTGTTTTGCAAAGTGAAAGACACAGGCAGTGGTCCTATAAAGTTTGTCATAAATATTTGTGAGGCAAATTAAAGAACCTTCGTCCTGCAGTCATCCTGAAATTCTGCTTAGTCCACACAAGCTCACCGCCTTCTAAGTTATTGGGGCAGAAACGCATACGACTTTCCAATTCTTGAAAGGCATTTCAGGCATTTAAGTCCACAAGGTGGTGTTCATATGGTAATGAATTAGTGGGTAATACATGTTGGATAATAAATAAAAGTTCAGCTTTTTTGCATCTCCCCTTATGATGCTAGGCTACTCTCCAAGGGAACTGTTTTGGTATTTGTCATCCCTAAAATCCTCAAAACATGCCCTTACCCTCATTGTTCCTTTCCCCTTCTCCTGCAGTCAGTTGACTAGGATGAAGATGAGGCTAATTTACTGCTCCACAGGGTCTCATTCATGGATTTTCATGGCTTTGCAGACTCAGTGGCAGCACTTCCGTGACCTCCCTCCCTGATAACAGTATTGGGTTGTGGGTGGCACCAGATGTTTTACTGTACATATGGTCCCCAAGTTATGATGGTCTTACTTTAAGATTTTTCGACTTTACGATGGTGCAATAGCAATGTGCATTCAGTAGAAACCATACTTTGAATTTTGAATTTTAATTTTTTCCCACGCAAGTAATATGCACTATGATACTCTCTCATGATGTTGGGCAGCAGCAACAATACGCATCTCCCAGTCTGCCATGAGGTTGCTTGTATATACTATTGATACTCTACAGTGTTCTGTGTTGCCAACATTTTTTTGGAACCCCCAAATTGTGTTTTCTGCATCCATCATGTCTACGAAATGCACATTTTCATGTGCATGAAAGGGGTAAGCCCATAATGACTTTTAAGGTAGGCTAAACTAGCCTAGGCTATGATGTTCAGTGGAAGTTATGGCGTGGGTTGGTGGAAGCAATCGCGAGACACCACGGTAATAAGTGTAAGCTCTGTTAAACTCTTTACTGAGCGCTGTTTCCGATAAAGAGCGGTGCCATTAGCCGGGACCTAGTGCTAAACATTAGCGATTGGCAGTAAACAAAACTAGAAGATGCCACAACTGAAAATAAACAAAATACAAGGTTTTAGCAAGTCAGTGGTTGCAGGAGAGTTCCTAAGGGGCAGCGGAAACTGAGCACTGACAGAAAGTCCAGATAGGAACTAAATCCTATCCGCTATCGGTTCCTACGGCAATAAGTCAACCAAACAGTGCTCGGCCTAAAGACAGGGGTGGAGAGACCACGTACATTCTGTCGCTGAAGCGGCCACAGGTGTGACAGTAGGTTGGCTGCATTAAATGCTTTTCCGACTTAAATAGGTTTATCGGAATGTAACCCCATCGTAAGATGGGGACCATCTGTATTTGGTTACCAATTGCAGCACAGTCCAGGGGTAGGGCAGGGCAGGTAAGTCTCACTCTGTCATGCATGTCTCTATGTGTTGGGAGCAAGGAGGGCAGCCTGGGCATTAACCACTGGACACCTCTGACCAGTCAGACAGCTAAAAATGCTGTCAGTTTCAGAAGGAAGAAGGAGGAAAGCAGACTGTGTGCAACAATAAAAAGGGAAAAATAAGCACAAAAGCAGTGAGAAAAGTGCCAGAAGGAGAAGTTATTGTCCTGGTGAGGAAGTCATTACTCTGCTTGCTGGGAATGTATTGCTATGCCAGAAAGTTCCTCTGTCAGCAGAGAGCTGCAGCTGTAACAGACCTATGTGTTTTTCAGGGCCCAAGTTGTGCGAGACGGCGGACTCACGCATTGCTTTGCACTCGTTCAGCCTTGGACACCTTTCTGTAGCAGTAGATCATCTCCACCACCAACCAGAGGGACAGAAATATCAGCACCGCATACATCGTCATCTCCGAGTAGATGGACATGACGTCTGGACTGGCTGCACAACAGCACGACAAACACAATGTCGCATCAGCACAAGAGCCAGTATACACTACTCACAATAACCGAACAGTGCCTATGCTTCAGTGTACATGCACGCTCACCAGCCACTTTATTAGGTACATGGGGTCATTTGCACACACAGCTCACCCTGAACAGTGGCATAGTCTATGATTCTGATGCAGTGTCTGAAGCACGCACACAAGGTCGAGAGGACCAGTTACTGCGTGCATGAACATTAGAGTGGACAAGACGTGGGGTCCAAGAGACCCTGAACACTTTGAGGTTCATCGTTGTTGCCAGTTGCTCCGGTTCCCGCTGTCAGCATCGTGGGATTTTTACACGCTGCACTATATAAATGAATGTTGCTGTTGTTGTCGCAGCTCCACAAACATGACAGGGGCCTTACTTTACACAGTACCTTGTACTATCCCACCTCTGAGGCTAACAGAGCATCTTTAGGACGAGCTAGAATGTGAAGTTAGCAGACCAAATGTGCTGTCAAAAATCTGCAGAAACAGCAAGGCTGACTGGTCAGTAGGGGCAGAAAACAAGTCTGGCACCTTGTTGTTCAGTCCATGCTGTTCCGGGGTCAAAAGAAGATCCTAGTGAACGGGTGTGCCTAATAAAGTGGCCAAGACATGGAACTTCATAGTTGCATATGCATACTCTTAGTGTAGATTACCCTCCTGTGGCTGTTTAGGTTACCATTTTCCACATTAATTCTGGTTCCAGCAAAACCACCACAATGAACATCTGCAGGAGGTTAATAGAGGCTCTCCTTCAGCAGCCGACACCATGCGGGAAGCCGCATTTCGCGGTTACAGCGAAATTGCAGGGTGCATTTCTTTTACTCGTTGTCAGCTGCATGTATGACGTTCATTTCAGCTGTTTTGGATGTTAAACTGCAATTTAACGTCTATAACTGATGTCAAAAAGGAACTCATTAAAATGCCCATTGTCACCTTTAAAGGGTGCGATCCTGGCAAGAGGGACTTTATTTACTTACCCTTCTCTCTCACCTCCAGGGTGATTTCCTTGCTGTAAATGAACACAGGCTCATAAAGGTCAAATTTAAACTGGCGGTACACCTGGCACAGGTAAGTGCCGCTGTCGGTCAGCTTGGTGCTCGTGATGTTAATGGACAGATCCTGAAGGTCCTTGCTGCCATTCCACGCCAGCCGCCCCTTCCAAGGAGTGTCCAGCTCCTGAGGAAACCCGTTGAATGTAAAGATCTGCAGGAGGTAAAACACAAAGTGCACCTGGCCTAAGCCATGGTCGTGGGATGACACAGCTGAGAGCGTCGTCATGAGTTTGCTGCTCTACTTCCATATGTGAGTGAGTGTTTTGTGGACCGGGACACCGGTTCAATTTTAGATTTTGTTATGTATTTTCAGCCCCTCTGGACTGAACAGGTCCACTTCACCACTTAATGGACAATGGACAGTAGGGCTGGGTGACAGGGGACTGCACAGGGAAAAGGAAACGCCACATAAACAAATGATGGATGCAGCCCATGGCAAAAGGAAACTGCTTAGGAATAGAAGACATTTTTGTTTAGTTTGATTTTTCTTGGACGCAAATCCCTTCTCAGGTGATGTTTCCTCCTGCCACTACTGCAGCATTTTTTCTCGGGTTAAAAAAAAAAGGCTGCAGAGACACAGACAATGAGAAAATGTCTTGATTGTGAGGTTTGTTCAACATTAAAGGCAACCCACTGGAATTTTTTCTTGATCTGTTGTGATATAGAACCAGTCCACCCGCGTCAGGGCGTTGGCCTCCTCCCTTTTCTTGCAGGAGATGCAGATGAGTTTGACCGGGTTGCCCAGGACCACCTCTGTTTCCGGTGGCATATCTACACACACCGGGCTGCTCACCTGCACTGGAGACAAGCAGCAGTCAACATGGTCACAAAGTCACACTTCTGGGCCACAGCTGCATGCTGCTTCACAAGGCTGAGAAGGTAATTTCTGATGGCCATACAGAGCTCTGGCAGTCTAAGACAGAATACATGTGCATAAATGAGAGGGAGGACAGAGGAATGGTGAGGATGCAGGGAATAGAGTTGGTGGAGGTAAATGAATTTAAATACTTGGGATCAACAGTTCAGAGTAACGGGGAGTGTGGAAGAGAGGTGAAGAAGAGTGCAGGCAGGGTGGAGTGGGTGGAGAAGAGTGTCAGGAGTGATCTGTGACAGACTGGTACCAGCAAGAGTGAAAGGGAAGGTCTATAAGATGGTAGTGAGACCAGCTATGCTTTATGGGTTGGAGACGGTGGCACTGACCAAAAGACAGGAGGCAAAGCTAGAGGTGGCAGAGTTAAAGATGTTAAGATGTGCATTGGATGTGACGAGGATGGACAGGATTAGGAATGAGTATATTAGAGGGTCAGCACAGGTTCGACGGTTTGGAGACAAAGTCAGAGAGGCGAGATTGCGTTGGTTTGGACATGTGCACAGGAGAGATTCTGGATATATCGGGAGAAGGATGCTAGGGATGGAGCTGCCAGGCAAGAGGAAGAGAGGAAGGCCTAAGAGGAGATTTATGGATGTGGTGAAGGAGAACATGCAGGTGGTGGGTGCGACGGAGAAAGATGTAGAGGACAGGAAGAAGTGGAAACAACTGATCCGCTGTGGCGACCCCTAACGGGAGCAGCCGAAAGAAGAAGAAGATGCAGAGCTCTGGCAGTAGAGCTGAAGCAACTGTCAAGCAAGCCATTGCAGTATGATCATAACTGTTGATTTACTGGCAGGTAACAGCGAAAGGTGAGTGAAGGTTTTCCGCTAAGAAGGTAAATTCATTCAATACACTGAAGTGCTCCTCCTCATAGGTGATTTCTCTGCTCTTGGAAGGATTACCACTAGATGCCGGTGTTTGGAGCTACCTGAGAGAACCTAGCACACCTGGTCTTCATCATGCAGTCACCTAGGATGGCCTGTTGCTTGTGAGCTTGCATGACACAGTGCCCGCATACCTGAATTTTCTCTGTTCCTATCTCCCGTTTCTAGTACCTGCTCGCTGTGTTCCTCATTCTTCGAGTCTCTGTGTTGCTGCCCTCCAAGTCCTTTGGTCTTCACATTGCTCATCTTAGTGTTTCCTGCTTGTCCGAGTCTCACCATCTTTGTTCTTCACAAATAGCTCATGATCTGCAGCGTTCACCTCGTAACTATCACGCATGAATAAATGTTCGCCACCATTTAGAGCTCTGAGTGACTATGACAGAAGATCTCACCATGTCGATGGAGTCAGCTGAGTTTGATCAGGTTAAGAACATGGGTGCTGCAAATGCTACACTCCTTGGACCTGCTCACATTGTCTTTAAACCAAATCATCCAGATACTTTTCAGGACACTGGACTCACCTGCAGCCAGAACAAGCTCACACCTATGGTGGTACAGACAGTGGGAGGTCACCCACCCATTCCTAACTACCAGAAAGCTATCAATGCAGAGTGTGGATTTGATCCTGCCCTACATGACTACCCCCCCCCCCCCCCCCCACGCAGATCTCTAGTAGCGACTGGCTATTCTCAGCACGCCTCCCAGTTGCTGTGGTCTGTGAATGTGGGCCCACGATTAGCCCAGCTCTCAACATTCAGGTATAAATAAGGAAGATTCTGGTGGTTACTATTAATCATGAGGTGAAGGTTTGCTCAGGCCTGCACCACATGCACATGAAGTAAAATCCTAAGACAACTCCCAGCAGGGTTGCTTACCAGTTCCCAAGCAACCATGATCTCACATAGCAGCTGGATTCATGCAGACCTGCCGAAGCCAGAGGGCAACACTTCTGCTCTAGTGAAGATTTTAACAAATTATTCGTACCAGATTCTGTGCTCAGATCAACACCCAAACAGCCCGGTGAGCAGTGCTGTAGGAAAAACTATGCAAATAATATTTGAGATCATGGTGGTTACAGTTGTCAGAACATTCAGAAGATTTGGGCTTTGAAATGAGCTCCTGCTGTGGTAAAATGTACTCAGCTGTATAAATAGGTAAATAGCTGTAAGTAGCTTTTAATGCTGTGAAACAAAATTGTCAGCCAAGTAAATCTAAATATAAAATAAAATGACAGTCTCTATGAACAAAAGAGTAAAAAAAAAAACCATGTGAAACATGGTATGTGCAATTTAGTGGCGCAACTGAATACATTATTCACCTACATGTCAGTCCTACAGGTGAAAAGCAGACTGTTGTGAACACATAGCCCAATACACAGCAGCAAAAATACCTTCTGCTAGCTTTTATTTGCACATATCTTCTAAATGTGTGTTTTCGAGTAAAAATGGACTGACTCAGAGGGCAAGAGGCCCTTTAAACTGAGCCTCAATGGCAGCGGACTGGACTCCCAGTCAAATATCTCAAATTTGGCCCTCAGTAGCTCCTGCCCAACTTCATCAGATCCAGACTGGTTTGCAGATTCACATTATACAGTGAATACAGTTTGAGAAAAATACACCCGTATTCCTCAGCCATCTGAGGGTCCCCTTTCCCAACAGTGTCACCTGTACCATAGTAAACAATTGCTAAGGTATTGTTTACCCCCTGTACAGCATTGGCTATAAGGCTAAACTCTGGGCAGTTTTCTCTCCACTGCTTGTATAAATATAATTCAAATATAATTTTATGCCACTGTATGGGGCCTGAGATACAGAAGTCCCACACACGGCAACTTTGTTTCCCCAAAGTCTGTGAACATTTTTAGCTTTAAACACGACACTAATGTACAGTAATAGCAAAACAGTTCATACGTATATAAGCATATTCTATAGGATTTACACAAGACATTAAAACCGCTTCATGGATAAAAAAAAAAATGTTTCAACTTTTTCTCTCGTTTTAAATGCGTGACATCATTATGGCTTTACTAGTTTATTTTAGGGAAGGTGAGCAACTGGCTAAGTTTTACAAAACGTCAAGGATTGACAGATCCCCTGGAAATGTGTTGTTTTTCTCAACAAACTGGTCGTGAAATGCGGGGAAAGCAGAGGTAAAATAGGGTAAAACCGAGACTCACCGTTAAAAGCCAGCAGGGCTATGGAGACCAAAAACTTCACGGCGGTGGGCATCGTCGGGTTTTAGAGTCAGGGAAACACCTTCCCGAAAAATGCAGATTTATTTTAAAAAGCAAATAAAAAGCCTCTCTTAAGGTTTAAAATCCGGTATCAAAAGCGCGGGTGAAGCGAGCATCGTTCTCCAAAACCGCGGTCAGCGCCTCAGCCACCGCGCCGACCGGATCGCGGGTTCCGCTCGGAGAAGTCCTTACATCATTTTATTATTAATAACAACAATAATACTAATGATAAGTAAAATAACAACACCTTTAAATGCTGAGAAACTGTTGAAACCAACTGAACCGATGGCAGGACGGAAGAAGTCGCCGTCGTCAGAAGTTTCCCAGCTGTTTGGTTTCCGAAAATCGTCCCAAAATAAAGTTTCTTCTTTTTTCTCGAACCCAGAGGCTGCTCTTCACTTCGGTAAGTTCAGGTGCTGTTCTGGACAGGGAAGCACCCCAAAAAGTAACTCAATTGTATCAGTTATTATTATTATTATTATTATTATTATTATTATTATTATTATTATTATTATTATTATTATTAACCTCGCGGCTGTAGTTATCGCTGTAAAGTGGGAGTCAGTAACCAGGCGGTACTTTGGGAGGCGAGCCGGGTATAAACTTCGTCTTAAAGGAGAGAAGGAGCCTCCGTGCCCGGTTGTCCCGTTTCCTTGCGCCGCCTCCGTTTTCCCAATAAAGGGCGCGTTTACGCACGTTTTTACTGCGCATGCTCAGTGCTCCTACTGTAAGACACTGTACGCTTGCCGCTGGTTCGTGAAGAGCACAGCACACAGGACCGTGGCACAGAGCATGCAGACTGGCTCTACTGTCACATGCAGTACACAGTATATTCACTATAAAATTTGTAAATAACTGAAAGTGACATTTCCGGTGAGGAAGTGGCTGCATTGTGTGTTTGGATCGAAAAAAAAAATACATTTCCAGGTGATCTGTCAATCCTTAGCTCACAGTTCCTGAGTTGCGGTGACTCTGCTTTGGTTCTGTGGCGTCACCGTTCTCGCTTTGGTTTGATCAGGGTTTTGGTTTCCTCCCACAGTCCAAAGACATGTTGATATGTTATAGGTGTTTTGTTGCTTGGCTGCCCGCCGTGTGTGTGTGTGTGTGTGTGTGTGTGTGTGTGTGTGTGTGTGTGTGTGTGTGTGTGTGTGTGTGTGAGAGAGAGAGAGAGAGAGAGAGAGAGAGAGAGAGAAGCTTCCTGGTGTGATGCCAGTTTACTGGGCTGTTAAAATCAGGTGAGAACAGAGTCAGAAAGACTTTTCCTCAGTACTGATTCGAGAAGGAGCTTGTTTCAAGGATTTCAGACCTCACATGAGTGGTATTACAAAGTGTCCGAAGGTGCTAGAGCGTAGTGTCTTTGCTGGGGTGTAGAGGGTGATCGTGGCCTCTACATATCAGGGTGCAGATCCTTACATCATCTTAACCAGAGTTTTGAACTTGACACGGGTAGATTAGGGAAGCCAGCGGAGATCAAGGTGGAGGCAAGAGAGACGGGATCCCTTCAGCAGTTTGAAAAGAACTTCAGTGCTGTTCTGAATCAGCAGGAGAGGCTTGGTAATAGAAGCTGGAAGACCATACAGGATGGAACTTCAGAAATCAAGATGGATCTGCCCCAAAAATGGTGTATAAAGAGCGTGTGAGTTGAGGGCAGATCCGGTGACTTATACAGGAGATACCTGCCAGTCTGGTTATGGCTTCCACGTGCACTAGATCAAATGACCAAAGTGTCCAGGCTGATATAGAATTCCTGAATTGCTGAAAGGTGGTGGACCTGCTGGCATACGGATGGCACCAAATAGACCGCATACATCTGTTTATGGATGGCAGCCAGCTGTCCAAGCAGTGATGTCTGGGAAGCAGGCTGAGATGCTGGAGAACACATGGTTGACAGGTGAGGAAAAAGAAAAGAGGAGCCAAGTGTCAACATAGTAGTGGTAAGAGAATCAGCAAAAGGCAGTAAAGCTAAGCAAAAACAGTATAAAACGATAAAAGGCCATGGTTTGCTGCCCACACGGTCAGAGATGCTTTGTGTAGCAGCTGGAAGTGGCCCATGGGGAGCTTCAGCATCAGGCAGCAGCAGGGTAGCTGCAGTAGGTAGATGTTGTCTGACTGTCTGGCTTTTTAGGGGCATTTAAGCTCAGTCATAGTCCTAAACCACAAGAGCTGAGCAGTTACCTGGAGGAGCAGGAGCAGCAACTTACGACTGTTTACCATGTATTTGCAATAAATTTGACACGGATGCCACAGCAGCTCTAAGCATTGAGTCCAATGACCCTCACTGGTACTCCAGTAGTAACTTTGCTCGGATGTTACTGTGGCCTCTGGCTGTGTGGCTCAGACCTGTAATGGGTAACTAAACAGGTAACTAGGCCTTAACTAGTGCTGGAGGATTTTATTAGTCACACATAACCAGTCAACATAGCTGGTCAGCAGCAGTGTCTGCCTATAAGCGGGATGGAAGCAGCTGCTTCGTCTTTACCCGCTTGCGTGCCGGTTTGTTAATATCTGCTGCAGAATAACCACCAGTTAATGGACATCCACACTAACAACTATCAAATTTCCAATGTTTTCTGCTGCTGAAGTGAACTTTGGGCTTTGTGAGCTCTGTTTGCGTTTCAGCCTCATTTACAGGCTTGTCCATACAATCCAGCCATAATGTTTGCAATAACTGCCTGTTTACTTTTGTAAATGAGCAGGATATCATGGGTCTCGAGCTGAAATCCTCGCACATGAGCACGCTGTGAGGAGTAACCTGAAGCTCTTCATGCTGCTCTAACTGGGGCCAAGCTCCTTTATCAGCTACAGTACAGTAGTAGCTCAGGTAGATCTTAGCTGCAGGAACTCCCACACTGAGCACCGCTGCTCGAATGAAGAATCTCTTCAGCACTTCCTTTACTGTATTGTGTACATTATACTATAGTGAGCTCCATAAACACATCTTTTGCCCAGGCTGGTGTGGAAGAACTTGAATAGCTGCATAGAGCCGTGACCTCAACCCCACCGAACACCTTTGTGATGAACCGGAACGCTAACCGTGAGCTGGGTCTTCTCGCTTGACGTTGCTGCCCAACCTCATTGATGCTCTTGAGGCCAAATGGGCACAAATCCCCAAAATCTAGCAGAGGGCCTTCCCAGAAGAGTGGAGGCTGTTATAGCAGCAAAGGGGGGGCAACTCCATATTAATGCCCATGGGTTAGGAATGGGAAGTTCAATGGCCACATGCCGTACATGTGATGCTCAGATGTACCTCTGGTTAAATTATTTGAAAGTTAATTATGTAAGATTAAAGGTATCAGCTAAAGAAATATTATTAAAAGGGTCTGGATGGTTATTATTTACCAGTCGAGTTAATATAAATTTAACCCAGGAGGGTGACATTTTTTCCATTTATTAACTTACTTAATTCCTGCATTTTAGACCTTTGGAAACGGTTTTGTTAGATACTGTAGAAAGGTGTCAGAAAGATGTGTTTGGCTCCTCATTAAGAGCCAAGTGTCAATAAATCACAGTACAAACACGGCAGGCTGGGTGAGTACAGCTTTCCTGCAGCTTGCTGACCAGGTGTTTATGCTATTATTGATGGAGTGTGATCCTATATCGCAGTTTTCCTTCAATTTGTACTTGGCAGGAAGAAGATGTCGAAAACGCTCGTTCTGAGCTTGAGCAGAGACGTCTGAGAAGGACACGACGACATTTAGAGCAACAACCCCAGCGAGCCCGAGCCACCTCTCCGTGGCCCAAAACAGAGGATGAGTGGCAGCCCTGGGGACTGATTTGTCCAGGAGACGAGGCCTCCATGGTAACAGCGACGTAAAGTGAGACCCACACGCACCTACTAGCAGCGAAGTTGTGTCTGGGAGAGACTTGGGGGGGGGGCAATCTGCTGAGAAAAGATAAGCACCCAGGCCTTACAGTGGCTTTTTCACTGGAAGCGAAGCATCTTATATGGGTTTCTCCCGCAGCTGTGGAAACATTGATTGGACACTGAAGGTCTCCAGCCATGCATTATATTTCTTGCAAACATCACGGCGGGTAAAAGGAGAGAGAAAAGGCGTTGCTACGTTGCCGTGAATACGGCTTCATTTCGGTTGTTTCAGTTTATGTGGGCAGTTTGTGTGGCTCAAATAGGCTGCAATCTTGAGGGTCAGATTAGGGAGTGGAGGTGTGCGATAAGGAAACACCAGGAGATGAGGTATTCCTACCCAACTGAAGACTTACATCATTCTTTCATCACATCTAACCAGGCACTTAGGTTATGGTTCATCTTCTCATTTTTGCTTTAGCAAAATGTTGCCAGAGGCTCGGAATTTGGTTTAACTCCAAAAACAACACCAAAAACAACAGGCAAACTTGTACAGCAATATTTTTAAATTATAGGAGCCTTTAAAATTTGAGGGCAACCTACATACATTTCTCATTACAGCACATTTCTTAAAATAACCAGGTGCGCAAGAAGAAAATCTCCCTACTTTGCAGAAAATGGGTGCTACTGAGCGCGGCTGTTTTGTGGCCTACATAGCGGCACAATCAATCCTCTGCAAAGGACACGAGAAAGAGTTGCAGCCCTGACATCAGACACGTTCGACACAAAGATAAATCATTTAATTTCTTCCACGAAGTCTGAGTGCTCCATGCTAATGTGTTGTCCAGCCATCCATGTCTTCTTACACATGAAGCTTCAGAATAACAGCAGAGGTAACAGCCATGGGAGACAGGCAATGTAACTGCTGAAGATGAAGGTGCCCACAGGCTGGACATGTTCACATCACTGACCCTGAGCTGCAACACAGAGCTTCTCCTACTGCCGTCCTGAGGGCCTCAGTGTGATCATCTGCTGGAATTCTCAGGCGGTCACAAACAAAAGGGTTTTTGGCTTTGTTTTCTCTGCTCTGCTGTTTTCTTTGCTCTTCGGTGGCTGGCATCCACTGGCTAAACTTTTCTGCATCTTTTATGCATCTTGAGGCACTTCACCGTCTTCCTCACCGGAGATCCTTTGGTGTCTTTCAGTGCTGTAACGGAACTGTGTGGTCATAAACAGGTCAGATGGCTCATGTCAATCACCAGGCCACAGTGGAAAGCAGACCATGGATGGGACAGCAGACCACAGATTGAACAGCAGACCATGGATCAGACAGCAGACCTCAGAGTGGTTCAAGAATTGTCTCTGCAGAGAATATCTTCCTTTAATAGGAATCTGATTCATCAGAGCTTTGCATTCAGCCCACATCGCTCACTCCATTCCGAATGTCACATAAAATCTTTACCTGCCCTGGTACCTCTTATCCAAGAAACCTTTTATTGTGTCTCTGCAAAGCATCCCTCACAGGAGGAACTATTAAATGCTGCATGTGAACCACCAGTCAGTGATTCAGTCCGGTCCATTTCTGGCATTGAAATGTTGCCGTAGCAGAAACTTGTTCATGAGCCCTTCTAGAATGTGCTGATCCAGAACAGCACTGAAGTTCTTTTCAAACTGCTGAAGGGATCCCATCTCTCTTGCCTCCACCTTGATCTCCACTGGCTTCCCTAATCTACCCGTGTCAAATTCAAAACTCTGGTTAAGATGATGTAAGGATCTGCACCCTGATATGTAGAGGCCACGATCACCCTCTACACCCCAGCAAAGACACTACGCTCTAGCACCTTCGGAAACTTGATAATGTGCTTATAAATGAAATTGCAATAACAAATGTCATGTACACTTTTTAAAACCCAAGACTCAGTGTACTTCATACAGGCCTGATGGTCCTGTAAACAAAGTCCTTGTAAAACCAGTAACAAAATGTCAGAATACCATACGTGTTCATTCTTCCATTTCTACTACCGACTTTCGGCTGCTCCCATCAGGGGTTGCCACAGGGGATCGGCTCGTCCGCAGTTCTGATGGTCTGGCTTATGATTTTTTGACTTTACGATGGTGCGATAGTGCTGTACATTCAGTAGAAACCATACTTTGAATTTTGAATTTTGATTTTTTTTTTCTGGGAAAGCAATATGAGGTACGATACTCTTTCATGATGCTGGGCAACAGAAGCGATCCACATCTCCCAGTCTGCCACACAGTTGCTAGTGTATACAACCCATACTCTACAGAGTTCTGCCTTGCCAGCATTTTTTGGGCTCCCCCCCGTATCTACATTGTGTTTTGTGCATCCATCATGTCTAAGAAATGCCCATCTGTGTCTGTGTCTCCTGAAAGCGGCATGAAAGCAGAAAGCCTGCAATGACTTTTATGGTAGGCTAGGCTAGGCTGTGATGTTCGGTAGGTGTTATGGTGGGTTGGTGGAAGCAATTGCAAGACACCACAGTAATAAGTTTAAGTTCCGTTAAACTCTTTACAAAGTGTTTTTTCTAACAAAGAGTGTTGCTGTTAGCCCAGAGCTAGCACTAAACATTAGTGATTCTCAGTAAACAAAACTGGAAGATGCCACAACTGAAAATAAACAAAATACAAGGTCTTATCCATGAGTCGACACCGCTGCTGTTGTTGCTGTCACTTAAGACAGACAGTGGTTGCAGGAGAGTTCACAAGGGGCAGCGGAAACTGAACACTGACAGGAAGTCCGGGTAAGAACTAAATCAGTGCTCAGTCTTAAGATGGGGTGGAAAGACTGCCTTCGTTCCATCACTGAAGCGGCCACAGGCGTGACAGTAGATTGAGTGTATTAAATGGATTTTTGACGTACGATATTTTCGAATAATGATGGGTTTATAGGAACGTAACCCCATTGTAAAACGGGGACCAATTGTATGTTGGGCCTAGACAACAAAATGAGATTTTAAGGAAACTTTAACCATTTGCTATAATAGTAGCATAGTGGTTAAGGTGCTCAGCCACAGTGGCTGCAGGAGATCTTTTGTGAAGTTTAAACTAAGTTGCTTTATGAGAAAACATATCTTAAATAACAGAATTTGTCAGGAAAAGTGGCTGTCAAACCTCGATACAGTATTATTATATATCCATCTAGTGGTCAGACCCTATCACAGCACTTTGTGGGTAAAACACTGTAACATCCTCCAGTATTGACACTGATTTCTTCATGCTAAGCACAGCAGTTTAATTTGTTCCACATGAAAAGGACAAATATGCCTGCAGTTAACCAAAGGTCATCTTGGGCTTGGTCCACTGTAGATATACTTATATTTACTGCAAATGTGTTCAAAATCATTCTGGATATATCAGGAGAAAGATGCTAGGGATGGAGCTTCCAGGCAAGAGGAAGAGAGGAAGGCCTAAGAGGAGATTTATGGATGTGGTGGTGGAGGACATGCAGGTGGCGGGTGCGATGGAGAAAGATGCAGAGGACAGGAAGAAGTGGAAACAATTGATCCGCTGTGGCGATCCCTATTGGGAGCAGCTGAAAGATGAAGAAGAAGTGTTCAAAATCATCAGAGAGGTGCTAGACAGCCCCCTCCCATGAGACCAAGCAGAGGATGTGATCTGCTGATCTGTGATGTGCAGAAATTGAATTATGGGTGCTGGGTTCTAGTGATCTGAAATAAAAACCTCAAGTAAAGAGTTCCCCAAACAACAATGAACCCCAGCAAGTAGGTTTAGTAAAGGAGAAATGCGAGATGAAAGGCAAATAGGCAGATAACCACATTTTCTTTGCTGAGATCCGGTTAAGTTATGTACATAAAAAAGATCTGAGATAAGCAACAAAAAAACAACTGTAATGAAAGTCTAACTGGTGAGAAAGTGAACTTGGTCTGAAAAGACCTGACTTCCAGGTATCTTCCTTTCGTTTAAGTCCACTGCGTTGCCCAGACACGCCAGGGAAAAGTGAAAGTGATGTTAGCAAAGCTTGAGGCCCAGCTGAAACTGCGTCTGTCATCGTCTGGGTGCCAGTGGTGGATCAGCCTTGGAGGAGCAGCCACATACTGGCTGCCTCAAGCATGTTGCTCATGAAGGTGCTGTAGGGAGAAGAATGGCGCTGTTCTTGACCTCGCTGCTGCTCTGCTCCTTCCTGCTAAATGGTAAGACTCTTCGCTTTTCCCTTTGTGTCTCAAATAAATGTGGAGCACTTCAGTCTGAAATATCTTCCTATGCTGAACATCAGAATAGTTTGTTACTAAACTTCTCCTGCAAATATGTTGCAAACCTTCATGCGGTTGTTGCAAGCAGATGTGATTTGGACAGGACAGGGCAAGCAATTTTGTAAGCCCTTTAAATAAAGTTCTGCCATAAATGAAGTGTAGGTTTAGGAACTTATATGGCTTTTACAGTAGCGTTACAGCAGCATCAAGGCTAGCTGTGAGGCAGTGTGTCCCGGGTGAAAGTAGGACAAGTAATATAGTAAGATATTAATAATTGATTATGACTCAGTTATTAATAAATAATTATTGGGTCTATTGCTCAATCTGTTCTATCAGTCCTGACTTTTAAGGGGCTTTATAGCTCTGGTCAGACCATAATTATTGGACTGACCTGTGACCCCCAGGCGCTGCTGTACAAGTAGTGGCCACCATCGGGGGTCAAGCCAGTCTGCCCTGCCAGTACAGGTACGAGGAGGCTGGTGAGATCGAGCAGCTGTCTGTACAGTGGAAGGGGCCACAGCAGCAGCTGCTATGCCACTTCCTCAAGCACAGATCTTTCCGGAACTGCACTCCAGGCTATGAGCTGACGTACGCGCCGGGCCACATCACCCTCCTCATTCAACAGGTGGGGATGGAAGATGCCGGGTCTCACGTGTGCTCGGTGAGCAAGCGACATACCTTTTCCGACTTCGTCACTCAGCTGAGCCTCAGGGCGCGTAAGTAGCGGAGCGCCGGCCATCATGGCTCGGACGCAGGGATGATGCTGTAGAACAGTGGGAATAATACCTGTTGTTGTGTCTGCAGAATCCACCACCGAAGCCCCAGAAACAAATAAGTGTCGGTCAGGTACATGACGTGGTCAATCGACGTTGCTCAGACACTTGTCACTGGACCGTAGGCTTTACTGCGGTGCAGGAGCAAAGCCTGAGACTCACACTGGAGGTGGTGATGGATGTTGTCTACACAAAGACTAACATTGCCTTCAATCTGCTCTCACTCCAGGTAACGCAGGTCCTCAGCTTCCTCTGTTCTTCTGCCTTCTGCTCATGTGCTTCTGAGGATGACGCTGAGCGAGGAGATCACCGGGGGACAGGCTTAGAAACACACGTCTGCACATATACCCCCCATGTGCCCAACCCAAGCAAATGCAGATTCACCAAAATGTTTATTTGGAAACTGAAAGCAATGATCCTTGCTTTATTTGTTCTGCCCCCAGTTGGCCAATAACACTGAGACGCCACACAGCTAAAAATGCATATGGATGACTGTCTCACAGGCATCGGTTAGATGTGTGATTTCAACCTGGGGAGGGTGCAGAACCCAACATCATGTCATTCTGCTGACGTCACAGATTTCACAGTAAATGTGAGATAAGGCTGAGGCACAAAATGCTATTATTCATTTCTCTGCTGATGCCTCTTATTCTATCCGCTTGTAGAAGCACAGTTTAAAGCCCCAAACTGCTCGTGAAACGTTGAATAATGATGCAGCTCTGTATGTGAACATTTTAAATGTATTTGTGCGCTCCTCAAATTCTGGACATTTGTGTCACTGACTGCACGCAGGAAAATGAGTCACTGCAGTACCACTTATCTGTGTTCCTGTTGTTTGGCTTTTATTATACAGACAAATTCAGCATCGGTAGTTCCAGCTTCAGTCATGTTAGTAAACGTTTAGTAACCATTTTCTTCAGACTGTAAAATACTATGAAATTGATCAAATTCCTCTTCCTTCTGTGCTTCCGACATTTCCGTTATTATAGACCACTAGAGGACACTAAAGGCCAAATTGTTTTATAACAGATTTTTGTAAAGAAAAAAATAAAAACTTGTATGTATCTCAAACCCAGTCGTGGCGAGACACCAAAATCTGGGAAGAGCAATAAGCCACCATGGAGGTACAGGTGAGCTGAAGGTGGAAAACAGGCAGGGAGAAGGGCTGACCCAACTTCAGGTTTTCTCCTTCCAACATGTAACTGCAGCCAGCGGAAAGTTTGGGTCCCCACAGAAATTCGAAGCCGTTACTGGGACAGTGTGGAGTGGAAGGAACACCGTGGGGACCCCGAACGTTCACAAGACCCATTTCAAACATCCGCAAACGTCAGACCAAACAGGCTGCGGTGAGGAGTGCAGCAGCTGCTCCAGTTACCAGCTTGGCTCAGAGCTTCTTCTCCAGGCCCCATCTCAAGAAAGTGCTTGACAAGGAAGGAGCCTCAGCATTACGGCACATTATTCTGATTTTGCGCTTTTTCATCACAGACACGACACGTTTTTTTACCCATTCGTACAGTTGATTATATCCCATTTAAAGTGCATGTGATGTTTAGCTAAGTGGTTGCTGAAGATGGAAAATACGCACCGTTTGTACAATATTTTGCTCAGCGAGGCCCCAAGAGGGATTCGCTGATGTCTTAAACCTGCAACCTTCTGGCAACGAATCCAGTTCCTTAACCACACAAACACATGCTGAAGACAGGAGGGATCTGGGCTTGAATGTGCAGGTTTCAGCCAAATTTGTTATCAGATTAGGAAACAGTACCTGGGAATTTAACCCCGCTCTACTGTGAGTCCTTTGACAAAATTGTGATAAAACTTGCATTCTGAAATGTAAATTCAGGTCGACACATCCAGGGGAATAGGAAGAAGAGCCAAAGAGAAGAGTTAGTGTGGGTGTCCACTTGTCTGCGATGGAAAACTTCAGCCTCCTACGGGAAACTCGGCAGAAAAGACAACGTTTTTCCCAGCCACTTGTCCTTCGGGAGAGAACCCACTGTGACGGAAAACCAGCACCAGACTCACCAGCGTTTGCTTTTCTTTTAGGAGGATGCCAGTCGCAGTTTCTCAGCAAAATATCCCACCAAATGGCTGTATTTAAGGTGGTTACCATTTTGGTGAAACCCAATGCTAAATGTAATGAAGTCTTCACTTAATGGTACTTTTAATTAAACACAACCAAGTTATCACCATGCTGCTGCTTCTGTGCTTCAACCCCCCATGGAAATATGACTGACAGCATATTTGTGTGCCATTTAATGATGTTCTTAAAGCAATAACCTGCCAAACGGCTCCATTAAAGATCCATTAAGGGGTAGAACACAAATGTTTTTTTGCTTGGCTGAGTTCCTTTTGTCTGCTAACCACAATGATATACAATGAGTCAGGTGGGGGGATGAGGGGCTTAAAATGGAGTAACCTTGTTGCAGAAGCTCAATGAGCTCAGGCTGAGTGTGGTAACCGCCTGACAGGCATGAACCTCCTGTGGGAGAAGTAATGTCTAGTTAAAATGCATAAAAAATTGAATTTGCTTTTTCTGTATGTATAAAACACGCAGCCTGACCTCAAGCAGCTTAACTAGCTGACAGTTTCACCCCTTTTGCACAACGGCAGGGGGTGGCCTGGGTGCTGACACAAACGTGTAAATAAAACTCGCGGCCACGGTTGGGATGTGGCCGTTGGTCATGGCTACAACATGTAAGATCACTTTTATTTAAGAGAGAAACCAAATCAAGCAGCCATCCAGCTCCAGTTTCCCCTGAATGTAGAACCGTATGAGCCCGCAGCCATTTGCTGCACCAGTGTTTAAGCTGCGCGTGCTTTGACGCCGTTGTGTGTAAGTCAGCCTGCTGCTGTGTGCATTCGGTTAACGTTCTTCTTGTTCGTCTTCTAGAAATGTCTTGCACGGCCAGCATCCTCGCTATCAGATGTGCCAGGTGAACCACGCAGAGTCGTGAGAGGCCATGCGATGCCTCCTGCTTCACTGTCCATCATGACACCACGTAAAAAAGAACCTGCTTGCTGAGCTTCCCTCACCCTGGAAGAGCTCGGTGGAGAAGCATCTTCAGAGCGTTGCCACGGAAACGCATTTGGCTCTTGTCATCTTCTACAAGTAATGGGTTCAAAGGCCAGTGAAGTGGGATTCACAGGGGTGCAGTCAGCACATTAACTGCATCCACATTGTGTTCAGACACCAAAGCTGTTGGTGCCCATCTTGCAGCGTGCACTCTGTCCCTCCTTGCTTCCTGTCTGCAAGATGAATCATTCTCCACCAGGCCTGTCCTTCCTAAAAGCATAAAAGAGTATAAAACCAAACTGGTAGTGTGCATGAGACTATTCTGTAACTGGGCATATAGGGCTGCCACCACAGGATGTGCATGTAGTTTTTTTTTCCCAGTGATGCAACTATGCCATTGTGGTTTGTAAAATATTCCAACTTTCCTCACCCAGGATGTGCCAAAACCCAGCTTTTTCATAAAGCCCTTCAGTGGCCTGCGTGTTTTTCTTTACTGCCAATCGCTAATGTTTAATGCTAGCTCCCGGCTAAGGGAAACACTCTTTGTCAGAAACAACTCAGTAAAAAGTTTAACAGAACTTAAACTTGTTACCGTGATTGCTTCCACCCATCCACGCCATACCACTTAACAAACATCATCGCCTAGGCTAGCCTACCTTACAAGTCATTACAGGCTTTCTGCTTTCATGCTGCTTTCAGAAGACACAGGCACAGATGGGCATTTCGTAGACATGATGGATGCATAAAGCACAACGTAGATATGGGGGGTATCCAAAAAATGCTGGCAACACAGAACACTGTAGAGTATGGGTTGTATACATTAGCAACTGTGCGGCAGACTGGGAGATGTGGATTCCTGCTGCCCAGCATGATGAGAGTACAATACCACATATCGCTTGCACAATAAAGAATCAAAATGTGAAGTATGGTTTCTACTGACTGCGTATCACTATTACACCATTGTAAAGTTGAAAAATTGGACCATCATAAGTCAAGGACCATCTGTATTCACAGTAGTATTCTTTGCAGCACTTAACCGTATTTGACAACATCATTCAAATTTGAGGTTTAATGTAAAAGAATCTGGTAATAACACAAACCAGATCTAGCTACATTATCTCTTCCCGGCAGAAATCCACTCATCTAATTTTTTTCACTTGTGGCAAACTATGTTGTTCCGAAACCCTGACAGAACAGTAGTATTAAGCCAGCTAATGTAAATCATGTTAACTGGTGCTTTGCATGTGATCTGGAAAATCACAACAACAAACTCGAGTGACAGATGATTTCTACAAACACAGACCTGTATCTGTGCTAATAACAGTATGTATTTGCATCTTATGTAAGGCGGCACAGCAGGTAGTGCTTGTGCCCCTGAGTTGGCGATGTGTGTCAAGATTCTACGTTCTTGTGTTTGCATGGGTTTCCTGCCACAGTTCAAAAGTATGTGTTCTAAGTGAACTGGTGACTAGAAATGGCCCTATGTGTCTATGTGTGTGAGGGTGTTAAACCGTAGATAACTAAGCACCACTTAACATCTTAACAGATGTATCCCTAACATCGACATTCAGGGTTCCTCTCACATTAATAAGGATTAATAGTTGCAAGACTGGTAATGGCGGCATTGTCCTTCAGCTCCTTCATCCAGTGGCGCTTTACCCCCTTCTCTCCATTCATCTGGGTGTCCTGCCCATGTTGCACCACACAAGCGAAACTGACCCGCTTTCCGAGTCCCGTGGGACGCTATTTTCAGCTGCTGCATGGCAAGGCTACCAGTGAGCGCTTGCTTACTTAGTGGCATCGCTCAGAGCAGAGAAAGGAACTTGCCTGAAAGTGCTGTTAAGCGCTGCGTGCAGAGGCAGCAGGGTTTGCGCTTCATGGCCAGCTTGAGAAGAGCTCACTGTGCCAGCACACAGTAACGGGCTGAAAATGTTTCCTAACTTACAGAAGAAAAGAAGAAAACTGTCAAGGAAACCTTTTTCGTTTCCACAAAGAGAAATTCTGCCAGAAAACAGCATGCTAACGTGTTGTAGTGGTCAGTGTGCTGCTCAAATGGAAAAGCGCGTTGGTTAAAGTCCTGCACCTCTGTCTCCCTAAGCGTTCTGGTAGACATATGGTGTAATAACACCTTCATTATTTTCATTCTACATCAGCGAATCTTTAAGAACCTCCAGCCTCACTTGTATACATTTATAACTTCACTCATCAGACACTTTGTTAGATACACATTTGTACTGTCACGCCTGTGGCTTCTGCAGCAATGGAACGGAGGCGGTTTCTCCACCCCATCTTCAGATTGAGCACTGACTGGCGTAGGAACCAGTCATGGACCGGATTTAATTCCTACCGGAACTTCATGTCGGTATTTTGTATTTTGTTTATTTTAAATTGCAAGCTGATCTGCTGTGGTGACCCCTGACGGGAGCAGCCAAAAGATAAAGAATAAGTTTATTTTAAATTGCGGCATCTTCCGTTTTTGTTTACTGCCAATCGCTAATGTTTACTGTTCACTCCAAGCTACCGGCAACACTCTGTAAGAAAAAACATTCAGCAAAGAGTTTAGCAGAACTTGAACTTAAACTTACCATGGTGTCTTGCAATTGCTTCCATGCACCCACGCCATAACACCTAACAAACATCATAGCTTAGCCTTGCTTAAAAGTCATTATAGGCTTTCCGCTTTCATGCTGTTTTCAGGGGACGCAGACACAGATGGGTGTGTTGTAGACATGAAGGATGCCCAAAACACAACATAGATACTGTGGGGGGTATCCAAAAAAGCGCTGGCAACACAGAACACTGGAAAGTATCGGCTGTATACACTAGCGACCGCATGGTAGACTGGGAGATGCGGCTCACTGCTGCTGCCCAGCATCATGAGAGTATCATGCTACATATCGCTTGCCTAAGAAAATTCAGAATTCAAACTACAGTTTCTACTGAATGCGTACTATCACACCATCTTAAAGTTGAAAAATCATGACCTGGACAATTGTAACACAGGGACATTCTGTATATTTGAATGAGAAAGACAAAACAACAACATCTTTCGTGTATTATAAAAAAAAAAAAAATCATTATTTTGGCACCTGCATATCTATATCTGTGTCTCTTTTCAGCTGCTGGTGAAATGCACTTTTGTACATTAATACATTTAAGTTATGTGCAGACTGTACAGAGAACAGTCATATTTTATTTACATGTGTAACTGGTTGCCAAAAAGGCCACATTGTGTGAAAGCACATAAATGAAGACACTATTTTCATTCGATAGTACCGAATATTATCATATTTAGCCAAATAGCACAGTGCTGAAAAGATACCCCCACATAAATGAGGTGAGTGTGGAATTCATTTTTTTGCCTGATTTTTCTGGCAGGACTGTGCTGCATCAACCAGATTGGCAGGTAAACTGAGAAATGGCTTTAAAAATAAAACCCCGTGGTGCAAATGAATGATTGTAATGTTGTTAAATTCTGGATTTCTTTTGAGTGCTTTCTTCTACGTCAGTCAGAAGAAAACAGTAAAGCAAACCTACTGGTTGATGGTGCCTACTACTTCTAAAGCAGTACCTTCTTATTAGCACAGCAACAAAGAAATAAATTATCCTTCCATCTCAGACCATTTAGTGACAGAAGAGGAGTTGGTCAATTGGTAACTAACCATACAGTAGGATATTGTTTTAATTCTTTGTCTTGCATTTTCCAGACAAACACAAATACAGACTTTTTAGTCTTCTTGTGTTTTCCCAGTGGAACAACAGACTCATATTTTTAATTGGCCTCACTGGAGCTTGCAATGAGCCCATGTGCGTCACTTGGTTGGGTGGAAGGTAAAGGTGGGGCTCACTGGCCCTTCATATGTCGGCCAGAGGGTAACATGCAGCCCTTTGCCTTGGTCTCTGTCCCTGAAACACTGTAATCTATGCTGTTCTACTTAAGTCCTTATGTGAAAAAGCTGTTTCTTATAACTGGACAAAGTTACTGTCACCTGTATTGTTAAAGGTGAGCCGCTGGAGCAGCGATTATTCACCCATCTGCACAGCATAGCAGTGTAACGCTCTCCCTCACACATGCGTGCTAATTTTTTGGGTTACTAATCCATGTGAAACACATATCTGTGGACTGAGAGTGGAGCAGCACCCTCTTCCTTGGCCTATTTACTATGCTGATGGTGGCATGAAGGTTTCATTAATGTAGGCCGGACTCCTTCCTGAGAGTGTGTGTCTCTGTACACGAAGCTGCTGCGTTTTTCAAACAAGCCCCAGTCACCAGCGAGGGGGCAGAAGTCACCCCAGTGTCCCCAGTGTCCCCAACACACATCACGCTACCTCTCATGGTGGAAAATTTAAATAATCGCATATACAGACCAATGAATTTTGTGTAAGCAAATCAAATTTCCTTTTTAAGCACAGTGCAGAACATTTCTGTCATCCTGACAGATGGCTCACTTTTAGGTCAAGATAAGGGGTTTCAGGCTGAGATGAATATTAAAAAAGGACAGATTTTGCACAATCATCGCCACAGAACAGATATGTTAGTGTCTGTATGGTTAGTAGGAGATCTGGTTGAA
Organism: Heterotis niloticus; assembly: GCA_018136845.1. Classification (NCBI taxonomy): domain Eukaryota; kingdom Metazoa; phylum Chordata; class Actinopteri; order Osteoglossiformes; family Osteoglossidae; genus Heterotis; species Heterotis niloticus. Next base: position 26,292,366 of record CM030894.1, on the reverse strand, counting down.
TGCTGGTTAATTTACCCTTTTTTACCCAGTGTAGCCACAGCCAATTACTATCTCCCTATGACATTCAGAAAAGCTTGGGAGGACTGGACACACACACACACACACACACACACACACACACACACACACACACAGACTCACACTCACACACAGCCCTCCTCCAGTGTGAATGCCATAGGTCACCCAGTTCTTTCTGCTCTACAGGCTGCAGGCTTTACAACCCACTGTTGACCCAGTCCCACCTGCAGCTCTGTAGGCGTCCGGCTGACTATAGGTGTGATGGTGACTGAGGAGGGGGGAGAACTTCAGCCATGTCACTCACCCAGGCAGTTGTGGGCCAGTTTGTGTTCCTTGGACCTGCACACTACAGATGGTTACCATGGTACAGTGGGAACCAGAACCTGCATCACACAGTAGGAGGCACTGACCATTGCTTGCAGTTCTATAAGTAAGTGTGTTTTGATAAAGGACTTACGGAGAGAACCTGTTGTCACCCAAACTCTGCATGGTGTCATCTCATTTGAAGAAGAGCAGATTCTTAAACACAAGTGAGTCTCTTTTACTCATGTCCACCGGTTACCATGATGGAGAAGTGACAGGCAGGTTTACAGCAGAACACTGACAGGCACTCTGGTAACTCTGTGTTTCAACATTGCTGAATCCATTTCATTTGAGCCCATTTGTCTCTGTCTCATTTGATAGTGGCCGCCTGTTAAGATATCTCCTACGTCCCCGTTTAGATGGCTGAAATGCAAGCTGTTTGCTTTTTGTTGGAGACATCAGCAGCTTTGGTATCGACATCTGTGTCACTGACCTCCCAGCGATGTGGGGTCTACATACTGTTGGTTAAAGTGTTTATTTGTATGATGTAGATAAAAACTGCAGTATATTGACAAAAGATGGGACCGAGGAAGCAGCCTGACTGAATCATGACTGTCAGTTCCTGTCTGTGATCTGAGGGCCCTTTCTCAACCTGACAGCTACATGTTGGATCTGATCACAATGCACAGACGTGGACAGTAAGTGTGTTTATGCAGAGGACCCTCGCGTTTCCTGAAAGTAAAGGCCCAGAATCCCAAAACCGTGGTGTTTCACCTGCAGCATCTGAGTCCCCAGCGATGAACAGACAGTCAGCCTTGTGTGGGAGGAAATGGGGTTGGCAAGGAAATTGGTGAGGTGGACCTGGTAGCATCGTGTATCCTGAAGCAAATCTCAGTTTATTAAACCTCGAGTTTATTCCTTGCATTTATTAAAGCTGTAGAGAGAATGATGTAGAAGTTTATGCTTCTGAGATGCATTACGTAGATGGTGAGTAACATCATGGCCCCCCCAAAAGGCTGCTGGAGACTCTCCAAAACCACAAGACCTGCAGTAACAGCAGTGGGGTGAGCAGTTATGACTGGAAAAGAGCCATTTGTTCCGGTGCCTTAAGCACCGAGGTTTCCTCACCGAAACGGAGCCGTTTGTGTTTGTTGCTGTTTGTTTTTTTGCTCCCCGAGGGGTTGTTTTGAAGATAAATTCTCCCGTAAGAACGGCAAAGTCTGAAAAAAAGACATCGTAGGGGAAAACCCTACAAAGCAAAACCCACTTTTAAATGACCGGCGATGATTTTCTGAAAACCTCCGAATTGGGTTTGTTTGTCGTCAGGAATTATTTGCTGTATTTAAGTCACCACAGAAAGGGGAAACAAGCACACGCGTGCTTCATGTTTGCACAGTCCATCTGTATGCAGTAAACATGCCCTTGGAAACCACAAGACATCATATTTGGGGGAAAAAGTGTGTTTAATAGAGATGGGGGAGGTGGCTCTTACATGAGTCAAGTGCCACTTGCAGCAAACAGCACTCCAGATTAGAAAAGGTCTGTTTATGCATCTCTGTGTGCAATAAAAGTTCAACAAAAGAGGAAACATCCATAATAAAAAAATTCAGTGACAGAATTCTGACCACAACTGTCAGGCGTTGCTGTTTATTAAAATATCAATAATAATACCGGAGGCCCTAGGCAACTAAACAGCTGATTCCCTCTTGCACGTGGAGAGAAGGAGCAGAAGAGATGACAAAAGATGGCAGCTGAAATGCTTAAGTCTCTGCCGAGATACTAACTAGATATTTCAAATAAAGAAGCGAGGGGGGGAAGCAGCATGGTTGTGCATCCTGTGAACATCTCTGCTCTTGGCCTGATTTGTGGTAGAAACAGAGCCCCAGGAAATCACATTGTCTCAGCAGATGTGAACAATTCATGCAGCATAAAGCCAATAGTTAGCATTTAATATTGCCTTGTTGTTTTGGAATCGAAGTGCGAGCGTGGCGGTATAAATAGAATGAAATGCCGTGTGCAGGGCAGATGTGCCCATGGAAGCAGGAGCCAAACTTTTCCATCTTAGTGATGGAGAAGCTGGGAGCGGCACTGCTGCTGGACCCACAAGAGGAGATGCACTCCTCACATGCCATTACCACGACCGTGTGTGCGCAGGTGCGCGTAGGTGTGTGTCCTGTGGGTGTGTGGGCGTGCGCCTGTACATGTGCGTGTGTTTCTGTGTGTGTTACTGCGAGTGTGTGTGGGAGTGGGAGAGGGAGCTGCTGAAAGGGGGGGGGGAGTGTGTGATGTGAGAGAGAAATGCTGAGAGTGTGTGAAAGAGAGAGGTGAGAGAGGAAGAGAGTTTGTATGTGAGAGAGAGAGGCGGAGGGAGAGGGAACTGCTGAAAGAGAGAGTGATGTGAAAGGAGAGAGAGGGAGAGAGAGAGGGAATGGCTGAAAGAGAGAGTGATGTGAGAGAAGAGTTTGAGTGAGGGAGGGAGAGAGAGAAAGAGAGTGAACGGCTGAAAGAGAGTGTAATGTGAAAGGAGAGAGAGGGAGAGAGAGAGGGAATGGCTGAAAGAGAGAGTGATGTGAGAGAAGAGTTTGTGGGGGAGAGAGGGAGGGAATGGCTGAAAGAGAGTGTGATGTGAGAGAAGAGTTTGTGGGAGAGAGAGGGAGGGAATGGCTGAAAGAGAGAGTGATGTGAGAGAGAGAGAGGGGGGGATGGCTGAAAGAGAGTGTAATGTGAAAGGAGAGAGAGGGAGCGAGAGAGGGAATGCTGAAAGAGAGAGTGGTGTGAGAGAAGAGTTTGTGGGAGAGAATGGGTGAAAGAGAGAGTGATGTGAGAGAAGAGTTTGTGTGTGTGAGAGAGAGAGGGAGAGAGGGAGGGAATGGGTGAAAGAGAGTGATGTGAGAGAGAGAGGGAGGGAATGGGTGAAAGAGAGAGTGATGTGAGAGAAGAGAGTTTGTGTGTGTGTGTGTGAGAGAGAGAGAGAGAGAGAGAGAGGAAGGGAATGGGTGAAAGAGAGAGTGATGTGAGAGAAGAGAGTTTGTGTGTGAGAGAGAGAGAGAGAGAGAGAGAGAGAGAGACTCGCTTATTAAGCCCTTGTGCTCTTAGCAACAGCAGCGCGCAGGACGTTTCCTCCAGGTTCGCTAAGCACCAACATTCTCACTTTTCCGCCTTTGCCATGGACTGTCGGAACGTAAGTACTCGTTTATGCAGCTCTTCCTCCAGTGCGGGGAAGCTTTCGTTACAGCGGCTGGCTTTTTCAAATCATTCATTTGCGAAGATTTACTTTTTCGCCACTTATTTGGTTTTATCGCCTCTCCGGTGTGCGAACATGCACGCTTGGCGCGCGTTTTCGTCGCCGACGTTCGGCCGCCTCCGACAGCTGTTTTCCTTGTGGTTTCGGGCTGGCGAGGTTTCGGGTCCCATCCGAGTTTCCCCTCCTTGCTGTATTCGGCGTGAAAGTAAAAATGCGACTCGGGCGAAGGGCTGCTGTGCTGGTCGGTAAACGCCGATCTGGGTTTGCTCCGGTTAAGACGTGCGGAGATGCTGGCCAGGTGTCGGTCCAGGGAGCCTGGAGAAGCGGGTCTGCCCACAGATGCTCCTGCTGTTGCGGGGCTGCGAACCGCCCACACGCCTCTGGTTTTATTGTCGCTGCGCTTTTTCGCGGTTACAAATAAATCTTTCAGCTAACAAACTTGATCGAACCGGCGCTTCAGCCCGATTCTGCAACCGTCAGACACACAGACGGTTGTTCCCCGCTAAATAAGCGCAGAATCCACAGCAGTAAAAGCGGTTCTGAAAGGAGAAACCATGTTCGACTCGTGTGAATGCTGGGACCAAGTGGGCCTGACCTGAAACTGGAAGCTCTGGGGGAAAAGTGGCCGAACTGTTCGGGTCCCTCTGTTCAGAAGGAAAACTGTATCGTATTATACAGTATTTTTACAGGGAAATAGTCTGAGGGAGATTTATGATGTGAGTTGTGTGAGGATCCTGGTGCCTGTGCTCACCTGAGGGCCACTCGTCCTTCTTACCTGTCCTGGGGTCTCCGTTACGTGTTCCTAAGGCCGGTTGTTGCTCGGAGGCTTCCTGTGAGAAAGCCGAGCAGCTCCTCCTCCGTCGGGGACAGCTGTCAGACGCACTGAGACGGCCGCATATTCATAAAACATAACAGGAGGAGGACCTGATGGAAGCCTGCTGAGAGAGTGGGTGGCCACCCGCCTCCACACTACTGTTGGATGAGATGCAAGCCCCGGCTGAATCCCGCAGCACCGAGGCCGCCTCGCAGCCCACAGCTTGTTAGACTTCCCTCGCTTTGCTTAGTGGAAACTTCTGGATCCTGGTTTGTTCTGCATCCTTTGTTAGCGAGATCATCTGTCCCGTCCAGTGTCTCCGTCCGCGAGACGTCTGAGCAGGACAGACAAGGGAAAGACGCCCAGTGGAGGCTTGAGGTCACCTTCTCTATTCTGTGCTGCCCTAGTAGCAAACGCTGTTGTCTCATTTTAGGCCATTTTGGTGGAACTTATTGAAATTATTTATATGAAACAATACAAGACCAACAGGTTCTCCAGACGTTCAAAGCGGACAACTTTCAGGAAGGGGGAAACATCTTTGAAAGCTTCTTCCAGCTGAGGGAAGTACTTCCTACTGGGGAGACCCAGGGAAAGCAGTCAGTCCTGTGTGAACGCCCAGATTTCTTTTTTTTTTTTGTTTAACAACCAGCTCTTGTGGCTGAGATACAGCTCTGATGCTGAAGTTCGTGCTGAAGAAGGTACGCAGACAGGACACTGGGTGCTCCTCTGTGAATTCAGATGACTGATTTATCACAACACACACACACACACACACACACACACACACACACACACACACACACACATACACACAGAGGGTGGGAGATGTGCAGCAGGTGAGCAGCAGCCTGATGGCCTGAGAACACAGACTGCACGCTTTCTGCTGCCGCTCTATCAACACAACAAGGGCGGCAACACCTCACACTCTTCTCCAGCCCACCCGTCATCCCGCATGACCTGAGACCTCAGCTGCTGGGAGGTGAAGCCATATTTCGCAGCACCGGCAGCCGCGTACGCAGAATGCGAACGAAGTTGGTTGTGCTGCGCAGGACAGATGGCCATTAGTGCATTCCCAAATGGTGGCTTTTTAATATTTGGGCAGGAAACCATAAAGTCACCCGTTCAGCTGTCTTTGGCAGGGGGGTGTTCACAGTTTAACAGCTTCCTTTAGTAATGCTCTCTGTGGTCCTGAACCGTCCAGAACCCCCATGTCGGGCTCTCCTGCTAATACTTCAGACAGATTCTAATTAAACTGTGCTCTGCATTCGTCCAACAAGGGGCTTCGGCTTGAGGCCGTAATACAGACAGTAAAAGCAAAAGTTTAGTTACCGACCGGATAAGGTCAGAACGGGGCCACATTACGGCATCATGTAGTTCAGATGCTGCGCTGCATTGACACCATCTATGTCTTTAATATTTGTATTTCTAGCATAGCTATTTGTACCATTTGGACAAAGCTGCAACCCAGAAGGCCTTGCAGGCCATAGCATAGCTCTGTGTGTAGTTTCCTGCCTTATGTGTGGGTTTGCTCTGGGTGCTCTGGTTTCCTCCCACAGTGCAAAGACTTGAACTGGTGATGCTGAATGGCCAACTGTGTGTGTGTGTGTGTGTGTGTGTGTGTGTGTGTGTGTGTGTGATGTTATATATAAGTGACCCATCCTCAGATAAAGGTGTAAGTTCATTATTGCTGAGTAATTGTGTAACATTGTGCTGCTAAACAAGGTTGTGTAAATGCGTAGAATTTTCGTCATTTTATTCCATGCATCCATTTTTGTTTCTTTAGCTACATCGAATTGAAAGCTCTGAGATTTATTCTTGCAACTTCCCTTACCTTTCTTTTTTATTGCAACCCCTATTATGCTACTTCTGAGTGAAAATGTCATTGACTTTACCTTCAAATATTGTATGTTTGTGCTTGTTGTTTAAAGCTGCTGTCAGCCTGAAATGTTTTTAATTAAATAAGAAGCCCATAAAACCATTGTTGCTTTCTGGAGTTTCCAAGTGAGAGAAATCTATCCTGTGCTGCAGTTAGTTGCCATAGCAACTGCAAGAGGCTTGCGCTGCGGAACATTCCTGAATATCACTGTACCGCCGCCTTGCGCTGCTGTGTGCGAGCGAGAAAACTCCGTGCGCGGCTGTGAGGGTGCCGCCGACTGTTTCTGGGCTGCCTCACGCGACCCGTGACCTGCTGTGTTCTGGCTAGGATGCATCTGCCCCGCCACAGGATGAGGACATCATGGACATCCCGCTGGACGACCCCGAGGCCAACAAGGCAGCTGCTAAGATCCAGGCCGGCTTCCGTGGGCACATGACCAGGAAGAAGATGAAGGACGACAAACCCAGGGAGGAGGTGAGCAGCAGTGGCGCCGGAGGGAGCGCTGAGGAGGCGCTCAACGGCAGCCGTCAGGACGCAGGTCAGTCTCTCGCCACGCAGGACGTAGGCTGGCGTAAGGATGGCACACTAGAACCTCCCGGATGCTCTCCATTTGGTGCTGCATGCTGCTTCTCTAGCGGCTTCGCCCTCCTCACATCTCACCCATGGGACGTTTGCCCACACATGTAGAGTAAGAAGAAGCGCATCGCCTCGAATTTATACTCCTTTGCAAGTTTTTGTTTCGCCCTGACTTGTTAAGCCAGTTTGGCTGAGGCACAGGGTCAGCACATCTGGGCAGGGAGGTTTAGGGTGAGACGAACAGCTGGAAGGAGGTTACCTTCAAACCAAAGCGAATCTGACGATCGCATCACCGTGTCGTGTAGAAGCTGTAACACTGGACTTGGACCTCATGCGTATTGGCGGTTCTGCTGTGGTTAAGAGCTGTCTGGCAGCAGGTCCTCCAGCTGATTCTTAGGTGCCGACAGGACTGAGATTTATCTGCACATTTTGGCATCGCTTACCATCAGCACCAGGAGCCTGAGGAAGGCGGGGCTGGGTGTGAACACCGTGTTTATATGCTATCGGGTGACCCTCTGTACTGCGGTTGTGTAGGTGTGGTTAGCTGATCGATTTGCTGCTGACCGTGACCTTTCGCCTTCGACCGAGCTTAGATCCCAGATGTTTTGCTGTCACTCTTTCTGGCCAAAACCCTGCTCTACTCCACTCTTTACCTTGCCTGACCTGAGATCCACTGCTAATATTTTGGCCACCCCGGTGCCTGACAAGTTGTTCTGCCACTGTCGTGACTCCTTCTCCTATTGAAAGGCGTATGCAAGATCTTTAATTCGACCCGGAGAAGTAAGTGTTGCTCGTAGCGTCCCTCTGATATGCTTAGTGGGACAAAAGTCCGTGTGAAGCAGTGTGTGGAGGCAAAATACGGGCCACTTCATATTGTGGCCACTAAAACACAGCAGAAAACGGCACCGGCGTTGGCAGACCCGGCGGATTCCTACCCCCTGGCGGTGGCAAATACGGTTCAACTAATAAACTGGAGATGCGCCGCTGTACACCAGTCTACACGGTGAATATTTGGCCCCAGTGTGCTTATTTCCCTTTTTCATAACTATGACCTTCAGTCAGATAGACTCCAGCTTTGTTTTATCTTCCTCCGCTGTTAAAAAAAAACGAATAACAATCACAAAGCAGACGATTTAAATGTATTTATATGTTTTATATCTTCTTCTAGATCAATATATGCTCAACGTGGGCTCTGTCTCGGTTCTGAGAGAAAAATCCCAATCAATGAAATGAGGTTTTGATGGTGGGCGAACTGGGTTTCAAGACCCCCATGGGAGCAGTAATGGCTGCAGTATGGATTTTTTTAAAGGTTGAGCTGCCAGAAGTTTCAGCCTCGCCTGGGGCAGCGTTCGCTCGTATTTCAGGAATAGGGCTCCCATGTGGGCTTTTTAACTGTGTCACAACACGCACAAGCTGACAAACAGGCCCTTACATGCACATGCACGCACGCGTGCACACGTACTTTGCATGCATGCAGGGGCTGTTAGCCCCCAGCTTGCACTTGAACACCACAACATTGCCTGTATTTTTGCATCACCGTGAGAGCAGCTGACAAATGTTTAGGTATCTTGAGACATGCCCAACATAACATTTTTGAGTCTTTTTTTTTTTTTTTTAAATATATTTCTAACTTATTTCCCTTAACCCAGACTCTTGCACACCTTGTACTGGTTTAGGATGCAGTGGGCTACACCTGACTGTCCTCACTGGGCAGTGATTCTCTGTCGCCCAGCGAACTGCTGCTGTACAGCCAACAGACGGTTTGCAGCCTCCGGAGTGCAGGCTGCGCTATTCTGCAAACAATTATAGCGGTGCCGGGTGTCCCGATGCAGTCCTGCCTCTGAGGAGTCTTCATCCTGCCTCTGTCTCCCGGAGGGGCTGGGACACTGCTGTAATCATTTTCAAGCGGAAAGTTGCTCCCTTAAGGAGCAGCGAAACCTTCCACGTTCCTTCAGTTTCCTAGCAATGCTTCTTTATTAGCCAATCGCTAGGCAACAACACAGGTGGCGTTTAGTGATGTGAGCACAGAATGAAATACATCGGTTTAAGTATGGATGCAATCAAATACACAACTGTGTCATACAGCACATTGTGAGTTCACGTCCATTCTCCACACTGTGTCAAGTGTACGCTCGTGTTATAACCGCACAGACACAGAACAAAACCTCCGGTGTGTAAAAACCATGGGTGCTTTGGCTTTAATGAAGTATGCAAATGCATGAGGAGGAAGGTGGAAAGTTAGATATTGGTATTAATATTTTTCCTCTGGAGTGTGGATACTGATTTGCACCAGGAATAGGACAGTAAAGTCCTTTAGGATGTCTCCAGGGTACAAACACCTGGCCCACATTCTTCTCCTTTTTGCTGCTGGTGAGGTCCCATAACCTTGGGAAGCCCATGAACCACCTTCCCAATGTAGGCCTTTGCTTAGTGAAGAGGACCTGCTGCCTGTGCCTCGACTGTGCGGGAAAGATTTTATTTTTAACTTCCGCTGCGATGACTGGACCACTCAAGGTCAAGTGTTTCTGTGGATTCGAAAATGTGGCCCAGCGGAAGCAAACATGTTAGTAACTCAGTCAACGACGATCTATTTAAATTCCATCATCAAATGTAAAACAACGAATATTGTGGATTTTGACGACATTTACGGTTATTGGTTTTAACACAAAAAAAATTTCTGGCCCAACCACAACTTCATGTGCCAGGAATGTTCAAAAATGCCGCATTTGGAGGTAAACGGCCAACCTGGGAAAAAACACCGTAAACTGATGATGATGATGATGATGATGATGACGGTGATGGTGTTGAAGATGAGGAGGATGACTGGGGTTAACACAACCCCCAAGGTTGCAGCTTTGATTTTGAAGCGTGGCGCTGAGGTCCACCTGCACAATTACTAAGTTTGCAAAGAAGATGCTAAGGTTTTTGAGAGGAGTTCCTGATCAGGCTCCGCCCATTTTCCCCTGCCACACATTATGTGCAGCAAACCCCATCTCTGCTTCCTACACGCGGTTTGTTTCTGGCTGCCTTGAAGCCACCCTTCCCACTCGGAGAAGACAGAGAAGACGAGCTTGCTACCAGATTCTGGTGCCGCCTCTACTGCTCCTTCTGTTCAGGGGAAGCTCGCACAAATAAGCCCTGGCTGCTCGCACCTCCAAACGAAAGCCCGCGTCCCGTACTTGTTGGCCCGGGTTTGTTTAAGGCAAACTCGAATGACGCTGCTGAGGTTCCAGAACACGAGAGGAGCGGAACCTCTCCAGGTGTCCGGCTGTAACTAGCACTCACAAGCAGATCCCCAGAGCTTCTGCGGACGTTTCACCTGGGATGACATAGTTGTGTGGTGACACACTGGCCTTACTGACTAGAGATCTTCATCTAAAGTGCTTGGGACTCCATTGCCATAGACTTCAGTGAAACTCTCTGGTTCTCTGCCAGTGGCTGCCTGTCTTCAGTGCCTCTCTCTTCTCTCTGTTCTGTTTTTTCCAGAAGCAGCAGGTGCGGAAGTAGTGGGGGGTGAAGACAGGTCGACGCCCGAACAATGAGGTCCCAGAGAGCCGGAGAGTCCATCACATGTACTGCAATAACCTCGTCTCCTTCGCCCAAGGCAAACGTCCAGTATACAAAACTAACAGTAGTTGTAGGTCTGGGACTCGTCTCTTGCTCGTTCACTCTTTTCTTGCTTCCTATCCGATCAGGTAGGATGTTGGTGATCTAAACTAGCATTTCCCAGCATGCATCGAAACACTCTTGCACTCAGTAAGAAGTACTTAAATTTTAAATGGGAACTGGTGAACTGCTTAGTACTAAAACGGCATCGATTAGCAACCCGCCAACTAGTTATCGCGATAGTGTTTGTTTTCCCACTTATACGCTTCAATCTGACTCGCAATACGTCTATGATTATGCATCTACATGACAGGACAGGTCGATACGTTTTCTAAAGTCCTAAAGTGTGTTTTCCTTTGCCTGTTTAATAAAGTCGAAACGGTTGAACTAAAATGGACTCTGCTCCTTTTTAATGTTAATATAACGTTAGTATCTGACGTTGCTGCAGTCGGATTGCGAAGGCCCCCGTGTGAGGTTGCGAGCGGCTGAGCGACTGCATCACGCGAGTGATTTATTTGCCGAAAATCGACTTCCCCGCTGAGCCGCAGTTTTGGCGGTTACGTAACTGTCAATGGCTGTTTGCCTTTAGCTAAAGACGTGGTTTTTCAGCATCACGCACATTTAGCGCTTGAAGCCTTTAGCTTCCCCCTTTCTTTTGTGCAGTCATCCTACAGTCTCTTTAAGTGGCTAAACAGTTTTTCGGATAAGGTTCTGCTCTCATTCAGCTGTAAAATTGGACATTTTCTCGGCTCGTGTTTTAGTTACACAAGTAAAGTCAATGTGGATGAGGAAAAAACGGAGCCATCGCGAATCGCGTGCGTTGTTTCATACCTCTGCCTCCCCGGGGGTCTCCGCATTTGTCGTCTTCTGGGTCGATGCTAAAACAGTCCTTTGCAATCCACTTGCAACCGACTTTCTGGATTTTCTGGTTGCAAAGCAGGTTTTTTTAAATTCTTTTTTTTTTTTTCCGCCCAAGGTGGTGTTTCTTACGGTGTTTGAGTAATGCATTTTAATAAACAGGTTTAAAAATGTGCTTAAAAAACAGGTTTCTTCTTACTTTACTGCAATTTATGGAATTTCGGTGGGTACACTGGGGGACAACTTTATTTGCAATTATATTTTGAGACCCTGTCATGGTTATTTAGCCCCATTATTTTCTCTAACAGTTTCATAGAAGTAGAAATTGCGTAACATTTTTTTTAAACTATTTTTTTGCTGTTAAAATTAGGCCAGCTGTACAACAGAGACGCAGGCCTCCACAAACACAGCACTTCAAAAAGTCCACAGTTTTTGAATTCCCATCAGCCCCCTTAAAACGCTGTAATGTTTTCTGACTAACGTGAGGCAGGAAAATAAGTTTGCAAAAGTTCTTGTTAAAAATCGATTTCCACTTCAGAAACATGTGGTTTCACTGGAAAATGGTAATCTGAGCGAAATACTTGACCAGCATCGGCAGTGATCTACAAGCCCACCTGAACCATATACCCCCCACGGATATGGCATTTTCAGAAGCCCGAATTCCACATGCATTTATGCAACTTAGCTGCGTAGTGAATGATTTTGGGCCGTTGGACCTGCAGCACCCGCAACCTTTGCACATCTTGTGCGGCTCTCCCACGCACCCTCACAGGCCCGCCAGGAGCTGCTGGTGATGCTGGCTTTGGTGGCGGCTGTGAGGAGCTCTTCTGAAACGGTTCCCATAGCAACATGCATTGTCACTACTGTCCCCGTCCATCCCTGTCGTCTGTGTACGGTGATCACAGTCTTTCATGTGTGCTTTCATTTCTGCTAACTTACTGTACATGAGAGGTCCCCTGATTCCAAGCACAGGTACATCAGCAGCAGAAGACATCTGGCACTGTTATCCTGCATGCTTTTCCAGGTCCAAGTATGTTTAACTGCAGGATGAACGAGGTCCAGTTAGGCCACTGAATGCCTTTCTGGCAGCGATCTTCGTCATCGCCGGTACAGTTCCTGTATACGCAGGCAGCAGCCGAAACGTACGTTTGAGAGACATTCTTTGCCCAAACTGCGTCAATAAACATTGACAACTGTAAGCTGTGGCCATCACTAGATAAGTGAGTCAAATATAACAAATAAAAATTATAGCTGAACATTAAAAATCCAAAGTCGAAATACTTACATATAGTAATCACAAACCGTGTAAAGTATAACTGATATATTGTGTCAGTTATAAAAAATCTACTGTGAATACATATAAATATATATTAAATATATTATTATATATGGATTAACTATATTATGTTTAATTTATGTTTATTTTATATTTATTAATATACAATAAATGAAATATATAATTAAATAAATGCTTCAGTCGGACAGCAGATGGCGCTGTTCCTGCAAAACGATCTGCTACAACAATTTGTCTGAATTCAAAGGAGCAAAACGTTTATTTGCACCCTGGTTCTGAAGCTGTCGGAATTCTAGAAGGTGACCGACAAGGTCTGGAGGAAAAAAGCCCCCATGAGCTCGTTTCCTATGGACAAAGCAGCCCGTGTTGTTCTTCTGCAGCTTTGCTGTAAAATCATGAGAGATGAAAGAGGCTGCGGTCACCCTTCATCTCAGTCTCACTGAGCTGCTCCACAAAGGGCCTTGTTCTAGCAGAGGAGGCTTCCCTGTAGGCACCACACCGAAATCTTAATAAAAGAATATTAGAATAAGAAGAATTAGAATAGTGTGCTCTATGCTTTACATTTTACATGGGAAATTACAGCCTTTATACCTTGTTTATTTGGGAAATGTGTCGATTTACTGTAAATCATCATGCACAGCTCCTGGGCGCACAGTGTACATAGTGCACTGTGTTGTAAAGTAACGCGTGTAAGCGCGCAGGTCTTTGCAAAGTGTCTTGCCGAGTCTCCCCCCTCCACTCCGCCGATGAACACCGAGGCCGGCTGGTGCCGATCAGCTGATCGCTGCCCTCAGGGATGCCAGAGCTTAAAGGGACACGGCAGCAACACACCCTGCGGCGAACAAAATGTCCCGTATTTTGCACTTCTGCTTAACTGACCGCTTTGACGGAACTGAGGAAGGGCAGCGAGCCTGACAAAGGTTGTGGGATATTTTGATTCGACAGTCTTTGAAGGTACAGTAGACAATAGCTGGGGCTATAAATATGCAAATTAGAGCAGCCAACTAACAATGGAAACCACTTCCTTTTCAGTTTGCTCAGATCCCCTCTTCCACCCCCAACCCAACTAAGCTCTGCCACCCCTTTCCAGCCCTCTCTCCACACCCCCTTGCCTGGACCTTCTCAGAAAAGAACCTTGTCTCTAGCCATTAATTTTGAGTCCAAATGTCAGGCTAAATTAAACATCTTACTTTTGTCCCTACGAGGGTGAACATTTTCTCAGTGGCAGTTCCCATGGAGTTTTTTGTGCCGCTCTCCTCAATGCGAGTGTTTTTACAGCGACCCGAACGGAGCTGCACTCATTCCCCTCATGTGTGCTTCTCCCTTTCCACAGTATCTCATCCACAGCCTCTCTTTATGCTGACCCTCTTCCAGAAGAAAGATGAATCCACACCCCCTTCTTTCCTCTGCTCCTGCTCTGCATTGGCCCAGGAGGCGAGGGTAGGGGGAATAAGTGGCTGCTTTTCTGGGATCTCCAGGTCCAAGTGCCACCTATAGAGGCCTGAGAACTTCTGAAAGCCTTCAACTCATTGTCAATATTCTGTTTCTGGAGGCTGTATGAATAGTGGGAGGGAGGTAGGCACTTTGGGGGCTGAGGGAGAAAACAGCAGATATTCATTAGTATGATGGTGAGCGTAGGATTATGCTATCACTTTGTAGTTTTGTGTGCAGTTATTCCACACCTATTTGCTGCACAAGTGATGAACAGTCCACTGGTCATAGGTAACAATATTTAAATTTGGCCAAGGTACAGAAGAACAACCAGGTCTGTTTTATTTGATCAAACTTTTGGTTTTTTGGATTAAATGAAAGAGTAAAAATAGCTGCTTAGTTGCCAAGTAAATTCCCCCGGGCCATCTAATGATGCTCGCTTTCTGCTAGACTTTGAGATCCTGTCTGACTGTTGCCAGGTCCCATCGAGGGGGAGAACAAACAAAACCAGGAAGCTGTGCCCTGTTGGGGGCTCTCAATCTCAAACAAGGGAAGCACAAGCTTTGAAGTCTCAGCTGAAAACACTCAGAATGAGAGCAGAGTACATGAGAAGATCACAAACCTTAAACTATATGGCAGACCTCATACATGTACGCACGTGCGCGCGCTCGCACACACACACACACACACACACACACACACACACACACACACACGCACACACTGCACTCCATCATGGTTGAGTCCAGTTTGGGGGGGACCAGGCTTGGCAGAGCACAGCCTTTCACAGACAGCTCTGTGCACACCCAGGGACGTGGCCTGAGTGGACAAATCATGCCAATTGTCTGGGAGAGAAACCCAGCGTTAGACCCAAGATGAAGGCAGGGAGGGAGGCTTCCTCCAGTCTGTTGGCTGTGCCAGGACTTTTGCCGGTCTTGTGTCTGCTCCTCTCATCCCGATCAGGTGGGAAAGTTTGTTTTGCTTTGTGCATTATAGGTGTGTTTGTGTGTGTGCAGACTGTTGGAGACTGAAGGAATGTGTCAGCCAGCAAAAGTGTGTGCAAGTAATTGCTGGTGTGTGTCTCTGTGTTGGCATGTCTGTAGAGCGAGGCACATTTTTTTTTCCATTTGAGCTTTGAAAAGGTTTCATAATGCATAATGCTTTGTTTATTGCGCACACAACAGTGGTAAAACATGGTGAAGTGTTCAGATTAAAACAGCTGACCTGAGTTTGATCAGCTTCCTCCCTGATGGATAGAATTTATTCGTGTTCATTTTCACATTACGGTACAATATTCATAAATTATATTTTTCAGTGACATTAAAGGAAAAACAATTTAATGTTATAGCCTGACATGTTATGATTTTAACTTGTTTTCGTAGACACATTATGACTTAATGACGCCCGATTCAGCCAGTTTTAACCTGAAGTCTGACGCCGAGTACAGTGCGTCTCAGGTATATCGGGAGAACCGCATGCTGCATCCATGTTGGCCTGCGGTTCTGCAACCAAAACTTCTAATATTTAAATAAATATAGCACCTCAGACGACACTTAAAATTGTCTCCCTGAGCACGTTTGTCATAATAACTAAATAACAGAACATTACACTACTTGTCTCATATCAGGTGCTAGGAAAATGAACATATTTTTGGTGAAGTTTTGAATAAGCTGCAACTTCCTCATTTAGTCACAGAGGACAACAGACAAAATCTCAGTGATCTAAATGATGTGATGATGAAAACCAAAGCCAGGTACGATGTGTGCTTCTGTTGGAAACAAGTGGTTGCCTGCTTTTATGAAGAGATAATTTGATGTTAACAAGAGCAAGCACAGGACTCTTTCACAGGACTGTGAAACCATGGTGTTCTTAGAGCTGATGCTTCATTGCTGAACTTGGGTTTGTCTCCTGAAGCCCTGATTCAGATCAGACTCATAAACTAGGTGAGATGCGCATGTGTGGCCTAAGATCCAAGGTAAACTGGACTTTTGTTTGCAGTGCTTGAAAGTGAAGACACCAGTGTAAAATATAAATAATGGATTCAATTTAGAGAGTTCTCAAGGGTCACAGAAAGCCCTCTCATGTCATGCTGCTGATATCTGTCTGGTGGTCCAGAGAAACATTGAAAGCTCTTAGTGATCAGAGATCTGCACATTTGGGGATAGTGGTGTAATTTACGATATGGAGCACTGAATGTGGGCTGAGCAGGTCAACCTACTGCTACACAGGACTGGAAAAGTCACAGAGGAAGGAGGGGTGACAATGGACTAGGAGAACAACCTGGAGAACATACCAGAGATGTGAGCATCAAGGCTTGGAATGGCAAACAGTGCAGGTCCTGGTAGTACTGCTCCCCCAAACCCACGTTGTGTTGAGTCATTGTTCGCGTCCATCGTCGAATCAGTGGAGCCCAGTGTCTCCGGACCGTCCAGAGAAAAGGGACAGGGCTCATCTGACTGGGTCTTTCATGACGAAATCAGCCCAACAATCCTGGCCTTTGTTCACTTGTCCTGGCAACGTCCATCTGCCCAAGGATGGTCGCCACAGCAACAGCAAGAGGCCCATGCAGGGGAGGGAGATGTTAGCGGTCCAATCCAGAATGCACAAGAATGGAGAGTGGTCTTTTCGGCCGGCCCGGAGATGCAAGGCCTCTACGCTTGACTTGTGCCTGGGATGTACATGAGGCCGTCATAGCAGCAGCCGGTTTGCTTTAAGAGATGCTCTAATAATCAATTTCTTGGCCCTTGCAGAAAAGCATTATTTTTCATGTTACATTAGCATTGTTTGAGGTGTTTGGCTCCTTTCGCCTCAGCAATAATAGTAAATAATAGTAAGAATGATAGTGGCAAGAAGGAAATTCTTGTATTGCTTATATGGGGTTTGAAGCAGCAACATGAAGCTCAGAGGGGGGTTCATGCTGCACTGCTGGACTCCTGCAGGTACCTGTAGAAGTGCTAAGTGCTGCAGATTGCAGTGGACAGGAGTGTTTTCCACATAAACGGTTTGCTTGTGCGTTGTACCATTTACCTGTAGCTCCAGCTTTGCTCCTAACATCTTGGTTCTCCATCACTGAAGCACTTTGACACCAACAGCATTGACTTGTGATTGTATGGCCGGATCTTGAAGATCCCGGCCATTTGCGTTTAGTTTCTTAGTGTTTTCTCAGTACCCATCTAAATTGCACCTAAAGTTTGTATAAAACGTACAACTGTTTGAGCACAGTTATTGGAAACTAGCTAAGAATTTGAACTAGTAAATGTTTAGTGAACAAGTCTGAGCAGAAAGCCAGCAAGTCATTGTCACAGTTCTCAAGAAGTAGGAGCGCTTTGCATTGCTTTGGTTCTTCTGCCCGCATCATCCTATGCAAGTACAGCCAAGGTACACCTCAGTACCTCTGTCTAATGCCCTGTATCCAAAAAATGTACAAAATCATTCTGTAGCTTTGTATTTTTGTGTTGTCTTCCACTCTGCTCTCAGAGAGCCTTTCTCCAGCGGGCTGTTGAGCAACAGTTGTTGCCGTGCTGTTTCCAGGTGAGGTGCGGGGAGTGAACATCACCAGCCAGGTTCCCTTGATCCGGGGCACCCTGGGCGGGGAGGCCCTGCTGTCAGTGCGCTACAGCAGTACCAGCTCTGACCAGCCAGTCATCAAGTGGCAGCTGAAAAGGGACAAGCCAGTTACTGTGGTGCAGAGCATCGGAACTGAGATTATCGGCAACCTCCGGCCTGAATACAAGGACCGCATCCTGATCTTTGAGAATGGCACCTTGTTACTGCACAACCTGAAACTGTCGGATGAGGGTGCCTACGAGGTGGAAATCTCGATCACAGATGACACGTTCACCGGGGAGGGCAGCATTAACCTCACTGTGGACGGTGAGTGTTGCTATGGCACCAGGGGAGTCACATTGCACACACGTATCTTCCTCAAATGCTTGGATTTGATAGTGTGTGGTTCTGCATGTGGGCTGCATTTGGCTATTGCAAAAGACTAAATCATATGAGGGCGCTGCATTTTCAGTGGAAGTAAGGAGTTACATCGCATCGCATCATCACCCATGTGTTCCCACAGAGCCCTTGTCCAGGCCTTATGTCCACATGGTAGCCTCCACCGTGCTGGAGCTGAGCGAGCACTTCACACTCAACTGCTCCCATGACAACGGAACTAAGGCTGTCTACAGCTGGCTCAAGGGGGGCAAGCCACTGATCAATGATTCCCGTCTGCTGCTGTCACCTGACCAGAAGATCCTGACCATTACTAGGGTGCTCATGTCAGACGACGACATCTACAGCTGTGCAGTGGAGAACCCCATCAGCAGCATGAAAAGTTTACCTGTCAAGCTCACAGTCTACAGTATGTGAGCTGTCTTTGCCTTCTGGTTCCATCACGTCATGTCACTGACTTTTAGTCACATCTGGTACCTAAGACGTCACCATCAATAGGGAACACCATTGGGTTTTTATATTTATTATTTGCTTGATTTCCCACTGTTTCTGTAATTCGTCAGTGCCAGTTAACTAATTTGTGTGTTTTAACCAAGGCAGCAAATGCTCACAAAGTAGAAAGAGGGTCTATTTTTTAAATGACATTAAAATGATTGTCTTTGAAAATACAGGCAAGGCACAGTAAATTCTCTACGCACTTGGTGTGCTTCTCTGGCTAACTGACAGAAAGACACAGAGAGGCTGGACTATAAGGAAGAAACCAAGGACTAAATCAGAAAGAGTAGAGGTGGACAGATCAATGGTGATACCTGATTATATATCACCAAACTCTACAGTTTTACCATTAAAGTCACTGCTTCCCCCTCCAGCTCTCCCTATCCCCAAGTCAGGTCCACATTCTTTTCAGGTATAGAAAACAGAAAACGGTCTGCTGTGTCTGCCATGTTATACATCACCAAACTTTAGTATCTTTAAAGTCATTCAGTTTAATACATTAGTACTGCTTTGCTCCGTATGCGACATCCTGCTTTCCCGTGCCTTTTCAGAAATTGATTTTTAAAGGTCAAAAATTGGAAAATCAATGCTCGTAATCGAAACAAATATTCAAAGCAAAGTCTGGCAAGTGCACACACACCTGAAGCAAAGAAAACAATCGGTCCGACTAGAAGTGCCGAGTTGTATTTTTAATCAGTCTACTTTCGGCTGTGCAAATGTACAAGGGAACAAGAGGAAGACCGATGTTCTGTGCCGTTTTCCAGGAAGAAGCTCGCTATATATCATTCTGTCCACTGGTGGTATTTTCCTCCTCATCACTCTGGTGACTGTATGCGCCTGCTGGAAACCATCCAAAAAGTAAGTGTCTCCTTTGGGCACACAGAGGAAAGACAGTGGCCTTTAGCCATTGTCCATAACATTCTCTCACACTCATGTCTCAGTGACGTAGTAGCGTCATGTGGTTGTTGCTGATGCCATGGATGCTTTTTAGGTACATACTTGAAAGTCAACTACAAAGTTGACTTGCCGATGTGGTCAGATTACGAGAAAAAGTGTTGTGGAGGGCAGCTTTATCCCTATTCAGATGGTCCCTGAGTTACGATGGTCTGACTTACCATTTTTCAACCTTACAATGGTACGATACACATTCAATATACACCTTACTTCAAATTTGGATTTTTTCCCAGGAAAGTGATATCCAGTATGATACTCTCTCATGATGCTGGGGAGTAGCAGCGATCTCATCTAGCGTTTTTTGGATTCTCCCCCTCCCCATATCTACGTTCTGTTTTGTTCATCCATCACCTATGAAACAACCATCTGTCTCTGTGTCTTCTGAAAGCAGAATGAAAGCAGAAAGTGCTATTGACTTTTAAGGCAGACTTGGCTAGGCTATGATGTTCACTAGGTGTTATGGCGTGGGTTGGTGGAAGCAATCGCGAGACACCTCAGTAATAAGTTTAAGTTCCCTTAAACTCTTTACCGAGTGTTGTTTCCGACAAAGAGTATTGCAGTTAGCCGGAAGCTAGCACTAAACATTAGCGATTGGCAGTAACAAAAACGGAAGAGGCCACAATTGAAAATAAACAAAATACAAGGCCTTAGCAAGACATTGGTTGCAGGAGTGCTCCCAAGGGGCAGCCTGGGTAGGAATTAACTCTCAACCACGACTGGTTCCAACCCCAGTCAGTCAACCAATCAGTGCTCAGTCTGAAGATGGGGGTGGAGAGAACGCCTACATTCTGTTGCCAAAGCAGCCCCAGGCATAACACTAGGTTAGACGTATTAAATACATTTTTGAGTTACGCTATTTTCGTCTTATGGGTTTATCGAATGTAACCCCATCGTAAGTAGGGGACCATCTGTATTTTTGTTTTAAATGAGCTTGACATATCAGGTGCAGTTTCATAGCCTGGAGCCCGGTCACTCCAGGCCAGGCTCTGGACCACCAGGACTCGGCTCAGGATTACTGGTTAACAGTAATGGATGAATGGATGAATGGATCGGCTGTCCATTAAATTAATATGCAATCAGAAAAAATGTCTTACAGCACTGATGACCATTTAATCATTAAATGGTTTGTATTGTTTAGGAATTACAAGCGATCTTTCCATCTTTCAAATAATTGAGCAAAGAAAATAAACATTTTAAACATTTGACAGATAAAATGCAGTACAGTGGCAACATCCGCCTACGAAACTATGCCACATTCTGCACAGATACTGAAAACATTGCACAAAAGAATGCGCATTTGCAGAAAAGTACGAATGCCCCTGTGTTTGAATGCTACAAAACTCAATGGCCTAACAATCTTCATGTTTGGAATTTTAGAAAGAAGTGTCAGCGGGCCAAGCAGGGTGTCTCTGAAGCCGTGGAGCAAAATGAAACACAGCGTGAAGGTTAGAGAAATTTCATTTGTCACCGAGACAAATAGATACTCACCTCCCATTGTTCAGTTTTTTCCCATAGCCAATCCTTATGCACCGTTTACACTGTTTACACCACAGAATTTTGCTGCCACAAATTTTTGATTCTTACAGAAACAAATCTGTGAAATTGGGACTCTTTCCTGTCATCACCTAATTTTTTTTGTTCTACATAAACGCGATGTGTTGTCATGTGGTACACAGATGCGGGTCTGAATGGATATCGGTAACTTTTTAATAGTGGACATCCATTTTATTGTGCACTAAAAGTAAACTTTAGATTTGTTGAGCAGTGTTATTGTGAATTAGTCACTGTGTTACTATTAAACACAGTAAAAAAGATTTAAAAAGTAAAATAGCTGCATCAATGGCCATCGAAATTTGTAAAATTACAGCATGGTTCCCATATTCTTGAACAGCAAAGCTGTCTTAATATTTTCAGCGTATACCTGTGAGAGCCCCCCATGTCTTTAACTTAGAATAAATCTGGTGGATTGGGACACTTTGATAAATCCTCCTGGGGTGAATATTTCTTTTAAACCCTGACTTTTTTGCCCTGCCTTTTTATTCTCCTCGCACTGGTGTCACCCTCCAATTTTAACTGTGGGCTGGAAAAAGGATCCTGAAAAGTATGAAAATCTGAGCGTAGAGTCACCACAAGGTCATTGAGTGACCAACTGTGATTCAGGTTCAGCTGTACCACCTTAAGACTGTCGTTCTTCTCTTCCCTAAATTACAGCGAAGATCTGTTACTGCACGCTGGGTCGAGGCTGCCGCTCCTCTGAGTACGGGGTGCACAGTACGTGTTTGTATCTCAGCTACAGAAGCGGAAAACTAATCGGTCTGTCCCTCCGGCAGCCAAAGGAGTGGTCTGTCGGTTTTTAGGCCATTCAGTTACAACCTAACTGGTGATTGTCCAAATTTCCGATCAGGTCACCACACTCACCAGCAGCAGTGAGAGGACTGAGAGGAAAAATGGTGAAACAACAGGGAAATAACAAATCCTTATCTCATTTCCGTATCTGTGCATAAAGTAAAAGAAAAAAGTTAAACAAAAATCATAATGAAATAGTGCAGAAAAATCTTTGTTCTTACCTCTCCTGCAAAGGTAGTTAGAAAGAGGTAGAATGAGGAGAAGGCCAGTCAGACGTAGGCCATTGCTTGCTCTTTCGAGTGGACGACTGAGAAAGGCTCCACACGCAGGTTCACAGCCTGACAGTTCCTGGACATGTATTAAAAAAGAAACTTCTAGTCTTTTTCAAGAACGTATTCCAACATGTAAAACTGCATGAAGTTTTTACATATTACACTACTTTTTCTATATTTCATTGGTCTACTGGAGCAAATTACAGACTTTTAAAAGGAATTAAGTAGGGGTAAGGTTATTCTTATGCATACAAATGAACTTCTCGTGATAACTGAAACATTTCTGTACATTTCCTTCCTCCACTCGCAGTTGATGTTGTACCGAAAATGACTGAACACGAGCGCAAAAATCCAGTAGCTCTATACATCCTGAAGGAAAAGGTGGGTCATAACTTTTACTGAATGTAATGCACATTTAAAGCAAGACTTTGGAAGCTGGTAGTCTTGCTGTTGTACCCTTAAGTGGGGTACTTGGGTAATGCTTTAGCAAACAGGCAGGAACCTGTATGAACAAGTAAATCACCTCAAGTACCTTAACATTGTGAGCTGTTTTAGAAAATAGCATCAGTTAAACAGGTAAATCTTAATCTAATTCATGCTGGTTGATTTGAGTAAAAAAAAACAGGTACTTTGACAACATCTTTCTCCTGTTGTTCCAGGATTCTCCGGACGGGGAAGACAACATCCCCAATGAGTTGGGCATCCCATCAGGGGCTAGCAGCCCCCCGAGTTACAGCAGTTCCCTGCCCACTTCGTCACGGTCCCCTGAGCCCCCTGCTCGCTCCTCCCGCAGGTTCCCCCGCACCCCAACTAGTTCACCACCTTCACACCACCACAAATCCCTGAGCCACACATCTGGTTCCCCACCACACAGCGCTCGCAGCTCCATTCGCTCCACTCGCGCCAGCGCTGGTGTGTCCAGCACCCGTCATTCAGATGAACCTGCCCCAACCACAGAGAACAATGGCCACACTCTGCCCTCCTTCTCCAGCTCCACCTCCTACACCTGAAAGACCTGCCTGATGGCCAGTCGAATCTTTCTGAAATTAATATGCGGGTGTATATGTGCAGTCTGGGGAAGGAAAATATGGGCCAAGCCAAAAATTACAAGAAATTCAGTTTATCATGGATGTAACAGCAAATCAATAGTTAAGAAATTATCAAAAATTAAAGAAATAGACAAAATAACTGGTGTATGTTATGGGGTAGCTTTTTCCTTAGATTTATTTAAACACTGAAGCCTTGCCGGCTTTTTACAGAAACATTCAACATTGTTCCACTTGGTTTTGATGGCTTCAGAAATAACAAAATAAACTCTTTTTACACAAAAATAAAAAACTCAGATAAGTTATTTTTGGAAATGTTTGCACATCCAAGTGTGTTAGTTTGAAGTTTACATTAAACATTAAATATTTTAATCATTATCATGAGTTTAATTTTGTGTACAAGGAGGTGATACAGGTGAAGACCCCTGTTTCCAGCTTTTTTCAAAACTATTCACTGTAGTAAAAGTGGTGTACAGAGGCTCTCAGGAAAGTAGAGCAGGTGTTTACTATGCAGGAAGTCCTAACATCGCACAATCTGCAATGGTCAAAAGGACATTTATGGAAAAAGCTTCTGGCCCATTTTTTGCCCCAGACTGCACATATTTTTGGTCACTGGATTTATTTTTTTGTTAATAGATTAAGCTGAAACTCTGATCCAGTTCAATGTTTGATGACATTTATTTTTAGAGGAAGAAAGCAATAGAAAATTCTGTTGGGTTTAGCTGAAGTACTATTTTGTCTGAAGTAAAATATATTCACTATTGCCCATATTACAAACACAGACATGGTGTGTGTGTGTGTGTGTGTGTGTGTGTGTGTGTGTGTGTGTGTGTGCACAGTGAACTTAGGCAATTTCAATTTTTCATTTGTTTGTACTGCTTTGTGTGAATATTTTATTGGGGATCCAGCAAGTTCCGCTTTGTACAGCCAAGTCATCAGTCTTATCTACTGGCTAATGTGAAACAGAACTGTGCCTAAAAACCCAGTTATGCAGTGATAGGATCTTTATTTCCGGAAAAAATATTGGGAAGCATTGCAAGGTCAACATTATTTCTACACTATTATTATGCCTGTTGTTACATGATGAGCCTTTATTTTTGGATAATTTGTATATACATTGGTTGTATATAAACACACTTTTAACTTTGACTGTTTTTTTAATATTACTAATTTTCTGTTTAGAAGCTTTACACTATTTTCTAAAAGATTGTACGAGGAATTTTTTCAATCATTTTGATTATCAAAGTTTAGGAGACAAAAATGTGTTTAAATTAATAAAAAGGAATGTTGCTGTTAAAAATATATTTTATGTGATGTGAGATATTTGATAAAACCAGTGTTAAGCAGTTTGCATGACATAGCAGTGTGTGCTGCAGGAAAAGCTTCTCATCTTCAGTGAAGACCTGGAGGGACAGATGAATGTCAACACTGGAGGGTTCACTGAGGTGAGCGGTGATCCAATTTGTTTGTGTTCACCTGCCCATGTTCAGTCCAAGCTGCCTTCCTGCTGTCTGCTCTTTTAAATTTACTGTCCTTTAATGCTGTTTCTGTTGTCTCCATGCCACTCAGCTGGTCCCAGAGATCCTGCTGTCAGCCTCCCTTGGTCTCACTTACATAAAAACCCCCATAACAACATCCCACACTGTTAAGAACAATTTCTATTTATTCATACTGTGCTCATATTTCTGTGTACCTCAGTGTACACTTGTGCTCACCATGTGAATACAAAGAAGCGCTGCAATGCATGACATACGGTATATGAAGATATGCTGCATAGCACATATTCATTTGGACCTCCTGACCACCGGTACAAAATGCAACCAAAACAGATAATTTCTCGTCTGCACCTACAGACATGGACCCCAGGTTCCAAATTCTCAGACACAGCGAGCTGGTGCCTCACCTACTGTGCGGAGAAGTGAGTGTGAAACTGGCAGCAAATTATGCACACGCCTCCAATAAAAGCAGGGTTGAAGAATAACAGCACACGTGCACTCTCTCTCTCTCACACACACACACACACACACACACACACACACACACACACACACACACACACACACGTGTTGCTGCTGTTGTGCAGTTCTACTCATTTGTTTTGTAGCTGGTTGCTTCTTAGTTGTGTGTGCGTGTGTGTGTGTGTGTGTGTGTGTGTATATATATTGCATATATGTATAATAATATGTATGTAATATACTATATACATAGTATATTAAAAATATACTATATACAAAAATACTGTGTGTGTATATACATACATACACACAATATTTTTTCAGCATATAAATGCTTCTTCTTCTTCTTCTTCTTCTTCTTATTATTATTATTATTATTATTATTATTATTATTACTACTACTACTACTACTACTGTGGTTGTTGTTAGTCATAATGTTGACTGTACAACTGCTGTTTACTGTACAGTGCTGTTTTCAATATAGTTGATAAATTGCTTTGGCAACACAAGTGTACATTTGTTATACTAATGAAATACAATGAACATGAAAGCAAGAGAAAGAGAAAGACAATGAGAGAGAGGGAGCAACAGAGAGATGCACATTTTGAAAAGGAAATTATTGATATGAATAGACTGATGGTCTGAGGACTGAAGGTCTGAAAATGTCAGTGTGCCCCTTTCATGCAGGTATATACCAGCTTCCTGACTTGATCAGCAGGAGAGACAAAAATAACTTAATTTTAGTGTTGCAGGGGAATGAAAAGTATCCGTCTCTAAAAATCGTCATGGACTGGCAGCAGCTGTCTATGCTGACAAGAGGAGCCTCAACCAGGGAGGTCACCACTGAATAATAAAGCACAGGGGGTCCAGTTTACACTCAGGTGTTTGCTGATACGCTGAGTGCGAAATAATCACATTGTAATTTGAAATTAGTAGAAACTCCTCAGAATGCAGCTCCTTCATGGCCCTGACCTTGTATTATACGGCTGTGTTCTTTGTAAACTTGCCTTTGTCTGTGCTCCTTTCTTCCTCCTTTTCACACACAGCTCATTTGCTGATTCACTCCCATAAGACAGCTGGGCTTTTATTCAGCTGCTCCTCTGCTCTTATTTTCAAGTATGTAAGGGGGGAGGAACGAAGCTGAATGTCCTCAGGTTTACATAAATGTTTAGCAGGCCAGTTGCATAATCTGCTTATAAGAAACTTGCTGATTCCCCTAAAGGGCTACTTTTCTTCAGGGTTTTTAACATTTTTTCAGATTGTGTTTGACTAAGACTGTAGAATAAAATCAGAAAACCCAAAAAGTGCATCTCCACATTAAAACAAATAGATTCAGTTTGTTCTCAGGCTTTGCATTCTTAAAATTGCAACCACTACTACTACTACTGCTAGTACTGTTATTATTATTATTATTATTATTATTATTATTATTATTATTATTATTATTATTATTATTATTGTTGTTGTTGTTGTTGTTGTTGTTGTTGTTGTTGTTGGAGTCCCATCCCAGGGCAGCTTCATAGTCTTAGTGCCCAATAATTCTGGGACAGGCTCTGAACTGCCGTGACCTTGCCCAGGATAAGCAGTTGATGACCGTGGAAAGATTAAATTATTATTATTATTATTATTATTATTATTATTATTATTATTATTATTATTATTATTATTATTATTATTATTTTTATTTATTTATTTATTTATTTATTTATCTGTAAGTTCAAATCCAACTTTTTTTTGTCTTCTTGTTTCTTCAGTGTTTCTTCAGTGCTCCAGCTTCCTACCACAGTCCAAATACATGTGTCTAAGGTGGACCCTGAATTGCCCTCAGTGCGTGAGTCTGCAGTTTTGTGATGGCCCTATGACAAACCAGCGCCCGGGCCACAAGGTCCGGCCCTCACGCTCCGTTTGTCTGGGATGGGATTCTGACCGTTGTGATTCTGGACAAGCGGTGTGCAGAGTTTTTGCGGAACTATTCTGTAGGGAAGCGTTGCCCTGCGGAACGTATTTCCCACAGTACCTAAGGTGGGGCTAAGGTGAGATTGACAACAGTATTCACCAATTAGAAAGCACGTTTATGCCGCGATCCAGTCGGAACGGTTGAGAAGATTGTGGCGTCTTTAACGACGGACGCTGAAAGTGTCAGTTTGGGGAAATTATTTACTTCACGAGTAAGAAGGGTTTCGATAAAACGTTCAAATTCTATACAAAACACACAAAAATTATATTGCGGATAGTTTTGTAGAGGAGATACAAGCAGATGCTTCGTGTGTGTTCTCAGTGAAACGAGTTGGTAGGATGAGTCAATTGAAGGCTAAAGCGGCGCGCAGGGGCGCGAAGCGGGAGGATGCGCCGGTCATGGGTCCGAAGCAGCGACTTGCAAAGCACAGAGTCCTGGCGGAGAGGAACGAGGCTGTGGCGGCGGTGGGCGCCTGGGTGGAGAGCGGCGAGTCTTGGCAGCAGCACCCCGCTGTAGGGAGCCGCGCACCCCGCCGCTCGCAGGCAGACATGGCGCCACACACTGTTCTCCCATCTGTGTTTGTGTTTTGTATTGTCGCTGTTCGCTGCCAGTGTTTGTGCTCTTGTTTGCCTGCTACTGTATAATGCGTACATAAAGCTAATAACGCAGTGCCTTGCAAAAGTATTGAAACCCCCTGAAGGTTATCGACATTCTCCTTGGACTCCCGTATTTTTCTAGCCGAGTCCTAATAAGGTTTAAATGCACTGTTGAACCGGCTGATCTTCCATTTTATTTGGAAATGTTTGCCATATGAAAATGCCACTGCTTCCAGTTGTATTAACATCATAGGTAGTAATTTTAAATGGAAACAAATAAATTTACAGGCGAATAAGACTGTAACCTCAGTAATACAAGAATTGGAATGCAGTCAATAAGTGGAAGCAATTGGAAGATTATTAAAACTTATTTAAAAGATGTCTTTATTCTCCAGTCAGGAGTGCTAATACTCTCACAGTACACTCAGCTAGAACAAAGTGAGGGTCCCTTTCTTATACACATCCATTAAGGTGGGGTTTAAGGGTGCAAGGTAGTATTGACACCCCCTCTATATCTTTGATGCTTTGGATTTACGATAGGCAGCTGATCATACAAATTTTATGACAGGATGGAGTTATAAAACAGGAGAGGAGTGAAACACATCAATGCTACTTGTCACAACACTCAGTTCCAGGTTATACATTAGGCACACCAATAAATCTTAATTTTGTCTCACAATGCGGCCCCATTTTTTCATTTTTAAAGCTCTGTGTGAACAACTTTATTCTCGGGCATGTTTAACCATCTGGCCTGTGGATTGAGCACACAGGCTAGTTGATTATAATCATTATATCTTTTTCTGTGTTTGTGTGTGCATGCACAAGCCAGGTTCTTGCATCAGCAACAGAGGAGCAGCTGGTGGCGCTGCGGCGGGAGAAGGAGGAGAGCCTGCGCAGGTTCCAGGTGGAAGTGCGCAGACGAGTGGCCCAGCAAGCCTGGGTGCGCAAGAGGCAGCAGCTGGAGAAGTCCTGTGAGATGGTGAGGGACAAGATGTGTGGTGATGACAGAGGCTTGCTGGTGTCAACAGAACAATGTAACATCACAGACAACCACTTTTATTCTGCTGTTGGCTTTGCATCACCATAAACACTCATGATAGTGACCGATAAGGTTTTTATGACCTTATTGTCTTGTTATGCCCCTAATAGTCTTGCTGAGCTGAACAAGTTATACAGTGTTGGGTTCCAGACAGGAATGTCAATCACAGCTGCAACTTCCTGTTCAGGCAGAGCATGAAGCGAGAGCATTGTGCCAATCCAGTGAAGCTCCCCAGGGGCTCAAGCCCAACAGGAGCTTGTTCCTCCAGGAAGAGTTAGTGATCGGCAGCCCAGGCTCACATAGAGTGAGCACCCAGATGCTAAGATCCACTGACAGAGAGAGTGGGACCATCAATGGAAGACAACATGGATACCAGGTAAAAGTTAGCATGGACCCATATCTTACAGTCTGAAGGCATAATGAAGCTCAGACATGTTCATCATGTCCCACCCTAACTATGGCTTCATTGCAGTATTTGGTGTAGTGGTTACTTTCGATGCTGTCAAGGCTCCAGTTCAAATCCCACCTTCTGCTTTGGTACCCTTGAGCAAAGTATCTACTCAGAATTACTCCAGCAAAAATTGCCCAGCTATATAAATGGGTAAATCATGGTAAGTGGCTTATTGTTGTAAATCGTTTTAAAGAAAGGCATAAATGTAAGCTTGAGGCATCACCAAACGAGTTTGAGCTACTGTCATGTTTAAGGAAAGCAAGCTTAGCAGGAAACAAAAAAGGGTTCTGAAAGCATTATTACAGATACCTTAAGCTCTTTGGAGTTATCAGCCAATATATTAGACAGGCGTTTCTGTAATGAAGGCAGCAGTTTAGCTATCATTGGGACGTGAATATTATCCAAATAAGCAAATAGATTATTTTTTACGAACCACAGAGGGCAGAAGAGCATTTTCCAGTTACTGACAATCCTGTATACTTTTCCACTCAGTTAATATCACTTCTTTCTCAGAGCTGCTTAAGAATGCTTAACCTTAATGCTTAACCTGTGTTTTGCAGCTGAGCAAAGTGATGAAGCAGGTGAGACACAAGCTGGCCTCCTGTCAGACAGTTAAGGGTGGAGAAGAATTGTCAACGCTACCTGGAGGCATGTGGAATGTCTCTCCAACAAGAGTTGTAAGTTTTGGGTCTAAAGTGTGCAGCCACTAGTATGTAAATCAAACCAGATCCTTTCTGAATTTGTGTGTCAAGGTATGTGTTGTAGGAGAGCTTTTTGGTTACTGCACTACAATTGGCCCTGTTTTTCTGTTTAGGAGCTGTCATCTTCTCATCAGCTCTCAGGAGAGAGAGGTGATGATTATGAAATCCCTTTGTACGGGCAACACGATAGGCCCCACAAGCCACAGTACCACAAGGGAGAAGATGGCACCAGTAAGACAGTCACTTTCCAGAACATTCCGGTCAGTTCCGCGCATGTTTCTCTGCTGTTATATTACAAGCTGGGGACTTTCTTACAGGACACTTTGTGTGTTTATGGATATGTGATTGGCTTTTGTAACCTGCACTATTGTAATGATTACTTTAGAGGTCACTTAACTTGATTTATTACATTGGAAGCTACCAGGAAATTCAAAGTGGTCATCAAGCAAACTGTGTTGTTTACTTGAAATGGGATTCAAAGCCACAGTCTTCAAAACCTGTAAGGCTTGTTTTGTGTGTGTGTGTGTGTGTGTGTGCGTGCGCGTACGTGCGTGTGTGTACGTGTGCACACGATGTAGATGTGTGAGAGTTCACTCAGGGAGCCTGACCCCATTGGACCCACCTCCAGTGCCAGTACAGACTGCAGAGCAACGCAGGTGCTGTGGCCTTACGAAGACCGGGAAGAACTCAAGAGACAGGTACAGACAAACACCTGTTTCCCACTTCTGTGTCAGGAGTGTTTACAGGTGTTTGCTGTCATAGAGAAACAGTCAAGTCCCTGGAATGTGGCAGTTGCCTTATTGGACCCTCTGAGCTACAAATATATGTGAAATTAAAGTTGAAATTACGGCTGTGCTAAAAATACACATTTTTTAAATTGTTGTTAAATATGAAATAGGTGTTGTAACTTTATGCAATGTCTTGTGTTCTTTCCAAAAATAAATGTAATGAAATTACACTCGATTTACTCATACTTGGTCTTTTGCAGCGAGCAAATGTATTGTGCAAGTCCACAGCACATTTTTAATGTGTGGGTAGTTCTCTCAGAGCATTTGTACATGTCCGCAGAAGCAGTCTCAGTTCCTCATGAACCGGCACCTATTCATGGACATTGAGAGGGCTCAAGTGCAGGAGAGCCGCCGTCACAGGAAACATCTGAAACGAATTGAGAGGTAACCTTCCCTTCTCTGCAACACACACAAACACACGTACACATGCACGTACACACTCTCAAAATCAGAAGAGCTTAAAGTACAGTCACAGGTTTACTGTAGAAACTTCACGTTTCCTCTTCCAGTGCTCAAATCTGACACCAGATGGTGGTCATTCGGTTGCTTTCTAAATGTATTTGCTGTGCTTTGCAGCTGAAACGTTCCTCTATTACCCAAGTTAGTATGGCCTCTTTGTAGCAGCTTGTGCACCTTTCATGAGGTGGCTCTTTTGGTTTTTTTTGACCTTCTATATGTCTGTCCAGCTTGACATTTTTGCAAAGGAGGGGAAATTAATGTGACTGATGAGTATTAGCATCACAATGTGGCAGTGAATAATGTGGAAAGTGACTCATACATAATCATGGTAAAACTTGCCATGTGGTTAAAAAAAGCTCTTCTAATAACCTTGCTTTTAGGAAAAAAGTGCAATAACCTGGCCTGATTCTCTCATTGCACAAAACAATAGATTGTGATTTTATGAATTCCGCACTTCATAGTTAAGGTTTTGCCGATGAACTAATTTACGAAACCTTTCCCATCTGCCAGGATTAAGGCTGACAAAGAACGACAGCGACTCGAAGAGGAAAGGCGCATGTGGAGGCAGCAGGGGCTGGAGGAGGACAGGCAAGAGATGGCCGAGAGGGAGCGGCAGATCCTGGAGCACCTGAGGCTGGAGAAACAGGAGATGTTGGAAGACAATGAGAGGAAGGGGAGGGCACAAAAAGACCTGGAGGCTGCAAGGTACTGTACTGTACCTGTGGAGTTCCGGGTCCTGAACATATGGCTTCTGTCTTGGCCCCTTGCTAGCGTAGAAGAGATGCGATGCAATATGTTTATCTCACCACATTGTACTGATTGTGAAACCAAAATCCTGAATACAGTCAAATGTGAAATACCTTGAATTTTTACCAAAGACTCCAATTGTCAAATGTAAATAGTGCTTACTCATTAAGAAACAGGTGATTTAATGCAAACACACACAGATCCAGCTGTACAGGAGAGCATACGTTGGCCCCGATTACTACACAGTGCATAGCATGTTTGGAACAGGACTTTTTTCCTGACATCAACTCTCACCATTTACTCAGCCAATGGACCCACACCATGATGTAATGGCTGGGTAGACACAGTTACACACAGACACTCACACGCTATGGGCAGTTTAAACACATCAGTTAACCTGAAAACGTGACTTTGGACTGTGGGAGGAAATCCACTCAGACACAGGGAGAACATATAAACTTCACACAAGCTGAGCTGAATTCGAACCCACAGTCCAACAGCCCATGCACTTTGACGTGGCAGCATTGTGTGAGTTGCTGTGTGCCCTCCAAACAACTGATTTAAGGCGTTAGAATATGTAAAGACATAAAGTGACAGCCCCCCAGGACCACATTCAGAGGTTTGAATAACAGAATAAAGGAAGTTGAAAAAACAGAAAGCAGTTTTTCTGTTATGAGCAAAAACATGGCTTATTTTTTGTTCATTTTTAGTATTAATGAAAATCCAGTTTTATGTTTTATTTTAGCCATCATTAGCATAAAGCAGCCTGAGAGCCATAAGTGCAAGAAGGAATAAAACTGCAAAAAACTCGACTTATTTTACATTAAGATGTGGCAGGGCTCCCACTAGACAGTGAAACACAGGCACTGTTGCCTGGTGAGACAACATTCATGGATGCAGCAGCAATACAAAAGGAAACTAACTGAGGTGGGGGGGTACCACCACAGGTTCATAGAAGCCCTGAAGGCCCAGATGAAGGAAAAGATGATGCAGGAGAAGGTGGTTCTGCCTCCGCTCTGCTGCTGTGGGGAGGGCTTCTGGGACTCTCACCCTGACACTTGCGCCAACAACTGCATCTTCTACAACAACCCCAAAGGTACGGGGCCAAAGAAAAGATCATGTGCTTCATAGCATAAAAATAATTTTTAAAGCATGACTTGTCTATTCATGATGTAATTTAAGTGTGTTTTGCTGTGCACACACACACATGAATCATTTGCTTTGTCTGCGCAGATTTACAGATGCCACCAAAAAAGATGAAGGCTCACATCATATTGCTATAAAAGTTCCTTCTGTTAGCAGACTACAAGGTGTCTTTTTCAGAACAACACTGCTCAGTTCAGGTGCCTGAGTATTCAGAGCACTTGGAGATACATGTTTCTCACTCTAAATCCCCCCATGTAACCTCTGTATGAATGGCATCTTGTATTTCAGGTCCATGAGGTGCTCGAGTGGAGTGCTTTTCACAGGGTGTGTTTGTGACTTGGCGTGTTTCCTCTTCCAGCCTACGCCCAGGCACTGCAGTCCGTGCTGCTCAGCTGTGACCCCAGAGAGGGGAACCTCAGCCACCGGGCCACTGCTAGGAGGATTGCATCAGTGCACACACACTCCCCCAGGAGTCAGAACTGCATCTAAAGAACGGGGCAGGAAACGCCTATTAAATATCACTGTGTTTTAAAAGATTAAGTGGTGTGTGTAGTGCTAAGTATTGTGAAAAGGTATCGGTGTTTAGCGGCACTTACACTTTGCTTTGATATGTGTGTAGTTATTTATTTTTCATTATATTTGTACACTGAAAGTTATTTTTAAAAAATGCTTTTTTTTGCAAGAATGACATTTTGGTCACCATTAAACAAGAGATTCATACGTGGATTTTGAGATTATTTTCTAATCTGCATTTTTTCAATAAATATTAATTTTATTACACTGGTGCAATGCACAGTAACTGCATAATAACTTAATTGGATGTTTGCCATGTGATGGGGAAAAGATGTTTTCCACTGTCTGACACCATTCTTGTGGTTAAAATAGTTTATATAAATTGTACATAAAATTGTACCTGATTACAGATCAGAAAAAGTCAATGCAACCAGGTCATAGCTTCTCCATTAATTCACTTGATTTAGCTTTTTTTTGGGGGGCAGAATTTAGCAGCAGTACTGAATGGCGTTATACAGAAATAGGTGGCATAGCAGTTAGAGCCCAGCCTTGCACTCATACACTCGTTTGAATCCTTCCTACTATTCGTATACCCTTGCGCAAAGCAACTACTCTAAGTTTGAGGAAAAATGACAGTTGTATAAAAATCATAATCAGTATTGTGTTGCACTGGACTGACGAGGAAGGCAAATTATTCATTTTAAATACGAAGGGGTTAAACCTACCTGGACATTTTGTGTGTGTGTGTGGGGGGGGGGCACTGCTGAGGCCCCGCGTGGTCACCTGACGTCATTTCTCCGTTCCTTGTTCGCGTGGCTCACGCGCGCGCTCATTTTCCACAGGAAGAGCGGGAGACCGCGCGTCTCTTGTGTCCGCGCCTATAATTAGTGGCTCGCTCGGTTGCTATTGTGTGCGACTGCTTCGGCTGCGCTTTCCTAAAAAACTGAAGCCAGTAAACTTATTTATATCATTTATACTCTCGTACAAGCAACGTGTTGGCCTTGTGCCTCTTAGGAGAGGGGTATTTGTTTGTTTTTGTTTTTTTTTTTGTCGTCAGCCTTTTAGCGTAACGAAACTGCCGACGAAGAAGTGCTCAGAATAATTGCGCCAATAAAAGGAAATTGCGTGTAATGCACCTACTGACCTTAATCTTGGTTAAACCAGGTCAATAAATAAATAGTTTGTTTTAAAGGGTGTAACATGTTCCACGGATATTATGGCATTATATATACACGTACATAGTGCATACGCTTTCCCCGGTTACTCCGACGGTCACCATGAAGAGCAGAAACACCACACAACCTGCAGTGTAAATCAAGGTGCGTTTTCATGCTCCCTGTATGCGCTCCTTTCAGCAGGAGGTGCAGTAACGCCGGGCGAACCTCAGCTTGGCAAACACGTAAAATGCATGGCGGAATACCGGTTCAACCGCTGTGCTGTGCACTGAGCCCGCCTTAGCGCTCGCTGCCACTTTGCATCCAGTTTGAAACTCGTAGTTGTCTTTTCTAGCAGCAGGCAACACAGGGGACAAGGGCTCTAACTGTACTGTCCTCACACTGAAGCTGTATAAATGAGTGCTATGTAACGATATTATTATTATTATTATTATTATTATTATTATTATTATTATTAGGCCGACGTGTTCTTGTCTCCTGGGTGGGACTTCGAGGGTTAAGATTCCAAGGTGCGGTGACGTCACGGGCATGTCACGCGCTGCGCGCTCCTGCCCCCCGGTCGCGACGGGCCGGGATCCAGGCTCGGGGACGCGCGAGGCAACCGGAGCGAAAGCGGCCGCGCCGGACGGGGTGGAGAAGGGGCGGTCACGTGGCGCCCTCGAACTGACGCTGCTATTAATATGGACCGAGCGGAGACTCGGCTGACCTCCCGGGCACGACGGCCCGAATAAATCCGTGGAAATTCAACGGGCTCTTTCCCGGGCGGCTGTTTTTTCCCCCCCGAGCCTGTTTGTTCCTTCCAGGAAGTGGGAGCCGACGAGCAGCTGCGGTGCTTTGAACGGCCGGCCGGTTGCATTCGGGCTCCCGGACTGGACGCCACTTCGCCTCAGATATTATAGTGTTTTAGTGAGGAAGCGCTCCTGAGGACCGGTTTTTTTTGCCACGGCAAGGCATCTCCGGCTATTTTTTTAGCTTTTTTTTTTGTTTTTAACCGAAAGCCTTTGCGTCCATTTCTGTGAAACTGGTCCGTAGACCCCGCACACAAAGACAGTGCTTTTCTGCAGAAAACATGAACTGATCCGAGAGAGGCAGAGATGTTCCACGGTGACGCGCACTCACATTAAAGAGACATTAAAATATTAGAACAAGGCACACGGAAACAGAAAACGCTCCAAGATGAGGTCTTCTTTGGCTCCAGGCATTAAACTCATCACCTCTTTCTCCAGAGACAGCTGGTAAGAAACATCTGATATTTTTCTTTCTATTTGACCTAAGATGGTGATGATGATGATGATGATGGCCATCATCCAGTCCATATAAACGCATGAAGGTGCACGTGTGTTTGTGTTGTTTACACCCTGGGGTGAGCAATGCTCAGCGTTGCTGTCTGTCGTCCAGAGGTGTTGAGCTGGGCATTGCTCTGCTGTAATGGAGTCAAGGGTGAGACCCAGTGGATCTGCTCTTAATACTGGGAGGAGGGTGATTGTGGAGACATGACCTGCTTTCCACGTTTAAAAGGTGGATGAAACCCTGAGTATGAACAGCACATTTTCACACCTTGTTGCTGTTTGACTGAATGTGTTGCTAAACCGAATGCTCATCCTGTGCAGCACATCCTCTGTTCAAAGGTGCAGCCGTTGTCATGCAAACCACAGCAAGGACTAACCCCCTACAAGGCACCCACTTCTTACCTCATCCAGACCCAGTTGTTAAGCGTAAAGCAGATCTCAGTGCAGGGATTCCAGTTTGTGCATCCTTTTGTCTCATAGTAGGGTTTGAGTTTCTTCCAAATGCTCCTTTACCATAGCAAAGTGTATCAAAACATGGTATCTTTGCATGTTTTTGTATTTAAATCAGATACAACCTAATTTTGTGAAAAGTGAAGTATGTCAGTATTTTTGAACACACATTGTCCTGCAGTGTCAAATCTGATTTCTCTGAGAGCCATTTCAGCATCGCATGAGCAATGAACTTACTGTGCCCTTGAGTATCTCTGTTCTTACTACATGTATAAGTTTGTTGCATGGAAGTAACAGCTCTCTTATCTCTTTTAGGTATAGAGGATTCACTCTGCTGCTTACATTTATCTTCTACACTACTTATCACCTGTCCCGTAAACCAATCAGCATTGTCAAGGTAAAGAAAACATAGAAGTGTTTAAGATTTTCAACGGAAGGGTGACCGTTAAGTATGTAAAGTGAGCCGTTTTGTATAAATGTACCTGACACATGGTTACCATGGAATTTCCCTGTTAACCACAAAGTTGATACTCTTGATGTGCATTTTTTATTTCCAGATATATGTGTGGTTTTGTGTTATTCTTGTTCTTGTCCATTTCCAGAGTGAGCTGCACAGAAACTGCTCTGTGGTCATCCGACCAGCAGACCTCAATACGACCAACAATGAGACATGGTGCGACTGGGCTCCTTTCGGTGGGTCCACTTTTTCTGCGGTCATCTTTGGTCTTTCCTGGATGTTGCTGAAGCACTTAATACACAGCCTTTCATATCCAAGCCCTATTTTTGTTTACTTCCTGAAATTTTAATGAATCACCCAGTTTTTTCATTAGTTTACACAGTCCACTCATGGTTCTCAAAAAGCTACAGAAAATTGAGTTTTGTTCCTTCTTACTTAGCTTTGAATGGCTATATTTAAGTAATTTGACTGTTGCATCATCTTACCTAGTACTTCAGTCTTAAGCTGGTTGTTAATTGGAAAAACAGGCCAGATGGTCTCTCTAGGAATAGTGTTTTCTTCTGCTGAATTGTGATCTTAAACTGTATCTCCAGATGTTTCCTGATTATTCAGCATATTTTTGTGTATGAATTAAGTGTGCAGAAGGGGTTGTAATCCAAGCACAGGGAAGTTTACAGGAAAAAATGGTAAACTGTCTGCAAATTGCAAGCCATCCTATTGTCAGCGGTGTCCCTGTTTTCTTCCCAGATCAAGACAACTACAAGACTCTGTTCGGAGCATTGGACAACTCTTTCCTGGTGGCCTATGCCATTGGCATGTTTTTCAGGTACCGTATATGTCAAAAGAGGGTTCCGGTCTGTCTGTGTGATGGTATGAATGTTGTAAGGGCTCTGGATCATCTCCTACTTCTTTTAATCACATTTATACATGTTCCTCACAGTGGGATTTTTGGGGAGCGGCTGCCACTGCGTTACTACCTCTCCACAGGGATGCTTCTGAGCGGCTTCTTCACAGCTCTGTTTGGCCTGGGTTTTTACTGGAAAATCCACTCCATCTGGTACTACGTCTTTGTCCAGGTAAGAGGGACCCAGGCACTCTTGAACCTCACTCTGTATTCATTGTTACCAAGCATAGCTTCATAATATGGTCCTGTGTTCTGCATACTTCTGTAATTAATGTTTGTGACTGAAATAGTTAGGTTTTAGTGCTACAAATGATATGCTTTTACATCTCAAGACATTCCAGTTTGACTAGTTTGATCCATTTAAATGGCAAACAGTTGATGAAATGAGAAGGGCTGTAGAAAGCTGACACTGAACATCCATCAGGCACTGGTGCCTTCAAGAGGCTTAAACAGACTCAGAGCACTTGTGTGTAGAAACTTCTTCTGTCTCTGTAAATTGCATACCTACATCACATGTCAGTCGTGTGATCATACAGCCAGGGTGCTGTTGGAAAGTGTGTGTGTGTTCATGTGTTCTTCCCTTTGAGGTTGTGTATGGGAATGCATTTGTGACAAATCCTTGCCTTAACCCCCCCCCCCCCCCCCAACACCCTCAATGATCATTCCCCAGGCCATGAATGGACTAGTGCAGACGACAGGCTGGCCTGCAGTGGTGGCCTGTGTTGGGAACTGGTTTGGAAAGGGGAAGTAAGTAAAAGAGAGCACGTGCTTTTTTTTTTTTTTTTTTTTTTTTTTTTTGGTCTTGTCAAGTTTCTGTTTTTTGTCACTCAGGATAATTATTGCTGATGTTTGCATTTTTTGAGTACTTGATTTGCGACAAACACACCATTTCCGCTGTGCAAAAAAGGTCTGGACTTTATAGTGATTTGAAGTGTGTTTTAACTGCTATGAAGGCTCTTTGTCAGTCCCTGATGGTAAACTGTTCTGGCTTATTCACTTAACATAGCATACAAAGCCCCCTAAATACTAAAATGCAAATCCTCAAGTTGTCTTTTCTTTCTTTTTTTTTGCCAATCCCCTGCCTCACATTTCCTGCTTCAGGCGAGGGTTCATCATGGGCATTTGGAATTCACACACCTCAGTGGGCAACATCCTGGGCTCTCTGATCGCAGGCGTCTATGTGTCTTCGGCCTGGGGCTTGTCCTTCATTGTCCCTGGCATCATCATTGCCATAGCAGGAGTGATCTGCTTTCTCTTCCTTGTGGAAAGTTCGTGTATTTCTGTTCTGTACAGGCTCTTACGCTAGTGATCCCCAAAATGTTTTGACTGTGGTCCACCAATATGACACTGCAGGATGTGTTCCCTGCAGGCTCAGAGAGCTTGAACTGTTGGATTATTCTTTTTAGAAATTGTGCCATTTTCTATATATGTTAGTTTTATATGCTGTTAACAGTCCCAAAATAATTTCTTTGTAACTTAAATGTAGTCTAATTTTAATAAGTGTGACTGGGTATGATGTGATATTAAGTTCCTTTTTAAATGCTGTATTTGTTAGGACCTGAAGATGTGAACTGCAGCCTCCCAAAACACCATGTAAGTATGGAACAAGAACTCCTCAGTTTATGAAATTCTGGGAAAGCTGAAGTGTGACTGAGTGTTTATTTTTTATGTATATATTCAGGAGACCTGTGAGCAGGAGCCCCTTCTGCGGGATGCCTCCAGCACAGAGGAGATCTTTAGCAGCCCTGACACGACAGTGCGAGAGCGGCCCAGGGACCATGAGAAGGCCATCAGCTTTATGGGTGCTCTTCGAATTCCAGTGAGTGCACACCGGACAATAACCTGTTTCTCTTTTGCCAAAAAAACAAGTAGAGCTACGATGGAGTGACTTTATAGGAAGGTTACAGTTTGAAATCGATCTATTACAGTTTGACATAAATTGCTAGGGACTAGTTGTGTAAAAAATTTTTTATTAAAAAAAAAACATTAAATTATTTTGCATAAAAGCATCCATTAAGGACTAGCATGGTGTGGTGTTACTGGAATATTATATGTCATAGTCTGATGTCGGCAGGATGGCTACAAAGTGCCTATGTTTGCTGATTATTGTTCATGGACATGGGAAAGATTAATATTTGTTTGGAGAATTGTGGGGAGCATGCAGACAATTTCTAATAAAGTTTAACAGCATGCTTAGGGACTTTGTGGCCATCTGGTATAAATGAGACCTCACCAGTTTGAATACTAGTGTACAGTGTAACATTAGTGGTACAGCTGGTGTCTCTGTCTCCAGGGTGTTGTGGAGTTCTCCCTCTGCCTGCTCTTTGCCAAGCTGGTCAGCTACACATTCCTTTACTGGCTGCCTCTGTACATCTCTAACGTTGGTAAGCGTCCTCTTATCAGCCAGCCTACAGACTTTGTTGTAACATAAGTGGTGATAAAACAGGTGTGGTCACTTTTTTTTTTTCTTTTCTTTTTTTCCCCCATTTCAGCACATTTTGATTCCAAGGGAGCTGGGGACATGTCAACATTATTTGATGTTGGAGGAATTGTGGGTAAGCTTTCAGGGGGGGAGTTTTTGCTTAGATAAGCAGAAAAGTCAGTGCAGCAGATGACCGTGTGTGTGTGTGTGTGTGTGTGTGTGTGTGTGTGTGTGTGTGTGTGTGTGTGTGAGACAGGGGGCATCCTAGCAGGACTGGTGTCTGATTACACTGGAGGCAGAGCCACCACCTGCTACGTGATGCTGATAGTCGCGGCACCCATGGTAAGTGCCTCCTCAAGATGCTGTCAGTGCCTTACGCTTTTAGTTATTTACTTCCAAAGTTATGGATGTTATCCATAAAGTACATCTACTGAGGCTAAATTGAAGCCATCTGTTGGTCTTCATGTTGTGGCCAGAAATTTCTTGTCATGAGAAAGTTAAATTAAGTAAATATAAGTTTTCATGTAACTACTCTTTTCCAACATTAGTGCCATAAGTGTAATAATCATTATTGCCAATTCAGATTTAGGTAAGCCCTTTGTCCAAGATGGTTCATGTCTCTAACCAGGTATAGGTGTAAGACAGTTGTTGGCACATTTCAGTTGGCTTTGCTCCACTTAAAGCATTGTGCAAAGTCACTTCAGTGGTGGAAATTCATAATATTAGTAAATTTTGACTTTTTCTCATGCACTACAGATGGAAAAAGTCTAAAACACTTTAGTAAAGGGTCTTTACATTTGGAAATGAAGACCACTTAGTTTGGTTTTCTTTGGCCCAAGCTGTATTCCACAAATCAATATGTAAGAAACAACCTCAAGCATTTTTTCTGAACCTGGCTGTTGACAGTAATAGTTGAGGTTTACCCTTTACCACAGCCAGTGCTTTATTCTGCTGTGAAGCTGGAGCCTCATTTGGCACAAATACAGACAGAGACACCAGCCATCTCTTGCACGTGCCTCTTAATGTGTATGTTAGCTGTGCACAGCTGATCTTCCTGAGCGCTTGGCAGTTTCATGTTAACTTTTCCACAAGTGAACGGAGGTGAGAGCGGCCTCTTTTGGCCTCAGAGTCTGGGCGCTGGCTGCAGGGAATTTGGCTGCGGCCACTTCGAGGCAACGTGCAAGTGCTCTGGCACAGGGGTGACAATCTGCTTCCTTACTGATGTCCATATTGTCACTTGGACTCAAAGTGCACATCGCATGTGTGTGCAAATTCTTACGCACATAGGTCAAGTCCCATCCGGAAATATGAAATGACTGATGTCTTTTTTTTTTTTTTTTTCCTCCATTTTAATCCCTTTGACCCCTTCCTATCCAAGCTGTTCCTGTATAATCACATTGGACAGAATGGCCTAGCCACCACCATTGGTGAGATAAGTTTCTGTGTATATTTTTTACAATTTTACACATCTTAGAACTTTTGTCTAATCCTGTGTATCAGAGGTGATTCTTCATAGTGCTGCATGGTAGGACTTTCCGTACAGGACGATCTTGCTGTTTTACTTCTCTGCAATGCCCCCACAGCCTCACCTGTGCACTTGTCTTTTAGGTATGCTGCTGTTGTGTGGCGCTCTGGTCAACGGACCCTACGCCCTCATCACCACGGCCGTATCAGCTGACCTGGTAAAGCTTTGGCTGAATGTAAAGTCTTGTAAAGACAGTTCTGCAGATCTCAGAAAAGCACTGCAGTTTTGTCATGTGTATGTACTTTCTTGTTACAAAATCACCAGTTGAGCAAGATTGTAATGTGTTTTTCTGGAATATCATCTCCCAGGGAACCCACGAAAGCTTGCGAGGCAACTCCAGGGCATTGTCGACGGTTACCGCTATTATTGATGGGACCGGGTCAATTGGTTAGTGGACGTTATCAAGTTTGAACTTTGGAAGAGTATTGATTTGGTGGTTCTGCAGAGTGGCTGACTGTGCAGAATTTTCTTAAACTTTCCATTTATAAGATTGTGAAACGAAATGTGTTTACCCTGATTTTATTATTTTACTTTTTGTATTAACTTTAATGTAGCCACATAAGTGTAATATTACAGTACTCACCTACTTCAGCAACTTCTAATGGGAAATAAACTTATGTTCACCTTGACAGAATTATGTTACTGATGTACATATTGTATCTTGGGTTTGATACACACACACAAATGGATGAAACTGATTCTCCTTTTCCTGAGTAGCAAATTACATACTATCATCCAACAATGGATGGTAACCATTAACCATCAGACAACAATGCACATTTTGCAAGTTTGAATTTAAAGTTTAACAAAAGCTTATGGGAGCATGTAATTGAAAAAGGGGTCCTGTTTTGATACCATTGACTAAGGTAGTGTTAGCTGTCACTGTTGTTTTTCTAATTAACACTTGAGTTTTTTCATTGCAAGTTGTCAGTGTGTAATCCCTCCTGTCCACTAGGTGCCGCCCTAGGCCCTCTGTTAGCTGGGTTGATTTCTCCAACTGGTTGGAACAATGTGTTTTACATGCTGATCGTCGCTGATATTTGTGCTTGTTTGGTAGGTATCCAGCTCCAGCATTACCATGTTTTAACTGTTATTTAAATAACAGCTATTATTTAACACTTATTAATGGAAGTCTAATATGACATTGGTTTTCCTCACTGTGCTTTGCTAGCTGCTGACCAGGCTTGTCTTCAAGGAGGTGAGGGGCTGGTGTGGCTATACCACACGGCAGAGGGGGTGAGTGTCA
Source organism: Heterotis niloticus (assembly GCA_018136845.1). Taxonomy (NCBI): domain Eukaryota; kingdom Metazoa; phylum Chordata; class Actinopteri; order Osteoglossiformes; family Osteoglossidae; genus Heterotis; species Heterotis niloticus. The sequence goes on along the minus strand of CM030894.1, from coordinate 26,249,471 downwards.
ATAAAATAATTTCCTCAGCTTTTCTGCATTTTCTTGTCATGCCCTGTCCCTGTCTGCTTTCGTTTAGCCAATGTTCGTTCTAAGAACATTAAAATTCGAAGAACTTCCCTGTAAATATTTACTTGTAAAGGATGCAATATTATGTGCCGGAACAGTCATTTCAAAAGGGGGAGCATTAGTGAAGCATTAACATGCCAAGTGTAACTATGTTTAGAAACCCAGATGTAGGTGCAGAGCTTTCTGAGTGCCTGTTGGCAATGTGGAAAGGTTTTTGTCTCAGGTTGTAGTCAATGTTGTAATGGCAGGCAGCTTGTATATTGGCCTGTGTATCTCACAGGCCTGGTTACACCCATCCTGGTAGCCTAAGACCTTATTAATGCTCACAAAGACCATTTAATGAAAAGTAGCTTGGATATTTACAGAAAATAAGCTTTGATAAAGAAATTCATTATTGACAGTCACTTTTGTGACTTGTTGAGTTTAATACATTCCTTTTCCATCAGTGTGTGATGCACCAAGCTTGTGCCCATTTGTTTTTGGTGTTCTGTGCAAAACTTGGGCAACTTCTAAAGGGGCCAGTGTGATAGAGAAAAGTACCAAAGTAGTTGCACATGCAGGGAAATTATTTTTACCCCATAAGCAACAGTAGCAGTGGAGTTGGAGGAAGTTCATTGATGACTGCTATTTCCCATAAACGTAACACTTTTCTCATGCATGTAATCAGTATTGGGTGCTCTCTTAATTTGTAGCTCTTGTAACATGGACATTAAAAATCAACATTTCCGAAGTCATACGTTCATTTTTTTTTTTTTTTTTTTTTTTTTTTGAGTAAAAGGTTTGAAAGATTTTTGTAGGTGTCCTTCTGTAATATTGAGTCCAGAAATATGAGAAAATAGATATTTGTGGTGTAAAACTGTAGGTACTCCGGTCTGACAATAACTTCAATTTTGTTTCAGGTTCAAAGAGATCTGAGGACCAGTGTACCTGAGGGAATCAATTCTCCAGCTTCAGAAAATCAACATATTAATTTTATAAAAGGGACCAACTACTGATCCAGCAAACTGGCAGTGAAAAACACAGTAAAGTATGTTAATAAGGTACTTTAATCTCTCAGACCTGCAATGAATTGCCGCATGCACGGCCAGGCAGAAGAGGGGGAAAAAACAAGAATGAAAGCACTGCAGATGTTCTCGGACTGTTGTAGACCCGGTGGAAGAAACGTCGGTCGTGAAACCACCAACAATGCTCTTCTCATGAATATGGAACATTTCTACCAACTGATGCCTTTCTCTCTCATCTCCAGTTGTACGTCTTTTATCATTAAAATTGTGCTTGTTGCATTTCCTTGTGTTAATCTCGTCAGTGCCGCCATGGTTACCAAAGGTGTCGAGCGGATGTCATTCGTTCAATTTGGTATCACTTTCACCATGCTGGTTTGTTCAATGCACGTGGCATGCTGTCATTTTAGGACAAGAGCTGTCCTTTGTGTAGGTGCCCACCTGGGGGGTCCAGTGTCCTGGTCACACCTAAATGGGTCACAGCGGGTTCCTCTCTTCTGTTTGAATGATGCATGGAGCCGCTTCAGTTCGGCTCTTCTGTTCTCTGGGTCAAGGTAACTTAAGCTTCAGAATAGAAATTATTTCTCAAGAGAAGCGCTGGTTTCTATTTGCGTCCCTCCTGGGTGAGCTGCAGCTTCTGAACAAACAGCAGTGAGCTGGGTGCGTTCCCTCGGGTGTCGCTCATTACAGCCCATCCTGCAATCTGTAATCACCACATACAGGGCGAGTTCTGGGCAAGTCCCGCATCGCAGGCTCAGCACACTTGGTGACAGCTGTGTAAGCGAGAAGAAATAGCTTCCAGAAAACACTACCGTGTATGCGTCCTGCTCTTACACTGCTAGCTGAGTACATTACATGGAAACTGGGGTTCTGTACCATTTGTGTGTGTGTGTGTGTGTAAATAAGGATTTTTGTCTCATTTGATTCTTGTGTGACTTTTTATCCAAGATTACATTCTCAGCTAAATGGAGCAAAGCACTTCCCTTTCTGAAATTGGGTGTGTGACCCCCAAAAATTTACATCCAAAACCAGACACTGTAGCGGTGCGCTGCTTAGGAGGATTTAAATAAGCTGCCATGCATCCAAATGATGGTAGATGTTAGTTTTTTTTGTTTTTTTTTGGGGGGGGGTTCATTGAAGAGGTTGTTAATAGAACTGACCAGAATAAATGTTTAACAGTGTTCCTCTTATCTGGGCAACAGAAAGATTGGAGATTTTTGTTCAGAAAAAAGATGTCAAACGTCCAGGTAAATGGTACTGTGATTAAACTTGGTTCAAACGCCCTGGATGGCATCAGTTCTCAATATTGTTGTCACACAACTGTTTTAAATTTGTTGTGCACCTGCTATTTGTACAATGTTGGTAAAATGTCTATCATTGTAGAAGAGCAGCTTGTGGTCGAGTGTGTAAGGGACACTGCAGTGCACAGGTAAGTACGTTGAGCTCCACACAGGGAGGGCATGTCAGGTGTTCACATGGAGGTTCATCTACAACACCAGGGTGCAGGGGAAACGGAGGAGAAAGGACGGGCATAGTAACAGTTCCCTTGACAACGGAGCACAGTGGAAAGGAAGTGTGAGATTCCTCAATATTCCTTGGTTGCTTCTGCTGATGTGTCCTCCCGGGTACCAGCCTACAAACAGGCACAGCTGACAGTCTCACAGGCAGCAGAGAGGAGCATCGCTGGCACAGTGAGTCTTTGACAAAAAGTTGTTCGATTTACAATATTTTTGTAATCGTGACCGCAACTATAAATAATTGATTATGACAAAAGGTCAGTGACAATGGCTTCATTTATGGATATCTGACTTCTTAATATCACAGTGCTGGAGAACTGAAAGTGATTTTAAATTGGCACATTTGCAAACTAATTATTAAACTGAATTTTACTGTTTTATTTTTGACTGTTTGGGTCTTACAAGCTCAGTCAATGCTGCATTTGAGGGAGGCTGTGGAGGTCTAACACGCTGTGCAAAACCTGAACGTGTTGTTCCTCGCAGCTACGCGCTGCACTTTCATTATACTCTCCGAATTGGCCATTTATACGTTGAAGAAGCAGCTTGTAACCTGAATATGGATTTACAGCCCTGCGGAAGGAACCCCGGTTGCATGAGTGGCTATGGGAAGTTCTCTTTTGGCATGAATGTGCCCCATAATTGAACTCACAGTAAGAAAAACTTGCTGCATGGCTTTCTTGGCTTGCAGCCCACTTAATCTCCTTTAGAGAAGGTTGTTCCTGTGCCCTGCTAATAGGCTCTGAAATAATCAGCAATAAGGAATTGGTTTTAAGTGCCGTATTTGAAGCCTTTGTCAGCGGGTTAACTTGGGGTTGCTGATTGCCTTCAGTCCCAGTAGTTTAATGATTCATTCTCCTGCTGGAAAAATTATTCATAAAACCTGAAATAACAGTGTAAAAATGTCAAATTAATTTCTCTTATGTTAAAAATCTATGGATATTATTTTTAAAAACACAAAAATGCATTCATTTCAAGGCCCGCGTGCAGTTTATTCTTGTTCAGATGCACTATTACATAGAGAAGACGTTGCTCTTGCTTTTCTTTATATACAAAATATTTTCCCCTTTTAAATTGTATAGCACCAGGGTTTGTGCACAATTTTGCCAGACATGAGAAGCTGAACTGAATCTCTTACGTGACTTGGAGATGCTTTGCCCTCCACCCACCTCCTAGCCAGGCTTCCCTGACCAGCCTCTCAAACCCAGGACCGAAAGACAACTGCAGTGCACGTCTGACCGAAACACAAGTGCCTTTTGGCTTTGATCTTTGTGAGAACGGGGGATCGCCATGGGGTCCAGCTCCTCCACTTATGCTCCAAAAAGTGTCTACTTGGACGTTGACGGGAAGGTGCAGAAGGTAGGCTGATCTCCATGTTTATGAAGCTCAGATCAGCCGCCTCACTGCCAATACAACAGAGTCCCTGCAGATTTTGGGATACATGTAGAGTTGGGGGTAAAAAGGGGGCCAGGGAGCTTTTTCCATAAATGTCCTCTTGACCATTGCAGACTGTGTGATGTGAGGATTTCCTGTACAGTAAACACCTACTGTGCCTTCTTGAGAGCCTCTGTACATCATTTGCTGGTAAACTTTTAGTACAGTGAATAGTTTTGAAAAAAACTTGAAACCGTCTGATCTCCTTGTACACAAGTAAAGTCATGATAATGATTAAAATATTTAAACTAATTTCAAACTAACACATTTGGATGTGCAAACATTTCCAAAGCTAACTTATCTGAGTTTTTTTTTTTTTTTTTTAAAGCTAAAAAGAAAAGTGTTTGTTTAGTTATTTTAGAAGTTATCAAATCTCAGTGGAGCAATGTTAAGTGTTGTTTTAGAAGGCCATCTGCAAATTTACCTGCAAAGCTTCAGTGTTTTAAGAACTCTAAGGGAAAAGCTCCTCCGTACTATTTTGCTTATTTCTTTTATTTTTGTTAATTTCCTAACCATTGATTTGTTGTTACATCCATGATATACTAAATTACTTGGAATTTTTGTCTTGGCCCATGTTTTTTGCCCCAGACTGTACATTTTATAACATTTTGCAAGACTATCTGGTGTATTAACACAGCCAGGCAGTAACTGAATGAAAACCACTGTGTACACAACTGCCTACCTGCTGAATTAAAACAACCAGCACATTTTTTAATTATTTTTTTCTTCTCCCTGAATCTTAAATTTTACTACACATATAGCAATGCTGATAACTTCCAAGTGGGATGAATACTTGTCAGGTCCTGTATTTAAAATGATTTTTACTACATTACAAATGCCAAGCTGTGTAAATAGATAAATCACTGTCAGTACATTTACAGTGTAAACTGGTATGTAGTTTAAAGCTAAATACATGAAAATGTAAAGAGTCTACAGCCCTTTGTCATAGAAACCTTGAGCAAGGTCCTAAACTGGTACAGTAAAAATTTATCCTGCTGCTTAAGAGCTGTTTAGGAGAAAAATGTCGATTTGGTTGATAAGGTTAATGTAGCGAAAGTAGAAAGAAAGACCGTGTGTTTGTGAGAGAGCGCGCGCCTATGAGAGTGTTAAGCTGATGTGGTCCTCGTACTTCCAGGTGGTCTTCAGTCATCGCTGCAGCCCCTGTGACATTCGGGAGCTCCTCTGTTCATCATCCAATATCCCCAGGTTTGTGACCCCCCTCCACTCCACCACCAAATGTCTTTCAGAACTCCTGTAATCTGTGTCTGAACCTCTTCTTGATGAAAGAGGCTGTTAACACAACAAACACTGTGTTGTGCCAAATAAAGTAAACTATATTATGATGTTTTTTTTGTTTATGTTTAAATTATGTTATTTTACTATCGATTGGATTTTCCCCATTATGTTGTAATTTCTCAATAGCACTCATTTTACAGTAAATGAAACTAGGAGCAATAACAGTTTATACAAAAACAGTATAACACACAGTAGTGACAGCTTCTTAATTTTGTTCTGTGTTGGTGGAAGAGTCAGCACCTGTTGCCCTCTTAGTTCATATTTATCATTGTGTTCGGCTCTGAAAAACACCTCCACCCTTACCCTGTAAGACCAGACCATATATCCATAGGAGGATCATGTGAAGGACAAACATGAGTGATGCGGAAAGGTCCGAAATGGCATTTTGTGTGTGTGTGTGTGTGTGTGTGTGTGTGAGAGAGAGAGAGAGTGAGAGACTCCAATTTTTTCCTCAGGAATACAGCCATAATGTTGGTGGATCCAGAGGGGGCCATGATATCCATCGACCCAACAATGCCCACCAACTCTCCTAAGTGAGCAACTGCTTCCGTTGCACTTTTTTTGTCCACTTTGGCAACACTTTTTAAATGTTTATTAAAGCTTCAGAATTAATGAACAGTTCTGAACAGCAACAGAGTTTATTAAACATCATTTTTTATAGTAAGATTCCACTTGAATAATAGCGAGATTTACAGTCAGTGTATTGAACGTAGTGATGTGTTGTCTCTCCTCTCTGTCGCAGCAATTTGTACAAAGTGAAACCGCTATCAACAGGCCAGCTGGGAGGTACTGACCAAACACCTCGCATACATTTCGCTGCAGGTTGCCAAGACGCAAAATTCTTTACTATTATATTATATTTACGATTATATTATTATTAATACTAATATTCCTTTATTCACTATGAATGTATGGATGAGCAGTTGGAAGTGTTTAAAGTTGCAGTGGGAAGTCTGTCCTTTTGCTGCCGTTGGGCTTAACACGGTTCATGTTTTCCTCTTGTGTAGAGAAGGAGGAGATGTTCCAGAACGTTCTGTCGCAGGTGGCCGAGCAGTTCAGCAGGTACAGACTGAACACGTGTGTGTCACTGTGGCTCTTCTGCTGTCTTAACTCTCTATTTCCACTCTTCTTCTCATATTAGGTGCACAGGCATGGGATTATTCTCAACAAATATCAATACCCCCCCCCCCCCCCACACACACACTGAAGTCAACTCTTATCAGCTTTATAGCTAAATTTTTCTATACTAGAGGACCTTGATCACTGCTGCAAAAGGTCCTTGGAGTCTATTGGCATTTAACACCACACCACCCCAGGGGTGCTGGCGCCGGTTATTCCGCTTGTGTGCATTTAATGAAGTAAAAATGATTCATTATTTTAAACGTAACATTGCTTTGTTGATAGAACAATGGAAACTGCGAGATATAGAGGCCCGATTTCAGCATCCTTAAGCAAGGAAGTCCCTTAGGTCTATTGAGGCAGACATGGTTTGCTAGGCATGTTGCACATGGCCAGGCTGAGCGCTCAATCTCAGCAGCATCAACAATCCATGTCCTGCTGCAGGGCATTTCAAATCAATGAACTGAAGACAGAACTGACCAGCCGGTTGATCGTGTTGGAGAAGAGGGTGGAATGTGAGTTGGTCATGTTGGTGCGTTTTCTTTTCCTTGACTTAAAAAGACCCAGACATGAGCGCTGTTAACTGTGGTCACTTTGATTGTTTCAGTGGAGGGTCTCAAGGTGGTGGAGGTTGAAAAGTGCAAGAATGACCTCAAGAAACTGCGCAATGAGGTGACTTCAAGAGGAGGAGGAAGGCAAGATTGCTTAGAGTTTTACATACAGATTCCGTCTTGCAGACGCTGAAAGAAGGAGAGCAACAGAATAACTTTCGCAGAGTAAAAAGATGAATATTCTGTTCATGGTCTTTTCCCCTTAATTCAGGATAAACTGTCCTTGCAAATATGACTTCCCCGATGATGGAAAGAAACTCTCCCCAAGGCGAGATGTCCCAAGTTACCCAAAGGTGGTTTTCATTTCTCGCGCACCACCACGAAGCTTTGTACACACCGAGGTGCGGTGCAGTGATTACAGGAGTTCTCTTTGCGCTTGCAGTACACCCTGTCTCAGGAGACCATCGAGGCCCTGAAGAAGCCTACTTTCGATGTCTGGCATTGGGAACATAATGAAGTGAGTGCCACTCAAGTCAGTGTGGTTCTCAGCGGTTCATTCGGGCAAAGCACAGAACTTGTTTGCGAGTGTAGTTGTGTTTTCTGCTTCAGCTCTTCCCATTCTTCTTGCATGTGCTGGAGCACTTATGTTGACCACAGTCACCCTGTGCACGGTTTAGATGCTGCCTTAAATATAGCCATCACTTTTCTAGCATTTAGGGGTCGAGTCGACCGCAGCGTCGTGTGCTGCTGGTGCTGTGCTGACCACGGCATTATTGTGTACAGTGTTTACACGCTCACCACACTCTGTTTTTGTACGACTTAGATGCTGAGCTGCTTGGAGTACATGTACCATGACCTGGGCCTGGTGAAGGAGTTCAACATGAACCCCATAACACTCAAACGATGGCTGGTAAAGCGATTATTTCAACATATTAACCAAGCAAACCTGACAAAATGCTGCATTAAAGTTACTGTATGTGCTGCCAGGTACCAAAGCAAGCTGCATATTTGAAAATCAGTGGATGCATCCTCAAGGTAGTTCTTCAAAGCGCACAAGATACATTTAGGATCTCACTGAAATGGCCACCTCTTCCCCAGCTCAGCATTCAGGAGAACTACCGCAACAACCCCTTCCACAACTTTCGCCACTGCTTCTGCGTCAGCCAGATGATGTATGGTATGATACATCTGTGCAACCTGCAGGTGAGTGCAAGGCTCTGAGCTCAAGGTTGGTGCACTTCTGAGCTTTTTCTTGAGCATGCAAGTTTGATTTCATAGTGGTGACCCTCCAATCTGTGAGGGAGAGCTTGGCTAGGGCTCAACCTGCAAGCTGTGATTGTATTTGTCCAAGGAAAGGCTCAGGCTTGCTGACTTGGGCATCCTGATGACAGCTGCGGTCTGCCACGATCTGGACCATCCAGGTTACAATAATGCGTGAGTGAAACCGTCCTCTGTGTTGATCATTCCCTAATAGTTGATGCATTTTTGTAGTTATTTACAGCCTAGCAGCTGCTGCTGGCACCTGTCCTCTTCCTAGGTACCAGATCAACGCCCGCACAGAGCTGGCTCTCCGCTACAATGACATCTCCCCTCTTGAAAACCACCACTGTGCTGTAGCCTTCCAGATCCTTTCTTTGCCCGAGTGCAACATATTCGCCAACGTGGAGCCTGATGCCTTCAAGCAAATCCGACAGGTGAGCTGCAGGAGCTGCGGTGCAAAAAATACAAAACATTCTTTTGTATAGCATATTTTCATGCAGATGTGTGACTGTGCTGTCCCTCTTGGTAGGCAATCATCACCCTGATACTGGCCACAGACATGGCCCAGCATGGGGACATCCTGGACTCATTTAAGCAAAAAGTGGACAGCTTTGATTTCGCGAACGAAGAGCACGTGAATTGTGTATGAGTACCTGTGTTTGTCCTTGAATATGTAAACTGTCACCACTGAGAAATGCTTCCCTGATATTTTCATCTGTGTGTGGGTGCTGTGCGCAGCTGAAAATGGTTCTGATAAAATGCTGCGACATCTCCAATGAAGTTAGACCCACTGAGGTGGCTGAGCCTTGGGTGGACTGTCTGCTGGAGGAGTACTTCATGCAGGTGAATGCAAACACATCTGCTTCCCTCCTCTTTGGAGAAAAAGAAGAAAGAAAGATCACATCGGTTCAAATAATATTTTCCATAATGTCATGGTATTCAGAGTGACAGGGAAAAGTCTGAGGGGCTTCCTGTCGCTCCATTCATGGACCGGGATAAGGTGACCAAACCAACGGCGCAGATTGGCTTCATTAAATTCGTCCTCATTCCTATGTTTGAGATGGTCATGAAGGTATGTATTTCACATTTAAGATGGAAGAGGAAATGGACTGTGAAGGTTTTGGGAGATGATAACTTTAAACTTAAATGAATATCATGACTGGATTTTTGCAGAAACACCTGAACCACTGCTGTACTCATCAGTACCTTTTGTCTCCATTTATGTCCTGAACAGCTCTTCCCTCAAGTCGAGGATATTATGGTTCAACCGTTGCGGGATTCTCGTGATCACTATGAGGAGCTGAAGCAGATCGATGACGCTATGACTGAGGTATCACTGCCTCTCTGTGCTGTTGTGCAGTGTCAGTGTGACCAAAGTGTCGAACATATAGCCAGTTGTGCTGAGCCCTCATGTTAACCACATTCAGACAGAAAGACTGAATGTCTCAGACCATCCCATCCAGAGGTCTGTTTAAGGGGCTGTACAGTCTGAGGTCAAGTCAAAATTTCAATAAATTTGGTTTATCATGGGTGCAACAACAATTCATTGAGCTGGAAATGAGAAAAAATGACTCCCAAATCAATTGTGGTTTTTTACTGCTTGGCATTCATGCAGTTGGTCAGAAGTCCACGGTCACCACCACTGCTAACAAAGCTGTTTCTTTGTTCCATGAGACGCAGAAGAAAAAACCTGGAAATGTGACTGGAGGTGAAGAAGTAGGCTTTCCCACCCACTCAGTGGTGCTGTATAAGTAAGTGAATCCAGGTGTATGTGATCTTGCTTCTAAATGACTCCCTTTATTTGGCATAGCTGCTTTGTATTTCTTTCTCCCGAGCTCACATGCTGACATCTTCTGTGATAACATATCTGCAATAATCTCTCTCAGAAAGGCAGTTCAGAAAAGGTATGCAGGTGCCCTTGTTGTGCAGTACCACCCCCTGCCTGTAAGATGCAAATATTGTCATTCATCAGCAGAGTCCAGATCCACACTTCATTTCCATCGTTCAACACCAATGGCTACAAATTGCTGGTGAACGTGAGGTTACTATGGGTCCAAAGTAGGCTTATTTCTCTTCAGAGAAGAAGTTTACAGGTCCAAGACTCCCAATAGTAACTGTATACAAATTTCAGACTTCTGTTAAGAAACTACAGTCTTAATAGCGACCCTCATCATTCACTTCCATCCCTCTCTGAAATGACAAACTTTATACAACAGGCTCTGCCCTCAGCTATTCCAGTCACCATTTAAATAAACACACATTCATTCTTTCTTTAAAGTACAACAGATTAAACAATCACTCATTTAAAATGCAACAAAAAAGTTTTTATTTTTTTATTTTTTTTAAAACAGCATTTTACAAGCACAATTTCTCAGTTCCTTTAACTGAATTAAAGCAACATTTTTATTTCCAAGCCTTTTCAAGTGGACTCTCCTCATTAGTGTTTATAGAACTACAATTCCCACAATCCCCCCATCTCTAGTTGGCCCTCAGCTTCCTTTTTACTTGAGGTAAGATGAGTGTTGCGCGTATAAATGGCATGTTTCTAAAAACACAGAGATGTTGCAAATATTCTGTAATACATGGGCTTTTACACATGTGAACCGACTGCAGAGTTGCAGAGGAACACAAGCATTGGTGGTTAAAAACTGGACCAAGACAATTCTAACTGCGCGCAACAGGTTATACTCTTTTTGCAGCTGCCATGTTTGTTCTACAGTTGCTATACAAAATGCTAATTTTCTCTTAAAAAATGCAGCAGCTTGTGTGTTTAGTTGGTGGTGTTTTGAACAGTATGAATCTCTGAGAAGCAAATTTCTGCTAGTCTCCTTTCTTCTCCTCTGAATAAACTCTGAGACCAAGAGACAGATGTTTTTACCACAAAATTCAAAGCAGTGTATAGAAGTACTGACCCACAGCTCTCTCTTGGTTGTTCCAGGGAACCCTCACAGGATACAGGAAGTTTCTGAAGGTCATCAAGCCATCATGCTGATAAGGTTAACCTCCATTCCTTTTAGGAGGCTTTCCTTCTCACTGCTGTTCCATCAACTACTCCAGGCATCAGCAGATCCCGGTCTCTCAGTTGGCCATGGACCCACAGACCACAGGCTTGTCTAAAACTCACAATTGTCTTATTCCACATCAGCAAACAGTAATATTCACACCAAAATGTCCACTTCTACATAGGTGTGGCTGCTAATAGGAGCAGCCCTGCCACCATTTTTTTTTATTTCTTCACTGTTGCTTCTTGTTTCTCTTAGTGGAATAAGACAGACTTTGGACTCCAGTAGTGCGATCCTCTCAGGCATTTTGAGACCTGTTGGCTAGAATTGAAGTTTCCTTATTCCATACTGTGTCCACTTCATTCAGTGGGAGGGAATGTGTTGAGTACATAAATCCCAGAGGAACTGGGACCTGCTCACTGGGTCCCAGGTGACCCAACCTTTTCTTGTGATGCACAGCTTCAGTTCCTGAATTGTTTCACCGGTTTGCATTTGAGAAGTTAATAATTTTCTGTAACTGGTTACGTGCAAGATAACGTGCAAAGTGGCTTTTAACTCCATGGCAGCAGCCTTTTCAGGAACACTTCGTACACTGCGTCAGTTGAATCCAGTGGACTTGCTTTCATTGCTGTGAAAGAGAAGTCCTCCACAATAACTCGCAACTAAAATGTGTGCTTTTTACCTGGCTGCTTTCTTCATTATTGTGTGTCCCCATGTTTAGAAGAAAGCTCTGCTTGCATGGATTTTCCGTGAATCATGACTCTCAAAAGGAGGAAACTTGATTACAACGCCTGTTGGGTCAGTGGGATTAACATGTTGGAACGTGACTGGTTTTTGAATCCTGCTGTGTGCTGAGGACATAACTGACTAAGTCCTCCATTTAGGGATTTCAGGTGGCAGTCTGACTTATTTAGAATAAACAGGGATTCTTGTAGGATTTTGTCAGTTTCTACTGCCTTCATTGCCTGCTTTTGGTGCCATTCTCCACACTTTTGGTTTAACAAATGTCCACCTGTTGGCTATGATTTTTACAGATCTTCCCGGGTTATTCGCCTACATCATCTATAATATTTCGCCGTGTTGTCTTACACAGACTTAAGAAGATTATGCTGATATATAGTGCACATAAATCAAATATATAGGCTTAAATGTCTTAAGTTTTACTTTAGGGCCGTCCTGTATGGCTTTTTTTCCCCCTCTTTCTTTACTGTTCTAGGGCATACAGCCCCGTAAAAAAGTATTTGCTGAGTTCTCCTATTGATATGTATTTGTCACCCCGAATGATTTCACTATGTCCTCCATTTACAGCTGGTTCTATCCTGGCCTAAGAAAACAGTATTGTATGTCTGGTGTGTTTCTCAGGCTTTGCTGGGAAAGTATTCCCAAAAAATATATTGAGACCTTTAGGCTGAGACTTTGCGAAGGAGTCAAAGGTGGACTCCTCTGCAGCCCCTTGTGTCTGAGCCTCTTTCCTTGTCCTCCTACTCAGCTATTGGTCTTGCTGCAATGGACCCTGCAGGACAAACTGCTGTCTGTTCCTTGCAAAATGAGCCTCAACTGCAGCCTCATCTACATCATAAGTAAATACATCAATAAGTAAAATTTCTACCAAGCTAATTCAAATGTAAGCTGAATTCATGTGAAAAGAAATTGTCTTGTTTCACAGTAACAGTTTTAAATTGATGAAATAAGAGGGCCTTAATGTATCAAAGCAAATCTTAATCCGTTTGTTCAGTTTGTCCTTCTTTTAGTAATACTGCACGTAAATGAACTTGTGCTGCCGTATTCTGCGGTGTAACTATAATGCTCTGTCCTTCACCCAGCAATGCCCCATGTAATTGCATCTTACATCCTTGTTGTACTCATTTATTGTATATCTCTCATCTGCTGCTTCCTGCCTGTTTCCTGTCTGTGGCGGGCTTTGACCTCTGTGGCTAAAAAGGACCATCAGCCTCCTTTGGTTAAACTCTACCAGATACTTTAGTGTCATCTTGTCTTACAAAAGTAGTTCCATCCTTAAAAATCCCCCATATGGTCAGCTTTTATAAATCAAAGAAGTACCTGCTAATAATTTGAAAGGTTATTTTAAAAATGAGTTAAATCAGTTCCTTTGTATTGCCATGAAGCGCTGTGTTTTGTGCATGACTGAGTGACTTTGCTGGTCTCCGGATGTTTTTCTGTGTGAACTACAGTGGCTCCAGCCATGTTTGTGTTGGTTCTATACTGCGACCCTCGCTGTGCTGAAGAAGGCATTTCTGGCCATACTGTGTTAGTGAAGAGCATCTGTGAGGATCTGTCAGTGGGCCCAGCCTGCGCAGTACAGCACTGTGATGTAGAGTAAAATTCTGTGTTTGTGAGTGCAAAGAACCATCTCTGAAGCCAAACAGTTCGTGAACTATCTCAGGCTGTGACTGTAAATTATGACCGAAAGTAACCTGATGGAATTCTTCCCCAAAAATATCAAACCAGCATGCTGCATAGATGGCTATGAGGTTCCTGAAGTTATTTTCTGTTAGCTGTCATGTGCTTGAAGTGCAGCCATCATCATGGTGAGAGCAAATTGCATGCAGTTATTTATGGGGCTCAGTGGCTGCATCTCACCTGCCTGTAATTCGCTAGCTGTTTGTTTCCTTACAGCACTTTATGGTTTTAATTTTTAGTTCCAGCTTTTCTAACACCACTTTTATTTTTTCTCTTCACATCTTCTTGTTGTTTTAAATTTTGCATATGACAAGTTAATAATTCAGGAACTAAAGCTGTGCATCACTACTAATCCATCTTAAAGTTATCCTTTCAATGTGAATCTCACTCACTCAGTCTCTCAGTTACTTTAAAACATATCAAATCGACTTGATGCCAATGTGCCACCCTGACACTGTGCTGAGAACAAATGGAAATTCTTATACCAACCTTTTTTGCTCACTTTTGAATTTATTCTCCCTGTGATGCTGTATGAATGTAGATGGTGGCAAGATCAGCAAACTTTAAATATCCATACAATGTGACTGTTATTTTACACTACCTTAGATCTGTAATGTGCAATATGTAAATTACTGTTTCAAGGTTGTAACTATGTTTTATGCAGGTTGTAAGTTGTTCAAGCGAAGGTTGCGATTTTGCATTTAAATTCAATTTAATACTGACTCTGGCTTTAGTGTTGCTGAAATACAATTCACTGTTGGTGTTAGAAGAATTGCACAAAACAAAGAAATGCACATTTTTATCTGACTGCCGTCCTACCCTCGGAGTTCCCTAAGAGACGTACAGCAGTATCCGCAATTGCTCACTTGGTGGCAATATTTGCTGCTTTGTTTTGCTTCCTCCTCCTCCTTTTCGACTCCTTCTGCACTGGCTCACCTGTGGCTGTTTAAAATGCAGACGTCTTCATCGCTTTTGTGGGCTCACATCCTGCTTTCCACTGTGAGTGTGTATTAGTGTTTGGCCACGTTTGCCTGTGGTTGTTTAAAATCTGCTGTGTCTACCTCATACCAGCCTGTTTGGGACCGCTGAGGTGCCAGATGAACTTCTCCATGGCCAAGGGATTCACAGGGAGCAGGAGGCTCCTCCAGCTGGCTCTCCCTGACAGATTCTTAGTATCTGCACTTCTGAGCAGAGTGAGCACAACGTTCGCTCTGAAACTGGCACATGGACGGACGGATGGAAGGACCGACAATATTTGCATAAATGTCAATATGTAAGCAAAGTGCAGTATACATTTGTCATCTATAAATGATCTTGCTGGTTTGTTATGTGAAACGATGGGTCGTCTCAATCACTTATGGTCAATGTAAATGCAGATATTTATATTTAGGATGAACGGGCAGACACTATATGACCAAAAGTATGTGGACACCTGAGCATCACCCCTTTGTGTGCTAGTTGAAAATCCCATTCCAAATCCATAAGCATTAATAAGAAGTTGCGCCCCCCCCTTTGCTGCTGTAACTGCCCCCACTCTTCTGGAGTTTGGACTTCCACCATATTTTAGGAATTTATGCCCATTCACCTATAAGAGCATCAGTGAGGTTAGGCAAGAAGGCCCAGAATTCCATTTAATCTCAAAGGTGTTTGGTGGGGTTGAGGTCAGGGCTCTGTGCAGCCACTCATACTCTTCTTCCAAACTGTGGCCACAAAACTGGAAGCACACAGTTGCCTAGAATGTGTTTGTGTGTTGCATGGGTGAGGCTCAAACAGCTCAGCTCAGGTGTTGGGGGGGGGGGGTTCACGCTGTACTTTTGGCCATGTAGTGTCTGAGCTTCATTAGCCCCCGCAGGTAAATTCTCTCACACAGCAACTTTACACATGGACTGACATCATTATACCTAAGTAAATCAACAGTTAAACACCGCGGAAAAGTAGACAATTAAATAAGTGCAATGCTGCTGTATTTGCTATGTCCACATTATATGCAGTCGGTCATTTTATTTGAAGATTCTGCCTTTTTTTGTGTGTCGATGTCTGGCTGCCCTTGCCAGTGGACTCCAGAGCCCCTTGTGAAGCCTGGGCCAACTTCTTCTATATCATCACCTAATTTCTTTACCACATCGCTTCGTCCTGCTTTTTGAACGTTTGTTTAGCTATGTCAGCTTCCATTTCTGATATAAATACACTTTTATTTGAGAAAACAGACTGGACCTTGGAAACCATTCCGAGCGACACTGCGCAGATAGCAAGAAATGTATAAACTTATAGGAAGTTTGTAAATCATTGCAATGCCACATTTTATGGAGGAACTATAATCCCTGCAGGATCTACAGGCTTCTTTTTCACACCATTGTTTATTGCAAAGGGTCACCTATTGCAAGAGTGCCTGGCTTTTTTTGGCCAAGGGTCTCATTCATAAATGTGAACTCATCCACAAGGCCACGTGTAAAAATCATATGAAGTGACCTGCTGAATATTAAATGTGTGACGTGGAAAATGGTTGTCTATCTTACGGTGTTTTATCAGGTGTGCTGTGTTTTCAGGAGTGCATCCATCTGTATTATCATACAACTCGATGGGACATACAGTATTAGTCATCTACAAATGATCTTGCTGGTTTGTTATGGGTCGCTTCAGTCTCTTGTGGTCATTGTAAGCGCAGATACAGAATTTATGTTTAGACAGAATAGACTGGAACTGCAGAGTTAATATTTTAGCACAGCCCTCCTTATCTTGCTTTCATTGTTATATTTATCTGTCTGTATCTTTAATGTCAGACAGCAGCCAAGTGGACGTGTTTGCCTCCATATAATTCGAGTCCCGTTTATGTCACACAAGCGTCTACAGGAGTTCAGCTGCAGCCTCCTGGAAAGTGAAATTTTACATCAGTTGTAAAAGCGTCGCTTTCAGCCTCCTTTAAGCTTATCCTTGTGGTTTTCCTTGGCTAGCTTGTTTTTCACATTGCTTTCAATGAACTCATGTTAGCTAAAATTCTAATTTAACTAACAGATTAAATTGGTTTCTACATCACAAAGCAGCAGAGGCCATGTGAAGGGTGGACAGACTTTTGCAATAGTTGTATAAGTTTTATTTATTTATTTATTTATTTATTTATTTATTTATTTTGTGTGTTAATGTTGGCAATCCAACATTTTTATTTTGTCTCTGAAAATTATGGCATTTATTTGAGTTTGAGTTTGGAACCATACACTGCATCTGTAATCCCCTTTACACATTGCGTATGAATTCATTTACAGTAAAAGCGCATAAAATTTAAAAACAAAGCTTACTTAATATATGTATTTGCTGCCTGTTTTCAAAACTACTGCCAACATTCAGGACCAGACTTGTTGCTGCAGTTCTTCAGCTATCAGATATCAAAGAGGAGGCTCTCTCTCTCTCCCTCTCACTCTCTCTCTCTCTCTCTCTCTCTCTCTCACACACAGACACACACACACACACACACACACTATCCAATCGTTCAAACATGAAAGTGTTCATGCTGATCCTTCAGTGTCACTGTCCTCAATCTGCCCTTTCTCTCTTTCTGGAAATTCCCACTACCATTAAATAATTTTCCATTGTCCTCATTTTTAAGCAGTCTTTGTGTCCCCCATAGATCATTGACTTGGAATGAAGGTGGACGTAGGAGAAGCTTGTGTGTTGAACCTCCCGGCCAGTGAACTGGCCTTAGGAATCTGGGCTTCAGACTCTCAGATGGATTATAAATCGCTGTGGGATTATCTGTAAGCAGTCCATTTCCCAGAGTCACACACGGTGCCAAGATCTGTTCTGAAGAGGCTGTAGTGCATCAGCTGAATTACTAGTGCTGTTGCGGATGAAGAACTACAGGTTTGCTCGGAAAGTTGCAGGGTTGAGATCCAGCCAGGGATTCACTTCGGTAGTCATGTAACACCGGAGCTTCACAGCACCTCACCTGCATCTTCAGGTGGAGGTTCAAATGTGGCTCGTGGTGCAAAGTTGGCATTTTCTCTCTGCGTTCCGTCTAGAAAACCAAACAAGCGGTTGTTTATTAGCGGAATTTGACTCGACTGCACTGACTCCGCTTGCCCCTCCCCTTGTGTTACCCTGAACTTTACCTGTCTAAGTGCTGCAAATGTATGAAGACATAGATGTGCAGGAACGTCTTCAAGGCCTTATGTTTAGTTGCTTGTATAAGGACTCCTACCACAGTTTACAATTTGTAGTATTTTATGGAAATTTTATGCCATGATTTGTTCAGTATTCCCTCACATAGTGTCATTTTCTCCCCTCACAAAGCTTCCCTGTCTGAAATAAAATGAGGCTTTTATGGCGGAGAGATGCGGTTTAAGGCATAAAGCTTGCGTGTGAATGTCTGTCTTTGTTCCAGGGAGGCAGGGCAAAAGACCCGTAAATCTTGATGCCTGATTGTAAATCTGAACGGAAACCTCCTCCCCCAGGATGGATCACAGAAGACACATTTCAACGTTCAGTTTGAAAGAAAACAATGACTGCAGGTACTCATTATTAAGTCTCTTCTTCCTCTCTGTCACTTCACAGTCGAGGAGGAGGTCACCAGTCGGCGCTTACTGGCACGATTCCTTTTAAACCGCAAGCTGCAATTCATTCGCTTCTCGTGATTGATATTCCTTTTGTAGGAAAATGGACCAGACAGTTCTTTAAAACGGTCATTAAACAAAATATGCAGCACATTTTTCCAGTTCCTCCAGGCTGAAGACCCCTGTTATGATGGTCTGGAAATAATGTCTTTACATGCTCGTCTGCATTGAGATGGATGTGCTTTTCATACTTTAATTTCTGCACTGCACGCTGTAGCCCCCCCCAGATGCGTTTGACAAGTTTGACACATTTAAGGCACCATTTTCACTGCTGCTGTTGGTATCTTTCATTATGTGGTGCTTATTCATACTGCTTGGACTGTGGCCCCATTGGGGATTTTATATCTATGTTTTTCCACTGCCATATCTCACAGTGAACGTGTAAATGAGTGTTGACACCTTCTTCGTTCACCCTTTAGAACCAGTCTGCATGCGTCAGTCACATTTTCGCAGCTGCACTATGGCTGATGATTCCCAAATGTCACAAACTGTTCTTCCCCCCTGGTATTTTACACATACGGATACGATGCTCAAAGGACTCTCGAGTGGCACTTCCTCCCTCCATGGAGGCCTGTAGA
Source organism: Heterotis niloticus (assembly GCA_018136845.1). NCBI lineage: Eukaryota > Metazoa > Chordata > Actinopteri > Osteoglossiformes > Osteoglossidae > Heterotis > Heterotis niloticus. Next base: position 26,230,634 of record CM030894.1, on the reverse strand, counting down.
GGCAGAGCTGTGCCTTCCTTATTCACTTCTGCTTCCACGTTTTCCACTCCACCCCTGGCCAGCGGCTCTCTGAGGTTCCCTATACACCCATGCTATTTTGGAGAGCTTTTGCCTCTGTCCGGAGGCCCCCTGCCAAGTTTGCCGGTTGGGCGGCCTGCCAGGGCCTTGACATGGGTTTGGACGCCTTTGTGATTTACCGCTGGAAGTGGTTCTCAGTCCAGCAGGAGTGGAAGGCCATCATTTGTGCTGTTTGCTTAATTCTCAACCATTTGTCTTGGAAAGATGTACATTTCTGTGCACAACATGGAGAGCACCAGGCTGCCCGGTGGAACTTTGGATTTTTGCACTGCAGCCCAATAAACCAGGTGGGCCGGCCTTCATTACCTCAATGATACTTACATAAGCACAGCTGAATAAATCTAGTGTTTGGGGTTTGTAGTTAAGTCTCGCAGGTTTACATTTTTGCTTTTAGCAGAGGCTTTTCTCAGAATCAATGTGCGGTTGCTAGCTGTACATTTAGCTGTCGTCTCCCCCCCCCCCCCCCGAGACGCCTTACAGGGCTGGGAACCCTGCACTGCCCATGTGCTTCCCCCCATTTTTACAGCAGAGAAAAGCAGCGCACTCACACGTGCTGAGGGCAGTTTACATTATCCAATTCCCACACGTCTTTGGACTGTTGGGGGAAATATGAGCTCCCCGAGGGAAGCTTATCAGACACATGCAAGAGAGAACATGCAAGCTCCTCACAGAGCGACCACCATTTTAAACCCCATCTAAAAGCACAGACCAGGTGCTGTGAGACACTACCGTCACGCATTGTACCATGCTGGTTGTCCCCAGGGAAAAATTGTATTATTATACAACAGTGTAAATAAGACAATTTTTTTTTTTTACCTTGGGTTTACTGTGAACTTTATTACTGCCTCACTAACTTGATCTTATAGTTATTTGTATTATTCTCAGACATGGTCTGCTGGTCCACCACCTGTATCCTGCCTGGCATAAATGAGGTGCGATATCTCCTGTTTAATAAACATTTCTGCTGCAGCTTGAGAAATAAAACCTTTTTATATTGTCAGTTAGATTTGGTTAGTTAGTCAACAGAGATTTGTTTTTTATTCTTATCACAGATATGATTTCGCCTCTGCTTGTTCAGCGTGTGCCACCTCTGTGGTGTGCAGTATGCAATACTCCCTATCTCACCGGATGCTTTTAACTCATTCATGTGAATAGCAGTGATCCTAAAATTCAATGAGGAAGACTGAAAATTTTGCTGAAAAAGCAAAACAGTTTTTTGTGCACTTTAGGAACCTGCACAGCAAGCAGAGCGCCACTTCAGAGCTGAATTTGGGGGTCACAGGCGGTGCTATCATGGGACGAATTGCCCAGCGTTGCCTTGTACCTTCCATCATCTCTGCATCTGGGCCAAAATCGGCATTGCACGAGACAATAAAAACGACAGGGCCGACCGCACGCTGTGTTGCTGGCGCTGGGCCGCTGGGCCCCTGCGCCTAATGTGGGAATACATTCCCCCTCTGCAGAGGCTTGGATAGACATCATTCTTTCCACATCGGTACTGCTACACTGAAGTCAGCTGCGTGCTTTTAATGGCAAGAAACCCCCGCTACCGTCAGCTGCTTCTCTCTGAATGCAGCTTCTGCTGTTGAAGAGCCTTGTGATGTCACATTTTCTTAAGGCCTCAGACATCTACATCCCAGGATGCCACCACCACCTAAACACCACGATATTTCCAAACAACATTGCATCCTGCTGTCCTGTACAGTCTGCAAGCAGCCAAAGAGCTTCTTCTACCTTAAGCCTCCCAAAAAGTAGAAACTTACATGCGGCAGAAATGTTGTGTTTTACAAATTAATTCTTGTATTTCATAAAAAACGTAATTTTTTTGCCCTGCGATGTCGTCCTTGCCCATTACTTCTAGCCTAATCGGCTATGTCTTTGTTAGAAATATATTTTTTCCAAGTGTCATGGGACACAATTATCTTCGTCCTTTTTCAGTCCAACACAGCCTCTTTGCTGTGTTAGACAAAGAGCTCAGTGTTTTGCCAGTTCGTCTCCGCGAATATCCGTTCTGAGCTGATTTTTCATTGTTTGGCTTCTGCTTTCATTTTTGCGTTCGGATTTTGTCGCCCTGGATTGTGAAAGAATGAGTTGGGCTTTATTGTTTTTAAAAAAGGGGCGTTTCGAAGCCTTCACCGCACTCCGTAATTTATATTCACAGCGGATCACAGACAATCTATGGAGAACGAGCCTTTTGGCCTCGGTGCAAAATATCGCATTGCAATTTCCGTCCACGGAGAACCGCTGTGCGCTCTGCGTTTCACAGTGTCAATAAAAGAACATTCCTGTCTGTTGCTGAATATCAATATCCCTGCCTTTAAAAATCACTCCGCTTCTTTCTTCTTGTACAACACTCAGACTTTGATGTTGACTCAAGTTCACATCCCAACTGTAACATGATAGCGCTTGACCCCATCTTCACCCGGCAATGAGTCCAGACAAGCGCTGGCCAGCGCCTCCGTTTTGCAGCTTCTTCTCCGCTCTCCTCTACACACTCAACATTTACACGGACAACCAGTCTACACTCCATCTTTAATGCTTCTTTCCAGCACCCAGGGTATTGCACATCTGTTTTTCACCTTTCTATTAATCTTGGATTGCCGAGTTTCTTGGTGAGGGTATAAAACGTTCTCTTAAACACGTGTGTGTATAAAACCTCAATTTTGTGTGTGTTTTTTTTTTTTTTTTTTTTTTAAAAAGTGATGTACTGGCCCTTGACATCTCCCAAAAAGGGCGGTAGTAACACTTAACGCACAGCAAATGGGAGATCCGGCTCGCAGGTCGGCCTTGCGGTGCGCAGCGTCACGAATGTCACGGGGATGTCAGGAAAAAACGCAGCGATCGTGCCGCTTAGAGGTGCGTAATTACAGCCCACCAATGAAGGCTTTCATTACTGTCGGTGCAGGAAAAATGTATGATGAAATGCTACCTCGGTGTAGCTCCAGGCGTCTTGGAGGAACTTTAATTTGGGGGAGTCGTCTCTACGCATGAGAGCCGGTGACGGTGGAGAGAGTGGAGGAGAGAGTCAGTGGAATGCAGGGACGGAGGCGCATGGGTGAGGTGGGGGCGGAGGACAGGGCTGTACAATGCAAGGTCCTCTGTGCACCTCCCTGTATCCCCACTCATCTTGGCTTCAAGGGATGTCCTGCTGTCTGTTTCTCCTTCGCAGAGCAGAGGTGGTCCCTGTTTCTACTTCACAGCGCGGGCCTGATCACCGTGCAGCTCTGCTCATCCCACTGCCTGCCTGGGTTGGTTCTGCTTCAGCGCTGAAAATGTAATGGAACAGGATATGAAATGGAGAGCCGGCGGTCGTCTTGGCAGGAACTCCGTTTCCTTCTGTGTTCTTATTTGAAGGAAGTTATGTGTCACACAGCACTTCGGTTGCACACCGTAGAAGTCGTAAAGCTGTTGCCGAATTGCTGGATTAACATCTCTGGAAGGGAAAATTTAAAAGTCCTGTAATATGACCCCGTGCTAGACTTTTCTTTAGCTGTTCTCCCGCCACTGCAATGCATGAAACGGAGCTGCAAATTGTCCTTAACATCAGCAAGGACGCGATTTGTTTGGCCAAGTTACCGGCGATCTGGTACATTCTCAGCGGATGGGAAGGCGGCGGCCCCTCGGCACACCACTTTAGTTTGGGGGTAAATGTGTAGCTGCTTGCTGGCACAGCAGTCTCCTTGGCAGGTGGACACTTACAGTAAATGACTTTGTCCTACAATTGGCAGCATAACAGATGGGTGCTCCAGCGCACGAATCCCCCCGAACCTGAGCCTCAGAGAGAAGCAGTTTTTGCAAGTACTTCCCACTTCTGTTTCTACTGGTAACTCCAAGCATAATTGTTTTAGGAACTACGGGGAACCGCTTCTTCACGTCTGTAATTTCACAGAGCTCACGCGGCCGTGCGCTTCGGGGCACGAACGTAATCGTGCAGATGCCATCAGAGGCAAAGACCACACATAAAGATGAGGGTTTTTATGGTTTTACTGTGTATTAATAATGCAGGAAAAATGTTCGCAAATCTTCCCAAACAGCCGTTCCCTGCTAATACATTCTTCCCCTTAGGGGGAAGAATATGCAGCCCCTCAGAAAGAAACTTTTCCTGTTTGTTAATATTGGAGGATGTGCTCCCACACGCTTTTTTAATTTATTTTTTTAGACATCTTCAATGCTTCCTTCCAGCTAATTTCCAGAGATAAATACAGGAACCTGTCTGAAAAAAGGGTTTATAATTCCCCGAGAAACCACCCAAATGAATTCGGTCACCACAACAACAAATTCCCTCCTTTATATTCCCTGTCATCCTTTGCTTAAAGACGATGTTCCGGAAGGGGGGCCATCTGGAAACCATTACGAGGACTGAATGAGGGAATGGTGGGCAGGGGAGGATTGCTTTTTGTGGAGGGGGCTGGAGGTGAATCTCTGGCCCCTGCGCTTCAGTTGGGCCAAACCAGCCACACAGGATGCTTCCGCTGTTAACCTTCTGGCCAGGAATGTGTTTACTGCCAGTCCAAAAGGCAAACAGATGGCTGCTGACAAATCTCAGTAATGTGGTACCCAGGGTACGATGGGGTGTAATTACTATATTTTACATTTGTTTGTTTAGCAGATGCTTTGCTCCAAAGTGAAGTTCAATTATTACCTAAAATTTAGCCGAACTCTCTCTCCGAGGCTTCACTCCTTTATACAGCAAGCAGAGTAATGCACAACTGCAGCTTAACAGCAGGGGTGGCTTTACATGCTCGATGCACTCCCTACACTGACCATTCACGCACCAGAACCAAGTTACCAACTCACCCGAAATACATGTCTGGACTGCGGAAGGAAGACCTCACAGACCTGGAGAAAAACATACGAGCTCCATACGGACCGAGCAGGGATGGAACCCACATCCACTCACCCAGCCCACAACGTGAGCCTGCAACCAGCGCTCCCCATTGGGCCACCACACCGCCCCAGCATACCACATGGCTACGTCATAAGGCAAACGGAAGAAAAATAACCACGTTTACGACCACATTGGTCACACTCGGCTGCAGTGTCACTTGTGAGAAATTGCAGCATTTAGTCATTTCTTAATGCTGACATCTGTTTTAATGGTCTAGGTGAGGTGCTAATTTTACTGCCTTTAGCTTTTGGGAGGCTCCTGGACCCCGACTGTTCCATTCTGCTGCAGGGCTCCTTCAGGAGAAAGACTCTCTGCACACTCACAAGAGGCACCAATTTGCCAGGAGCTCCGGTGCGTGAAAATGAGTTGACACCTCCAGCGCCGTATTGCTCCGCGGTAGATGTGAAGCAGCACTGGGGACGTGGGGCACGCGAAAATGACTGGCTGGACAAAGCTACTCCAAGTCTCGCTGGAGTCATGATTAACAAATGAATCCGAAAAAGTTGTTTAAAGCAGCCTTCGGCAGGCATTCGGCCACAGGCGCTCACGTACCGGACCGTCTGCCTCTCCCTGCTGTAAAACACGAGGGGCAGCCACCCCAAACCAAGTCGCCAAGCAACCAAGCACTGCGCCAAAACCGCCGACCGTAACCGAACATGGATGTTTAAGGATCAAAGCAATATTTTACTCGGCAAAGAAAGATTTATATTCATATATTAGCATAGCAGTTTGAATCCTGCTGTAAAAGGGGGTGAAATAAATATAACGTGAGTTTGTATAGAATCCCAACAAGAACAAAGGTGTCACCCCCTGCAACAAACAATAATAACTGGTGCTCAGAACTGCCTTAAGCTGACACACCTGACCAGGTGAACATAGCTGTGACTTTGAACCAGTCAGGCCCAGGTGCGTGTGCACATTTCACCGCAACCAAAGAGGTTTTAAAAGATGTTTTAGCGGAAGCGGATTTTAAGCAGTACTGTACCTGGGGAATGCAGTCCGGTAGAAGGCGATCGATTCATAAATCGAGAGGGGATTAAGTGGACGGAGTAACCAGGTGACCTTAGCTGTTTTTAAGCACGCGCGCGCACACAACACTGTGAGAAGTGTTTGGTTGCCTTCAAAGAAAAAGAATGGAAAAGCGGTGCAATTTCCCGTACGAATCTGCTTGAGAGCGAGCAGCTGCCCACTATGCATTTAAACGCTCTTCTTCCGAGAAACAGCTCGGGATTGTGACACCGGCCACCCCACGGGGTTCCCGGCCCTTTTCTCACGGCTTTCGGCCGACAAATCTGACTTCGGTGTCCAGATTTGGATCCATTTACAAGCTTCGTTTTTGCTTTAGAGTTTTGGGACGCAGTTCATATGTGAGGTGGGATTTACAAGCATAAAAAAGATTCCATTTCTGATAATGACAAAGGATAACAGCTGGACTCCCTCTCGCAGGGTAATAGGTCCGCAGGAGGCGGCAGTCCCCAAACCCCTCGGCCCTGTGATGCAAATAATAGGAATTACAGCTCCTGTAGTGGAAGATCCCAGCCGTCTCCTCACACATCCGTCTGGAATAAAGATTTGTTTCTCCCCGTACATTCCCAATTACGGTAGCTGCGTCTGCACGTGCTGGATTCCAGCACGTGGCTTCCGGTCAGTTTTCCGAACATGGCAAGACATGAAGAAAGAGATGCGTACAGAGTTTAATTTTCCACAGGGAGCTTTATTGCATGTCAGTTTGGTAATAAAACGAGTTGAAAAAAACTTTAATTCTGAGCACACAGAGCTCAGCTATGGGTTGTGGGCAGGTTCCCACAGGCGAGGGGGAAGGGGGTGTAGAGCGACTGCTGTGTTTACTGAGAGGGGAGCTGCAAAGGGCGTCCTGCTCTGTCTGAACATCATGTGACAGGCCTTGCTGTTCCTGTCACAAACACCTCCTCGCCAAGTGTGAGGGGGCTGGAGTTTCTTTTCCACTTACTGCACCCAGAGTGTCCACCTTGCCTCCTTTCCTCATGCACGCTCTCCCTCGCTTGCCTCCAGAACCACCGGAACCGCCGTTCCCAGGTCTCGTGTGAAGTTCAGAATCTGAGCCACGAGCCCGCTGAGCCCAAAGCGCGGCCTCTCTGTTTGGATGCAGTCATTTCTAGGTGCAACTAAACCGCATAAGGAGACCACGCAGTTTTTATCTTTGTTCGGTTATGATATTGCTTTGTTCCTTTTTCTTTTTTATCCAAACATAATTGTATCACCTTCATGCACGTTAATCCCCTGATTTTAATTTTGCACAACCCTGCCTTTGTTTGAGGGGCTTCATAGCGGCTCAGCGAGGGCAGACATGGGTTTGTGCAGTCTGTGTGGAGTCCGCACATTCCTCCTGGGTCTGTGTGGCTTTTCTGCCAAAAACAGACGTTTTTCAGGTAGATTGCTGACCATCAGCAGTGCTTACTGGCTCCCCTGCGATAGACCGATGTCACGGTTCAGGGACCAGTCTCCGAGCTTTGTCCTCAGTGCTTCCAGGATAGGCAATGGGCTGCCGTGACCCTGAGCAGGACCAGCAGTCAGTGATAAGGGACATAATTTCACATTTTTACCCTATTTCTACCAGTCACTGGCCTGCACGCTGCGTATCAGGGACCACGGAATCCGTGCTCTGGGCCACTTCTCACTTGTTTTCCAAGTAATTTTGCACCTTTTTGTGCATTACAAGCTTGTAGCCACTGCATGTTTAAAGACAGATAAGTGACAGTAAACCGCAAACAGGCACCTTAGTTCTGTGGTCGGAGGCTATGCCTTTGCACCTTCACACCCACCGCACAAGCGTGCGCTCAAAATGTTACATCAACCTTGCATTCTTAGCACTCAACTTTGAAGCCACCCACCCATCCATCCATCACCATTAACTCCCTAATCTTGGTGAGAGTCATGGTGGTCAGGACCCTATCCCCTAATGGTTTGGCCCTAGGCTGAGGAATTACACCTAAGATGGGACAGTGGTTAACTCTGGAGGAATTACTTTGTTAAAGCTGTCAACAAGCAATCCTGTAAAGACCACACAAGTTAATGCTTTCACAGAATTGTATGGTAAATACTGGTGCAGAAGACCATAACAACAACTGTCTGTGGCTCTGATGCAGGAAATAAAACTGAAAGTAACTCAATTGAGCTGCACACAAAGCGGCTGAGTGACCTTGGTACCTTTGCAAGTACCCAAGTTAATAATTTATTCAGTTTTCTCTTAGTACTTATCTAGCTCAGTAATACTGACCAGAGCAGTTTATGGTACGTACTTTGCTCAAGGGCACTACAGCAGGAGGTGGGATTCAAACAAGGACCCTTGGAGCGCAAGCTGGGGCTACAGCCACTGTGCCACCTGTCCTCCTTAATGTGAGCTGAGAGGTGGGGTCTGGCAGCTTCTAGGCTGGTGGAACATCCCCAGCAGCAACCCCTCCAGCAGAGGCCATTCGTGGGGCAGCTGCAGCAAACCTTTCCCACCTCTAACCTGCAAACAAGGGCTGCACTCAGCTCCCAAAGGTATTAAATTATAGGTTGCTGTATGGATTAGATCACAAAACTGGAAACAAACCATGCAAAATTAGATCTTGTGTTCCAAGGGATAAACACACTAAAACAAAGCATTAAGGTTTTGTTTTTTTTATCTTCTTGCAGGCCGAGCCAAGTCTCTCTTATAACAGCCCTCGTTCAGGTGTGTCTTATCCTGTTACCTGTCCCTGTTCGAGGGTTTGTTTTGATATCTGTGTGTGCAATGAAAGGTATGGAGTCAAAACATGGTGAGTGATGCCTCACTTCCATGACACAGAGCTCAGGTGTGAAGTTCAAATGCTGATTTCATTTGCAGATCCTACATAAATATTTTGACAAAATGCTTGCTGTTCCCAGCCTGGACTAAATGGTCTCATATGGACATTTTGGCCCCACAATCATTTCGTTTTTAAGGACTTAATGCTTCAAAATGTGTTTAAACGGAGTCCCAATTTACAAGATCAGAGTGTGTAGCCAAGGCTGTCAACGTCATGCACAGAATATGTTGCTAACGTCTTTATTATAATCTGGATAAGCACATTATAAACATTTATATTCATTCCTTCACTGGACAATTTCCACCAGAGACTAAAGCTCGCACTACGCACAAGCGCAGCCGTCAATATTCCCAAAGCACAGCTTGTCTGTCTAACACCGCTGCTTTGCTGGCTCACGTTACTCCAGGTAGGTTCCGCTAAAAGTGAAATAAAAAAACAGTGTACGAACATAAACACGAGTGTGTAAAAATGGGCAAAGTGTGCTTTGCTATACCTGTACAGTTGTCAAGATCCTGGTGGATGATGGATGGATTAAATGCTGGCAGTGTACCATTGCTTAATTTTTTGGATTTTTAAGAAATAAACAAAGGACAAATTCAAATTATTGTCTTGAATTAAAAAAAGCCCAACCAATTTTTACATCCATATTCATGTGCTTTTCATGGGGTTTTAATAAAATTAATAACTGCATTGTGTGGATTTTTGAGGGCTTTATGCAACTTAGATACAATTAGATGATTTTTGAAGCCAAAGAAAAAATTCCAATATATTTGGGCCACTGTATGAAATATGATATACATCAGTAAATCCATCCATCCATCCATCCCATAGTCACTGAGTACCTTTGATTTTCTATTTAAAGTATAAATATTGTATTATGTAGTTATACCTGTATACAACTGTTGATGAGAAATACAAAGAATTTTATTCCCTTTTTGGAACTGAAAAAAGTCTTGGTACCTTCTGATCGCCTGTCGTATAGAATAATGAAATACGCACAGTATACAATACGCTCTAGATAAAACAGTATATAATATTATGCAGTTATGGAAGAAACAGCATGCAAAACACTAACAAGGGGATACAGCTCAAGTAATACGGCTGCAAATGAGATATTACCTTTGCAATATTGGAATGCACAATTCATCCATTAACCTTTCATCTCATCATTTCTGTGTAAGAAAACAGAACACAAATGTAGTATTTGTGCAAGTGGTGGGTGCATAAATCACCAAACAAAAGAATCAATGAAGCTGCCCTCCAGGTATGGAATACAAATAGCTCGTACAGCAGTTGCAAGTTCCACAACAACGTGTCCTTGGGGACAGAGAGCATGGAGAAACCTACGCATCTGTGTTTATTGCATGAGTAGGACCTTGCATGTGGCTCTTCAACGCCTCTCCTGCAGGCTTGTTGAAGTCTGGTTTTGCTGAGCTGGAGCTACTTTGGAGCAAAAGCCAAGTGTGTGGAGGACCAAGGTAATCGTGTCTGGAGGAAACTGTGTTGCACACCAAGACCCACAACACGCAATGCGAGCTGCCAAGGTAAAGCATTGGAAGGCCGAGGTTTTTCTGTTTTTCTCTTCTCTTCCGGAGCCACCATCACCCTGCCCTTCCCCTCCTATATGACCCCTCTCCCCCAGCTCCCCTCCTTATTCCTAGGAACAGCTAATGACCGCAGTACGTACGCTCCGCACAGTGGGTGACAGACCCTGTGACTCTGTCTCAGCAGGGTTACTCAGAAAGCCCTGCATCTGTGTGGCTTCAAGGCTATTTTGAGAGCATCCTAAAATCACTGGGCTTGTCTGTTTTTCACACGCGTGGTTATGCACAAGTACGTCCTTCTTATTACAGCTGTGCTGCAGACTCTTAAGTTAAATCACAGACACGGTCTCCCCACACAGTGACTCATGTCTGCATCCATGGAGGAGCCCCTTGCAAGGCAGCAGCTGCACTCAGTAGCGGAACTGAGCTGGAGGAACGGAATGGGGTACAACCAGCAGGATTTGGTATGTCGTACTGTGCCTAAACACCGGCAAACTGACGATGCCCCCCAGCGATCGTACACTCGACGTCTGAAGCATAATCCACCTGTGATGGGTCGACTGCAGTGAGATATGGCTACCAAATCTGTTTGTTTTTCATACATCTGGCTGCAAAGTGGGTTCGTGTCCCCATGCCATTCCAAGCTTTCCCCGATGAAAGCAGACACAAATACACATTCAAAGCCATTTCCTGCAAAGGAGCAGGAGGTCCTTTTGAAGAATGCAAATGAGGACACATCCAAAAAGGCAGCATTGCACAAGGTATTCAAGAGTAAAACAGTATTTCAGCAGGCCTCGTCCAGTTGTTTAGTTTGCGATTCAAATCGGGGCTCCACGTGTCTGTGAGTAAATAGGAGGAACTGCAGAAAGCAGCCAGGCGGCCACCTGGGTCCTTGGCCCTGTATGGCAAGCAGGCCTTCCCCTGCACTTTACTGCCAGCATGGTGATCTGCACAAACCCCAGCTGGTGCTGTTTGCTTGGCTTCAAAGCCACTGTTTACTTTGCTGTTTCGAGGCCCTTCTGGCCACTTGGTCACAGCGGTCCCACGTGGACTTTCTTCCCAGTTCAGAGCCTGAAATTACACAGCATGACCTGCTGATCCTCTCCTGATCGCATGAAAATGTCTGATCAGGGTTTAATTCGTAAATCGCTCCTCTCCAGAGGTAATCTGTGATCATCCATGAGATTCTTTTTATATAAAAATATGCTTCATAGCTTATTCATGTCTCTTTTTATTTCTTTTTTCCCTCACACAACCAATCCTACTGGCATATCCTTCCAAGATTACTGTTAGTGGCAAAAGTCTGACATTTGGTGCAGCAATACTTGTCCCATTTCAGACTGTTGTACTGAAATCTGGAGGTTTCTGGTTCCAGTCTTTCTTTTGCTGTAATTCCCTTGATCAAAGTATTTGCCCTGAACTCATACAGTAAGAAAACTGTGCTATATAAAGATGTAAGTCACTGTAAAGTTGACCATCTAACCATCTAACAGTGGTAGATGTAACAGGTTTAACAATACAAATTAACTTATTTTGACTTGTTTCTTTCGCAAAAAAAATACAGGGCAGCAATACATAATTCAACTTTAATCATTAATAATACCACTTAAATGCAAACTGTACCAAAAATATTGTTTGGCACAAATATTGTGCTGATAGCAGCAAATACATTACATACTGCACCGGTGGCAAAGCAAACTGTTAGGTATTAGAGAGGACAGAGAATATTAGAAATTGCACTAATCTGAAATATAACTTAACATGCTTATATTTGCATACTGTGGCAATAGTAAATCTGGCAGGCATGTCCTCTTCAGCATCTGCTGAATCCACCAGTACATTACACCATATTTTAACCAGTTCCTAGTACCTACTAAGGTGGCATCTCACCTGGGCACCTGTCTTGTCTCCCAGCCTCTACCACATCAGGCTTCTTCAACTGTCTCGCAAAGCGTGCTTGGGCATCCTCCTTCCCAGTTTCTCTCCATAGGCCTCCGGTTGATGCCCGTACCAAGTTTGGAACTCTGGTTAAGACCTGGAAGAAGGTCAGAGGACCATCAGCCAAAGACATACAGGACCTGGTCCATGAAAGAATGCTGTGTTCATGACCCCCAGAATGACTGCTCGTCTTCCTCTCAAGGGGTCCAAAATCTCAAGCCCATCGATTCTCGATCGGAAAGAACTCCTGTCCATCGGAACATCTGTAGGTTTACGTTATATTTGTTATATCTCTTCTGGTTTTTTCAGCACTCTGGCTCACTGAGTGAGAGGAAGCACTCTATGGAAATAAACCGAATTCAACTAAATGTCTTTCGGGCCCATTTCCCCAGTGAGCTCCAACGACCTTTATCAGTTCATCCTTGACCGCTCGTGACTTTTTCACTACCCGTTTTCCCATTGGCACGACCGTTCTATTGAAACATAACTAGGTAACATATCTAGAAATATTGCCCTCTGACCATGGTGGAACTGAACAAGCCAAGCTACATTTCAGTACAAGTTCATCCTGAGGGATGCAGCCTCTGACCTGGAGCTGACTTTAGAGAAAAGCCTCTGCTAAATGCTTAAATGTGGATATAAATACTTTATGCTGTTATAATCAGTCGTGTCCAGAGGTTTAATGAACAAATGTTTGGACCCGGCAGCCGTGAGCGAGCACAGGGCTGAGCGCTGGAGGCGACGCGGCCCCTTTAAGAGCGCAGCTCCATTTGCAGCGCCGTCTGCGAAAGTTGTTGAAGAGCTGAGAGCCGAGAGCAGCTTGAGCTGCCGGGTCGGACGGGACGGGACGGGGCCGCCGCAGTGGCACAGCCGAGAGGGGGAAGGAAAACAGCAGCTTTAACCCGTAAGGGGAGCGTTTTTTGGTGGGGGGGAACTTCGGGGACCCTGGCTGGAGGATCCGACGGAGTTGCTCGGTCCGTGAGAACTTTACACAAACAGTTGCACCCCATGAGTGCCGCTGTTATTGCCAGACAATCCGCCGCGGTTCGCCTTGTACAGCATGGTGGCTTCGGTTTGCCGTGAGACACGAAGCGGGCGTCGTGCGAGTGCCGCTTGTGAGGGGAAACCGAGTTTTTGGTGAAGCGGCGGGACGCGATGAGCGCGAGGTCCGGCCCGCGCGCCTCGCCTCGCGTTCACGCGGTCCTCGCGCTGCTCGCGCTGCTCGTGCCGCTCGCGGCCCCGGGCGCCGGAACCGAGCTGAAGGTCCGAGTCCGGCTGGCCGACGGGCAAGTCACGGAGGAGAGTCTGGAGGCGGACAGCGAGCAGGACTCCATCACGGTGGAGTTCAAACAGGGCGACGGCACCCTCATCACCTTCCTGGCGGACTTCAAGCAGGTTCGTACCGCCCGACTCGGGAGCGTGGACGCTGCGGTGCGGTGGAGCCTAAAGCGCTTTAAACGTGCCGGTTTGACTGACGGAGGTGCTGCTGTCACCAAAGTGTTTCTGCTGCTCGGGTTTCGTTTAACGTTCGCCTTTGGGTTGAGGAGTTCGTACTGCGAAACACCGAAGTCTTTTAACCCGAGTGAGCCTGGAGGGAAACTTTGCTCTGGTGCTCAGCCCGACTTTCCAAGGTTCGCGTTTCACTTTGTCGTTCTGCGTCTGGACAGACGTGCAAGAGAAAATGAAACGCGGTTCTGGTGCAAAAATACCCTTGCCTGTCAACATACCTCCGACTCCTCTCCCAATTCCATCACCTCAAAGCACAGAATTGGTTCCTGTTCCTAAAAGAGTTTTTAAATCAAACAAGTGCCAGTTGTTTAAAAGCCACAAGTACCCTGACCTCGATGGTAAGTTGCGTTTTGCGTGTGGTGAGGAGCAGGGCAAGTGGTCAACCAGTGGTCCTCAGAGCCCAGATTTGGTGATTTTTGGTGTCCGGGCAAAACGCTCTCTGTCCTCGTATCTCGATCTGTAAGTAACTGCTTAGAGATTGAATTGTGAAGTTTATTCGTTCAGCGCTTGGTGGAGCGGAGGGGGTTGCGCATTTCTTAGTCTGAGAACCCTTGAAGATAAAGTTGTCCACGTGGATCTTTTTCCTGCAATGTTTTCTCCATCCAGACTAGCTGATTATGAGTGTATTGGAACAGCCTGAGGGATGTCCACGTAGAACTGCAACTGGACTGTCAAGGCAAGGGTGGCTGGGAGGGTACGCTCACTGCAGCGGTAATAAAATGTTGACAGCACCACTTGGAGAACAGTTGCTGTGTCCTAATGAGTAACGCCTAGGGAGCCCTAGACAGGCTTGTCTACGATCCCTCCTCAAATTCCATGCGGCGAGCGGAACTGGCGGCCCTGCGGTATCGGCCCGTGCGATCGTGAGCGCTCCTCCGGCCCACCCCGTGCTTCAACCTTGGCATTTCCGCAAAACGCTCACCTCCGCGCAGATGGATCGACATCTGTCTGCTGGACGCCACGGTCCGCCGACGTTTGCAGAGGGACCTGTGGTTCTGGGCAGGGGAAATGCATGCGTCAATGGTGGTTATGTGTGGAGGAAAGCTGACAACCAGATGTGAGGGCTTCTGCCTTCTGAGCCTGAGGGTGGCTACAGTACAGTTATTCTGTCAGTTGTATATAGGGATTGCATCATTTCATGGAAGGCCTGATATTTCAGGCTGACACAGCTTGTCAAGATGTGAAAGGTGCCCTCTTCAAATCCACTTTCTTTTTTTTTTTATTTTTTATTTTTTAAATCCATCTCTATCTCTGCCAGAAAGATTGTATGTCCTCTGGTTGCCTCTGACCTTGTGATTGAACCTTGGGAGGCCGGGCCGAAAGATGATGATACGTGTGCAATGCAATGCAGCCATAAACAAGGTTTTTTTTTTTTTTTTGCCACATTTGTCTCCTGGTGAAATGAGCACCATATGCATCACAGCATAGAATGGCCCTTTTCAGACTTTGTCAGCAACAATGTGAAGTTTCATTCAGAAAGAGCTGACATGTCATAGCATCTTGCGTAAAGGCTCAGTAACAACTGTTTAATGTAGAATAGAATATTTTTGTTGGCTGTGCTGATGTAGTGACACATATCTGAAATCCAGACATAGGGCTAGCTGTAGACATTGGTACGATTGAGAAAAGTAATCAGCCTGTTTAACTATAAACCCACACTGAAAATTTGAAGAATAAGTTGGAGGCTGAGGAAACTTTAATCATTCATTCATTCTAAGAAGGGCACATCTTCAGTAGTTTTGAGCAAATCTGAATTTCCCTAAAAGAAAAGCAGTATCATTAAACCACTTAGAGTGATCAGGTTTTTTTGTCTAAAACTGAGATCTAGTTTTTGTCACTGTATATAAAGACATGATCGAGCATCTGTTGTCTCATTCTTCCCTCATAGCTGTTGAATAGTTTCCATTCAGAAAGGCCAGAAATCCATCAGATGGTTTTAATGTTGTTCACGAATTTTAGTATTGGATGAAATTGTGCTTTATTTTAAGTGATCCAATTTGAAATACTATGAAAATCATAACGATAAAATAAGCTGACCTTTGTAAAAAGACCTTAATGTGCCGCATAGTGAAACTCACTTGTAACAAGGCATTTAAAAGTTTTTGCTGATATTGGTTCTGTAACAAAAAGCATGAAAAGAGTTTGCCTGAATAACCTTCCATCACTGAACATCATTTAGATGTTAGAAAGAAAAAACTAGTTTAGGATGGTTCTTACTATCCTCCTGGATAGTGCTGGAGTAAGAGTCTCTGCTGAAAAGTCCGTCTGGTTTCCATCTTATCTGATGTTTTCAGTGTCTTGCAGATATGTGGTCTTCTGGATTGACTGTGACTTTAGGTAGCACAAGACAATAGTAGTGGTGCAGGTCTTGAGATGGAAAGTGGTATGGAAAGATGATCAACTGAAATGCCTGTAATGGATGTTGAAGAGTAATGTGTACATGCTCATTTGCTGTGTAAGCAGGCAGCAGCGGTGACCTTTTCAATGGTAGCCATCAGTACAGTTTGTCCTTTTGTTGTTAAGGGTGTTATGGGAACCCAGAATGTAGTCATTCTATTCCTAGGGACTTTGCAGTCAGCTATACAGTAAGAACATGTCAAGAAGGATAGGACATGACATTCCTTTACTCTTTGTTTGAGCGAGCATTTTGTAAACATCTTTTCTATGTACCTCCTTAACCCTCAACAAGTCAAGGTCCTGATTCTCTTGTCCACAGTGGTACACTGTGTATGTAACTGGCTTAGCCATTGCCTTCTCACACTACCATCTCATTTTTCCTTTTAAAAATTGAGGTCACTTACAAATTTTTACTCTTTGGAGCTTGTCATTATATGTTCTTTATCAGCAGTAGTCTCCCCTGGATTTGAACTCCAATGTCAGGACATGGGGTTGAATACTTTAAAGGCGTCTACATTACTACTCCATTATAGGCTGAAGAAGAGATGCAACTAACTTTAGTTTCTCTCTTTTCCTGTCCAGTCTTTCTTCTAAAAGAATTCTCCTTCTGTGTCACAGAAAGTTGCAGGGGATTCATACTTTGCTTTTCTAGTAGGCATCAGGCTGCTGCATGTAGGGCTTACATCCCTCTGGATGATGTCGGCCTTAGTCACGTACAGAAGGTGTGACCCCTGTTTCATATTTCAATGCAAGGATGAGCTGTGTTCATTTGGGCTTGGCAGGTTTCCGCAGTTGCTGCCTGATGGGAGACCTGGTGGTGCTATGACACAGTTGTGACAAATGGCACGGATATAGGGAACATGATGGTACATGTATAAAGATCTGTGGGAACTGGCACAAAAGCTTGGAGTTGTATGTTGTTGGCTCATTTTACAGTGCCACCATCATTGCGAAAACGTTTCTTCCCAGCATTGGGTATACTTCTGAAAAATGCTGGCAAAATCCCAAAAGTTACTTGAGATTTCTCAAGTTTAGAGGATGGGCAGGACTGGCCTAGTTGGTTAAGCTGTGTGATCATAGCGTAACATTTCTGTTTAGCTTGGTCGCACCTAGAAAGGGTGAGAAACAGACATTTTGCCAAGCAAATAAATGTTTTGTTGATGTCCTGTCATATTAACCTAGTTAGCTGTATTATGTCAGAGATTCCCATGAAGGAATCAATGAAAAGGACTCTAGGGTAGGCGGTGTGGTGGATAACAATTGAAATGTGAAGGTTTAAACAATTTAATAGTATAGCTGGGCAGGTTGTTTCAGGAGATATCCTTTGTGTCAAAGTAGAAATCTGTAAAAAGCTTTCAATGGTGTGCATGGAAAATAACTAGTGAGAAGTGTAAGAATTCCAGGCCCAGATGGAACGACGGATATTCTCAGAGCCAAACAATTTTTCAAATAAGAGGGATATGTGGGAGGCGAAAGAACTGAGAGCTCAGGGCAAACAGAGCTGTTTATTGTGGACAAACACTCTGTCTCAACAAATGGGTCCCATTAATTGTGGTTCACATTGGGGTCTTTGCTCCTCGACAATAATGCAGTGCAGGATTTTGGGATTGTGGGTACAGCTGGTGAGAGAGATGAGCCTACCATCCATCATGGTCTGAAGCTGCCTCAATGGGTACGGTGAAGAGAGTACTTTAAGTGTCTGAGACGTTCTGCTGCTGCTGACATTGTTGGTGTCCAGGTAGTCGGGGTGTTGGCCTCTATAAACAGCTGGATGAGAAACCTGCGGTGACTTCTGGAACCCTAACCCAGCAAAACAGGCACTGTCTGTCCACTCTAACTTCTTACACCTCTGTGAGACTGTGCTGAAATTTTGAGTGAATGTCTTCAGAAAACGGCTGTGGAAGGTGCTGAGAACTGACCATTCGTTTTTTTTTTTTGTTTTTTTTTTTCCCCTTCCCCTTCCTTCATGTTTTGCTTCCTCTAGAGACATTTTTATAGGTCAATGCACTGCAGTATTGCATTTTTTTTTTTTTTTTTGCTGAGATTCTCAGTAAGTTATTGGGGAAATATGAGTTACAGGAAGTATGGAAATGTCCCCCTCCAGCATTACTCATGGAGAGCCGAAGGTCACCTCACTGCCCCCGCTGCTAACCACATTTCTTTGTCCAGCTGCTGTTGTATGAATGCCCTTGTTATACTCACAAGAGGACTCTTTTCAATATTTTACCATTTTTGATCTCCAGCAAGATTCCACCAGCGGGTGTATAGCATGCTGTGATTAGAAATGCTGGATGTCATTGTATTGTTTTTAGTGCCTCTAAGGGGTCATGTGGTTGCGCTAGAGAGAAAACGGACCACTCTTGATATTAAAAGGAAAAATAGTCAGTCTCAAATTTTATGAGCAGTGCCATGAAAAGCAGACTGGGCTGTGGGTAACTACAGGATTTACGGTGTGCTGGCTATTCAGTTTGAATTCATCAATGATCAGTCATAATGTGTCCCACTGTGCAAATCATGCTATAACTAAATTAGTCTATTTATTAAATTATTAAATTCCTGTGGGTGCAATTACAAGAGGAACAGTTTGCCTTTATATAAAGGTGTTAATTTTAGTCCCTAAACTGGAATAATGTGAATTCCTTTTATTACTGAGCCATTTAAAAATACTGAATGGCTCATAAAGTAAAATTGAATACAATATGAACTTACTGCAGCATCTTTTAATTTCAGTCAATGGAACATTTAGTGTTTGAAGTTTTCTCAGTTTTCATTGAGCATGATGGTAGGAGCCTTTGCTGCTTCTCAGCTTGGCGTTTTCCATTTAATGTGGTTAACTTAAAACTCCCATCGATCACTGCGTTATTAACAGCTCACGTAGTGTAGAAGAACCATCAGTGTCCCTTGGGTCAAAGCAGCTCAGTTTTTCATCTGTTTTGCTTATTCTTGTGGTGTGGGTAAGGGACAGTGAGCAATTCTGACTCCGGAGTATTTCCAAGTACAGCATTTATGAGTTTAATTTGTCTAATTCATTGGCAAGACTAAAGTATGAAGCACATGGACTCTGACCCCCTGAAAGCAAACACATCACATGCCAGACTGTAGATGTGACAATTGCCCAGTTGTATAGAGAGAGCAAAGTTTAAGTGTTGTTAGGGTATAGAATCCTTTCTGTACTCTGCAGTCTCAAAACCCTGTCTGCAAGCTATTTTATGGTGTTGCTATGTAAAAGGTGTGAAATATAATGGTGTGGAAATGTGTTGCCATTAAGGTGTTGAAAATGATCTTTTCATTTGCTAATGCAGTTGCTTTTGTGTCCATTAAAAGTATTTTTTTTAGATAACTTTCATTAAAGTATTAAGATGGATAAATATTACCAACAGTGTATATTAAACTGGGTAAAGGCATCTGCCGTATAAATCATGGAAAAGATTACAAGTGAGTGGGAAATTCACTGCTATCGGAGTTGGATGCTTTCACAGAGCCAGAGTAAGCAGTCTGGCAGCCATTGTGATGCAGTGGGTCACACAGTCACATGTCCGAGGATAGATGTGTGGGAGAAGTGGCTTTGAGCCAGTGATCCACTGTGGGAACTGTTTTTGTGACTTGGTCATAGGATGCTTTATGTCTGTCTCGCACATTGGCTTCTGTCTTTGTCATTGTTTACAAAATGGTCCCTGCTACTTTCTTAGTCATTCATCATTTGGTCACTCTATGGCTTGTATCTGCTTGATATAGTGCCACCATGTCCTGCATCCTTGCATTTTTTTTTTTTTTTTTTTTTTTTTTTTTTTTTTTTTTTTTTTTTTTTGGAAAGGCCTCCAGCACACCTGTTTGGGTCACCACTATCCTGTCCATTGTGTCAAAGTCACAAATCTCAGTCCCCTTTATAGTGATGGCTGGTGTAACAAGGGTGGTCCACCTTCAGAACCTGAATGAGCAGAAGGATGCTTTTTTGTTCAATAATGATTGGGGAAAAGCAGTATTCGACCTGTCAGAATTACTTACCCTAAGAAAGTCCACTTGTACATGCAACTGCACAGTGGTTCTAAAGCATCGCTATAAACTTTCCCTCAAGATAGCATGCCAACATGAGGAAGGACAAATGACAAAGTTCTTTAGGTTGCTTTTTGAAAATGCATGACACCTTGTTGTATGCATCATTCAGAGACAGTCGGAAGTAAAGATAATCCATGCCTCGTGCAAAGGACATGAATTCACATCAGGACTGCAGAATTCTTGAAACGGAGTTCCACCGGCATGTTGTCCAGATGTGTATTCCATTTAGAGGAACAAATGACCAGAACAGGTCTAAAAGTAAGATTAGTGTGAGCTGGAAAGATTTATCTGTCAATTCAGGAACTTACTGTAAAGAAGTTCTGAAAAGATAGACTTTTGAGATTACCGCATCCCCTTTTTTCACGTTTTGTCTAAAAATGAAACTCTAAACAAGAAGGATCTACAGTATGTGGCTTCAACTGAACGGTGTTGACAAAACGTGCACAAGATGACACATGCGCTTCCTCCCAATGAAAGTTGACGCCAAACCCTTTAAGAAGCAGGCTTATTTTTGCCCTCGTATTTTACCCAAGCATATCCTGGTTGACAAATGCGTCTTAACGCTCCTCATCCCACGCTCTCCTCCTCTCACGCACCTGATAACTGGCTCGCTGACAAAGGTGTCTGGTGGCACCGTGCACCTGTGGTAAACGTCGCCAGCAGAGGAGCACCATCACCTGTAAGTAGCCCGTTGTTGCTCAACACCCCCGTTTCAGGCTGACTCAGAGGGCCTGAGGCGCAAACGCTCCTTGTGGTTTCAATGTAAATGGTTGATCGCTGAGACACTTCTCTGGAAGTGTGGAGTCTCTTTTCTCATGGTGTCATCTGCCAAGATAAACGTTTGAAAGTGGACTTTTAATTGATCCGGGCAAGAGTGTATGTTTGAACGACAGTAATGTTTGTCCTTGGTCTCTGTAAGATCCAGGTCTGTATGTAGTGCTAACATTATGTTGAATTCTGACAGGAGTCTGCAAAAATCTCCCGTTTTTACTCCTGGGGGTTGGTTTAGGAAGCAGCAGGACACTTGTCCTGACTCACAACACCTGAGCCTGATTCCATGCAGTCCATCTGTCTTT
Source organism: Heterotis niloticus (assembly GCA_018136845.1). Taxonomy (NCBI): domain Eukaryota; kingdom Metazoa; phylum Chordata; class Actinopteri; order Osteoglossiformes; family Osteoglossidae; genus Heterotis; species Heterotis niloticus. The sequence continues at coordinate 26,209,339 of CM030894.1, read as the reverse complement.
TCTTTCTCCAAAGGTGCCTTAGAGGGCCTGATGTTGTCTAATGCCAGATCCTTGAGATGCAGGTTTAAGCTTAAATAACTGCATTTAAAAAAAATTAAAAAAAAAAAAAAACAGAAAATTCTCCAGGATGGCCCACAGTGCTGGAATGTACGGTACTAAGGAATAGTGCGCACGCTTCATTAGTCTCGTATTTCCTGCCTATTGATCTGTGCCATTATTCTCCTGACACACCCCTTGCCTTTATAAGCTGCCGTTGACTATTTACAGTGTGTGCAAGTACAGTTCAGCTGCGTGCTCATGATCTTTGACAAAGTTTGCATAAGATGGTAAATCCCATAACCTTTAACAAAGAAAGACATTCTCTTTACTGTGAACACCTACCCTGATGCAGTATCCCGAGCAAACACAACAATACTCAGTGCCTGGCCAACAAAATCAAGTAGTACTTCACACTGAATGGTAGCCGTAGGTACAGCAGGTGAGGGCATCTATGACCTCTGTGGATCTTTTGCCTTTTAAGAGAATTGTGTATTTATAGCTACCTGGAGCACAAGGGGCATCATGTTGGTCCATTGTTCATAAGGCTCATGTCAACTTCCAGCATGGTTCTTTGAGGAGTGTTTAGCCCTGACCATCAGCTCTTACTATGCATGATCAGAGAAATTTGTCCGTTGAAGCCCGCAAATGGATGGATGCTCGTGGATGGTTTTGCATTTCGCACTCTGGCCATTAATGAGAAGATGCTGGATGGATGACCAGGGTTACACTGTTGGGTAAAGGCAGACTGAGAGGGTATAAATGAATTTGTTGTGACACCCAAATGCAGCTGAAATGTTTAAACTGCCTAGGCAGAACCCTTTCAGTTGAATGGCTAAATGTTTAACAAATGTGCCTCCTGTAGAAAGGATCTTTGCCAGTTGAGCAACAGTGGTTTAAGTTGGAAATTCCCCCGGCTTTCTTAGTCATCCAGTGGTGAGGCTTCTCCTCAGACTTAGCTGGGGAACTGTGTGCTGTAGCAGGCCAAGGGGAACCATTCCCTTCCACCAGGTAGCGTGGGGAGGAGCGATGAGAAGCCTGGGCTCCAAAGGGGCGGATGTGAGGCAGTGGACAATTGGAGATGATGCCACTGACCCGAGGCTTGGTAAACTCCATCTTAATGTACTCTTAATGTTGTTCATGTATTCTATTGCTCCAGCCAAGGTTTTTTTTTTTTTTTTTTTTTCCCCTCTCTCCTCTCTCCTTTTGTCCCCTCCCTCCCTCCACTTACATCTTTGTTCATATATTGGTTTTATATGAAGCTTTCAAATGTTGTGAACAACTCATCTGTGAGTAAGTGCATTGGTTTTTCCAGCACTGTTTAAGTTTATCTTTAGGAGTTGTAGAATTTTTTAATTTATTTATTTTTTTCTCCTTTTTTTTTTCCTTTTTTTTTCTGCTGACATCCTTTTGGGTAGGTGTAATGCTTTCCTTTTTCTTTAAATTCTGCTGTTTAAAAGTCGTGTAGAAACCTTCCTATCACCAGCGCATACCAGGAGCTTTGCGGTCTCAGCGCAACGCAACCGCCAGTCCTGTAAAACGGGGCTCTGCCATCAGTCTCCTTGCTTGTAATTGGTGTGCGATGTGTGTCGGAGAGCCCAGCCAGCCCAGTGGGTGGAACCCCGGTAGCCTGTCTCCATCCCGCTCCACCCTGCCGACTCCTTCAGATTCCCTCTCATTTACTCCCGCATTCTCTATGGCGCTCTTTGCTTGGCTCACTGTCACTCATGCCCTTATGTCCCCTATGTCTGCTATCCTTCGATGGTCTTCAATTATACTGAACAGTTTTTTGTTTTGTTTGTCCACCCTCATTCTTTGCTTGCCTTTTTGCTTTTGGCCTTGATGTTGGCTTCTGATTAGAGAGGAGGTGTAGCAGTTTTCTGTCTCTCCTTGGTTAACCCGTTGTCTGCTTTGCTGCACTGGGGATGCCCAGTGTTCTGGAAAGGCCAGGGAGATGCGTGGAAGTTGACAGTCACACAAAGGAGGCCTGTTCCTTCCCGAGTGCCACTGTCTGAGCCAGAGACACTTGAACACAGTCCTGTCTGCTGGGGACAATCATATGAAAAAGCAGAGTGTGTGTGCGTGTGCGCGCGCAGGCCATTCCCTAGAAGAGCCAAGATGGTGTCAGGCAGAGGATCAACTGATGAATGGGTTCAGGGCCTGGGAGACGGCACTGTAGCCTTCCTATCATTCCCCTGCATGGGAATCTTTACAGACGCTGCATTTCAGCCAGATCTCTCTCTACAGGGTCTCTCGCTTTGCTTCGGAGCTGGGAGTGGAAAAAATAGCTGCAGTCCCACCAAGCTGCAGTACATTCCTCTCTGGCCGCAAAGAAGCATTTGAATAAAAGTTTAAGTTTTCTTTTTAACATGCGATGAGTTTTGGGAAGTGCTAATCAGTGAGCAGTGCTCCTTTTTGCTGTGCTATACCCAGCTTTGTTTGAGATGTTGCGTTCAAGTAAACTTCTGTTTTTCTTGGTATAAAATAAAACGGTATAAGAAGCTCTCATGGATTCTTGTCCCGTGCTGTCATGCAAGGGGTACAGGGCTTTTTCATAGATGAATGTTTGGCATCAGAGCAGTTCTTTAGAAAGCTGCTTTTCCACAGTGCAGAGTGCTATGTACAGGACGCTGTCAGTAATGCTCCTCTCTTCTTCCTCTCTGCAGGATGTGAAGCTGTTCCGTGCCCTCATTCTTGGGGAGCCAGAGCGCGGTCAGAGCCAGTACCAGGCACTCTGCTTTGTCACACGCCTCAACCAGAATGAGATCATCCCCAGCGAGTCCATGGCCCGCCTTCGGCAGGTGGGCACTCCTTTCCACCAGGACATCTCCCCTTCTTGTCTCCGTCACCACCTGCATTACTTCTGTTATGAAGCCCATCCTTCAAGTATAGTCTGCTCTGGAACAGTGGCTCTCAGCTATCCAAAAATGGCTTTCATTACTGGCATCTACTTGTGCTTTGTTACAGATTGTTTAAATTATGACATTTCTTCAATTTTAAAATGTGTTAGAGAACATCCTCCATATTTTGTGAAGTGACGACTAACGTAGCATGAGGGTTTTTTTTTTTTTTTTTTTTAAATTTAAAAAAAAAAAAAAAAAAAAACAGTTAAGGGTTTCAAGACCACCTGAGATTCAGGACTCAGATTTGCTTAAATTTAGGAAACAATCACCTCACATTTGGCCTGCAATATATGGTTTATAGAACTGTCCTGTAACATGTTTGGTTTTGTGTTTTAATTTGTCCAGTTCACCAGCTCAGTGAAACATGGTTAATAGACAAACTGCAGTAAAAACTCCAAATGTGTTGAAAGCTCTTCTTATTCCCGAGTCTATCCTGAACTCTTCCTCTTCCTGAAAGCCGTACTCGGTGATGGTGTAACGTCTTGCCATTTGGTTGGAGTGATTGTAATAGCTGCGTATTGTTTTGCAGAAAAACCCACATGCGATCCGCTCAGCGGAGGAGAGGAGGGGCATGGAGCAGCTGGCCATGAACGTGGCCGTCAACCTGAGCCGAGCTTGGCAGCTGAGCACCCACATCCAAAATGTGTGCGCAGAAGCCAGGGAGGCCATCTATACCCGTGAGGTGGATGTCAAGCACTGGCTGGACAAAGGTGAGCTTTCGTTAAGTGCTCATTGCTTCAGCCATCCCAGCCCTGAGGAGCCCTAATCTAGTTGGTGTTTGTTGAACTTTACACTGTTGCAATAGTTGTAACTGAAACCAAGCGTGTCCACAAACATCAAAAACTTTAAATGCCTGTGATGTCTCTCCCAACCCCCAGGAGTGGAGGCCTCCATGTTTGAGATGCTCCCCCACACAGCGGACATCCTCAGCCCGCAGTCTTGTGCCTCAGCGCAGGACCTGTGGCAGCCATGCACATGTCGCTACGGCCTGCGCCTGGAGTGGTACCCCTGCCTGCTCAAGTACTGCCGCAGCCGAGACGCCACTGGCAAAGCGAGTCCCTACAAGTGCGGCATCAAAAGCTGCAGCAAGGGCTACCGCTTCCACTACTATGTGCCCCAGCGGCACCTCTGTCTGTGGGATGAGGAGACCTAACAAGAGCACCATGGATTCAACCCCGCTTATGTTTATACATACCAGGTTTCTCCAGCCCCACCCTGCCATAGTTGCCCTTATTTATTTTCTAATTTAATGTTTCTCACACAGGGGATGCTCCTGCGTGTAGCAACGTCAGTAGCCTCATATCGAACAGTTGCTGTTTGCAGCTACTGGCGTGAGATGTTCTTCAGAACGCTTTCTCAGCACCCATGGCTGCTGCTGAGTGACCGATCCCTTATCTGGTCTGTGCTGTGAAAAAGGCTGGCAGTAGGTGCCTTATTGAACAGCGTTTATTCGTCCTTTCTCTTCCCTCTGCTGCGTTGCTCCACCTGGTGGTCACTATTGGCACAGCGCCTTTTGAACCAGGTCTTCTTTTACTCCCTTTTGCCGAAAAGATTGCATCTGTGTTACGACCCATGTGTTTTCCCACAAAACCGACATCCTCTTGCTTGAGTACAACTCCCCTGTTTCCGTCCTCAACTGCTTCAGTCTGTGGTTTCGACACCTCTGCAAAGACGGCAGGCTTGTGCCCCGTTTGCAAGGAGCCGCGACTGACTGCAGGCAGCAAGCTGTCAGTGCGATGAACCCAAGGGACAATGAATCCGCAATCTCCTGTCCTCACTGTCTGCTTTATTTCTGCCCAGTTGATGGTCCTTATTCTCACCAACCCAAGTTTCCATAAAGTTCCACTGATACAGTTTTAGTGTACTTTTTCATAATCTCAAATGGCTAAATCTTGAGACCACTTTTGAAAAGTATTTTTCACTTTTATATTAAATGGTTCTTACATGATTCTATAATTTTATTGTACAATAAATCCTCTAGGTTAGTTTACAGAGAATGCTTTTATAACAAAACTGGAGTATGAAACCTCACAGCCAAGCTGCTATTAAAGAGCAGAAAGTGACTGATGTTCACTTGGAAGCAACGTGACTTGATTTGTTCACAGTTGGCTCTGCGTTCACCTGTGGTTGAGGTCCCTGCTGGCCTAATGCAAACCTGTTCTGCCGGTCACACTGAGTTGGCCTCTGTAGTGTATGCGTGCGTCTGCCTGCACACATTTGTTTGTTTACCCATCCTGAAGCATAGACCCTAGTGTAAAAGGCTAAATGAATGGAGCATAATGTGTGGCAAATGCTCTGTATACATCTTGTAAGTCCAACTTAATCCAGGATTCAGGAGTGTGTTTTCCAACAAAGTGGAAAAGCAGGTGTAGTTTTTATACTTTTCTTTTTCCAGGGTAGCAGTGAAAACTTTTTGAATTGGAGGCTCCCTGTCAGTCAGCTTTTTCTGAAGTCTTAATTGAATAAATGGCAGCCGTTTGGTCCTAAGGCTTTGCTTCTTTGGTCGAGCAGACCATTTTGTGCTATGGCACTTGTAACTTGATCATCTGCTTTTTGCTAAGAAGATGTTTGAATGCTTCTCCTCCACCCCTCATTTCTTACTTCCATGTTCCTTTGTTCTGTTGGGTGCAGCCAGGGTACAAAGCAATATGTCAGTGTGTGGATTTTACCTGACAGTAAACGGCTGAGCTGCACTGCTGGTTTCCACCATCTCGGTGTTGCAGGATGTGGCGATGAAGGCTGTGTAGGATGGCCCTTCTCCACAGGCGGCAAGTTTCCGTCACGGCCGTGGACAATTGAGTCTTAATTTTGTGATCAGTAACTCCTCTTTGAAGTTGCACGATTCTGCAGATGGAGTCTTACAGATGTGCTTAGAAGAAAACCACAGTTCTTATTTTTATTGCAGTTTAGTCACATTTATTACACATAATGTTTAGTGTTTACAACAAAGCTGGTATTACTGCCTTTGCAGCGAAGAAGCCCTCTGTGATGCTTGCTAGGGGCAGAATGTGCATACTTTTTTTTTTTTTGACAGGCAAAATGTGTAACTTTACAACCGATCATTTTGTTGTTTGAAGAGCTCTGAATAGATTTGTGTGGAGCGTATTTCTTCAGTGTTGAACAGATGTTGGCAATGTGTGCGAGGATCCTGAATGGAAAGAATCCTCAGGCAGAACCTCTGCACCGTACAAACGAAAGCCCGGTGATTTTAGCTATAACATTTGTCTTCGTCCGTCACCTCCTGCCCACACACACACAACCGCAGCCCTGGTTAGAATTAGGTTTCTGCACCATCTGCTTCAGTTCGCTGGTACACGTTTAATTAAAGTTGTGTGATTTTTTTTTATTTATAGGATAAATATTTTTTGTTTTTCTTTGTGTATTTCTGCTTGCCAAAAAACTGTCATCTGAGATAAACACTAACCATTTTGTGGTAATGGTAAGTGCCTTAAGTATATTTTGATGCTGAATAACAAGTGTGATTAAAAAAAAAAATACAAGAATATTTTTGTAAAAAAAAAAAAAAAAAAAGTTTGGGTAAAAATGTGATCAGTTCATTTCAAAAGTATGAAGTGGTTTTGTAAATACATCAATGTCTTTGCCCAGAATGGACAGAATAAAGGCTGTCTCCTTTTGCACTGCAGTGATTTGTGTGTTTTTTTTCAGTTGCTCTGCCTGCAAACAGTCGGTGTAGCAGTGGGCGTGCAGATGTGGAAACATGCTGGAGTTCAGCTGGAGAACAATTTTGGTGTCCCAGTTTCCATTTCAACAGCAGGGCAAGGCAGCTGTGTGCTCGGTTTCTCCTGCATTCAGTTTCTGTCTAGCCTACACACACACACACACACACACACACACACACACACACACACTCTATCCTCGTGAGGGCTATCCGCTCAATTTCAGCTGACATTTGTGATTCTTTTTCTGATTTTTTTTTTTCGTGTACATTGCCCAGTCATGGTTCTTTGTGAAATTCTGACTTAATCCAATGCAGTGCATTGTTTTTGGTGTTCTGTGCAGTTTATTTGCTGATTCTTCCACGTCGCTGCCCTCCACTGCTTCTCCACCAGGGGGCGCTGTTGGACTACAAGAAAGAGCTTCATATGAAGCTTCAAGTTGGTGAAAATGGAGAAGGAAAACGCTCCCACTTAGGAGCGATGAGAAGATCTGTGGGAATGGATGGAGACCCTAGGCTTAGTCCAAGTCACATTTGGTCTACACAGCACTCAGATCTCAGAACAGACTGGGGGGAAAAAAACTGCAAGCCAGCAGCACACCTGAAAGGTGATGCAATAATGCACAGATTTAGCTGGAGGTGAAGTGTGGCAAGAAATGCAATGACGAAGTTGCAAAATTGGGATGAAACTGCTGTGATGAGACTCGCTGCAACGTTGACGTGTGGCGGTCGGCTGAGTTGTACACACACATTGGGGAAACTTTAATGTGATGGGGTGATACAGACATAAAGGTTACATCCTGGCTTCCTTGAGTATTGTGGCTCCCCACTTAGGGGTGTACAGAGACAAGTCATTTATCAAAATTAAGTTTACTTGTTTTATCCTGTGGTCATACGCTGTGACTTAGGTTGTAGCACCGATTGTCAGCGTACAAGTTTCTCATCCACTGTACCCTGACCGCATGGTGTTTAACAGAGTCGAAATTGAAAAGTCGCTGTTACATTCTGGTCAGGCTTCTATGCAAATGAGATAGACTGTGGTCACACAAAGCCGATGTGCAGTACGGAAGGACCCAGCGGTCTGTACTTGTGCAGAAGACTTGGGTGTATCAATTGCTGTCCACATGTTATACTACATTATGCTGGAAGGGGTCACATCAAGTGAGAGGTGAGGACTTAAACTCTGGGTGAGATCCCTTGTTCAGTGGAGGCCAGGGTGACAGCAAAGAGAAATCGAGCAGTCTGTGGCCCACGTCCCCTAAACAAATTGATTGTTCTTTTATCCACCACATTGTTCAAACACACACTTGAGGAGGTCCTTCTTTGCAAAAGCCACCTGCCTGCATGGCACCAGAGGACTTAACATTCAGCTCTTCTACCCTCAAGACACCTTGTGACCTTGGAGTCATGAAACTTCTCACTTTGCTGTAATTGGCAATTGATTTAAGTGTTGTGTGTTTAAGATACAGCACAACTAAATTTTCATGCAGGGATTAACTAGTTAACTATATCCTCTTAACTATATCCTGTCCTGTTCTAGTGCACTGCTGCAGAAGCAGTGACTCAAACATGTCCTTCAGCTTTTAGCAGGCAGCTTTAACCATTATGGTATGTGCTGTCCCAAGTGAACTTTCTGTATGTCACTTCCTACCACGGTTTACCAGTTTAAGCAGCATGTGTTTGTACTGCATGTTTATGATAACGTCTTCCTCAAAGGCGAGACAGCAGTGGGAGGATCCGAAAATTGTGGGGTTTTGAAGTTTTTTAAGCGTTTTAAATTGTCCAGTTTAACGGGGCAATGAAGCATGGTTAATGGAGCACCTGTACCAAAACCAGACATACAGGCTTAGTTGATGAAAGCGGTCAGACTTGCTGATGTGGAACCACTCAGCATTGCCTGTCCAGGCCAACGGGAAAGCAACTTCATTTGTTTCATTTCAAAAATTGTTTCACCTGTTTTATTCAACACTAAGGTGGTTGCCATCTTACAATGGGGTTACATTCCGATAAACCCGTCGTAAGTCGAAAATGCATTTAATGCCTCCAACCTACTGTCACACCTGCTTCAGCAATGGAACGTAGGTAGGTTCTCTGCCCGTCTTCAGACTGAGCACTGATGGAATGACTGATTGGTGTAGGAACCAATCGTGGATGGAATTTAGTTTCTACGCAGACTTCCTGTCAGTGCTCAGTCCCCCTTGTGAGCTCTCCTGCAACCACTGTCTTGCTAATACCTTGTATTTTGTTTATTTTGAATTGCAACATTTTCCATTTTTGTTTACTGCCAATTGCTAATGTTTACCACTTGCTCCCAGCTAACGGCAACACCCTAAGAAAAAACATTCAGTAAAGAGTTTAACGGAACTTAAACTTATTACCGTGATGTCTTGCAATTGCTTCCAACAACCCACGCCATAACACCTACCAAACATCATAGCCTAGCCTAACTTAAAAGTCATTACGGGCTTGCCGCTTTCATGCTGTTTTCAGGAGATGGAGACACAGATGGGCGTTTCGTAGACATGATAGATGTACAAAACACAATGTAGACAGAGGAGTGGGTATCCAAAAAAACGCCGGCAACACAGAACACTGTAGAGCATTGGTCGTATGCAGTAGCAACCACGTGGCAGACTGGGAGACGCGGATTGCTGCCGCTGCCCAGCATTATGATAGAGTACTGTACTGCATATTGCTTTCCTAGGGAAAAAAAAAAATCTGAATTCAAAGTATGGTTGCTGTTGAATGCGTATCACTATCACACTATCGTCGTCTTCTTCTTCTTTATCTTTCGGCTGCTCCCGTTAGGGGTCGCCACAGCGGATCAACTATTTCCATTTCTTCCTGTCTTCTGCATCTTTCTCTGTCACACCCACCACCTGCATGTCCTCTTTCACCACATCCATAAATCTCCTCTTAGGCCTTCCTCTTTTCACTATCACACCATTGTAAATTTGAAAAATTGTAAGTCAGACCATCATAACTCAGGGCCATCTGTTTTCAGTTCTTGGAATTCAGAAAAGCACATTGCTAATGTATTAAACACGTTTGTTTTTTGTTCAACCAGAGTTCAGTTCCTTAGAAATAACCAATCCTGTTTGTCAGTTAAAGTGGGATGAAACTCAGCTGTGGCTGTGATTGGTCAACACTAAACTCTGATTGGTTTGGTTGGTGACCTTGATGACCTGGGTGAGATGGACAACAGAAGTGTTAAGGGGGGGTCATTGGTTCTCTGTAGATGTGAGCTGATAGCCAACAATCACTTTATGGTCTGTGGTAAAACTGGTTGGTTAGCTGTATGGAGACAAAAATGAAATTTTGAATGGGAAAAGTTCAAAAGTTGTGAAAAGAGAGGAAAAGTGAATTTTTTGCTTCACAAATTTACCTAAACATCAGTGAAAGGTGCCTTTTCTGCAGAAATGCTCAGGTTTGGGTGATCTTGTCTGTGGGCTCCTTGGTGCTGAAGTTGGGATGAACATCAGCAACACACAAAATATTTTTTAGTGTCTAAAAACACTTGATGACATCTGGACAGAGGAAGGAGGACAAGGAAACCTGGTGTTGGAATGAGGAAGTACAGGAGAGTATACAGAGGAAGAGGCTGGCGAAGAAGTGGGATAGACAGGGAGATGAAGAATGTAGACAGGAGTACAAGGAGATGAGGCGTAGGGTGAAGAGAGAGGTGGGAAAAGCTAAAGAAAAGGCTTATGGTGAATTGTATAAGAGGTTGGACACTAAGGAGGGAGAAAAGGACCTGTACCGATTGGCTAGGCAGAGGGACCGAGCTGGGAAAGATGTGCAGCAGGTTAGGGTGATAAAGGATAGCAATGGAAACGTACTCACAAGCGAGGAGAGTGTGTTGAGCAGATGGAAAGAGTACTTTGAGGGGCTGATGAATGAAGAGAATGAGAGAGAGAGAGAAGGTTGGATGATGTAGGGATTATGAATAGGGGAGTGCAATGGATTAGCAAGGAGGAAGTTAGGACAGCTATGAAGAGGATGAAGAATGGAAAGGCTGTTGGCCCAGATGACATACCTGTGGAAGCATGGAAGTGTTTAGGAGAGATGGCAGTGGAGTTTTTAACCAGATTGTTTAATGGAATCTTGGAAAGTGAGACGATGCCTGAGAAGTGGAGAACAAGTGTATTGGTACCAATTTTTAAGAATAAGGGTGATGTGCAGAGCTGTAGTAACTACAGAGGGATAAAACTGATCAGCCACAGCATGAAGTTATGGGAAAGAGTAGTGGAAGCTAGGTTAAGAAGGGAGGTGACGATTAGTGAGCAGCAGTATGGCTTCATGCCAAGAAGGAGTACTACAGATGCGATGTTTGCTCTGAGGGTGTTGATGGAGAAGTACCAAGAAGGTAAGAAGGAGTTGCATTGTGTCTTCGCGGACTTAGAGAAAGCATATGACAGGGTACCTAGAGAGGAGCTGTGGTATTGTATGAGGAAGTCGGGTGTGCCAGAAAAGTATGTAAGAGTGGTACAGGATATGTACAAGGACAGTGTGACAGTGGTGAGGTCTGCGGTAGGAGCAAAGGATGCTTTCAAGGTGGGGGTAGGATTACATCAAGGATCAGCTTTGAGTCCTTTCTTGTTTGCAGTGGTTGTGGACAGGTTGACAGATGAGATCAGACAGGAGTCACCGTGGACTATGATGTTTGCGGATGACATTGTGATCTGTAGTGAGCGTAGGGAGCAGGTTGAGGAGACCCTGGAGAGGTGGAGATATGCTCTAGAGAGAAGAGGAATGAAGGTCAGTAGGACTAAGACAGAATACATGTGTATAAGTGAGAGGGAGGACAGAGGAATGGTGAGGATGAAGGGAATAGAGTTGGCGAAGGTGGGTGAATTTAAATACTTAGGATCAACAGTCCAGAGTAATGGGGAGTGTGGAAGAGAGGTGAAGAAGAGAGTGCAGGCAGGGTGGAGTGGGTGGAGAAGAGTGTCAGGAGTGATTTGTGATAGAAGGGTACCAGCAAGAGTGAAAGGGAAGATCTACAAGATGGTAGTGAGACTAGCTATGCTTTATGGGTTGGAGATGGTGGCACTGACCAAAAGACAGGAGGCAGAGCTGGAGGTGGCAGAGTTAAAGATGTTAAGATTTGCAATGGGTGTGACGAGGATGGACAGGATTAGGAATGAGTATATTAGAGGGTCAGCCCAGGTTAGACGGTTTGGAGACAAAGTCAGAGAGGCGAGATTGCGTTGGTTTGGACATATGCAGAGGAGAGATGCTGGCTGTATCAGGAGAAGGATGCTAGGGATGGAGCTGCCAGGCAAGAGGAAGAGAGGAAGGCCTAAGAGGAGATTTATGGATGTGGTGAAGGAGGACATGCAGGTGGTGGGTGCGACGGAGGAAGATGCAGGGGACAGGAAGAAGTGGAAAGAAGTGGCTCGTTGGCTAGGGGACCAGCATTGAGGATCGTAGCATTTTAAGGAAAAGGAAGAAAATGTAGGTGGTAGGGAAGAACCCCCTTCGACAATGAACCCGATACACGGTACAGTTATACAGTTTAACAGTGACCAAGTGTAATTTATTTACAATGGGGAGTGATGGAATCATATACAGACACATATACAAACAAACAAAATCCAGAACCAGGCTCCAAACAGTTTTACAGAATATAGGCAGATCCCAACTCAAAAACAACAACAGAACAAAACGGACATCCCGACCTGGGCCACGAAAGGAAAAGAAAACAAATGACAAACTCAAGCCAAGTCGACCTCCACTACAGAAATCACCAAACCAATACAAGGGTGGGAGACCGCCACTTCGCCTGATGTTTTAACATAGTTGTGAGTACAATAGATCGCTAAGTGTTAGCACCAGGTACATCGAGGGTTGTACACTCTCCGGTGCCAGCACTGTACAAGTAAGAGCAAACAGCAAAATCCCCCGCTAGACATAGAATGCCAGAAAACACGACCAAGACTAAGTTGTTGCCACTGCCTCCATGGGGGTCCACGCAGATAAGCGCTTGCAGGGGTGACGTCATCCGCCGACGGGCCAATCCTGGCTCTGACGCACCTGTCAAACACCGAACCCCTATGGAGAGACCGCGCGAACAGGAACACGACAGTTCCCCACCAGAAAAAAAAAACAAGAACCGTAACAGTGTAAAGTTCAGGGCTGTTGCCTTTTAAGATGAATGCTCCTGACTGGAAGCCCAACTCCAGGTACAGTGCCAGTGGCCCTAAAAATGACCTCCTTTGTAAACAAATCGCTGAAAAGGTGACTTTTCTTAGAGGAACATTCCAGGTCATCTAAGGCAAAGGTGCCCATAAAACAAAGGCTTATAATAATCCTGAAGAATTCCACCATCAGAGGGATTTTGAGTCAGGAGGTCATGCAAATATGAACCCACAAAACCTCTGAGGTCCCTCCAGCCTTGGTTTTTCACATGTATTCCTTTCCTCCATGCTTTTCGAAACAATGACCCACAAGGAAGACAGCCTTGGCACAGAAACGGCAACTGAAGGGAGACCAGCAAGTTCTCCGCTTGTACAGAAGCCTCCAGGGCTGCAGGCTTTTTGTGTACAACAAGGATCTCAACCTGTGATTTCCGCAGAAGCCTCAGACGTCTGCTGGGTGCCTGCTTTGTGCTTTGCAGTCGTTCCAAAAACCTTTAGAATAGACTGATGACTAAAAGCGACACTGAATGTCACACACGGATGAGATTCAATTATTGTTTAAGTAGCATTTTTATTATTTGCAGCCTCAGAATCATTTTTCTACATCCTGGAACATTTACTAGAACATTTCACAGTATCTTGCTAAAGGAGAAAGGCTTCATCCAGCAAAATTCAGCTGACACACTGTGTATACAGTATATGTGTGTACATATGTACATGCTGTACATAGTTCTTAACCACAATACCACTGTACACCCATAATCTTAGCACTAAATACTTTTCCTTACCCCTTGTAGTCAGTAGCACAATATTATACAGTTTATAGAATAAAGGTAATGCTAATTGTGAGACTGTTTACAGTGTTTTGTACATTTTATTCTGTTCTCCTGGGTTTAGGCATTCTGCTGATAATGGATTTCCTACCGTTGCTCTGGTTTATGTTGAAGCTGCGAGGGTCTCTACTGGTCCCTGAAGAAGCTGAATCGGTAAAACTGGTGCTTCTGCTGGTACCAAAGTGGCTCCTGCACTTGGCTGTGTTAAGACAAATCAAAGACTAACAGGCTTCTTTCTGTCCACCACGGATTCATACGATGGAAACTACAGGTTATAAAGCATTAAGCTGAAGGGGAAATGAGGCTACTGGCAGCATGCGGTGGACACCAAAGAATGATTTTTTTTTTTTTTTTTTTTTTTTGTAGCAGGGGATAGTTAACTAGTTATAGTTAAGAGAATATAGTTAACTAGTTAACAAATAGTTTGGGGTACACATAGATTTAGGCTCTTGTAGGATTGGCCATCACTTTAGAGACGATTTATTATGTCCGTCATATTGAGGATTTTAATACGGGTTCAGTTATTCCGCTCGGACATTCGGAAACCGAGCTTCATCCGATGTTCTTGATGCATGCAAATGTGGGGCCTACGTGCGCTGTTGTCCTCGAGAGCCTCCTTATGAGCCCACCCTGCGGCTGCCTTCTTACTCACTATGCAAATTTTGGGTGTTTTGCATTGAAGGTGGCACAGTTCCAGGTGCACCAAAAACACAGACAGATGTGGAACTTCAGGTCCAACGGCAGGTTACTCTAGTTTTACCCTTTCTCATGGCAGTCCGACCAAAACAAAATCTTGCCAAACAAAGCAAAAATAGCACAATAAAATCCCAGATTACAAAGTTGTAAAATTGAGAGTTTCACGGTTTTTAATAGTAAAATAGTGGTATTTTTTTGTAACTTTTTCAACGTTTAACATTTTTAGACACGTTTTGCTTCTTTCATCTGGATTTAAACACTCTTTTCAGCCCTCTGTGTGCTTTTTGTGCACTTGTTTCAAAACGATAATACGTTTCCTTTCCTTTATCCAGCATTGTCACCCGCTGAGCAGTCAGGAGGGAATGTTGGTTCTCCTGCTCACAGTCGCCGTGGAGGCTCTGGAAACCCAAGTCCAGTTGATGCGGAACCTCAGGTGAGTCTGCTGCAGGTCTGGATTGAGGCCACCGGCCGTGGAAGAAAGCAATATCGTGCCGATGTGGTGCATTTCTAGCGGCGAACGGCAGGGCTGCGACGTCCGTTCTGCACCATAGCATCGTTTTCTGTAAGCGACGGCCGAGCGGACTCAAGGGGGAACGAAGAACTTTCAGCCAGCGGTCAGGTGGGCCGAGCATCCACGTGCCGAACGTTTGAGCAGGTTGTTTAAACTTGAGCTACACGCGGCCCTAAAACCAGCAACGGACAATGATCCTAAGCTAAGGTTTGGTGCTCTGGATAAGGGGGTGTGCTATGCAAATAAATAATTGTGAAATTGAGCCATTGTTGTTTTATGCAAAAAGATTGCGATGGGATAGGCTGCACCGGGGCGCTCATGCAAATGACCCTCCCTGACCGTCAGATGATAGAAACGCCATCTTCCTGCCCCGGCCCAGTTAGCAGAATAAGTTGCATCTAAGTGTATTTTGTGTGCATTTGAATAAAGTGCTTTATTCGGCAGCAACTGAGAAGAACTCTTGAAATAAGGGGACATTCAAATGTAATCTTTTAGCGGAGAAACCATATGATTAAGGTGATGCGTGCTTATTTTTTTTGCTTTGCAGTACTTGGCATTGCGTTTAATGTTTTTTGTGCATTTTTGCAACATACAAAGTGTCTGCGGTATATGAGGTAAGTGGAAGTTGCAGGGTTGTCACTGTCACTGTCGCCGAGCGTAAGCCGAGAAGGACGGGGCGGAAAGCCGTTTTGGATAAAAAAGTCGGGGAGATGGAGAGGGACCGCGGTGAGCGTCCTCATCCACGTCCTCTGCCTAATGAATATTGTACAGCAGTGCAGTGTGGGAGCAAATTTGAAAGTGGGCTGCATTAGAATAACCTCAAGATCATTTCACTGTTAATGCCGAAGCGCATCGCCTGGTTTCGGCATAAACTTGTGCTCCATAGTAAAATTAGCTGTTTTTATTATTGCAGATATTAATATGAGCAGAGAGCCAGTGGAACAGACAGAGTCCCACAGAGAGCAACCTGGTAAGAGTTTTGCTTGAACTTTTGCTTTATAAAACTGTTTGGGGGGAGAAACGCTAGCAAAATCAGAATGTTTTCAAAGAAAAAATATTTATGCACTTTTAAAGCTGCTGTGGTTTTTTATTAACTGGTTCAAGAGACATAGACGTATAGCATAGGCATATAGTATAAATATGTTGTGTAGGTATATAATGTAGATATATAATATAGATATACAGTATAGCATAAATATATAGTTATTTATATCTATAAAGTGCTCTATATATATCTATACTATATGCTTATAGAGCACTTTATTGTGGGGATTCTAGCTGAATAGGATTGTGTTCAAGTAAATGAAAGTTTGTATCCTCAAATATATTTTTTTGTTAAATAGTGCTTTGCTGTAAATGAAAGTTTTCTCTTCATTTGAACGAGTTGTGATTTCTGCATCCATGAGGATGATGTTGGGATATTTCATGAGATCTTCTAGTCTTTATTTAGCTTGCAGTCTGGGTTTTATTCCCAGCACAATTTTCCCACTGCTGTTAGGAAAGTTAAATTGCTATTCCAGCCTTTGATTAGAATAACTGCAGTTTTGCTTTGCTTCTTCTGCTTGAAGCTCCGTTTTTAAGAGAATGAGGACAGCTTTGGGCTGCTCGGCCCGCGATGCCTTTGCGCCAGCATGGTGAGAGGGCAGACAGTGAAGTCTCTCCTTGGGGATCCTCGTGAAAGTGTTGTGATTTGCTGGGTTGTTAATTTTGTCTTTTTGGTTTTCCTCGACTTGAGGTGAGATTTAAGTCAGCTTGTCAAAACCCGAATGCCTGTCGCTCCCAGGTAGTAAATTCACTGTGGAAGTTCTTGTATGGAAGCAGTACAGCTGCACTGGGCACCACAGCCTCTTCTGTATGGCATCCTTTAAAGGACAGTTGTGGTGTTGTGTGTGTGGGGGGCACAGGTCCTCAGCTCTGACTGTCCAGGGCGCAGGTGTGTATGCACCGCTGTAGTACCGGCAGAGCTCAGGACTACACTGGGGGGGAAGATGGGTCGTGACTGTTGGCTCCTCTATGAGGATTCATGTAAAGGTAAAGAGGAGCACATGAGCCATGGGGGGGGGGGGGACTCTGTCTGGAACAGCTACCCAAATGTGGAACTTGGAAACAAAAAGCTCTACACAAGCTGTGGTTTTGTGACTCTGCTCGAACAAACCGTTGAGCAAATTTCCTTTTTTCCCAAACTTTGTTTTCCACACTTTGCCTGAGTTCTGGTTTCTGGCAGTTGGATTTAACTTCTTTTTTCTTAACTGGTGAAGCAGCTCACGACATGAGAGCTGGTACTGCTTTTGCTCGCGTTTGCCTGGGGATGTTGCCGATGTTCCTCCTAAACCATCAGCAGCGGGACGGTGACACTCGGTGTCTCTGTGTGTCAACATGCTGGTGTGGCATCGCAGAAAGATTTGTGTCCCCTGGTGCAGCCACCACAGGAAGCAGCTCCTAAAGTCCATGCAAGGCCACCTGCAGCAGCGCAGTGCCTGAAGAATGCTGTCCCAACGCCACCTCACGCTCCAACTCCATATTGAGCTCTTCGATCATCCCAGCCTCTTTCCCTTTGGCCATTATGTATTTTCACCAGAAAGTGAATACAAATCTTCGCGTTTTTTTCTTTCAGGCTTCTCTATTAATTCCTAAATATTCTTGTTTTATTCCTTACCGATGATTTGCACGCGGAGAAATTTTCGGATTTGTGCATTTACATCGTGGTCATTGCGATCAATATGTGGCCAGATTAAAATCCCGGCACACCGTCATATTGAAGAAGTCCTGATTTTGTGCCAAAGTCCTCCGGTTGTCAAAGATTTGCTTTAATTGCTGGCCTGTAAGCAAATCTTGCACGAGGCAATGAAACCTGATGAGATCACTGATTCTCAATAAGGTTTAATGCAGGAATAAACATGTACGGTGTCAGGACACAGTCAGATAGATAGATAGATAGAATAACACAAATAACCTGTAGCATAAACTATTATAGTGAAATTATGTTTTATATTTTGGTGCAGTTTGTGAAAAAAGTGGTGGCTTTTAGGGCTTGGCAGTCACACAGGTTTCCCTTTTTATTTGAATGGGAACTGCTGTGCTGTTTTTTTTTTTTTTTTAGAAAGAGCAGTGAATCATTTTGTTTGGGGAACCATTTTCGGTTTCATGCAGTGACATCATCAGCTATGAAGCCAGCAAGCAAGGCCGAGGGACTTGCAGTTTAATCGGATTCATGTGGGGTTCGGGGCTCAGCCCCCCCCCCCACCCCATCAGTAACATAGTGTTGCCCTAGACATGTGTGACACTTTTATCGTAATCTCACTGGCTTTGTGAGCTGCATGCCACAGCTTGGATCCAGTTACCCTTTGTTGTGCGTTTTTTGCAAAGTCTTTCTGCTGAGCCTCGGCATGACGCTGCGATGAGGGGAGGGACGGCTTTAGGACAGCGGTGGTCTTTAGCAGTCGGCTCTGTTACCTCCTCTCCCGCCTCCGTAGCTATGAGGTCCACAGATACTGACACAAAGAGAGGACCTATGCCTTATTGTTGGTCCCACAGTCAACATGTCCTCTTCTCCCAGACTCCCAAATTTTTAAACACAGGGGCCAAGTTGCATTGCCATGGAGACCTCGGTTGCGATTTGCATACCCTCATGATTTCCATACTGGAAGTTTGGCTTTTGGAGGGCATAAAAATTTCCATATGGTGGGTGAGCCGTCTCACAGCCTCCTGCCGGCTCTGGCTGCTCCTATTTGGGATTCAAATGAACAGACAGAAGTGGCCAGGACAGGAGATGTTCAAAGTCTCCATCCAGGCTCCTGTTCGTCTTCCTCGCAGCTCGGGGAGGGTAAGATTTGAAACAGAAGTTTTCCGGGACCTCACAGCTGCTCTTCCTGTAAAGTCTCACACCATCTTATCCAGCCCCAGCTTCTATTTATCTACAGTTGCGCAGATCTGCTCATTTTTCCTCTGAAATTTATCTATTAGTGTGGGTGAGAACAGAGGTGATTTTATTGTGATTGTGTGTCAGAGAGGTAACTGCTTTTGTCTTATTTTCTACATCTTATTTCCTAGACAATGAACAAGCAGAGCTTGACTTCCCAAGACAAGTAAGTACAAAAAACAAACAACCAGGGCTGACTTCTGCGATTTTACTCAGGTTATACCGAAGCGTTGTTAATGTTAATTCACAGTAGGAGATTACAGTCTCTCGTGCCGCCATCGGCATTGAGAAGAATCGCTAGCATTTAAAGATGCACCAGTTGGAGGGTAAATGAACAGAAGGTTTGCGGCACAGCAGAATGCGCTGGATGTTCGGGGGAGGATTCCTGTGGTCAGCGGCTGCGCATCGCTGAGCCGCCTGTGGAACCTGGTGCACAACAATCATTTGCATATGGGGGGCTGCAGGGCCTGTTTGCTCAAGGTCCCATCTGGTTTAACCGGTAAGAACACTGGAACACTTGTCTGAGTGGGTCAACAGTGGAGAAAGGTGTCTGCTGGCACCTGCTGCTCCCGCAATTTGTGTTTCCCAGCCCTAAGGAAACCGAGTGCCACGTCCCACGAAAAACAGCACCGTTGCTCTGTTTGCGCTCAGTGCCGAGTGAGAGGCGAGGGCAAATGTGGCTCCCCGATGGAGACAAATGACTTCCACTTGTCTTTTTCAGATTAAAACAGAAGAGACTGCTGATTCTCCAAACTCCCCAAACCCCATTGCTCAGCAAAAGACATGTCACCTGACCCAGGGGTCCCCGGTGTGTGGCAGCCAGCTGGCAGGGGTACGGCGCCTCTGGGCACAAGATGCCGAGTCCATTGAGAATAACATGCAGCTTAACACGTTTTCTCAGCATCTTGAGGTGTTTGCTCTGCTCCTCATAGTTGAGTTTAATGCAGATGCAGTGCTGCCTGCTACTGTGACAGTGGGACAAAGCAGCCGTGTCCTTTTTTTAAGCTGTTTTTTACAGGAAGAACCTGCACGTTGGCTGAAATGAGACCTCTCCGAAAACAACTCATTGTGTCTGATCGGTTTGTCCTTGGCTCATGTTCTCCAGGACCTGCCTCCCCTGCACCCCCTGCAACAGCTGGTCCTGGTCCCTGGGTCTCACCTCCCGCCTTCGTCGTCCTTTCTCCTCTCTCAGTCGCAGACAGGACACCAAGGCGAGTCCTCGCCTCCGCCTTCACGGCCGCAGTGTAAACAGGCAGTCCTGCAAACAGCAGGATACTTTTCACCCTAAATAATGTATCTTATTGTTGCATGTTGACATAAAGTCATTCAAACCCGTTAAAGTATCGCGGATGTCCAGCTTTTTCCCTGTTTTTTTTCTTTTGTACACAGCCCTCCCCTACAAACGACTCAAAGCGCAAAACATTCGTATCTATGAGACACTGACTGGCGATCTGTGCAGAGAAACCCAAAAAATCGATTTGTCTCTGTGTTAAAATAGCCGCTATGGATTCTCAGCTCACTGTACTGTTTTGCTGCTGAAACTTGTTTTTCTGCCTCCTTTTGTGCTGAATATGCACAAGAATAAAGTGAGCTTTATTTCTGCTTTAGCTTTGCTGCAACAAAACCTGCTATCCCTGCCCTCCCAGTCCCAGACTCACATGCAGCACCAGCCTGGAATCGCCATCACTCCGCAGGTAGGAAGCTTCTTCCTCGGATTTCCGCCTGAATCTCGATGCTACCTGTCAGCAGCCTGAAGAACATCTGAACACAGCTTTGATGGAGAGGGTTTGCTGGGCAGCAGGGCATTATACCGCAAACTTCTCAGGGTGTGGGTTCAAATCCCGCTCGCTCTGCGTGCGGCGCACGAGTTCTCCCTGTGTTTTCACTGGGATTTCCTGCAGCTGCAGGAATCCACAATCTTCTCACAGTCAGCAGGTGCCCTGTAGGTCAACTGAAGAACCTACAGTTGTTCTGCTTGGGTGGATGGAGACTTTCATAATACTCTGACCAAGCATACCTTGGTGCTTACAGACAGATGAGTCAGTCAGTGTAAATGACTTTATCTGCAAAGTTAATGTTATAGCAAAGGTGTCATTTAAATAAATGAGAACAATGATTACATCCTCTTTTGTGTTTGGTCACCTGAATGCAGGCAATGAGTCGAACCGGTCTGGCTGGGTCCTCACTGGATGGACACCTGGAGATGTCCCACTTGCAGGTGCCCAAACTTATGCCCCCCTCACAGCAGGAAGAGCCAAATGACCTGGAGGAGCTGGAGCAGTTTGCCAAGGCCTTCAAGCAGAGGCGCATCAAGCTGGGCTTCACCCAGGTACGGCCCATCCCGCCCCAGCGGACCTCCGAATTCACGGATTTCGGGTTTTACGTTCAACGCTGAGAGATTCCGCGCAATAGCTGAAACCGTCCCTTCACAGGGTGACGTGGGTCTGGCCATGGGGAAGCTGTATGGGAACGACTTCAGCCAAACCACCATCTCCCGCTTCGAGGCGCTGAACCTCAGTTTTAAGAATATGTGCAAGCTGAAGCCCCTGCTGGAGAAATGGCTGAGTGATGCAGGTAGGAGTCTCGCGTGCAAATTTCTCACTGAATTGTGACTCCCAGCTGCACAAAAATCACACCTGAGGACATGTAAAGTTCTGTTGAACCTTTGCAAAAGGAAGTTCCTTTCCCCTCCAACATCTCTTTTATGGGGTTTACTGTTCTTTCAAAGGTGCTTTTTAAAACACACAAACATACCCAAATGAACAGCAAATATTTGTGCTTTTTCTCCATGGCTGTAACAGTAACAGCATAATTTAAACGCCCAGTAACTACACAGTTATAAATTATTAATATCCGGTGTTTACGCTTGAAAAGTGACTTTTTTCCCTCTGGACGGAAACTGCGGCCTCCTTGTTAAAAAGGAAGTGTCGCCCCTCAGTGTTCATAACATGGAATGACATCATAGCCGTTGGGCAAAGCGCATGTGGCTGATTTGTTATCCATAAATCTTTATTATGAGCATCTGAACGTTAATCCCACGCAAGAAATACAGAGGAAAACTATACAAGGAATAAAGGAGACACGAAATTGATTGGATAACTAAATAAAATGATAAATAGACAAATGGATAAATAAATAAGCTAATACATTCAGGCCAGACACGTTGGACAGAAAGGTTAATAAGTATGCTTCTATCCTATTACTCATCCTCACTTGTTCCTAAAAAGGACTGAATATTGAAACAAATAAAGAAATTTCTTATTTCTTCACTTTTGATTTTTGGACAGACTGTGATAATCCTCTTAACTTTGTGTTCTTATTCATTTGTATTATTTTTTTCTATTTGCATCATTTAATATCCAGTGTACTTTTGTATCTGTTTTCAGCTTTTCTCAGATGTTGTATTCTGCAGTCTTGTTTATTTGAAAGGTTTGCATTAAAATAACATATAATTATAATGGCAAATGATAATTTGCTTGAATTTCAGTACTGAACTTAGGCTCCACGTTCGTATGTAATGTGAGACCTGAGACCTGAGATGGTCCCACAGTGTTTAAATGGAAACGGAGACGTTGCTCTAAAAGTCGAGCCCCTTCTTCACCAGAGAACTCGCCGTCAGACGCCATTGCCAGCACGGCCACCTTGACGCCCCCCATAGAGGGCTACGGTCGAAAGAGGAAGAAGAGGACAAGCATAGAGACAAACATCAAGATGACCTTAGAAAAACGCTTCCTGGATGTAAGTTACCGTCCCAGCATTTGAAAGTCACAGCATTTGAAAACCCTTCTCTTCTGTCAGCTTCTTCTGTTATTAAATAATACCCAATATTAATTTATATCTTCACATAAACATGAGAGCCTCCATATGTTTGTGCCCTGAAGACACAGTAGCAGGTTTCTCCCCAAGACCTTGCATGTGCAGCTCAGTGTTTTATGTCCAGTTTGTAAATGCTTCCACTGTTTTGTTGCCATTGTAGGAAATACGGCGCAATTTTTAAAAAGCAAATTCTAGTTCTGTAATTAATTTCAGCGGACAGCCTGAGCTTAGCACTGAACGGTCCCTGCGTCACCAGGACCCACTGCACTTCCTAAGGTGGACATGCTTCCTGTCACAGCCAAAGCTGTCAGCGTCACACTGCTCACTCGCAGCACAGAAAATTTACACCGCTATTCTACATTTTTCAGAACCCCAAACCCAACTCGGAAGAGATTACAATGATCTCAGAGCAGCTGGCAATGGAGAAGGAAGTGGTCCGAGTTTGGTTCTGTAACCGGCGGCAAAAAGAGAAGAGGATCTTCTGCCCGATGCCCACATCGCCCATCAAGCCGCCCAGCTTCAGTTCCAGGCTGGTGAGGCCACAACCCTTCTTTTGCCTCAATATCATCTAAACCACTTAGCAGATCTATTGTCCAAAATACTCTTTCCCCTCTGTTTACGAACACACGTGTATTTACGCAGATTTATTTAAGTTCTGTTTTTTCATTAAGTGGTCTTTCTGTGGCCCGGTTGTTGCGAACCTTTGCATAAATGTAATAAATACTAAATAATAAATAAAAGCAGTGAATGCACCCTTTAAGTATAAAGGCGATACAACTAACAAAGTCCTCATACTTCTGTTTGCCAGCATTTTAGTGGTGGCCACATGACCACAGACCCTGTTTGTTGTGCTACAGAGAAATATAACGAAAGCTAAGGCCAAATAAACTGGAAAATTATTTGTAAACCTCTTTGAAAATTTGTATCTGAACCATTTGCAATGGAAGAACCCAGCTTTCCGGCCATCTCACTGCTCTTCCGTCTCCCCTTATGACAGGTTCCTTCCTCCAGGTCATTCAGCCCAAACACTGCGAGCGGAGGTGAGTAAATCTGTACCTTCGATTCAGCAAGTAGACGATGGCAGCAGATGAAGTGGAGAAAAGAAATTCGGAATTACTGCATGCCGCTGCACTCTTCCCTGGCATTTCTGCCCACCTTTCCCACATCGTGACCACGGCCATGTGGGTCTAACATGCCGTGGTGAAATGTTGCTTTTCCAGTGTCATCCAGTTCCTCTCCCAGCAGCCCCAGTCGAGGGTCGTCCCCAAGCAGTGTCCCTTCCCAGGGGGCCACCCAGCACCTCGGTGCCCCCGGGTAAGTGACCTCCAGCAACCTAAACGCATAAAACGCTGAACAGGAGATGAAAGTGAGGCTGCAAAACTGCAGCTGCACATAGAGACTTCATGCAGAAGCCTGTGTCTTGGCTTGACTGTCTTATTAACTGCTTGTACAAAAGTAAAAAGTCACTCTTCGGTGTAAAACTTCTGCTGTACTCCAAATTCGGACCAATCTGGTGATCAAGGAGGCTTTTTCACGCTATTTCTTTATAAAACTGGCAGAAATGCTTCAAGCTGCTGGTGTGCTCTTACTTTGAAGACGCCCAGCAGAGCCACTAAAGAACGCCGTGATCACGGCTGGCGGAAGGACACACAGAGTAAAGGATGAGCGGTGCTGCGTTTGTGTGATGGAAGAGTGACCTGGTCTTGGTGTGGTTGGCTGCTTTCAGGTCCTGGTATAGAGCCTGGAACCACTCCTCCTACCTTCACTGAGAAGTTCATCCATGTTGGAAGATGCTAACCTAAGTGGGCCATCACCACCAAATGTAGAGCAAAAAAATAGCTGAGAAGGAAAAAGGAAGCAAACTGGGCACTGGTGCAGAAAATAAACAGAGCTCATGCATGACTGTAAATTTTAATCTTAATAAACCAAGAGGCAGTTGCTGTTTGGCCTCCTCTGCCCTGCATTTTATGAAGATCGTGAGGAAAACCTTAAGGTGTGTGAATTTTAATGCACCTTTTACCTGTTGAACGAAAAACAAATGTTTACAGCATCAGCACTGGACTCCGATGAGAGACAACATGAAGTTTCCATGAAAGATGAAGATACTTCTCATCCAGTGTGCACTTATTTAAGGAATAAGCATGGGGCGACTAAACACGGTCCTTTTTTTTTTTTTATATAAAATGAAGTTGTCAGCACTTATTGGGCATTTTTTATAAGTATATACATACTGAACAATGTTGGTGAATATTTCAATTTCGTGAATACTGTTTTTAAAAATATATTTTGTGAAGCAAACTTTAAGAAGGTGGGATATTTGGTTTTAAAATGTTCTGTAATGAGGTGAATTTTTTTTATGTTTTATTTTTACATTTGCATGAGTACTCGAGTGAGGTTCCTAGCACTGAATGAGCTGTACCTCTTGCGTTTTGAAGTATGAAAAGCGTGCATGAATGCCCATTGTACATCTCAATACAAGTTGTTGTGTCTGTTGGGCCACTGCAGAAGGTGGACTGTGCTGCGCTGGCCTGGAGGAGCAGGGGGGCTGGCCATGTAAACGTTTCTCATTCATGTGCTTCCTTGTCATGTCGTAGGAAGGCTAGACTGACACTGCAGCACCACTTCAGATAGCTTCTCTTCACCACCTTCCCCCATCCATCATTGCTCTCCACCTTCTGCTCATTTGTGCTCAGCATCCCTGCTCTGCCACCCCCACGCAACACAGTTTGCACCTTCACAGTGTGGAGCTCGATTTTTTTCAAAACCCTCCTGTTTGTAATGGAATAAGGCTCTGAGATGCAGGAGTTTGGTGCAGGAGCAGTGCCACTGGGGGTCGAGGGGGTCACCTGGTATTAGTGGATTGCATGTTTGTTATGTGGGGGTAACACCACTCCATCCTTCAGCATTTTTGTACAAATGATTTTCTGCTGACACCTTTGTGTGCGCATGTGAGACATGGAGTAAACGTGTGAGAACCAGCTCCATGTCTGACCAATGGCAACTGTGTTTGTATCCCCGTGTTTGACTTAACCCTCTAGAGATATCCAGATGTTTGGAACAGATTGAAGGCTGTTCGTTTTTTTATGAAGAAAACTGATGTATGTGTTTCATTGCATTTATTTAACATGTTATACTGAGTGCTAGACACGTATTTTTCATTTTTAAAACGTGTGGGGGGGTAATCCAGTCATTTTAGTAATGGCAAAAGCCTCAGAAACTGCAGCAAGGCGCCCTGTCCCATACAGGTTGCTATTGTCCAGCAACGTCTCGTGACTCTGGGAAGCGCTCCCGCTACAGGGAGCCAGCGATGAGGGTGCAGTACTATTTTACCGCACGAACTGCACGCACATGCTCCGGCACCCCTCGGGTAATGTTAGCACGTACCCGCTTGGCCATACCCCAGGCACGCATTTGGTCTGAGAATATGAAGCAATGGCAACCCATTTGCTTCTCAATATTTATTGGTGTTTGTATAAAAATGTGCACAAAGTCCACGTTTTATACATTCACCCATAAGAAACTCACTGGTTGCTTGTGTTGTAATATGAGGCCGTCTTGCTGGTTTTCACTTTAGTGCAATGTGTTTGTTTGGTTAAAAAGGTGCTCGCGTCCACAGGATAAAAGATTGTGGATTTATTTATCAAAATGACAAAAATAACAATAATAAAACAACGAAAATAAAAATAAATTTACACATTTTACAGATGAAACCAACCCATGGTACGAAAATCTGAGGCCAGAGAAGTTATATGAACACTTGAGTTGAATGAATTTTAATTTATTAGTTAATCTGAAATCCACACATCACAAACATGTTGAACACAATGTCAGTAGAATCAGAAATAGAACAACTGGTGTCACAAGAGCGATATTGTAGCGCCCCCCCGGAGATGCTATTGGAAGAAGACTGCGGTCAGGAATTCAGGAAATTGCTATGGTTCATGCTAGCAAACAAGTCTTTACAAAGAATAAAATTCAAAAGCAACAAAAACGCAAGACTCAACAGCAAACCAAAACCCATTACAACAGAGCAAATCAGGATACATCTGCTGCCACACAATCCCAACAACTCACAACTCCATAAAATGGGCAAATATCCGGACATGTTAAAACCCTAGGGCAAACACCAAACATCCTAAAAAAACAAAAGCATAAAAATCCACAACAACACCAAGACAATGCCCTGTATAAAAACAAATAGGTTTCTCCTGACTCTGCAACAACACACACTTTAAAACAGAATTAAACCTACAATGGATGTTAAAGTACTCAATGAAACCAAGGAAAACAAACACAATAAAATACAATAAAACACCCTAAAACCTCAATGAAAACATTACTCAAAATTCTAAAAGTTTACACATACATTAAATACAACTGAATTCAACTATAATCATCAAGGCAAAATCATTCCGTACCCAGATATACTTTTTCTGCATGTGTAAAAACATTAAATCTACATCTTCTAGAAGGACCCAGAATCTTTGGTTTCTGAAGTGTTGTTTCGGAAGAAGTCCTAGCTACCCTCTTACCAGTCTTTTTCCTCCTGGTCACCTACCCAAACTGCCATCCATCGTCTTCATCATCTCCTTCCTTGTGACCAGGAGGCTCAAGGTCCTCTCCGGCCTGGGACACAGCAGGGGTGTCGGCCGCAGAAGCGTCTTCGGAACTGGCCACTGGCAACACATCTTTAGCTCTCGCCTGTTCCCTGTCTGCATCACACTCCTCCTCTGCTGGCTCTGCTTGTTCCTCCACTTCACCATCCATCTTCTCCATTCCCGCCTCCTCGTGTTCCTCGTCTTCATCACACATCTCCTTGTCTTGTGCCACCTCCATGCCGGCCTGCACTGTGACAGCTCAAGTTGGACTCCGCAAGGGGTAGCTGCGGGAGAGGTAGTCCTCTCCCCCACACTGGTCACAGTGGTGAGCCTGCACATTCCTTTGCCAAGTGGCCAACCTCCAAACAATGCCAATACTTTACATTTTACATTCTCTGCTAATGTGTTCCAGGCCCAAACACAAATGGTGAGAAGGTGCATGTCCAGAACAAAATAGGTAGCCTTTTGCCTTGCCCAAGGTAAAGTATGCAGGTTGGTGGCAAAAGTCCAGTCCAGATGCCCAGGGCATCCCCTCTCCTCTTTGACTCCTGGGAGCACATGGACGTACGTCCCCAGGAAAGCTCCCACCACATCCGCCAACACAATTCCATATATGCCCAGTGGAGTAGGGGACTAAAACAGGCTGAAGTTCACTCATCCTACACATCTCCGACACCCTTCAATAGCTCTCCTCTGTCAGCAGTATAACAAAGAAGGCTTCTTCTTGATGCAGACAATCTCCTCCACTGAAAGTTTCCGGAATCCAAGGAGGACCTCCTAAGTAAAGGACATTCACCCAGGAAATTCACCCCCGTTGTCTAGGTTCGTCCAGCGGAAGCGGATCATATTCTTCATGGTCTGCACCCTTGAAGTCTCCATCCTCAATGTGGCTGCCAAACCACCTGAAACCCTACACTTAAGGCTAGGCTTGCTATCAAAAAACAAAATAAAACCCTACAAGGAGACAAAGCTTCCCCTACTAACTTGTGATGGTCATGCCCCCAACATGTCCGCATTAGGCTCAGCTCTGCCCCCAGCCAAAACCTCTGATACTGCACCTCGATCTAAGCCAAGTTTTTCCTACTTTATTAACATCCAATAATAATTTACAATAAAATTCAAAACCCTGGTCATCCAATCAGAATACATCTCTTGTCCCACAGTTTCAGAACCTCGCAACTCCATAAAACAAGAGCAAATATCCAGTCACATGTAAAACCCATTTAGAGCAAACACAAGACATCATAAAAACACAAACATAAAATTTTACAAACAAGACATTGCTCCAAATATATATAAACAGGTTTCCCTTGACTCTGCAGTAAAACAGAATTAAATTGAATCCTACCAACAATGGATGTTAAAATACACAATAAAACCAAGTAAGACACAATAAAATCAACAAGACTCCAAGAACCTCTCTAAAAGGTTTTCCTCCTCCACCACGTGGGAGTGGGGCTCCTCCACACCAACCAATGTCTCCTGAGGAGAGCTCACCAAGTCCATCAATACTGAATCTGTAATTGGTTTTACCACAGAGGAAGAGGAGCTCGCTTCCCGCGCAATCTGCAAGGGATCAGCACCCTCTGGTTCCCTCAAGGTAGCACCGGAGAGAACAGCCTCCCTCCTTCACCTCTTTTTCCTGCTGGTCACGAGAACAAAGTTCAGTTCATCGTCCATGCTCTGACCAGGAGACCCACACTTTTCGTCGGCCAGGGACCCAGCCGAAGAGGCTAACAAGAAGAGTCCAATGGTGAGATGTTTCCTCTAAACTGACTTAAGTATCCATTGCAAATAAAATAATTTTTAATACTTTTAAAATGTGTCTCTTACTTTATTATGAGTCAAAAATATATTTGGTCCTGCCCACATGTTAGGATTACGGCATACCATAATGAATAAAATGCTTATAATGTGGACCACCTTCCCTGCAGGTCCTGCTACTTCCTCACCCTAGTGGCCTGGCAGTTGTGTTCCGAGCTACTTTTACCTCTGCATCTCAAGGCCCGTTTGGACACGGTTTATTTTTCTCTGTCCTTATATTTACTTGTTTAGTTTTATCCAAGGCCCCGGTGTTAGAGTTGTACATCAAAGTACAGTATTTACACTGATGTACCACAGCAGAATGTGGGATTGTGACTTGACTGCAGGGCTGCCTGCTGTCCCTTGATCAGCTGAGGACATCAAACCTGACACAGAACCTGAAACTTACGGAGTAATTTGGAGGTGGGTGTCTAACAAATAGCAGATATGCTGTAAAATCGATATGAAAAGTCATTCAGAACGGGGCAATTGTGATCCTTATGTGCTTCATTCATTATAATGCTTGTTTATTTAGTCGATGTCTCTTGCAGTAACAGAATATATACAACACTTTGTATATTTAATTAATGTGAGAGTGCAAAGTCCTTCCAACTGCTCCTGAGTAGGTAGTCTTGGGTTCTGAAGTGCATTACTGCCAGTAACCCGGATTACAGTTAATCAGGTGGGTTAAACCTGCAGACCTGCCTCCTGTCAGCATCGCAGCTCCCGACATGTCCCTTCGAGGAGAAAGCCTGCAAATGTCAGAATTTTTTTTTTTTTTGGCTATTTTTGGTTAATGGTGGCAACTGTCCATTGGGGAGCCCCAGATTAGAAAGGAAATATTGCCTTCTAAGTGCATGTAAGAGTGTCTCTGGATAATTCATGTTTCCTATTGGACTGGACCGGGCTGGATAGTCAGAACTGGTGCTGGGACTTTGACAGCCCATAGTGGTACGATCAACTCTGTGTCTACATGCAAGCCTGTAAAGAGGGATGTGTCTGGGCTTCAGTGCTTCTGCAAGCTGTTAGCGGCACCTCCCAGGGGCCAGTGCCGCAGGCCTGTACTGTGGCCTTGGTATATTGGGAGAAAAGACTTTCTAATCTTATTAGCTGCCAAAGCCACTACACATATTGGAGGATGGGAACACTGAGGAGTGTTGGCTGTTTGATTTCGTGCAGTGGCCTCAAAACACTTCCTGCTGTGCATGTGTGTGACTACATTTCCTTAAGTATGTTTTTAAAATCTTGTAATACTAGAATGTAATGTAAAGATCCTGAAGGTGGGAAAGCCATAGCTGCCGTTCGGCTACAAAGCCTCGACCAGCTGGGAATCCAGGTAGGAGCAGCATTTTTTCAGTTGTTGCTGTGCATTTCAGTATCTCGCCGTGGGTATGTGCAACACGTTTTGCTCCAGAATGTCATTATATTAGAAGATTAGGAAGACTGACATCTGACCTTTTCCAGCTCTGTCTGAAATTGTTCAGTGAAAAAGTGGTCACCCTGAGTGGTATTTATTTTACTCCATTTACTATTTCTCCGTTGTATTGAGTGTTGGCAGGGAAACAGCATGGACACCATGTGGGAGCTGTTATTGCAGTTACATCCCTTGGTAGCTGCTATATGTAGTGCAGGTGCCACAGTGAACCAACTGATGCTGCTTTGTCACCTTCTCTGTTTGAAATGTTTGCTCAGAGGAGAGATGGCATCAGCAGTGAAGGTCGGTGGCAGCCTGGCGGGCTGGATCTTCATCTACACCTGCCTCTGTGGCCTTAACACTCGCCATGGTTATGAGTGGAACTGCAGGCTGGTCACGCTCCTTCACGGGCTCCTCTGCGTGTGTTTGACCGCCTATGTAGGCTTTGTTGATGGACCCTGGCCCTTCACACACCCAGGTAGGGCTGTCATGTCTGTCCCAGACAGCTACCCATTGAAGAGCAGCATGTTGGCATGTCACCCATGATAATTATTTACATTTAACTTAATGTCACCGCAAGACATTCCCCACTGCTCATAAAGCAAACTTTTAATTTCCACTCAGTTCAGTTAAAATTTCTTTCTCCACATGGTTTTATTGCAGTGTTGCTTACTAAAAGTGTTGAGGGAAGGGTATGAAGGTACAAGTGGATTCTAAGCATGGCTTGTTCATAGGTATTAACCGTTACACTTCATCCAGGTTACTCGACTTGTACATAAATACAACGGATGATGCTCTTGAGACAACATACTGTTGTGCAAGTATGGGTTCTTTTGCAACCATCTTGGGACCTGTGGGACTGGTCAGTAAATTGTTGCTGAGTGAATGATTCAGGTGATTCAGGAGTCTATCCTAGAAGTATAGGGTATAAGGCAGAGTGTGCTGTGGGCAACTGCCACTACAGGCAGTCATACATACACACCCACTAATACACTCAGTGAAGGCAGTTTAGTTACTAACTGAGGTGAAATGCACATCTTTGGACTGAGAGGGAACCAGAGGACCCAGAGCAAACCGACACAAACGTGCAGACTTCACACAGGCTCAAGCGGATTTGAAGCCACATCCAACCTCACTGCCCAGCAGCACTGGGGCAACGGTAGGATCTGCTTACCACATAACATTTAGTTGAACATGTAAATCCATTTGAAGTTTTGCGCAACAATTTTCAAAGACTACACAAAATAAGTTGTAGAAATGTACATTATCAAGGGGTCCCTCATTATTATGAACGAAATGAGTCAATACCCAAAACTTCAGAATATTTCAAATGCTTTTAGGATGATGTCAAATGCAGTGTTGTAGTAGCAAAGTATATATATCAGTTCTGTTTGTTCTTCCAAAACTCCTAAATAAAAATGAATAAAATTTGATAAAAATTGATAAAAATATATTTGTATTTTGATTTTGATAAAAAATCAAAATACAAATATAGCTTTAATTTCTATTGAAATTGTTTTCTCCTGCAGGTCTGTTAATGCAAAAGCAAGGGAAAAGGGTCTTGTGGTGAGGGACAGTCACAAATAGGGAGCAATGTGTGTGCAAACCAGTGTACAGGGGGCTCCTGGTGTGCTTTGAGTTGAGTTTACTGTGGTCTGGACTGTGCATTAAATCCACAGCTGAACTGGAGCAAATTTATAAAAGGGCTCAGCGTAGAATGTGGAGCACAGGGCTAAGGCCCTGTCGTGTCCATTGTCATCCTCCTTTGCAGCAGTTCTCTACCCTGGTTTTTACATACAACCCTTGTAACAAATTAGCTATAATTGAATTATTAATTGAAATAATTATGATATTAACAGTATTTAATTCAAGACTGGCTGTAATTTCACATTTATTTTTGTCTCATTAACACATTTGATTTCATTTAACCGATGCTTGTAGCAAATGACTGTGCCATCCTTCCTTAGCTTTGAACAGTGATATAGTCAATGCTTTATTTAAGATGAATACCAGTTTATTCTGTTTCAAGCCCAACTAATTATCCACAAGTGAACGTTTTATTAGCAGAAGGGCACCGGCTGTCTAAAATGTGTACTGGACTAGTTTGATGTCAAATTTCTGTTCTTAGGGAGTCAGACTGACCTTATTTCTTATGGAAAAAACAATTGGTTCCCAGACTAAAAATATGTCACTAAAAATTGCTTTAAGCTATGGTTAAAAGGTATTATTGCATGACAGTGATAAAACAAACACATGTAATAATATGAATAACAAAGATTATTTCTGAGTTGCCTGTTAATGTTATGTTTTTTCCAATTAATTAACCGATTATCAATAACTGATCATCCAGTACAGGACAGTTGTGGCCAGGAGTCTGGCCAAAGCAGGGTGTCCCCTACATGGAGACATTTTCTACATTTTCAGTATTTCCCCCACAGATTTTTGCATTGTTAATGGTTTAAGCATTAGCTGAAAAAAAAAAACAACTTTACAGAAGTTTTCTGCAATGGGGAACCAACAGAGGAAAGCTGTGTTTTTCAAATGGCTTTGTCTTTCCTCTTACTGTGAGAAAGCTGTTCTTTTCCCTTTTTCAGGTGTGTCGCTGCTTCACCGCCAATCTTCTGCTTTTCTCTTTCTGAATGAACTTTGCTACTAAAAGGCCCCTTTTCTGTTTCATAGGAACTCTGTCAGCCCCTGTGGTGGATGTAAATGAGGCCTGAATGGGTAAAGGTGCCCCTTGAGCATCCAGCCATCGTGGGGGTTGTTTTGCATTGGCGGCCCCATTAGATGACGGCTCGGTGTGTTTAGATGATATCGACATCCTGGTCTAATTTGCAACTCGGCTCGGCCGGAGCAGAAGCCAGTGTTCGTGGGGGGGGGGGTGTCACTGTGCTGGCCTTTGCTCCAGCTATTGTTATAATGAATAATTCCTAGGATGGATTGCTTAATCAGCGTTGCTTATTGACTTCAGCATTTTGCTAATGAAATATGTGATTTTTTAAATTTTTTTCATGAGTAATGAAACATAAAATAAAATAATTGAATCGATAGTTGGCTAATTTGGTTTTTAATCGACTAAAGACTATAATTGTTCATTGCGATTAGCAGTTAATGCGGAAATATGGGTGCTTGGAATCCATTGCTTGATGTCCTGCTAGGCAGTCATTTGTGAGAGGTTATTATTATTATTGTTACTGTACAGATAGTCTCTCCCGATAAGATTAACCATTATTTAATTTTGTTTTTACATAATTATTTAGCTCAAGCTTTTGTCCAAGGCAGTTTATATTGTTAGATTGTAAACTTACTGACAAACCTGTTTATACAGCTAGGCAATGTATGCTGGAGCAATTTAGGGTGAATGCCTTGGTCACAGGGGCAGGAGGACTGGGGGGGGTGGCTTGGGTCCTTCAGCTGCAGAACAGCTACAGTCATCCTTCGATTTACATGCCTTATTGGTTCCATTGTGTGAAAATATGTAAATCCAGACAGATATTTTCATATTTTCTTATGGAAAAATAATGATGCTTCCAGCCCATCTGAAAACCCCTGGCCAACTTTGCCAAATATCACTAAAACACTGTAAACTTTATAGTGTGAAACATCTTGTAGTTTCATAGCACACACATACACACCTGGGTTTTGTGTGTAATTTATTTCTTTACATGTCTGGATGAACCTGGTATGTTGGACTTTTTTTTTTTTTTTTTGCAAATTTTTTTAGTCACAGCAATGATGCATCAGGCAGATTGTAATGTAACTACAGCAATGGTATTAAAAATCAAATTGCCCTGTAGTGAAAACAGTCGCTCAGGGATGACAGCAGCAGCAAGGCTAAGCTTTCCACTGCTAACAGGAAGTTGTTAATGAGAGTGTGAGCACTTCACTGCAGCAGAAGGCCTGCTTGCTGAAAGGTGATGCTCTGCTTTCCCCCTGCAGGTACAGAGAATACACCTCTGCAGGTCACCACCATGGCCATTAGCCTGGGCTACTTCTTGTTCGACTTGGGTTGGTGTGTGTACTTTCGCACGGAGGGCCCTGTGATGCTGGCACATCATGCCCTGAGTATCCTGGGCATCATGCTGGCGTTGACCCTGGGGGAGTCGGGCATCGAGACGTGCGCCGTACTCTTCGGCAGCGAGGTCACCAACCCCCTGCTGCAGGCACGCTGGTTCCTACGGCGACTGGGCCACTATGACAGCCTGGCAGGTGATGTAGTGGACCTTCTATTTGTGGCGCTGTTTGTATTTGTGCGCATCGGCGTGGGGGGGTGCATGCTCTACTGTGAGCTCAGCTCCACCAGGCCCTCCATCACCGTGAAGGTCGGAGGCACAGCCATCTATGTGCTGTCCTGGGTGTTCCTAGTAGACATTGTCCGCTTTGCCTGCCGCAAGAGCAGAACCAAGTACCAGCGCTGGAAAGAGCAGCAGCACAGGACTGTGGAGGCCAACGGGAAGGACCGGTGAAGAACATGACCGTGGAATTTGGTTCCAGTTTTCATTACCAACTAGTAAGGACACATCTCTAAACCACAAGTATGTAAGTGTAAGTGTGTTAACCTTGTTTTCTGAAGAATATATATCTACAGAAGGAAAGTAAACTGAACAATAGATTTTGTGGGCAGTTACTACAAAAAATCGATTTAGTTGGATTTTTAAATGAAAGTAAAAATTGAAAAATAGAAAGCAAAGATACAGTGTTTGTATGCATGTAAATGTTTATATGTTATGGCTTAGGATTTGATTCAGTAAAATTAATGTGAAATCCCCACTGACAGCAACACGAACATATATTTGCATGGCAGTTTGAGCTAAATGTTAATGGCAACCAAGTATTAACAAATTTTTTAGTTTTATTTAATAATTTCATAGTAACCTAGGAATAAACTACAAAAAAAAAATGCCATTTTGCCACTAAGGAATTGAAACTTCTGTGCTTAGTTCACTGTCCAGCCAATTTCCAACTCAGGCACCAGTCAGCAGTGAGGATAAGGAGCACGTTTGCACATCAGAACAAAATCTGTTTTGCAAACAAAATGATTTGTTTCAAACTTTTCTATTATGGGCTAAAGATGTATGAGGAAGTAAATTGTAAAGCTAGGTACTAGACTGTTAGCATCATTTAGCACATTAGAAGCAATAAAACGTTTCTGTTTTTCAGTTCACTTTTCAATGGCCATAAAGCACTAAATAGACTGTATAAATTGTTTTTTCATCTTTTTTACATTTTGATTTCTCTGCAAGCTCACTGATAGTATGACCTTTAACCCTTGAATATTATCAACTATGAAGTGTCTGCTAAATGAAGCAGCAGATGGTGTGAAACTGCTGACCCAAATCCAGCAAATGCCAATTTCAGGATGACAGGCTGGACCGCAGACAGAACACCGAAGCGCTAAACAAACTGCAGTGAACATTCAGTGTCGGACCCCCGGGGTGACTCGTTGCACCTTGAACCACCTTTTTGTTTGTCTGGGACCAGAAAGCCTGCAATGACTGCTTGGGTTTCATTGTGCAGAGAGGCTTTTGGGTAATTCATTCATCTTGGAATTGTCTGTAAAATGTTTCACATTTTTACAAGAGGGTTTTGCTGTCAACCTTAAATGATCTGAAATGTGTTTTATATAAGTAAAATATTTTGGAATGCAGACTCAAACATGTCACTGAACACAGTGGTCCGTTTGGGAAAATGTTTTTATTTATGTACTGTATGAAGCCTTTGGAGTGAATGAACATTTTATTTATGTTAACGGATGATGTTTGTATTATATTACAGACCTCTAGATGGCGCTGTAACCCGTGGTTTTATGGGGCTGTAGCGGGGGGCACCTTGTTATACAAATGAGTGCAGTGATCAGGCATCAGGACACAGGACCACATAGCAGCTAAAACTTTAAATTGTTTTAATGAAATTTAAAATAAAAATAAAAAAAAACACCAGAAACGGTGAGGTTCTGGGGAAAGCAACAGAAACATTAATTAAAATTTGAATGAAATTGGTTTGAAAGCTGTTGCACTGAGCCGAGACAAAAAATGTACTTTTTATCCACTTCATGGTGGAGAACCTGAGGCGTTGAGGGCTGTTTAGTCCATCGATTTGCATTATCAAATGGTTAAAGGTTTGTGGACTGACACATGCAAAGCCCAAAAATGCCTTTGTTGCCTATTAATCTGCCATTCTGTCAGTGATTGTTTAAAGATGGCGGTTAAGTTATGGAGTGAATATAAGCATGGCTGGGAATAGGAGCATGGATGGATGCCCTGCTGTAAAAGATGAGCGGTCTGGCTGAAGGCCGGACGCCAGTCAGGGTGGTGACCCACAGGGCCGACCGCGATCCACGGAGGAACGCGTTGACTCCGCTCAGTAGCGCCCTGCTGTCCAGGCGAATGGGGCTGTCCTGGCAAAAACCGTGTCCTGCGGTGTTCTTTCTGACCCATGGCTGCCTCAGCTCAAACGTCACCTAAATGGTGACCCAAAGAGCCCCCGGGTCAGGTAGCAGGAGCACAGCACTGACGCATACAGAATAAATTACACAGCTGTTTACTCCAAGCGATTCATCCATCCATCCAGTCATCCATTATCAATAACCACTTGTCCAGTGCAGGGATGTGGAGGTCTGAAGCCCATCCCCGAGGCACGGAGCTCACGACAGCGTGGACAGAACACAGGGCAATCGCTCGCTGTCTCATGCACCAAAAGCCACTTAAAAATCACCAGTTCATCTGACTGGGATTCAAATCCATCTCAGAGCCTAGGCACCGGCGCTACCCACTGCGCCACAATCGCTCAGTTAAAACCTCTCTCAATTTTTCCATTCATATTTAAATAAAACTGCTTTGACCTTAAGAAAAGCCAGGAAAGCAGCTTCAGGACTGTGCATAAATGTATAAATACATTGCTTACTCATCCTATAACTATATTGAAACGGTGAGGATTCACAACAGCCAAGCGGCCTTTTACGATGACTGAAGGATTCCGTCTTAATTGTCGCCGATAAGCTTTGTTTTTGGACGGACAGCCCAGCTGGGACAGCAGCGGAGAAGTTGCTCGTTCCTCCGGCGAGGAGAGGCGTCAAACCCAAGTTCGCTTCTCCGGGGAAGGGGGTGGGGGTCGAGACCCTCGCTCATTTCCCCTTATTTGTCCGAACGGGCGGTCAGGTGGTTGAGCGTCGCAAGGGCGCCGCCCTCGGCAGATCGCGGCCGCGGGGCGGACACGTCACGCGCGGGCCGCCGCACCCGCGGCCGCTTTTGATGATGTTCGCCGGGGGGGGGGAGCGCGCCCCGTGTTTTTTCGCGCGCGCGTCTGCAATGCAGTTCGTAAACGCCGACGCAAAGAAGTAACGAGGAGGGGGGGGGAATGGCAACGATAAACGAGGAAACAACAGCAAAATATACACTCAGCTGTTAGCCTCGACGTTATTAATACATCCTTCTTTTCAAATGATAATCGCGTCCTGACCTTATTAAGTCACGAGAGTAAAAGTGTTGCCGGAATTTTACTTATTAAACGCATCAGATTTTTAATTCCAGAAGCCGCCGCGGGATTATGTCGTTCTCGGCGGAAGTATACACCCCAATGACAAGGAGAGCTCGAACTGGGCGGAGTAATCGAGCGATACTGCAAATTTGACGAAAGTCACGGAATATTTGCACAAAAATAAGTAATTGTGCGGCGCGCTCAGGTGGTTTTGCACATCTTACTTTTGACCCGTTTGTGTTTAATGAAGGGAATGAGCTTTTTTTTTGTGCCGTAGACGACTGCCTTTGGGGTGACAGAAGCAGTCAGTTCACCAACCTAAGGGAATTCCGCTGAGAAAACAGGAGAGTGAAAAAAAAAACTGTGGGATTGGGAACATGGAGACAAGGAGAGCGGCGACACTGTTGTGAGGTCTGCGGGCTTTAAAATAAACTACATTTAAGGAGTATTTAATACACCGCAGCGCTTCGGAAATGCTTTGAATTTCTAACGCCTTTTTTCTCCTGCTGTTTCTTTTTTTGTTGGAGCTTTTCGGCGAATCCGTTGAGAGATACAGTTCACGTTAGCGCGTTAGCTAAGGAGCTAACAGATCAAAGAAGAGGAAAGTTTCCGTGCCGTCGGACGGCCGCGCGCGCGAGCCTCGCAGTTCCGCCGTTTTCCTTTTACACTTCGGTTTTGCGCATTTTGTTCCGTTTCATTTTTAAAGTGTGCAGAGGGAGGACGGAGCAGAATCTCCGGTGGCAGTCGGGAGTTAATCTGTGCGCTAGAAAATCCTCTACGGTCATCGCAAGCCTGAGCGAGAAAAGACAGGCAATTTTCTCCATTTTAAAAAAAAAAAAAAAAAAAGGTTTTCCTTTCCAGCCCTGGTGCAGAACGGGTTTTTTTTAGAAGAAGAAACGGAGGACTCTCGAAATAATGGGCCAAGATTTGTATTAGAGAGGAGCGTGTCGTGTGCTTGTGAAGCCGGGTGTCTGTCTTTGTTGTCAGAGTTTATGAAATTCCCATGAAGAGGACCGACAGTGCGGAGCTCGGGGGGCATTTCTGAGCGCGACCGCACACACACCGGAGAGGAGGACGTGTTTGAATGAAACCCGGCAGAACCAGTTAAGAAATAAACCGAAATCAGGGTCCGACGAAGAGGGGACCGGACTATGCCGACGAGGACACACGCGAACAATAGGTGTGTATATATATGAGAACGGCGAAGCGCGCTGTCCACCATTACATCTCGTCGTAAAGTCCCCGGGCGGCTCGTCTCATCCTCCCTGCAGCCCCAGTCGGGCCCCGGAGACGTGCACTGGCACCGGGAAGGAGCGGCCGTGTGCCCTGTCGGCGCCCTTCAGTCATCGCTTATTAAAAAGGCGGTGTTTGTTTACACGGCGCGCCGATCTTCCCCGTTCAGCTGCCCTCTTTTTGCTCCCGAGGATCGAGCCAGAAAGACGGGATCCTGCTGAAAACGCGAACTGTTTCTGACTGTTGGCAAAAAAAAAAAAAAACCCTCTGTCGCTTGACGGATGTTAGTTGAAAACCAGCTGTTTCCCCCCCCGAAAACACGGAGGGTTTTTCTTTTTGGTAAAATGATAATTGGATAAAAGCCGTGGAAATACTAGAGAGCCCAATGAGCAGCATACAGTCTACAATCACTGACAGGTAAATGAACGCAAATCTGGACCTGTGTGTGTGTTGTGTGGTGTGGTGTGTTCAGCCACCAGATACATGAGAATGTCGTTCTGAATCCATGCTCTACCTCCTTGCGCTGGAAGCACTTTCCTAGCTTAACTTTGCATTTTACACACTCCGATGGGCCTCTGGATATGCACTTGTGCATTTGCTTTTATTCCTTTTATTTGAACCTGGCTCCTCATTAGTTAAATGTGCCTTTGGTGTAAACCCCTATTTATTCATCATTTTCATAACATGGGAGGTGCGATGCAAAAATGTAAAATGCATGTTTATTTTGTGACAAGAGGCAGGATGGAGATGTCTGTGTGCAAAAGAGGAAGGCTGGATAAATACAGATGTCTGTGCCAGGTCTCTGAAAAGATGCAGTGACATAACCCAGGTCCTCTGGTACAAAAGAAGGAAGATGTCTGTATTTTTAAAGGTTGTTTAGGTTTATAGTAGCAAATGGTGCCACTGACCCTTTTAGACATTGAAATCACCACAGTGGTATTTTTCCCCTTGGTGTTTGTAATACAAATTGCTTTGCATAGCAAAAGACATTTATGTTGATTTGATGTGAGCCACATGCAGAGACAATGGAAGTGGAACGGCAATGGATTTTGCTCATGAACAACTTTGCTGGGTGTGATACGGTGGCTTTTTTTTTCCTATTCAGTGGTTCAGACAGTAATAGTGGGGGGCAGGAAAAATTGGGGTTTAGCACATAAGATTTCCTGCTGCTGAGGGCCTCTTTCTCCTGGTGCACGGTATTTGTTGAGAGGACTGCAGTCAGTCTTGCTAACTTGTTTGCCAACTAATTGTTACTGAAAGGGAATGCATGGACAAGCAGCAGCTTTCCTGTGCTGTGGTGCCATTCTTTGGCAAAATCTCGCTGCCTGTTTGTGTGTTGCTGAATGCTGTAGAAGTGAGCAGGAACAGACTTGGATTTGCTGGGTATTTTGGCTCATAAAGGCCAGTTAACAGCTGAGCATCCACTTGGGAACAAAGCGGTAGACAGCAGGTCACTTGTTGGTGAAATCTTGAGAACAGGTAGGGTTAACCTGTGGTATTTGTGGGAAGTGCGATTTGAGGTTTCTATTTCTTCAGTGTCTGTTTTTTTTTTTTCATTGTCCAGGCATCGATAAGACACCCTTCTATTTTCAAAGAGATATCCAAACAGACCTATGCTGAGTGCAGTGTGTTGACTCAGTCCTCAAACTAATGATCCCCCCCCCCCCTCAAAACAAACCCTTGTGATGTTTTACCATTGCACCTAGTGATACCAGTTTCCCTATCTTTGGTCTGTGTGTAGGTCATTCTGTTGGCAATATTGGAACAAAAGTTTTAGTATTTTGAACACTTAGGTTCCAGTGTAGTTGTACTAAAATATTTACTGTTTAAGAGGGAATGAAATGTTGCGGACTGTCTACGAGCTTTTTAATGCCAGTTGTGAGCAGTGATAATATTTTCCCATATTCTGTAAGGTGATACCACTGTTCCGGTCCATTACCAGGATGTGATAATGTAAATGTAATTTTGGACAGCTGTATGTCTGGGGGGTCCTTTTACTCCTAAAAGCATGTTGTTTGAAAATATTACTTTGGTCAATTTTGGGTGCATTTGATCTTGTTTTATAAATGTGGACGTTTTTGTGTGGTGTGTTTTTGTAGCTGTAAATCATTGTTGTTGAACAAGGTAGCTATCTCAGCCATGCACCTTTCTGCGAAATGAGCTTGTGTTGCTGATGGTGGTTAATGAGGGCATTAAGTCAAAGCTTCTCCTGTGCCTTTTTGATTCCCATTTGTATAACAGATTTTGGATAGGTGCCACCAGGGTATTATTTGCAGCCCTGAAACATGATTTCTGAAACCTGTAGGG
Organism: Heterotis niloticus; assembly: GCA_018136845.1. NCBI lineage: Eukaryota > Metazoa > Chordata > Actinopteri > Osteoglossiformes > Osteoglossidae > Heterotis > Heterotis niloticus. Next base: position 26,167,978 of record CM030894.1, on the reverse strand, counting down.
GGTAGCCAAGGTGGATTCTGGAGAGGTTAGGTGCACAGGTGATGCTTATGCTGTGCTGTGACAGCTGGGAGAGTATGGGAGGGAATATCTTTACAGCCATTTTTTCTTCGCAATGTTGTGAATGTGTGTGTGCTTTCTTTTGGACTGATCATTATTGATGAACTGTATTTGCTGACTGTGACCTAAGGTTGTGGGGACAACCTTTGTATCTCAGTGTTGTGTCCACAGATTTATTGTCGTGTGATTGGTTTAATATTTTGAATTAAAAATGGGGAGAAATACATTTTTAGAAAAAAAGATTGGAATTTAAAGCTAGTCTGTTTTGTCCTTAGTTAATGTCTCAGTAGATATCTTGCTGAAAAGAAACCTTCCTGTGAATAGTATTAAATATTTATAATTGGTAACCAAGGTAGCTTAATGTTATTTTGCTGAAAAGCATATAAATAATGAAATTTGTTTTTTTTTTTCCCCTTTATCTATTGAAATGCATTTTTTAAACTTTGTCAAGGTCCTCATTCCAGGTATTTTTTGCTCTGTTGTTGGCCTCTTTTAGTACTGAGTTGGAAGGCAAAAAATGGTGGATCTTGGCCTCCCCAACTGTCAACTGGGAACATGGGAAGGTATAGAAATAATTCTCTTGTGCTAGAACCCAGTAGTTCCTTTGGTGCCTTTTTGTGTTCATGCGATGTTGCTGTTTGAGGACAAGTGTGTTTCTCTAGGTCTCCTGTTGTTTGTTAGCTTTATGCTGCCAAGCCCAGGGATGGGACGTGTTTTTCACAAGAAGGCACAGCCCTTCGTCATGAATGTTTCATTGGTGAATGTGAGCAGCACACTTGACAGGACATGTCACAGATATCTTTGCTGACCAGCTCTTAAGCCTTTACCTGATTGTCATCAGAAGGTAGCCAAGAATAATCAGTTTCATCTGACGACAAATGTATCACCTGTCTGAAAGCCAAATGTGCTATATTCATGTATTAACTTTCCTGCCCACGTACAGTGCGGAAACAAATTTCAAGGGAATTCCTTTCATTTTGCATTAGTGCCTTGTCTTTCCTCACAAGCCTTGAGATTTTGGTTTGCTCAGGGCACCTGCATGGTGGCAGATGGTGTTTAGCCTGGAGAACCGAATGGTGTCGGCAGATTTGGAAGGCCACCTGCGGCAAAATGTGTTGTGGTGCCTAGGGATGACTTTTGAGGGGGCGGGGGGCTAGCTCTCATTAGGCTAAGCCTGAGATTCATAAGCAGATGCCTGCATCCCATCCAGCCATTTGAGCTGACGTGGGCTGACAAGCAGGTTGAGCAGTGGTGTGCAAATTTGTAGCCTTCGTACAGTCGTCCCTTTTCTTTCTTAAGAGTAATTGCTTGTACTGTACAAATCCTAAGCAATCCCCTAATAGATTGTTAGGATGTCATTCTTTATTTAATTTTCTTTCTTTGTCTCTAAACCTTGTGTTTCTGTATTTCTGTTTGCTGGTGTAAATGGCTAGTGCCTCACAGGCACCCAAGTTTATATTCGCCTGTTGGCACAAATTTTGCTTTGGTTTTCATGATATGAAATCTTACAGCTAGATTGATGAAATTCCAAAAACTGTTCTGCAAATTGGGGGGGGAAAGTAGCTGGCAAGGAATATATAAAATGATCGGTGGAGATGCTTGCTATTTCGTTCAGGGCAAATAAAACATATTATAATTTAACAATACAACTTCTCCGTGAACATTTATATGTGCATCACTGTGTTTCTTGATCTGGTATGCAGTGTCACTCTTGTGCGAAGGTATTGGCCATAATTTAAAACTGAATGTCAAAATCACTTCATGGAAGATATGAAAGAGGATATAAAATTGAAAAGGTACAGTGTCTTCATTTTGATGTTTATAAGAGTTTCCTGGTAATTATAAGCAACATGTATGTTTGCTTTCATAATCTGAATTCAGGAATTGGCTTCCTCGTGTTTTCCAGCTGCCCACCTACATAGGAAGGTCCCCTCTATCTATCTGGAAAAGTTTTAGTTCACATTTGAAGCAGACTTACTAGTTTCTAATGCTGTCTAAAGATAACCACTTGTTAGTTCTCAATTTTAGTTTGAAATACACTACTGTAGTACTTGTAATATACTATATGGCCTAAAAGTAAGTGGACATCTGAGCATCACATCCATATGTGTGTGTTGAACGTCCCATTCCAAACCTATGGGCATTAATAAGTTGACCCCCCACCCCCCTTTGTCGCTGTATCAGCTTCCACTGTTCTGGGAAGGCTTTCTATCAGATTTTGGGAATTCGTGCTCATTTGGCCACAAGAGCATCAGTAAGGTTGGGCACCAATTTTGGGTGAGAAGGCCTGGCTCGCAGTCGGTATTCTGATTCATCCCAAAGGTATTCACTGTGGTTGAGGTCACGGCTCTGTGCAGGCCACTCAAGCCCTTCCATACCAACTGCACCTGTAGCAGAAACCCATTGAAGCATTTCCTCTCCATGGGGCAGGTTCCTTGCATGTGGGTCCTTCCTGGGCCTTTATGGCCCTATAAGGCACGGTGAGACAGCAAAGTAGGAAAGGTAACAATCTCTTTATGGATGAACTTCCACATTATCTTTACGTTATTATTGAGGGCCGCAAATTCAACGGATGCTTCTGCCACAACCCAAGATTAGCCCCCAAGAGTCTATTCCAGGCCTCAAGTCTGCAGTTCCCAAGCTGTTACATTCCTCCCCACCACACTCCTGTGTGTCATTTTTGCTTCTTTATTTGTCTTTAATTAGCAGCAGTGGGAGACTCCCAGTGCTGTGGTTGATTAAGTGCCACTGTACATTATATGAGCAGAATGTGACAGTTTCGCTGGTCTGTGTTTGCTACCTGTCTTGTGCTTGCCATGTTGTGTACAGGCAGTGGGAATGGTGGGGGGGCCCTGGGATTTGGGGTTTGTGTTTGGAGCATTGGGGTAATAGACTGCCAACAAGGAACAGCAGGCTGTTGAATAATGTAGGCTGGGTCATGTGGCTGACTCTTTGTGACAAAGTTTTTGCTGATCTGGGGTTTTTTCTTTCTACCCTGAGGCCCTCCCGGGAAGTGATGACATCATTGATAAACAATGTCTGTCAGCCCCACCAGGCCACCAATCTTTCCCTACAGAGTGTTATGTGATGGAAGGGCTGGCAGTGAACCTTAGTTGGCTTCTCACCCACAGACAAGTGAATTGCCATTTCTGTGACTTTGAAGAAGAAACGTACCCCTGATCTTCAGTCACCGAGGGTGCTAGGGAATCTGGTTGACATGGTTTAGGCTTGTGAATGCCATGTTGGCCTTGTTGAGTTGTTCTGGCATCCAGTTTTATTAGTACTTTTGTGTTCTCTACATCTGTTAGTACATTTTATTTTATTATTTATACTGAACATCACATGCAACAAAAAGTTGAGTTTGAATTTAAAACAGATTTCTGGGAAGGAATTATTGTCTCCAAAAACATAAATTTGAGATATACAGTATAGGTGTTATCAAAGCCCCCCCCCCACCCACCCAGTATCATTTAGGTTTCTTGAATGAATTTTAGGAAGTAATTTCAATGGTATCCATTCAGTCCTGGCTTCCTTTGCATAACCCACAGAGTTTGTTCTCAAAAACCTATTTATAAAGAAAATTCTCATAAAAAGATGTTGTCATAATAAATTTAAATGCAGGAAGAAATAAATACATTCATGAGTCACAGAAGACTTGCCCATACTTTTAACCATTTATGCAAAATTACTGCTTTTAAAAAGGAAGGCGTGCGTGTTCTGTTATGCATAAAACGCATGTGCAAGTGCCTTTTATTTTTCCTCTAATCATTTGTCTGAATTTCTTTGGCATATTTAATTCTGTTGTTTTTGGGTCTCATTTATACAGTAGATGTCTCTGAGTTGTGGTTCTGAAACCAGCTGTATGTAGAGTTTGTAGTTTCCCTTCATGCTCATACAGGTTTTCTTTGGGTGTTCTGATTTCCTGTCACAGTCAAAGGATATTTTTCAGGTGAACAGGAGACTGTAAACGTGTGTGTGTGTGTGTGTGTGTGTGTGTGTGTGTGTGTGTGTGTACCCTTTGCTTCCTCTACATGCTCTGAAACAGTGTAATGGATAAATAGTTATAAGCTACAGATTCAGTTCTGTTGTAATTCATGAATGTTCTTATTTTTGGTTTTATTCTGGTTTTGTTTATATGCTGCTACTTCAGCAATTCCTTCAGTTGTAACCCATATATCTTCTTTATTGTGAAAGTGTTGTGAGATGCTGCACTTGAATACTGTAGAAATTATTATTGCTATTATATTCTTGTAGCTACTGTAACACTCATTTCTTTCAGCTTCATAACTGGCAGCGGATAAGTCCATGCATGGTGATATGGAAACAGATGGTTTTTGGTTAGGGAGGAGCCCCAGAAATGTTTCATTGTGTACCATAGCTGTGTAGCACAGAGGCCAAGTCATCTAATGGCGATCACTTTGTTTAGGGGATGTGAGCCATTGTTCATGATGGACTGTAGCTTCCTTGTCATCTTTGGCTCTACCACTGCTCCCCCTGAATCAAGGGTCTGACTGATGACAGACGGTGGATGGTTAAAAAGTTTGAGTCTTGACCTCATACAAGATGCTATGTGTTTTCAACATTTTATACATGAATTTGACAGGAAGCACTGGGTGAGTGAATTTCATTGCTGATACCTTGTGTTAAACAAGTAAGAAGTTAGAAGTTATGTCCAAGACACATGAGGAAATCACACAACGATGGCACTAGTCATCTGGAAGACTATGTTGGTGAGGCTGATCTGCTGGCTTCTTGTAATGTTATATTTCCTACCCCCAACATGTACCATATGTACAGGAACACCAGAGCAGATGCATAGTACGAAGATACAACTGATCACCTGCTTTTTTTTTTTCTGTTCTTGTGAGCTCTCTGCAGCTCAAATGCTGCTATCAGATAATTCCTTGTCCTAGCCTGGTTGGATCTGTGAAGTTGGTAGCTCCTGGAGGTGTATTGTAGAGGTGGCCTTGCCATTATTGTGGTTGACTGTTCAAGTTGGGTGGGGTAGCATATTTGATTCCAGCACTTCTCTACTGCATTTGTTGAATGGCTTTTCTTAAGTGCTTACAAGAGATGCTAGGATTACTTTAAACATGGCATTGCTGTGCCCTTCGCTTAAGAACTGATAAATTAGGAGTAATAAGTTCCGTTTACAGCACTCAATTATATACTCTGACTAGTATGTAGTTGAATGCTGATCCTGACTGCCTGCTGGTATAGGAATGTCCCTCTGAGACTACTGTCAACACTTGAACTCTGATGATAAGGCATTTGCATTTTCCTTTTCTTTGGCAGGTAAATTTAATCTGCAGTACCAGTACTTAAACAGCAGGATTTGTTCTGAATGTACATTTTCTGCAATGTAACTTTAATGATTTACCAACTTTGTTGACGTTAGCATGCAGAGCTCTTGCATATTGTATAGTGAGCATTTGTGTTTGGGTAAATAGGTATTATGCAAGTAGGCACATTTGACTTAATAAAGTGTGAATGATGAGGAGGCACACCACATTTTACGATTAAAAAGCAAGATGTTTACATATGCCAGCTTGCCATATTTTTCTTGAGTGTTTTTACCTCTGATCATCAACATTATTCTTCTTTTTCCCAAACTGTTTTTTTCCAGGTATTTTTTTTTTTTTAAGTTTATTACAGTGGGATCTGATTTTTCATTGTCCATCATTGTATTTTTGCTCAGTGTGTGGATGTGCTTGTTGTTCAGTTGATAACCATTGTATCACACATGTCTTCAGTTTTGTCCTGCTGAGCTTAAGTGTGGTAAAGGCAAAAGTCAGTGTTGTTCATGTCTGGACTGCAGGGAACCCAAGGCTAGCTGTCACACGTTTTACTCTGCTTAGGGTTTCTCGGCTTGAATCTGTTTGACAAGACACATTCTCAAATTAACAGAATGAATGAACACTTTGGGAAATGTGGCACTCCTTTTTTCCTCATAACTTCCTTAGGTCAATGAAATAATAGCTGTTAAAGACACTCTGATAGGGTTGGATGTCACCAACTATCATGTAACCCCAGTCTTATAATCTTTTTGGTTTTTAAACTGGAGACATCAGGTACATTTTAAAATGGGTAGAAGGACCATCTCACCAACATGTGCAAAGTATTTGGCTCCTACTTGTTCTTATTAAGCATGAAATTTTTGAAGGTAGAAGTTGAAGTTAATAAGTAGTGTTCACATCATCCACAATGTCCATCCACCCATTATTGTTAACCACTTAAGCAGCAGTTTGTGCTAGCTGGAAATGGGGCTATATGTGTATATACTGTATATAACATGTATATGCATACTGTATATCTAATATTTTATTACTGAAACATTAGACATTGCTGACTCATGAATAATGTATATTTCATACGCACCTTAAAAATGTTTGTGACTTGACATGTATGATCAAGGCAAGAAGGTTCAACTTTGATATGAAAACTGTTACAAAGCACCCTATAGTTGGGCTGTAGTTAGCAGTGTGGCCATGAGCCCTGGTCTCCTTTATTTGTAATGTTGGATTTGCATTCTGCATAAGTCCTTTCAAAGCTGTGTCCATGCAAGGCTGTGCTGAAAACCATGTCCTAAATCTCAGCTCTGTGTCTCCTCTTGTCATGGGTACAGGGTTGTCATCCTCTTGTAATTTGAAAGCAACTTCTAAGAGTCCTGTAAGAGCTTTAGCCTTTGACTGGTTAGTTCAGCTCCTGCAGCTGTGACAGTGGAAGCACTCTTGGGCTGTCATCCTACACAGAGCTAATTGTAGGCATCAACTGCAGGTTTTGGCAGATGGAGTGCGGGCTTTCCTCCATCCTACCAGCTGGAGGTTCCTGCAAAGCTTGGCTGTGTACATCATGTGGCAGGCAGAGGAGGTAGGCTCAGAACTGGGTCTGAAAGAGATATTTTGAGGTCTTTATTAAATGATAAGAATTCAGCCATTCTTAGTGAAAGAAGGACCTAAACTATATCGGAGCCAGAGGCAAGAACCTTTGGCCTTTTGATTTTGAACCCCTTGTGTGTAGCAGTCTGGCTGGGGTGTAGCAGGTGATCACGAACTGCATGCATTGGAGTGCAGATCCGTTGATGGTTTTTTAGGCCGTAACTACAGTTTTGAATTTGGTGTAAGCAAACACAGAAAGAAATCAGGTGGAGACACTTAGGATCACTTTGGCAGTCAGCTTGTACATTGAAATTCTGGGATCAGCTGGAGAGGTTTGAAGGTGGAGGCCGGAAGGCCAGACAGGAGTGAGTTGTAGTCTAGGAGGGATATTACCATGGCCTAGACCAGAAGCTGTGTAGAATGTTTTGTGAGATAAGGGTGTATTTTGCAGATGATATGCAAGTATTGCAACTTGCTTGACAGGAAATGTGGAAGTACTGCAATAAAGTCTCTTTTTTTTTAATACTGCACTTTTAATATTGGAACTTTGTTTTTATGATGCTCTCATTATGTAACTTATCGTGAATGTGTACAACTGTGATGGAGAGAATGACTTGTTTCCTCTGAAGTCACTAAATAATTGAAAACTGCACAATAACTGCAGTGCCCATAAAAAGTAACTTTGAAAAATTGCAATATGAACAACTGGATCTGTGTAAGAGGCAAAAATGCTATTGTACTTAAACTTGTGGGACAAAAAATGTATAGTTTCACAAGTCACTGTATGAGTATTTATTGTACGGTACATTATATCAAAGCTGAATAATTGTAATATTTAATATAATCTCCATATCTATAAAGTGCTGTGTGTGTCTGTCTGTCTTCTTTGTGCACAGCTTTGGTTTTCAAGCCACAGACTTTGACACACAGGTAATTCTCATCCTGCGTGAGGTTAGGCATTAGTGATGTATGCCTCTGAGCAGACTCCGCCTAATTCGTCAGGATGAGGGCAAACGGGCCACGTCACACACACGCATGCATGCACGCAAATTAGTGACGTGTGCCTCAAGGCAGTTCTCAACTGATTTGTCAAGATCAAGACAAATGGGTCACTACATTTCATGCAGTGCTGCACACATTAGTGACATGTCCCTCTAGGCAGTTCCCAGCTAATTTGTCTGGATGAGAAAAAAGGGCCCACTGTGTATACACACACCAGGATGGGGAGGGGGGGGTTGTTGGAGGAAAGACTTAAACTGGTGACAGGGAGCTACACGTGACACACAAACAGAAATGGATGCTTTACTGAAGTAATAAAAGTTTGATGGGACATTTTAGTATTTTTCACCTTTCCACTACTCAACGACCTGTATGTCTCGTTCTGTGATGCTTGAATATTCAACAGCGCTAACAATGCTTAGCTACTTCAGGCACCACTTTAAGTGTAATACAGTTTGGGAATATATAATGTGTTACTACCATTTACCTTTCTGCTTTCTCACCCAGGCAATGCTGGGTAATCTAGCTAGTAGTGTCTAAACTGTGCAATATTTAAATAGTTAAATCTCATAAGGGCTTGATTTCTAATGTAGTTGTATCAGGACATGGACTGGATGTTTAAATGCATGGTGTACAGTGACAGATTGTTGCTAAGTGAAGTCTCTGATGGTGTCAGTCCCCTCAGTGGTTTCTGCCTTTGCAAGGCTCTCACCATTTTGGATTTTCAGATTAGTGTTCCATGTTGCAGCTCAGTGGTTCTAAGTACACTTGTGCTTTTGTCAGTTTCAGTGTCTTAACATTCCATGCATTTGAAGGTTTGTGCAGTCCTTTCTTCAAGCCCACCGATCCCAGGCTGCGCAGAAGCCCTCTGGCCTTTGGTCTCTCAGTCTGCATCTGCCTACACTGGACCCTTTGAGCTTATCAGTTGTCTAAATCTGTTTGTTTAAAATGAAGGTCTTATTTCAGAGTAGCTGTTAAAAGTTGTGAATACCTTTGAGGCACCCAGTTATTGAGTTTTACCTGTGGATTTGTGCCTGTAAGAGAAGCCAAAATGGCTTAATATGTCTTGTGACATAGCTGCGTACTGCTTTATCTTATGTGTTGTATTGGTATATCAGAATGACTTTGCAAGGCCACTGTAGGTTAGACTTAGGCGTTTCATATTAATCTTATTGGTGTTTTTGGTGTGAGAAGGCTGCTGTATCTAGTGGTTGCATGCCCTGACTTGCACGACAGACATTGTTGCAGAAGACGTGCCCAGAAAACCACACCTGAAAAGAACAGGAAAGGAATAACAAATGAACAGATGACTCTGCTGATTCATTTGGGCTGTGCGGCTCTGGAAACAGTCTGGCATTCTTTTTGAATTTACGGATTATTAACATACCTCCATCCTTGCTGCATCTTTGCGTCAGTGTTTGTTGATGCAGTAGAGCTTTTCTTGTGTCCCAGCTCAAAAATTGGAACTTAATGGTATTTGTCAAATTCCTGTCTTTGTTTTGTGCAGTTTTGAAAGCTGTGCTTTTTTAAACCATTCTTTCTGCTGAGCTTCTAGTGTCTTCTCCCCTGGGCCATATATCTTAGCTTTAGCCCAACCAATCACAGAGCAATGTGTGGCAACTGGCTTGGCCTGAGAGCCAGAACCAGAACTGGCATGCAACCCCCAGGCTAGCAAGTGGATCCCAGAGGCACAGAACCATTTTCTCCAACATGCCGCATGAAAGGATATGATGGAGTTTGGTGGACCACATTCAACCACTGCTACTGCTATAACAGGATGTCTCAGCTCCAGGGAGAAATCTTAAATAAAAGATTGCTCAAGGTTTTGGTTGGTACCTGGTGCGTTACACATACAGTACAACACTTCACTTGTGCTTTTGGTGTTAAGGCTCCTCTGGTTTCTGGTGCACTAGATTCCCAGCCTGCCAGGACTATTATGGTTCAGTGCCTCAACATACTCATCTTATCTTTGTGTGGTTTCAATATGTATGAAACAAAGTACTGTTTGTAATTGCTTTCTTGGAATAATGGATAAAAAGCACATATTTTGGCACCTGCAAAAAATGCTACTAGCCTTTCTGGTGTCCCCCATGCAGATTGGAAGCCGTGTCAATATGCTGAAATGGTTTGCAAAATTTGGGCGCTATACTGGCTGTGTGTGGTGTGAGGCAGAACCATAGTGAATCACAATGGAAATATCTTCTGTCACTTGTCATTCCAGAGTATGAAGGCTTCCCCCATTTTTTTCATTTTAGATATGGTGAGTTGTACAGTATACTTAGTGTGTTTCTGTCACCCTTCACACAATTTTGTTACTGTAAGTTGCCTGTTGTATAGATAACTAATAAAACAGAGTTGTGAATCGCAGCAGAAATCGCAAGTTTTAAAATGGTGAATTTGATCATGTAGTGCTATTACCATTTTTTTAGTATTCCAGTAAGAAGAAAAGAATTTGTGCACTTGAACAATTATAATGTAAAAGGTAACTATACTATATGGATCATGAGGCAGCTCTGGGATGAGAGTATGGCTGGACATGTATGAGTTGCTGACCATGGGACAGAGTCCTTAGGCATCCTGCTCCACAGTCCAGCAGGAAGTTGTGCAGAGGGAGTGTGTGTCATGGGGAACTGGGTGGGGGTGTTGGGGGAGCAGTCCAGCAAAGAAGCTCCTCGTGCTCTGGGCACGTGATGGCTGCATCACTGTGGAAACTGGCAGTAATGCACACCGGTTTTCCCATCCTCTCCTCGTTCTCTCTCACACATGTCCCTCCCCCGCCTGGCTTGAGGAGGGAAGAAAAGCAAACAGCTTCCTCAGGATGGCCTGACTGTTGACTCGCTCACTGCAGTAACCCCCCCCCCCCCCCCCCTTTCCACTTTGGCCATCCTGCCACTGGCCCGTGGACTGCTGGGAAATTTTAGTCTCCCCTCCAGCTTTTGGTTTCTGTGGAGATTGTTTTTGTTTTTATTTCCTGTTTCATTAACCAGTTTGCTTGATTATCAAGAACAGGCCAAGATCTAAAAGTATAAGAGGAAATAAAGCCTCTAATGAGATTTAAAGATATTTGTAGTCAATTATTGTTTTTTTTTTCTTTTTTTTTTTTTTTTCTCCCCCCCCCCCCCTTCCATATTTAGTGGCGTTTTTGGAACTGTTGACTAAATGGTTACTTTGGTTTTTGTGGCTCAAATATAAGATAGTACTGTTCTTGATTGACATGGGAAAAACTATTAATCTTGGTTGCCTATAACACTCCAAACTTAAAAAAAATTCTGCACATTGCGATACCGATTTAGCCTGATTCTGTATAACTTCAGCACCATTACTATTCATATATCTAAGGAATATTTAAGGTAATGTTTCTTAGCATTTCTAAAGCTTTTCATTCTCAGGTTTTTGAACCATGAACTTTGTCTACTCTTGACAGTCATTCATTGCGCTACCTGGAGCTGCATAACAAGTGTTTTTGCTGTTTTTATTTTTTCACCCTGGTTCCTTTGCCTCATCTCTTTTTGTCTTCTTTAAACAAAATTAGAGCTGATTCTGGGTTGCATTAAAACTTTTTTTGTCCATTGTAACTCGATCACCGCTTGGATTTTTAGGCGGTTAGTAACCAAACCATACTTTGTGTTTAACGGTGTTGGGACTAGCATGCCACATCAGCACTAGTGACATTAAACTGGGGCTCTTACTGAATTCTGGCACCAAAAGTGGCTGTTGGTATTCTTCCATAGACTGCAAATACAACATTGTCAATGGACAGGGTGGAATGGAAAGAACTGAAAAAGTGTTGACTTTAAGGCCTGAAAAAATGTAACTGTTACATTTTAGTTGAAGAAAACATTCAAATGGTCCACTCTTATTTGGTGTTTCTTTATCTGTACCAGAGTGGTAGGAGTCTTCTACAAAGTCTCTGAGGGCTGTCAGCCTGAACCCACTCTAGTGGAACTAAAGCCGGCTGTGAGTGAGGAGGATGCTGAATGTTAATGGGGGCGTTCTTTTCTATACGGGATCCCTGGGTTGTGTTTTTCTCATTTCCCAAGGTATACCCTTTTGCTGCTATGACACAGGGTGCCACAGATTAACCTTTTTGTGTAAATTGCTGTGCAGGTGATGAGCAGAGAGGCACATTTGCCTTTGTCCCCTGAGCCTGAAGTGCCCAGTTTCACAGTTCAAGTCAGCAGCAGATCCTAGAGGGCTGGGCCATGACCTTGGCATTGAGGGTTTTCCAGTATCTGACAACCTACTATGTTTCCAGTGCAGTGCTGCTTTGTTAGGATTTAAAAGCTCAAAAATATGAGTATGCCTAAGTGCATTAGTGCTGACTGCTGACTGCTGTTGCTTGTGTTTGTGTATTCTATAAAAGCTGTGCTGAAGTTTCCCTGTTAACAAGGAAATGGGTGTGCCCAAGTACACTTGAGACAGATGCCCCCTGGTGCACCTGGGCCCGCAGCTGAATATTCCTGGGTCCTGCATGCCACTCCTTCACCAGACCAGTGGAGCGAGTCACAACAGGAGGCTAGTGCCCCAATCACTATCAACATGCTGCTTTGGCTTGCTGCTGGAGACAGCCCCACCCCTCCTCAGCTGGCCACATCTGGCAGAAGATAACATGGGTGTGGAAACAGACGAACTACTTCATGCTCCAATGGGCTGTGACCAAGCGGCTAGACGCAGTTTCCGCAAACTGCATGGATGGTCTTCGTCTCTGGATTGTGGTAGGGAAACCCTGACACAACATTATCAACAGCTGAAGTCTTGGCCTGGTTCACATCGTGATTCAGATCCAAATCTGTGCTGCTGAAACCTTTATGAAAGTGTTACACCTCCCAAATGTTTAAGAAGCTTGTTTGTGAGCGTTCACCTCACAGTAAGAGTCTGCTTTTCAAGCTATAGCATCTCTTTCCTTTGCCAGAAAATGGCGGAACACAGTAGTGTTAAGCTACCAGAAACTGTGAGGGAGAAAAGGAGGGAGGAGGTCATCTCAGGTCGGTTTTCTGTGACTGGAGATGAGAAGGGGCTAGCATACCAATCAAAACAGTGGAGAAAATGCCAAGGCAGCCAGCTCCACCTTACCCCGTGGCAGTGAGAAGTGGTGGAATTGCTCAAAGTACTGTTATACAAGGGAGAAGAAATGCTGATATTATTTATGAGTACCATGAAGTCAAGCTGAGTATGTATTTAAATCTCAGCAGTCTGATGTATGAGTGTCAGAATATGTGGATGACAAGTTCTATTTCTGCTGCAGCTGTTTGTTACCAAGGATACAGCTTCATGTCATCAGATTTGCTTCTTTCAAAGCAAGTACTTGATAAATTGGGCCGTCCTATCTCCAGCACTTTGGTTTCAGTCCTGCTCTTTATAACTTCAGTTGACCCCCCCCCCCCGCTTCCCTTTTGGTGTCATTTGAAAATTTTGGTGGGTTTAGTAACAACTGTATAACAATTTGCAGTGTCCCAAGACAAACAAGTGTAATCAAAAATAAACATCTAGAAAAACATCCGCCATGTTAAGGATATATGATAACTAGGCAGGCCTCGACATTTTTTGTCAGTGTTGCTAGATGGGCCAGTGTGGTATGTGGCCAGGTTTCCAAGTAAAATTTCACCACTGTGTTAGCTGCTTCTGCAGCCCATTACACAAGAAATTGTGCTCCTCAGGACTTGGGCAAAATTGTGTACACTATTGGCATGTTATAATAAATTCTGCCCATTGACCTACAAGGATGGCTGCACTAGAAAATCCCTTGCTTACTTCTTTTTGTAGATAAGTTATGTTTGGAAATTCAGCTTAGCAGTAAATTATTGTTTCTGGCTTTTGTTGTGTCATAACAGCTCATGAGCTTTAGATTAGCTTCTCATCCAGTTATCTTTACCTGCTTTGTTTTTAGGTAAATGTTTTGCAATATGTCACAAGGTTTTGGTCTGGTTTTCTGAGGTGATTTATTTATTTGTTACTCAGAAAACGTAAATTTGTCCTTTATGAACAGGTTTAGGTTATATTGACATTTGAGGAATTGGAAAAGCAGTTTTCATTGGTTCTGGTTTGTGCATTCTGCATTTGTTTGTTGCAATAAGAGTGCTTATTTCTTTGTATCACTGAGCCTTTGGTGTCATACACAGTGTTAATCAATGTCTTTGTGTGTCGATTGACTTTCTCCTCATGCAGACAGTGTCAATCAATAAAACACGCACATAGTGTTGGTAGTGGAGCACTCTTGTCTTGCCCTGTGGGTTGCTTTACTCTCTGTTGTTCCTCCATTTGCTACACCGCAATCATTAGCTGTGTAAATGTCGTGGAGCACATTTGCAGTATTTAGCCTCAAGCAAACACTACTGCGTTTCATGTTTTTTTAAATTTTTTAAAATTTTTTAAACTAAACCATTACACATAGCATTTTTAGGCAAGTTTCTATTTCATATGACATTAAATGCAGATTTTTAGGTTTATGGATCATCTTTGGGAATTTGCTATTTTTACAAGAAAATTGCTGCTGAGAACAGCCCACCCTCAACACCACCCACCACAGACTGAAAATGAGTCAGCTGGATGGTCAGCTTTGTATGGGAACTTGTGTTGGCAGCGGGGAGTCTGTTTGCTTCTGACACTCTTATCTTGAACTTTTTTTAAACCGAGGCAAGAGCATTTAGGTGACAAACCAGCAATGTTTTGTGCTTTAGTTTTGCTGTAACCTTTACTGTAGTGTGGGGAGGCTTCAAGTGAACAAGCTAGAGGCAGGAGGGGTCATTGCCAAGGATCTGTGTGCCATTTTTGGCCCATTGGAGATGTTAGGTATTGTTCCTTTCCCTTCATTATCCAGTGTCTATTAATAGCTGGTGTGCTGGTGGACAGAACATTTCCTGAGCTCGGCTGCACTCCTCGGCTGTATCCTCTCCCGTGTAGCTGTTTCAGTGTTTTTGGAAAACGGACAGTTTTCTAGCTTCACATTTTTTCCATGATAATTTCACAGAGAGCCAGCAGTAAAATAACAACATTCTTGTCAGATGGTAGAAGTTTCAGTGGTATTTTCACACAAATATTAAAGTAACAAAATATCAGTACTCTGAGCAATTAATATAAAATTTTGAAACAAAAGCAGGGACGTCATGTTTAAGTTTTGTGGTGTCAAACTGAAATGATCCTAGTCTGCTGCATTTTATTCTTTAGAAACTGAGATCTGATTTACTTTTGCTTTGCTTTCAAGCTATATGCCCAGGCTTAGACTCCCATTTCCCTCTGTGCCTGCAGCTCAATGCAGAAGATAGCTTTGTTCAAAGCAATAATTTAACATGGTTGTGCAGGAATTGGAGTAAATCAAGAGGTATGAGTATGCAGAATGCCAGCCGCAAGCACCTGTCTGAAATGTATAAAATAAATATATTATTGTTCATTTTAATAAGAAATACACATTTTCACTTCCTTAGGAGTCAACACAGCATCAAAGTGTGCATGAAATTTAAAATTATAATAAACATGTTATGTGTAATATGCAGACTAAATAAATCTAAGTGCAGCATTAATAAATGGTAGCTGTAATAAATTAGCCAACAATGCACTTTCTCTTTACAAATAAGTTTGACACATTTCTGCAGTTAAACTGACATATAGCTGCAGGAACGAATGGTGTTTTAAAACAGAGTTTATTTGCCAGAACCTCCTCTAGTTATTTTGTCAACTTTGTTATGATGGATTGGTAAATGTTCTGTCATCTTGCCTGTAATTTTGCTTCCTTGATTAATGACTGGATTTCCAATTTTGTTATTTCTGTACTGTAGATGGTTATACCATGTAACTGGCTTGAAAGTGGGAGATTTTATGAATAGAAATACATCCCCAAGTTGTGTCCAGTAAATATACAACTAAGCAGGCATTTCAAAGAGGCATAGCCTTTCAGTGTGGTCTTCTCTTTCTGTGTGGCATCAGGCAGCATAACTGCAAGTTGACAGAGCAGCCCACCGGAAAGGATGTGGGCATTTGGGTGCCATCTGAAATGTAGAATTATATGTGTCAATCATAATTTGTGCTTATCTTTGTGGACTGCCCCAGGAAACTCAAGGTGCTTGTTCTTCAGATGAATTTCTTCATTGGCCGTCTGATGCATTGCTCACCTCCGGTATTGTTTACACACAGGTATGTCGGTTTCATCCAGCCACCATTGTTTGCTGTTGGTGGCCAGTAAGGGCTTGTGTGTTTTCTGATATGAGGCCCGGTTAAATAATATGAATGGGTAATTAATTCCCCCCCCCCCAATATGTATTTCTTAATTTGGATGGAAGTGAACTTAATACAACCTTTATTTGTTCCATGTTGGATGTGTTGATTTCTGTAGCTGTGCCCCAGCTTTAATCTTTAGCTGCCTAACAATAAAAAGAGACCACAGTCTCTTCTGAAAATACCCTGTGAAGGTTTCTGGGGCTAATGGTTGGTGTCTGTGTTGCCTCCATGTGCTTCAGTGGATACTGTTGTGTGTTTGTGAGTTTCAGTGATCCTTTGTTGTATAAACTTGAGGGTTTACGTTCTACTTTATGGTAGAGCTGGTCCTTTGCACCCAGCGACCTAAACTGACCACAAGTCACTGGCTTTGGCAGGACCCTTGTGCTCTGCATAAGCCGTCAAGTGGAGCTATCATGCTAACAAGTGAGCAAGTGAACTGCACAAGGAGTTTCTGCCATTTGACTTAACTATCTCGTAGGTGGCCTTGTTGGTGCACTGGCCTATGTTATGAGAATTTCTGGGAATCTGGATGTCTTCCTTTTCTCAGAAGCAGCAGAGTGATGGTAATATTGGTTTCAACCTGAGGCAGGGTTATGAATGAAAAGGATGGAAATGAGGTCATGCAACTTATTTCATCCACACCTGAGCAAGGCTTTATCCCTTGCTTACTGAAACTAGCCATGAAAATTGTCATTGAAGGGTCTTTCAATAGCTCTTCAGAATGCCATGTCATTGTCCTGTTTCTGCAATCGGTGTCAAAGCCATAGTTATGCTGTAGATGCTTTCTATGTATACTTTGAAAGTCATGCGTTACACTAGAATACACACACACACACCCTCCCTGTGAACTCTCACTTGTAAGTTGTTGACAGTGCAACTGATCTATAATTCAGACACAGGTTTACATTTTCATTGCATTTATGGTGGCCTAGCAGATACATCTGCTTCTGGATATATCGGGAGAAGGGTTCTAGGGATGGAGCTGCCAGACAAGAGGAAGAGAGGAAGGCCTAAGAGGAGATTTATGGATGTGATGGTGGAGGACATGCAGGTGGTGGGTGTGACGGAGAAAGATGCAGGGGACAGAAAGAAGGTGAAACAATTGATCCGCTGTGGCGACCCCTAACGGGAGCAGCTGAAAGATGAAGAAGAAGCAGATACATCTGCTGTCTTAAATAGCGTTGCTAGGTTAATAAAACAATTTGAGCTAATCCACCAGTATCTCACAGTATTATTTACAAAAAAAGACTAATTATATCAGCTGACTTGCATTATATTGCCAAAAAACATTTACAAGGTAGCACTCTGACTGTTTAACTTGAGATTTTTTCACTCTTGGTGTGTATGGCTACTCTCTGCAAGGCTTTTATTTTAGAAATTAAACTGAACTAGGAGGTATAATATTCTTTACCCAGTTTGTGATTTATTTATTTATTTATTTATTTATTTAAAAGTGTTTTAGCAGACTGAAGAACCGATATAGGTCGGAGTCTTCAAGGACAAAGGTGGTGTCCTGCCCTTTGTCACTGCTCTTCAAAGCTCACCTTTTGTACTTTCAGCTGGTTACTCCAGGTAGTGCCAGTGGCAGCTTACTAAAACTAACAGGAGACCTACACAATGAAGTCAGTAAGCTAAAGATAGCAGGGCCAAATAAAGATGCATTCCATTTTTTACTGCAGAGGAACTTGCATCAATTGTTTTATCACAGAGAGAACAGTCACCTTGCTGAGCAAACTGCAAGCCCAAACTTAAGTAAAATGAAAGTTAAATGGGTTTCATCTTTAATAGAGTCATAGTTCCACATAGGTGGGGAAGATTGCTAGCTTTTTTTTTTGAGAAATTTCAAGGTAGACAGTAGAAGGATACTTACAGTGTTGCAGCATGTTAATGGTTCTTTTCCTGGAATTACTTTTGACTACAGTTGATCTCACAGCATCCGTGTTATTCTGACATACCCGGAAATTCTCATGCCTTTGACAGCCCTGGTGTGGTCCTTTTGAAAGTGGGCCTGTTAAAGTCCTATCCTTCCGGGGAGTGGCTTCTGAACAATGTAAACAGCTCTCAGCAAGTATGTGGGAAACCTTTGCTCCCCTAGCCTGAAGTCCTTCCTGCAAAGCATCCAAACATAGGACCAACTCCTTTTATTTCTCTTGCTTACAAGTATTTAGTTTTGAATCCAACATAGTAGTTGGGGACTGTGCCCAAATGCTAGTTTTCTAACCTACATAGAATTTTGGTAAATGCATGTAGAGATAAGGGTTAGGGCACCTTATATAATAGTCTTAAGCATTTAAAATTGCTCAGCATCATGTTTGATATTGCTGTCCCTGCAGCTATGATTCCACTACATTAACAGCACTTTTGCAACCTGCATCCTACTCACAGGTCTAGTTTGTTTTTGTGAAAGGCTAGGGGATGGCAGGAGAACAAGTGGAGCAAGAGCAGGACAGAGGGAGGGAGATGCAAAGAAACAAGAGCAGTAGGGAAGAGGGGGAAGGGGAATGCTGTAGAGGCAGGGGAAGGGGGTGGGTCAATACAAGGCCCCCAGCTTCCTGATGCTAATCTAAGCAGACACCCAGATATCCCTTAGCTTCAGAATGAAAGCTTCAAGGAGCATGAAACTTGCTTTCACTCCCAACAACAGTATGTAGAGGAGGCCTTGTATAATGCAGCGTTACCGCTTCACTCTCGGAAGCACTTAGAGGGTTGGTGTTCTGTTCATGTTTGCATGCAGACAAGCAGAACTGGTCTATACTAAGTGGAGATGGTCCTCTTTCACAAAAGCAGGCAGAAGAGTACCGTGACACTACAACATGCAGTGTCTAAGGTCGGATGTGCTCTGCTCTTAGAGTGGTGATGCACAGTGAAGGAGGCCAAGCATGAGGAAAGCATAATTTTCTAAAACATCCGATCAAAATTACGAGTTCCATTCTTGCCAAATGTCCTTTCTACCTGACTGTAGCACAATGGCCACTCGGCACGTGTGATTCACGCACAGCCAAACTGAGTGAAGAACATTTTGGAAGCAGCAAAAAAGCAGACCCTTTTAGAATAATCCAACTTGTTGGAAGTTCAAGGGTAGTTTTCACTCAGCATGCATGTTTGGCTGTTTGATCCTGCTGGATTCCAGCAGATGTACTGAAACTAGCAAAGATCAAGTCATGACCCATATGGAAGTCTGACAGGGCTTTTTTCAAAGGGTCACAAAAACCCACCCCTTTAATACCTTATTAGGAAATTGTAAAAAAAAAAAAAAAAATGACCGCAATCTCTGTGCGTACTGCAAAAAGGCCAGGAGCCCAAAATTTGCGACAGAAGGCCTATTGTGCAGTTTTGTATTATTTGTAGGGATAACTAACTGACAGATCAGTTAAGTGTATAGCCAGGTAATATTAGTAGTCAGAGAGGTAATGGGACTTTATTGCAATTTGAGAGCCTTTTTTAGGGAGGACTTCAGGAAATATTTTAAGATGGACTAAGGATAGGGAGAGACATTATAGACAGTTATCTTTGAAGTTACACACTTTCATACCACACTAAAAAAAACATTCTTTTTTTTAAAAGTAGAATTCATGTTTGTACCTATCTGAATGATACTAGTAGATGCAAATATGAATGTGCTCTGGTCAAAAAATTGGGGAAAATATTTAATATTGGTTTCATCCAAAAATGTAAAAAATAAAAATTCATGAAACATAAATCACCTACATGCTATGGGTTTGTGCACTGCATGTCATGTAATGGAGATTATATATTAAGTGTATATGCCTTTAAGAGAGTGGCATTACAAAGACTTTTGGATCCTGGGAAAGGTGGATGCAAGATTCATGTGCAAGCACAAGTTAAAATGAGGTCCTGCACTGAACTTAGTTTTGTTTTATTATGATTGTGAGCAGACCTGAGTTTCATTTATAACAGATCACCACATTACATGCCACAGCAGAATCCCTGTGTTCAAGTGCTGCACAGTATGATTCCGCATGTGCAGCACAATCACTGCACGCTCATGTGTGGATTTTCAGAAGGACTGTGAAACATCATAATCTTTCCCATGAGAAATAATGGACCTTTTCAAAATCCAATTACATGTAAATCAAGTGACGACTATATAAGCAGTTTTTATATTGTCTTTGGCTATTGTCTGCTTAGCTGATATTTGTCCTGTAAATGATCTACAGTTTATTCCTATTAATTTTTTCTCAGATTGATGTTTTCTGTACATCCACTGATTTTAGTAAGACCATCATTGCAGTCTTCCTGTTTGACTATCCCTTTTACACTTTGCTCAGTACATTACAATTTAGGCCCACTGCACTAGGTCAAAGGGGTTTTGGGGGTATTGTGTCTACAGAAAGATTAGATGTGACAATTGCAATGGATTGTAGATATCTTCACCCTGGCCTTTCTGCCTCAGCAAGAACTCTGGTTAAAGCATAGTCACAGGGATGAACCATGACAATGCTGCCATGGGGGTCTATGGGTATGAAACGTCCTTTTACATGGTATTGTAAAAGAAAAAAAAATGTCTTCTGGTCCCTAAGGCTAAAGGAGCAAACACTGTATTGTTGTCTCTATTTTTCTGTACATCTCTACTGAGGTACTGCTTTGTTTTGTGAGCTGTACCCATCAGGGAGGAGGCTTTTCCCCTCCCCTCTATGTTCTTCCAAGGCATGCTTCCCAAACTCTCCTGCCTTAGGCCTTGTTTGTGGAAAAAGCCTGCTACTACCACCCGCTTCTCTGCACTGACACAAGATGATGTCTCTTTCTCTCGGTCATGATATAGTCTGAGTCTGTTGGTTACACCCACCCCCCTGTGCACTTTGTCCCGTAATAAAACGCAAACGGACAGTCTAGCGTGAAGAAATGTACACGTGTTAGAATGTACACTGATTGAAGTTATTGGGGCAGAAGGAGAGAATTCCCTTAGGGCTACAGCCGCATCCCACCCGAATCCACTCCCTGGCTCTATGACCCCCATTGGGGGCTGGGTTATGCAGGAGGAAGGAATAGTTCTTTATAAAAACCCTCCTTTTACTCTCCTCCAATGTCTGCTCTTTGCAGACACTCTGGTCTTATCAACAGCTGCCCTGCCCCCCACTCCATCTGTGTATTGTTCTTCCCATTGTTATTTCACAATTGCAGTAGTTCCTCGGTGTTGTGCAGACATATACAGTAGTACTACAAAAAAAAGCTTAGAGTCTAATGTGATATAATGAAAATAATACACATGACAGTAACTACACCTTCAAACAAAATTATTTACATGGCTGAGCAAGTGTTTTTCTTAGTCAATTGATGGCTTCTAAGACCTGTCGAGGTCATTGTAATGGGGCTAAGAGTTGGGACTGGAACAGGTGTCTTTTTGTCGTCTGCTGGTTTTGGAATAATGGAACAATGGATGGGGGATGGTGCATCTTGTAGAATTGACTCACAGGGCAACTGTATTTTTTTCCACTTGCTTTCCTGCTACTCTGCCTACTGGAACCTACTGGAATAGACATTTCGTCCAAGGAAACTATTCTTGGAACAATTTGAAATTCTTATCATTAATCCACCAGCCTTTTTTCACTTCATTTTTATCATGTTAATTATTTGGCTTTTTGGTCATTCACATCTAAATGGTCTGTGAAGGACACCTGTTTTCAACATGGAGTATGTGCATACCTTGGCATTCTGTTTGAGGTACTAGGTGCTTCAGCCAAAGAAGGTTGCTTTGACTCAGCCCAGGGGTAAGACTAAAGGGCAGTGCCTCCCTTATAGATCAGAGTCTCTATCCGGTACTACTCAAGAGCCAGATCCAGGCCTTGACGGTCTAATCCGTCTCATGCCCACACTTTAAAGAGAGCAGGTCACCTCCCTGGGTGACTTGTGTTTAGTTACGGCATGCAGATCTTGGATCACTCGGATTTAACTGCCTGAATTCCCTGGGCATGTCTTTGGTCACAGTCCACAAACAGGATTAACTCAGCTGCAGCAAAGACCTAGAGCAAGCAAATCTGAAATCTAAAATAATTCCTAATGCCAGAGTTGACAGAGTAATCCCCAGGGAGATGATTTGTTCCTAATGGGAAATAAACTGTAAACTTCACTTCTAGTGTTTTTGTCTAAATCTGCTAATAATTGTGAGGATTTCAGTATTCAGACATAACATTTGCTTTAGAGGAAATCATTTGCTGAATGAATAATGTTCATGAGTTTATTCATTTTGGTGTCATATCAAAGATGGGTTAGACTTTGTATTTCCTTATTTCTGATAATGAACTTTTTTTACCAGTTTAATTTCTTTAACAGTCTGCAGAAGTGTGATTCTTCCATTTTTTTTTGCCTGATTATGATGTCATCCTCATCCAATCTTTTTTTATTTATTTTTTTATTTATTTATTTTTTTAAAATTTTTTTTGGTTGACACAATGACCATTGTCTGACACACATGCATTTGTTATGAAGCTCCTGTGGGGGCCACCAGCGAACAGGTGGCTGTCTTTCTGTGATTCACAGCTGGTCCCTAGCTGATGTCATGCCGAGAAGACTCAGCTGACAGCCAGCACTTCATTGGTGCTGGTCATGAAAGCCTGTGACTGCACTTACATGGGGCAGTGGCTGGCAGGGGTCTTGCTGCATGGCTGAGCATTGAATGGAATGTGATGATCCTGCATAGAGTGGCCCACGGTGAATCAGGTTGAGATGCCGCTGCAGGAGCTTTGCTTTCAGAACAGATTCTGTTTACAAACAAAAGGGATCAATGCCGGCATGCAGTTCCCATTACTCCTCTCATCACCTCAATGTTTTGTAACAGAGTCTGATGGTTTTACACTCAGCTGTTCATGGCACATTACATTCAGAGACAAATGCTTGGACCTGTACTACTACACTGTGTGGATTCTGTTTACAAACAATCATGACTGGTGACATATTGATTTCAGAACAGTGCTCTCTTTCAAGTAGACTCCTTTGCATCTCCAAATTGTTTAGTTAAACATTTGTTAAACACTGAGTATTACTTGCAGTCGGCAGATTACATACAAAAGTGTTTTATCTGAAGGAGTCTCTTACTTCTGGCACAGCTGTGCCAGCAAGAGGGCAGTGGGAAATGCCAACGAACTGTCTGGCGAACACTGAGCAGAAGGATGGGAAGGGCAAGATCTCTGGATCTGTTTTGTCTCTTGTGGTGGGGGGTAACAAGCCAGATCCCAGACAGCTTCCTCTTCATATGTAGCCTCTGCTGTTGCCCCACCCACCCACCCACTCAGGCTGTGTTTTGAAAGCTGCTCACAGAGCAGTGCTGCTCTATGATTCCTTTATTGTTTGAGCTGTTCTCATCCTGGGTCCATTTGGCCAGGCACGCAGCTTTTCTCCCATCATAACACAAAGTCTCAATTGAGTACAAGCCTATACCCTGCCAGTTGCCCCTCCCATTGTAGTTGTCCTTGCTTTTCCCAAAAAGTCTCATATATTCTGTTTTGTATAGACACCTGAGTGATTTTTGTTTTTCTTTATTGTACTACGTCCATCAAGGCAGCTCACTTAGCAGCCCCTCTTCATCAGATGTCTACTTTGGTGCCACCATACAGTACAGATGCCCCTTTCTCTTTTGATGAGAGTGCACTGCTGTGGGCTTGCATAGGAAATACGTTATGGATAAAGTCTGTTTCAGTCAGGAAGGATGCCATGACAATTATGGCGGAAGCTGACTTTTCAGAGCCACCTTGAAGGGAATTCCCTGTCCTTAGCAGAATTCATAATTAAGAAACAAGACAAAATTAGCAAAGGACATTGCATGACTTACATTTTCTTGCAAGAGCAAATTCCACTTCCTTTGTCATTTCTGGGTCTGTGGTCTGGGTTCAGCTTCTTTCGAAAACCGGTTACACTACCATTCAGGACACCTGATCCAGATAGAGAAGTGCACTCTATTGATGAGGGATGGAAACAGTATTATGTGACCACAGATCACTGCTGATCTATAGTCGAGCATCAACCCTCAGCAGTGCACTTTAGCGTTTACAGTGTTTATTGGCTCTGTGACTTCTTTTTGGAACATAAACACTGCATGTGTTTCAGGTCATGCTGAGCATGAACATTGCCTGTAATTTTATTGGTGCTTCACAAGTTCTTTTCATGCTGAAGGCTTGCTTCTAGCTTTGCTTTTAACATTTTTTTTTTCATTTTTTTCATTTTTGATCTTCAGATAGACTACACATTCCTGAAGATAAATGGAAGCTGTTCTGTCCATGTCATTATCAATCATGTCTACGTAAATCAAATGGAATATTTTTTTTTTCTGCAGTCACTTTTGACTCCTCAGAAGTCCCTTGTCAGATTCTTTAAGGTGTGGCGGGGTACCCGTTTTGCATCGTAACACATAAAAAGCTACTTTGTCGAGTTGTTTCAGTACAATCTCAGAAAATCTTTCCCCTCTTTTGTTTGATGTCTGTGTCCAAACTAGCAGCAGATTGTGCATTTTGAAATGTTCCTTTTCAGCAAAAGAACTCTGGATATGAACTGGCATAGTGGACCACTAAACTCTTTTGTCTTCTGTGATGCTCTCCTCATTGTTACATAGAAAAGCTTTTGGGCCATAGGAGTCTTGAGCAGAAGTTCATTGGGAATGAACAAGGGCTTTGCCAAAACCTGCCCCCCACCTCCCCTCCAGCTAAGAATCTCCCCTTCCTCTGTGTCTCCTACTCCCCTTTTCACACACTCAGGAAATGGGAGCCTTGCCAGAGTCGCTTGCTGTTTCCGGGAATCTGTCCCACAATGCCTCAGTGTAGTCAGTTGGCTTGACGTGAGCGCCATTGTTCGGAGTGCCGATCCATTGTTTGAGGGAAGGAACAGCAACAAAAACAAAACCACCCGGTGCGGGGGGGTTAAAAAGGTCCACAACTATGTATAAAAAAAACTATTTTTCCAGTTCATACTTGGGTAGGATGCTTATTTCTAAAGGACCTGTCATTGGCATGAAAAGGACACAAGGTCTCTGTGGGGTTATATGCTGTTCAGATTAATAACTGTTTGAAGGAATATTTTATCCTGGACTTTTAGAGTCTGAATCTACAAAGCAGCTTACCTGTTTTCCAGGGTAGATGGCCTAGTGGTGGGAATCTCTTTGTAGTTTCGAAGTTGGAATCAAATGAAGTGATTTTAAAATGAAATGATGGAAGATAAGGAAGCAGTACAGTTCTGAAGACAGTTCTTTACGCAATGGTTCACAATACTATTAGTGTACCCTGGTAAATTGTTGCAAACATTAGATGCAAATATTGTCCAGTTTATTTTCATTTCATTTCCTCACAGTTCTGTTTTATAACATTTTGGTCTGTTGGTGATTTAAAAACTGTCAGAAAAATTACCTGGATTTGGGCTTACTCAAGTATAGAAACATGATTGAGGTAACACACCACATTTCTTCCATGCTCTTCTACAGTGTTTACCATATTTTTACATTTGGCGATTGCGACTGCTTTACTTGTTTATGCGATGCAACCATCATTAAGTAAGACTTTGTGAAGTGAATGTATTTGTCATTTTTAAAAGTTAGCTTTAAGGAATTTTTTTTCCCAGTAGTTTTAAACATGTTTTAATTATAAGGTCAAGTTTAAAATAAAAAAATTCACTGCGTTATCTTGGCATATGTATACTGTCTGCACACATGGCAACATTGCATTGTACAGGGTTTGGTTTTTCATAATTGTTTAATAGATGTACTGCACAATATTTTTAAAATGTAAGATTTGTATTTTTGTGTGGGGGCGGGGGACATAAGTAGAGGGATGTCTTTTTTATTGAATCTGATATAGTGGTTGTATTTGCAATCAAATCACTGTGAACAGATTTCTGGATCTGGTTGGTAGTTGCTGTGAACAGATTATGTTTACAAGTTGAGGACACGGTGTATGCGCAACAAAACTACACATCGTTGACTTAATTTGTCCAAAATCTTTTGATAGCTGAGATATTGCATTTAATGTACATTTTGAATGTTTATTCAACCAGCATAATAATAAATTCAATAATTGTTGTTTTTGCCTGTTTGTGCACAGGTTACAGCAGTGTTATTCCTCACAGATACAATAGTTTTGGATGGAATTTTAAATGTTGGCATGTGTTGTAACTAGCAGACTTAACATGGTTGAAAATAATGGACAGCAAAATTTGCATTGTATCTGGTCTACAGTGTGTTTATTTGTTTAGGAAATGTTTTTATGTATTTCACCATTTCTTTGTGATATTGCATTAAACCAAGGCTCTCATTTTAATGGAATGTCTTTCTCTTGTCTTTCAGGTTTCCTAAAAAAGCAACCAGGTAAGAAGGGGCTTTTTGTCCTTTTTATTTATTTATGTATGTATGTATGTATGCATGCATGCATTTACGTTTTCAAAATCTCTATCTACACATCTAGAAAGATTGGTGCACAAGGCAGAATGGAGACACAATGCCATTACAAGTCAGTGGCCACTACGGCCTATTTGGAAGCTGCGTCTGAGCTCATGGTCTAAAACGGATGGGGGACAATGGGGCCTCTTCTCTGGTGCACCCGCCACTGTCCCCTCTTGGGAACAGAGGCCCCTCACAGGGAGCTAAGAGCAGCTGTGCCAAGGGGACTGACCTCACTGCTGGCTCTGAGGAAGGGCTTCCACCGGATGGGCGTTGAATGGGGGACGGGGGAGACATATTGCCGACTTTCATAAAGCTGTCATTTGTCTCCTCCCCACGCATATACAGTGTCAGTGGCTCACCCCTCCTCATAGCAATTCTAAAAATCATCCATACTTTAAATGCCTAATTGATTTTTAATAACATCCTTATTTGATAAAACTTGAAAGAATCCAAAAAAGTTTTTTTTTTTCTTTTTTCCTTTCTTTTTTTCCCCAGTTAACATCTTTATAATATGTTTTTCATGGTTTACTGTAGGGGGGGCTGAGACAGGCATATATATATACAAACACATTGGTCTCAGAACCTTTCATTTAACTGTTACTTACACAGATTTAGCAGCCCATCCTTAACCACAAGTCTTAGATATTTTACCAGTCAGATGGCAATTCAGTCACTGTTCACAGAATCAGTTGCAGTCAGAAAGCTTTGACTCAGGGTCACAGCTGTATTATAAGAAGTGCCGAAGCTGCAACACCCACACTGTTCTGCCTTTTGTTGGGTACTGGTTTTTTGATCTCTGTTCTGGAAGCAGATTTATGTCCATTGCAGCTTGTAGACAGTTTTTCATTATTTATGACTGAAATTTTCCTGCACGGTTAAAATACTGTCATTCCGGTCCCATCACCTGATTATTATTTAATCGTTCATTTAATTGTCACTTCTAAGTGACTTACATTGTTAGCTTTGAATACTAAGCTATTTAAAAGTATTTACCCACTTATACATCTCAATGTCTTTATTGGAGCACTTCAGGATACTTCTGGTGCAGCAGGAATTGGGATTCAAACTTGGGTCCTTTTGAGTTCAAGGCAGCAGCTCTAACCATTACATTAGGTGCTGTATTAAAATAGCTTTTTGTTACTTGATGAAAAGCTATAATAGCAAAAAAGACAAATTTTTAAAGGGTCATTATTTCAATTATGCTATTTTAGTGATTTACAGTTTAATGATTTGAAAAGTTTGTTTATTTAGGGGTTGATGATGCTAAATGGTAGTTTTTGAGGAATTAAACATTTGAATGAATGAAACTTAGTTTCAAAGCAAAAACAAAGTTTTCTCACAATGTGAATTTTGTTATAAATGATTGGAAAAATAGACATGATGTTATTCAAATGGTCCAGTCAGCAGCTCAAAAAATATACAGTGAGACATACTACCAGGGCTAGGTTTGAGCTGTGCTCACGTAGTTTTATAACCATGTGTTTGGACCTGAGGCCTTCTAGGATCATGGTCTTCAACAAGCTGTTGTGGAAATATCCTCAGATGCTTTGAAATGAATTTAGAGGCTGCAGCTCCCAGTTTTCTCACAGTGTGTTTGGAACTCAGGTTGCGACTACAGCCATCTTTGTCAAGTTCAGCTCCAGTGGAGTGCAGCACCTTTGTTTCCTTTGTACTTTGTTAACTTAGACAGAGCCAGGTTTAATGGGGTTATTGCCTCATGTGGTGCTAGGGGGGTTGGTCCGGATAAAGCTACATGACTAGTTTGTGTGCTCAGAATTAATGAAATGTTCATGTATAATGATGTGTTTAATAGAGGGATGAAATGCTCAGAGGCTGTACTCCCAAGGCAGTTGCCTGCCACAGTGGAGGTAATTTATGAGCTCCTGGTGTCACCCACAGGACAAGCAGCATTCTCAGCAAGGACCATCCACCAGACAAGAAGCCTAAGAGTGACAAACCAGCAGTGCCCCCCTCACATGAGTTTGACCCCACAGGTAATCCCACAAGTGTGTACACTCTCCTGCAGGTTTCATACGTTGAGCTATGCTAAAGAAATTGATATCATTATTTTGGCATTTTATTTATTAAAGTGCAGTTTTAAAATATATTTTGCTTTTTTATGTTTATATGTTTATCTGTGTTTAGCTTGAGGTGTGATTGTGTAATGTGGATTAATTTTCTCACTGACTTTTTATAAGTTCATTCACTTCGATCTCCCTCTTCCCCAATTTGGCCTTTTAGTTAATATTTAGAATATTTTTTACAAACTTTTTTAGGTTTATCAGTAAAACGTAAAAGCTTGGAAGAATGTAACTATACTCCAGTATAGTTAGTTAGTACTCGAGTAGGAACAATGATCAGAGAATATAATTTTGAAGCATGGACAAGATGTGAAGTTTTATCATAGTGCATTTGATTTAATAGATGCCAACTTGGCCCACTTTGAAATGGTCTATCCTGATTTACGATGTTGTGAGAATTCAAATTTATGAATGTTTAAAGATGCAAAAATTTTCCTGTTCAATTTTATTTGCATTTTATTCACTTTTCTCAAGTTTCTCTTTTTTATGTATTGAAACACCTATATTTCTGCATTCAATTTGTAGTTGGCAGGAAAATGAACTCAGAAGCAATAGACACGCAACAGAGTTGAAGCACCTTCATTCAGCCAGATTCCATAGTTCACAGCATGTCACTGATTAATAACAAGATGAAGGACATTGAACACATTTATCAAATGAGTCACTCAGCAGTTGGCATTCTCTAAGGGGTTGTTTAGAAAACACTTTTATATATGGTTCTTTGTCTAATCCTTTTAGTTTTAATTTTAGTAGCTCAAAATTAATGAATGTTAAATGATTTAATGACTATTGTTATAAGCAAGCTATTCGTATAACAATATCCATGTAAAAAGCAAGGGGCATGTATTCTATCAAATTTATATTGATTCTCTTGCTGATAAAGCTACATTGGACCAACTTATATGAGGACATCCTTATATGAGGCCAACTGTATTGAAAGGGAGATTTTCTAGGACAACACATTTAAGTCACACA
Source organism: Heterotis niloticus (assembly GCA_018136845.1). Lineage (NCBI taxonomy): Eukaryota > Metazoa > Chordata > Actinopteri > Osteoglossiformes > Osteoglossidae > Heterotis > Heterotis niloticus. The sequence continues at coordinate 26,138,399 of CM030894.1, read as the reverse complement.
CCCATTTTGTTGGACCGCCTTTAGCTTTGATTACGGCACGCATTCGCCGTGGCATCATTTTGATAAGCTTGTGCAATGTCACAACATTTATTTCCGTCCAGACTTGCATTAACTTTTTGTCAAGATCTTGTATTGATGGGAGAGTTGGACCGCTGCGTAAAGTCTTCCCTAGCACATCCCAAAGATTCTCAATGCGGTTCAGGTCTGGATTCTGTGGTGACCAATCCATGTGTGAAAATGATGTCTCATGCTCCCTGAAGCACTCTTTCACAATTTGAGCCAGCCTGGTGAATCCTGGCATTGTCATCTTGGAAGAAAAAATCCACTGATGGAAAAACCTGGTCATTCAATATATTCAGGTAGTCAGCTCACCTCATTTTTTGGGCAAATAATGTTGCTGAACCTAGACCTGACCAACTGAAGCAACCCCACATCATAACACTAAGTTAAATCCAGGTGGTGACTTTTTTTTTGGCTGGGCAGTTTATGTTTATATGTTGAATTGCATTGTAGTGACATGTCTGGGGTTTGTACTGTCTCATGCCCTGTTTCTAGGATACAGCAGGCTGCTGCACCAATACACAGGACAAATTTTAATTTATAGCGGATTGAAATGTTAGAGTAATTGTTACAGCTTTGTATGAGGGCTTTACTGAGCCACATCCATTAATAAGCAAAGATACATTTGTTTTACTTATTTTTATTGTTTGAGACATAGCGATAAAAGTGGCTTTGAAGTTATAAACAAATCTAATTACAATCAGACCCCCATTCACATTTGAGTTTTAAGTTGAGGTCCCACTGCACTTCAGATGGAAACACAGCAGCCTTGTGTCCAGGAGCTATACATGAAGTCATTGACTGCCACAGCTTGAATTATGTGATTCTTCTTAAGTTGGGCAGAAAGTCAGAGCCAGCGAAACCTACAGGACACACGATGACACTGTGGTGATGTTAAAGAATCCTTTGTCTAGGTGTGTGATTGTGGGGGACTTTAAGAGGGATGTGTGACCAGCAGGCCAGGGTTACAAAGCAGAGCGGTGCAAAAGGACTGTTGTGACAGGAGCCTGAACATGTGACCAGCTGGCCTGCCACTTTGGGACTTTGAACCTGCTTCCAGAATCACATTCTCTGTCCACACTTGTCCCACTTCAAGAAGACCAACACAAAAAGTGTAGCTCAAACAGTCAGCGGTGCAGGCTTAATTGGATTTTTTTTTTTTTTTTTTTTTTTTTTTGAAGATACTGAAGCATCGGTTTTCTCTGTTCAGTTTTGCAAATGTAATATTTTTGTTAACGATGGTTTAAAAAAAAAAAACTTTAATCTGGATTGTTTGTTTCTACTATTCTCGTCTGTGTACTGCAAGTGTAATTGATTTGGTAGGTGTGTGTAGTGTGGGGGAGCTCACTGACCCTTAGCAAGTTTTTGTCCTTGTTGCATGACTTTAACATCCATAATCTCATTTGCTTTTATATTCATTTCTTGTATTTACATGTTAGTTTTTTAGAGCGTTGTTGTCCTGTGCTCAGCTCTGTTGTTAAAAGTAGCAGTTTTGCCTACAGACACGCTTGTAGTAGTGTGGTAAGAAATACATTACACGATACATTAATTTATCAGTAAATGAAATCAGCAGTAAAAATGTATATTTTTGTATATCACATTTGAAGACAAGCTGTCTGCAAAAGGACTGGTAATTGAGTGATTCATTATGCTTAGTATTTTATATTGGGTGAAAATAATGAAATCTTGTTTTTGTGGAACAGAAAATGGGGCCATTGTGAATAGATCTGAGCACAGTGCTACTTCCTCTCAATTCCCTCATACTGCCAGGACGGGGATTTCCACATTCTTCTTAATAGTTCTTTTTCTTGTCTAATTTTTCATTTAAATTTGGTGTCCCCTGTTGGCCCCCTTGCTCCATGCATCCTGATTGCACTGTGCTGTAATTGTGGCACGTGGCACAGAGCTGCCAGTGCAGAAGAGCAGCTGTGTTGTTGCTGAGGGGAAGCCAGAGCTCTGTGGTAAGCTGGTCCTGTGTGCCTTTGAATCCACGACCACCAGGGTCTTCATCTTCCTAACACATCCTTGGGTGCCCTCAACCTGTCTAACACTGCCCCCATCTCCCAACTGAGAGCTTCCAGCCTCTTCAGAGGGTGTGGAGCAGGATCACCAGCAGACTGGCCTTAGTCGTGTTGCCTTGCAGAGTCAGAAACGCATCAATGGTAGCAGGAGGATTCAGTGGATTGGATACGTGGAAGTCTTTAGTTCATTTCACTGTACTTAACCATTTCTCCAATAATGTATATTTGAGATGTCTTGCATGAAAGTGAAGAGTTTAAAGCAGTAATAGTAGCAAGGATTACAATGGGTCTGTATGATGTTCTCCACATGGGATCACTCGACACAGTCTGACCAGCACTCCACAGGTGCAGTTACATTTGTCACCTGAGGAATTTATTTGCATAGTCAATACTTAATGTAAAGTGTTTTAGGAAAGGATCGAAACCATCATGTATGAGAACAGTGGTGGACAGCACCTGCTCATCCACATCTCTCCAGCTGTTTGACATCGATGACATGTTTGTACTACATTAGGGTTTATAAATGCACTTTTTAATGGGGCAGGATGGCAGAGGGACAAAGACGCATGAGCTAATGCTGGGTTTCAAATGACATGAAAGCCCTCTTAAGAAAAGAACAAATGCTGTGTTTTGTCCCTCAGAGGAGGTCCTTTAGAGCATGGGATGTGAGACGGCTGTGTCGTTAGTGACTGCTGCTTAATACTGGGGGAACAGCATGTCCTGTGTTGTGGCAGGAAGGCTCTGTGTGTAGGGTCACTTCCAGCAACAAGTGCCACTTCTCACGTGATGATCAAGGCCATTTGCCGTGGACTGCTTGTGAGCACAGCACCCCAGGACCTAGGGCTCTGGTCAACATTATTGGCAACCTTGCATTTTAGGTACATCATATCCAGTATCTCCTGATTACAGCATCTCCCAGGCAGTGAAATGGCTTTGGTCTATATGCAGCCATTTGTTCAATACAGAGCAGCACAGAATAAAGCAAAAATACTTATACAAGACAAGCAGGAATGGTGTAAAAACTGAAAAGGTGCTGTAACAGTTTTTGGAACCCTTTTGAAAATTTCAAACCTCATTAGAATTCCTTTCTCATTGCAGTGAAATTGCTCACCTGATGTGGAAATTTCCAGTACTTCAATGACACAAATTAACCAATGATTAATGATTTTGATGCTTAAAAAAAAGGTTATTTTCATTCACTTTTGTTTTTTTTGACAATGACAAAAACAATAGAGCTGTCGGAGACATCAGGAAAAACTATTATCGCCCAACATAAAAATTCAAACCTGTACAAGGCCATTTTTCTAGAGACTTTGGTATCTGTTTCCACAGTTCAGTGTTATTAAAAAGTTTGTTGGTCATGGAGCCTTCAGGAGCTTCCCAGTATGTGGTGGGAAGAGGAAAATTTAGCAAAGAAGTCTGCAAATGTTGGTGGGACCTGTGGTTGGGGGGGAATGTAAACATTCAAAGAGCTTAAAGCTGACCTGGAGTGATTTGTAATGATGGCTTCAACCTATGCCAAACACCACAATAAACTTATCATTGAGGGTCAATGAGGACCCAATATTGAAAGACAAACGTGAAAAGGCATGACTGATCTTTGACAGGGCAGTGACCAAAAAGCAACAGAAAAAAATGGACTTTGTTAAACTGGCCAGCAATGAGCTGATCTTAATGCAATTTAAAACATTTTAAAGAATTGCAATTTGCAGTTTGTTAAAGGAATCCTGCAAACATTCAACAGCTGCAGCAAATTACACTTGGAGTGTGAGAAACTGCCAACAGAAAGGTTCCAGAAAAACATAGAGACTACAGGAAAAGTCCAGGTCATATTTTCTTTTTCTCCTGCAAAAAAAACATTTAAGTTGAACAGAACTTTTTTGTTATATAACTTTGTACATCCTATTAAAATGTTCTGATTATCCAATGTTGGTAAATTTCTGATTATTTCTCATCGTTGACATGATTTAACTATAATGCAATGGTGCCAGTTATGTCGACCACATCTGTCCACCCACATATGTGCATAGAGAGATGTTGGTGTAAGAGCATTCTGCCAGAACCCAATACATCCAGTACATCATTTTCCTGAAAGAATTGTCAGGTTGACTTCACTGTGGAGAAGGTGGAATGAGCTCAGCATGGCTTATGGCTCTAGAGGCCTGTTGGCATTAAGGTTGGGCAGCAAGACCTTCTTCTGCTGGTGCCTGTTGGGCCCTATGTCTTCTTGCATAAACCCTTAGCATTTTCTGAGTGTAGTGTATTTGCCAAAGCATGCACACTCACCCAGAAATGCCATGGGGCATTGTGAGTCTGGTGGGCAAGGTTCAGCTTAGCAGTTAAGGATTAATATTGGGCTGTTAGGAGTTGCTCCTGTATCTCTGTCTGTGTGTTAAAGATATTTTGCAAGAGATGAATACCTTGCCATGGCTACATATGAACACCCTAATTGGCCTGTTAGAATATTAGTGACCCACCCTCTTGACCCTTTGCCCACCTCACCCACTACCACCCTCCCTTCACCTGTGTGTACTCAACCGTGGAGTGACGAGATTTGCGAGGCTGCATTTGCTGTGCTGTGCAGTAAGACCGTTCTGCTTCTAGTTGAACCCGATATACAGACTGTAGAGTGGCACTTACCGCATTGGAGGGGGAATGTAGAATTGCATTTGGGGTCTCCATGGGCCATTGGAGTGTCACACTAATCCCCTTCACCGTACTGCTTCTTTCTGCAGGCCTTGTCCAGAGATGTGTGATCATTCAGAAAGATGACAATGGCTTTGGGTTGACAGTCAGCGGTGACAACCCTGTGTTTGTGCAGCTTGTCAAAGAAGGTAAGCACCACTGCCCAAACCCACTGAGCTCATTTACCTATTTGTGTGCATAGTCACAAGCATGTGATGTTATATGGCTGCATGTGTCTTTATGCTGCTACGTACACATGAATAAATTACACTGACTTGATGTTTGTATGATTTAGACTATTTTATTTACTTTGTAAACTGTAAATAAAATTGAAGCAGCACTTCTAGGCTACAGTTTTTGCATCAATTTACAACATGCAAAATCACACTGCAATCAAGCTTTGCATTCATAACAGAGAAAATATCTGTTCCTGCCTTGGGGAAGTACAGCAGTGGTTTGATCTTGAATGTAAGAACGGCCTGCGTGAGCAGAATGTCAGCAAAGACTCCTCAAACAGTGGGTGTTGCATGGACGTCATCCATGGAAGTGGTCAGAAATAAAAGTGCTCAGTTGTGTCACCATCTGAAAGAGAATTTTACTTTCATTTGCACGTGACTGCTGTGAGTTCAGAGTGTGTGGGATCTGATGTTTCAGCCATCGGTGCTTTTGTTCACCGCTGGCCATAGCATTCGGTTGCCACCCAGGAGGTGGTGCAGTACTTGCCCCTGCCGCCATGTGCAGACAAACTCTGCCCATGAAATGTGCCTAAGTGCTGTTTACAGTGCCCATGGTTTGAGAGCATGATTCATCTCAGCTATGTTTACTTTGTGGGACACATGCATGGGACTGTCCTATGTCTAACCCACCACCCCCTTGTTTGTTTGCACTGTTATCCTTTAATGAGCCCTCGTTCTCTCAGCAAGCCTCCTGTTTGGGGTTCAGCCCTGCAAACAGCCTCTCATTTATGTGGCAGGGCTGCAGCATGGTGTGCTACCTGTGTATTATTAAAGTGGCATCTGGAGCCACAACTGATTTTCAGCATGGGTTTGCTCAAACCACCACAAAGCGCCATCTGTCTGCTTACAGTTCAATCAGAAATCTGTTCTGCTTTTTAAATGCTTCACAAAACAGTTTTTCTCCTTCCTGAAGACCACTTTCTTTTATTTCACTACACTCTTAAATGTTAATAAACAACTTTTTCAGATCATTGACCCAAAGAGTCTTTGCAAATCTCTCCATTAGCATAGGCAAGCTTTAATTATTGTTAAAAGTCATTTCCCATAAATCTCAAATCAATGAAACATACTGATCTCTTCATTCAAGGTCTGATCACAAGAATCTCCTGTTGCTTTGCATTTAGGTTATTATGGTTATAAAATGTGTTTGCACTATTTTAATATAATATGAATGTTATACATTGGGTCTTCATTTTATAAACACAGTTGGGAGTGGAAATCTGTTCACAATTTATTTTTGATTGAAAAATCAAGAGTTGATTACTTGGTTTATTAGCTTTTTGGATTGTGCAGAAAAGTGAAATAGTCAATAATAGAACTTTTAAATAGCCCCATTTAACCTTCAGGTTTCATTAAAATAGTACTAAATTAACAGAAAATGAAAAGAGTATCTCACGGTTGTGGACCAAGTTGTGCTTTCAACATTTGCATTGATTGTCATTCCATTGCAAACACCAAGCAGTAAATCTACACAAGCGGTGGTAGAGAATTGAAATAAGGATCTGCAGCGCTCTTGCTATGGTGCACTTTACTGACATCTACGGGCTGCACACATAAATATGGGTTGTTTTCTCCGGTACAGACAAATTTAAAAAAGTAGTGAAAATTCAATTTTAAATTAATGTAACAAAAACAGAAAGTATTTATTCGTGAATCATGACTGGGCCATTTGCAATATGATGAACCAGAATATTTGAGTTTTATAGTCCTGTTGTCATCAGTGTCATCTGTCTGTTTTCCTCCACAGATGGCGCTGCAATGCGTGCTGGTGTGCAGACTGGAGACAGGATTATTAAGGTACTCCTGAGGATGCCCTAGGGTTTCTGTCCTACAGACTTTACTCACTGACACTTTCCATATTCCAACTGAGTGTTCATGTCTCCCACCTGCTGGTTGGAGGGCAGAACTTCTAGATTTCTCTACCCAACAAGATAAGAGGAGGACCTCGCAAGAGGGGAAAGACATCCATAAAGTCACCTGATGCAATTACAGACATTTTTAAATTGTCTTACTATTTCAAAAGAAAATGTCATAGAGATCACAGTAAATTGTAAAAATGAAAACTCTGGAAAACGTATCTTAGTGTGTTGTTCCTTTTTGGTTGTTTTTATATTGTGTGTGTGTGTGTGTTTGTGTATTACAGGTGAACGGGACATTAGTAACACATTCAAACCATGTAGAAGTAGTGAAGTTAATCAAATGTAAGTAAATATGCTGAACAAGTTTTTTTGCATATGTAAATGGAACGATTCTCTGTGTTGTGTCTACTTCTGAGTTTAAGCAGTTTTGTAAAGCTTACTAGGACAGGTGGTATGCCTTGTCAAAGCATGCACTTTTTCAATTGTTTGAAGTGAATGCTGTTGCTCTCTGCTTTGGAATTTGTTTTTTAATCTTCTTTTCCATATTCCTTCTCTGCAGCGGGTTCCTATGTAGCCCTCACAGTGTTGGGGCGGCCACCAGGGTTGCCTCAGATCCCCTTGTCAGAAGGCGAGGGGGATTCAATCACCTCGCCTCAGTCTCCTGGCCCTACACAGGGAGAACGCTCTGTGGGGACCACCATCACTGCTCCTCTACCGGTTTGGGTATGAGCCTCTGTTCTTCCTGTTTACTCTTTGATTTTCCCTTCCTCATTTCTTTGTGACCCACCTTTACCCTGCCTCCTTCAGTCTTGCCTTATTACTCTACCTCCATCTTCTAGTATCCATAGAATTACTATTTGACCTTTTGTAACCACCTTTTCCCTTTGTCTACCTCACTTCATAAATCTTGCTTCCCACCTTCAGCTCAACCTTGTGTTTCCCTTGCCCCCTTATTTCTTTTGTTTGCTCTCCTTTCTACTGTGATGCTGCTCCTCTTTTTTTGCCTTGCCATATGTCACTCCCTTTAAGGCCCTTCAGTCTCTTGTTCCTTGTCATTTTTATAATCATCATTGCTGTTTCCTAAACAGGAGGAGAATAACTTTGTGCACAACCAGAAGCTGGACATCCTGCAGAAGATGCTGTCTAAAGAGCAACAGGAGCTACAGGCAAGAATAACCTCATTTCATTTGTAGAATACATGAAGAATCATTTTCAAGGGGAAAGACCTGCTGATAAAAAATCAAATGATTGTTTTTCACTGACATGACATGTTTGTCAGAATATATAGTAAATGTGTAGTTGGTTTCTTACCAAATTCCAATTTTTAGCAGGTGACTAAATAACAGGGATTGGTTTTAGTTTATTTTTTCTGTTGCTGTTGTGTTGAATTGCTAAGTTACTATATGTACCCCTGCAGCCCTAGCCGGCTTGACAGTAGCGTGGCTGCGGCTCCGAACAGACCTCAGTGCTGTTAGGCAGCTTAGGGAAGCATGGGACAAGGAGTGTCTCACTTCCAGGAACACAGGGGGTATACAGTTAGGCAGTTTCCTGTTTTGAAGAAATGTGGTACCACAGCAACAGCAGTGTTAAGACCAGTTCTCCCCAGGGCGAAAGCTGAGTAACTTTTGCCAAACTGAGGTTGATTGCATGTTGCCAAGGCAACAGGGTAATCTTGATGTTGAACCACAATTATGGCGGCCTTCACCATTTGTGGCATTACTTCTCTCTCAGAAGACGGGCCCAGGCATGCACCATGCCCGTCCTCTCCCTCCTTGGTCCACCCCTACTGGTGTGCCAATACTCTGACAGGGCCTGGCAACTCTGCTGCAATGTAGTGTGTCTCCCCACCTCTGCTGCAGGCCATGAAGGAAGAGTACAGCAAGAACTCCACACCTCAGCTACAGAAGGCAATTCAGGAAGCCAAGAAACACATTCTGCAGCTGCAAGGGGAGCTCCGCAAAGCCACAGGAGGAGTCCAGGTAGTGCACTTCTTTCTCTGTGCTGTCTGCTGCTGTTCAGAGGAGGTTTTTCCTCTGTGGGTATGGGATATTCTGGCACTAAATGGGGATTGGTGTGAATGTGAGGGACAGTTACTTGACAGCATGCTGTACCTAGGATGGCCTGCCCTCCCCTCGGCCTGGAGACACAGTGCAGTGGAGCGAGGCGGAGGACAGTTGCAACAGCGATGCAGACCCCTCACTTTCTTCCCGGAGTGACAGCTGTACTGATGGCTCCTGGATCACCAACGCTGCACCCTCTGTAAGTATGCCTGTGGGATGTTTTGGGTGAGTGACGGTAGTATTTCTATAAGCCCTAGCTTTTATGGGGTATAGGGTGTAGTTTTTGTACTACTCTAATAAAGGGGTATTCTCACAGGTTGCCCCAAGTCTCCCCCCCTCCTATACAGAGAGCCCATGCCAAAGAGAGACCCCTTGCCACAGCCCAAAGACCACCCCCAGGGACAGCCTCAACTCGTGTAACTCCCCTGACAATGAGAGCACACCCGACCTAGTAAGGCCTCACCCTATTTTTTGAGATTGTGATAAATGAAATGTTGCCATAATTTCTAAAGTTGAAAGCCTATGTTGAGTGACTACGTAAAGAGAGCATTTACTGCTCACAGCTATCACAGTTTCTGTGCTGGGATTAAGATGTAATTGCTCCTTACCACTACTGTATGCTACTGGGTGCTGGGCTCTCAATACTGTGTTGGGCACCTTGCGGGTATTCCTGAGGAGACTCATGACTGTGTGCTTTTTCCCCACCTCCAGGATTCCCAGTCCAGTGTGGGAAGCCCATCATCACGCCTGGCCCCCCTCATCATCGGTGCTGAAGATGAAGACTTTACCACGGAGCAGGAGCAGGTAAAAGTCATGGCAGGATCTCTGAGGAGTCCTAGCTGTCCCTAACTTCCATCTTTAACATGCCAATTCCACCTGTTTTCCTTCTCTCAGCTCAATGGCCAGTGCAGCTGTTTCCAGAGCATTGAGCTGCTCAAGTCCCGGCCTGCACACCTTGCTGCCTTCCTCCATCACGTGGTCTCGCAGTTCGACCCTGCACCGCTGGTAAACCCATAACCTTTGACCCCTTCTGCACCAGGTGTTATTCGAGATTAATTTCTGCCTCATAGTGTAAGATCAAGTGGCACTGTTCATTGCCCAAACCTGTTATGTTTGTATTTAAAGCTTAAATCAACCTCGAACTCTGGTACTACACCCTCAGTGTTTTCCCCTTGTAAGTCCTGCTCCTCATTCATTGTCAGTTTTTGCTGAGCCCTGATTTTCATGTTTTCTTTTTTTAGCTCTGCTACCTCTATGCTGACCTGTACAAGCAGGTGAACCCCAAAGAGACGCGCCGCATGTTTGTGGACTTTTGCAGTTTCTTTATGGACCGGACAGCGGTGAGTAGCACCCACCTTCACAGTGTGTGTCAGCACCACCCACTGGCAGATCATTATACAGCAACAAAAGCATGACTATAATCCTATCGAGGGTCACCAAAAGTATTCAGTTTAAAGTACAGAACAAACAATTCTTATATTTTATATGTTTTACTAGCTTAAAAAGGTCTCAGGAGCTTGGGAGGGAAATGAGACTGAAAGAGGTAAGTGTGAGACCCTGGTTGAATGCAGGGAGGGTATCAGCAGTTATGAGGGAACATTACAACAAATGATATTGAATTATGTGTGCTTTTAATTTACTTTTCTCAGTATCTGATGAGTATAAGTACACTGAAAATGCATATGCAACCATACCTTAAATTGTATGGCATTCAAAATGTTGGAGGAAAAAATGTACAGGAATAAATGTACAGAGAACGGTTATTTTCTGAAATGTTTGAAATGGTTCTTTTCTGTGTATTATGGTTGGCTCCTGCCTTGCGCCCATCTGCCACAGCCCTTCAGTGGGGCCAGAGGATACAGCAGATCCTTGGCCCCTTTCACTAATCCTGGGGACAGGCTGTATTTGGCTGCTGGCTCAGCCATTGCCATAAGCAGGGCCCTCCCCTTGCTTGCTCCCCAGCAGATCGGCACAAATGATCTTAGACATATAGCACTGCAGACATGGGGCAGGTGTGTGTGTGTGTGTGTGTGTGTGTGTGTGTGTGTGTGTGTGTGTGTCCATATCTGTGAATGCATGTGTTTGGAGTAGATAAGGGGATTACTTTCTGTCTCAGTCTCCTCACTTTGATTTGTAAATATGGTATGAGCTTAGTTGTTAGGGGGCACCTTAGTCTCCTCTAGCTCACATCTGTATGAGGTGTCCTTACAGTTCCAGTGAAACTGTGCTCATCTGTCTCCACCAGACAAATTATATCCACATACAAACAGGCACCTGTAAACACACACTTAAGTGTTTAGCTGAAGGGTTTTTAATTTTCTTAACAGATGTATGCCTCATCATTCTGGCTGATACAATATTTGATTTAAGGCAATATGTCAGTCTTGTGTTCTGTGTGCTTACATGTGCAAGCTGCACCCACAGTGGTGAACAGTGTTTTTTGATCCCAGTTGTGAAGCATTTTGCAGTCAGGCATAAAGCAAGTGATTGTTTCTTATTGCACTAATCCTGCACTCACAGCCAGTCTCTGCTTTGGGAAGTAGATTGCTATTTTTGCCTCTGAGTCCGACCACCTTAGCTGTGTGTCGTGGTGTTGTGTCCTGGTTAATGGGATTTAAGATTGGATTATGGCAGAAAGCTGTATGTTTTTAGGTGCTGCACTGGATGTTCTGTTGGAAGAAACTGGGCTGGGGGGGTTGCATTCATCCTTGCAACATCCCAAAGCTCACCTTGACCACTGGCTGTCTGGCAAAGCCAATTTCCAGTCAGCCTCCAGAATCAAGTTTCTAAGATATTTGTAGCCAGGAGTGAAGTTTGTCACCGTAATGTTGGATATACAAATGTTTTCCTCTCAGTTTTGTCTGGAGTTTGATGCTGCGGTGCACATGGCTTTCGATTATTTGTAAGTTGACACCCTTTCTGCAGTCATGTGGGTGACACATCTCTTGTAGAGAACACACAGGGTCTGCTGGGGCTCTTTTTACTGGACAAAATTTTTGCTTCTGGGTTTGTCCCTTTGGTGTAATAGGGGAGGGTAAGTTTGACAGCTGAGATGACCGTGCTTTCTAAACACTCTCCACCTCAATTTCACCGTTTAATAGTCTTTAGTTGTGATGATAATTAAGGGCTCCTTTGAATGCCTTTTGCCTCATGATTGTCTCCCTTGTCTTTCATTAAGTTATTTGCAGGAATGTGAGGATATTGTTGGATCAGCTTTATTTATGTTGTCTGTTTTTTTTTTTTTTTTTTTCCCCTTCTAAATTTCACAGAACCTTAAAGTAGCAGTCCCAGACCTAATCGCCTCTGATCTTGGTAAGCATATATTTTGTAGAATGCAATTCTGAATATCTGAATATATCCCTCTTAAACCATCTCACTGTGAATGTCACTTGATGCAATTGCTTGTTTAATCATGGGTTGCTTTGCTTCATGGCTTATTTGACCTTGAGAAATGTTTTGTCAGTTGCTAAGATACAAACATTTTAAATGTCTAATTTCAGTCTTAATGATTTCATTTCCCTTTTTGTGGTTTTTGGTTTGTATCAGTAGACAGTACAGTTTTCACTTTGAATACAAACACTGAAACCAAGGTTACAGGCAAGAGGTGCCCCAAGTGTTTGAGTTTTGCAAGAAAAAGGGGCCAAATTTGTGACTGCCCGTCTGCTATAGTCTCTACATGGCCACAGTCTAACCTCCAAAGTAGGTTTTGCATTAATCTGGAAAATCAGGGCTGAACTATCAGTGCAGATGATCAAAACAAACCTTTGTTGACTGCTGTGCTCCTCAGGCTTCAGGGTATTATGTTTCAGAGGTTCTTGCTCTGGCTCTCTGGTGTGTCACTGTGTGTTTGTGTTTGACCACCTCTCTGCATACATATAGTATGTGCATCTGTAATCTTAATTCACTTTGACTGTGACCATGTGCCTAACTTTTCAAGAGTCAAAAGAGTTTATTTGTCACGTACATGGTTACTGAGTATACCATGTAGTGAAATGTGCTCTGATTCAATAAGATAGGAGACTGTGCAGAAAAATTTATGAGTAAAACAAACAAACAATCAAACACCAAGAAGACAAGAAACAAACAGCGAATAGGTAAATAATCGTAATAGTAATAGTAGTGGTCCTCATCACACACTGTCGCCACAGAGCGGCGGAGGCCAGAGATGATCCCAGAGGACCTCCACAAGCAGTATGTGCAACTGCTCCAGGACTCCCTCCTTGCTGACATCCAGAGGCACCTGGAGGACTTCCGGTGAGAGCAGACCACTGGCACCATGTTATACGTGAACACTTTTTAAAAATGAATATAGTGAATATTTTATTCTGCTTTGTGTGTGTGTTTTTATGTGTGCAGGCAGAAACGCAGTATGGGCCTGACGCTAGCTGAGAGTGAGCTGGCACGGCTCGACACGGAGCGGGTGAGGAGCCGCGTGGCTCTGGAGAGGGAGCGCGCCTGTGCTGAACACATCATCTCCAAAATAGAGGATGTGCTGTAAGTCCTTCACGCAGAGGCCTGGGAAAGGCAAAGTGGGATCATCTCATCAGCAACCAGCCAGAGATGCAACAGACACCCACATGTATCCACACACACATACAAATTTATAAGACATTATTTTTCATTATGAGAACTTCAACTTTTAATGCAATAAATGGGGCGGCAGGTAGCACAGTGGCTAACGTACTTGCCTTGCTGTTGAACCAACCATTCCAAGTTTGAATAACCTTAAACAACATTCTAACACTAATAGATGCAGGGTAACCCAATTGTATAAATGGGGTAAATAATTTAAATGGGTAATAGATGGTAACTTAATCTATAAGCCCAACATTGTAAATGGCCTTTGGAAAAAGGTGTCAATGATGTAAATGATTAACTTCACCCCATAACAGTCAAATTTTTAGTGTTTTTTTTAGTTCTTTTTTAATTTAATTTTTTATTTTTTTATTTTTTTTTTAAATTTTTTTTTTTTTTAAACCCTGTATCATACTGTCTCTTCAAGGTCTGTTTTCTAGTCTTTACTTTCCATGTGAGGACTTAACGCTACTTTCCCTTTAATATTAGGAAAGAGACAAGAAAGCACACCAGACAGCTGTGCAGTTCCTCGCTCACACAAACACACACACACGGGAAAAAAAACTCAGCAAACAGTCACAAAGCTGGTGTGCTCCAATCCTGGAGGAAAACAAGGCAAACAGGACAGGTTGCATGGATTAAGTCTGATATTCACTGTCATGCGCTGGTGGAAAATGTACTCCCGCCCTGAGTAGCTCGGAGCTTTTCAGTTGTTTTTGTCTCGCCAGTGTCTTTTTGTTCTAGCGTTTCAGACTGCCAACATGTTTAACAGTTTTTGTTAAGGCTTTTCCTGTGTATATGAATGTAATACACTCTTTTAAATAAATGAATGTTAGTCTCTATACTTGTTGGTGGAATTTTCCTGAATGTTACAAATGGAGAAGTGTGTGAAGTATTTTGTGTGTGAGTTGGGGCTGACTGCTCTTCATTGTGGTTTCTTACAGACTGACATCACAACCCACAGAAGAGGAAAAGTGGTAAGAACACGTCAGGTGGCTCAATGCAGAGTCAGTTATTCCCTTTATGTCTGGTCACTGGCGACACATTAGCAGTGGTGTTGCACTGCTCAATAGGAAGTGTGACATATGAATAGTTCCTTGCACTTACCTAACTGGTATGTCGAATTTAATAAACTAGAGATTTACCAACCAGGGATACCGAAGGAGAGCAGCTTTTGGTTTAATCGGAGGGCTACGTGCCCAGTGCTATTTTAGCACATTTAACATGGGACAGATTCTTTCTGCCTGTGACAGAAACAAGATAAGGGACCAGCTTGTGCATGCATGCAACGGGGTGTGCTGCAGGGGGTGAAGGGGAGGACAATTGAGAGGTTATACTTCAGTCCCTTAGGCTGCTCAGATAATGCAGCTTCACTAACCCCTCAAGTACAGTCTCAGTCATAAGGTGCCTAAGCCACATGTTGCCAAGTCAAAGCAGAAGACCCCACAGTTTCCCCCACCTACTTTTCAAGTTCATGTTCTCAGTGTGCGTGGTGTCATTATGAAACAACACAGTGTGCTTTAATCCGATACGCTATTGCATGATAGAGCTGAGAGCAGGCAAATAGTGAATTGCTTAAAGGCACATGCAACACGGACAGTGACTAGTTTGTATCTCATAAAGTGCCCTATTGTTGTACCTTTGACAAGACTAATCTGAAATATTCAGCAGTATGGAAAGGTACAGTTTTAAGTTGTTTTTATCAGGGTGTGTCACTACGCTGTAAAATATCATAGCCAATGTCTAAACTAGACATGAATGGGCAAAATCCAGGTTATAAGGAGCTGCATTATGTAGAAGTGACATCAGGTGATTGTTTAACAAATTCGTTGTGGGTTCGCTTGCGAGGAAATCAGGCAAAATATGCAGTGTTCCTACTGCCATGTACAGGCTACAACCTCCGTTCCATCTGATAACAAGTTTGTAGTGATCTGCTCCCCTCTCCAGGCACATTCATTCATGCATGTTTAAAAGGCCATATGATTGCTAGGCATCCGTTATGGTTTTCTGCGGTAATGCGCGCTGTGGGCATCTGCAGGAGGTGGCATGTGGTGACAGATGGCCAGGCCATGTGCATAGAGACCATGACTTGTTGTGACAGAAGGCTGCACAGTGGTTTTTCTTCCACCCACTGATACTGTGCTATTCAGTATCTTAACACAAATTGCAGTGCCGCTGTAGTGCAGTTTTTGAT
This sequence comes from Heterotis niloticus, assembly GCA_018136845.1. NCBI lineage: Eukaryota > Metazoa > Chordata > Actinopteri > Osteoglossiformes > Osteoglossidae > Heterotis > Heterotis niloticus. Next base: position 26,122,709 of record CM030894.1, on the reverse strand, counting down.
ACATACTTACAGCTGCTGTTGTTGGATGGTGTAGTCTGGGGACATCTAGTGGATCCATCAAATGAAGAAAATTCATGGACCGTGCTTTTTGGGGTGAAGTATTAGTGTGCTTTTAATACAGTCAGTTATGGCCATTTTTGTGCAAAGGGAATTTTGAGCACCAGGGATTTTTACACTATATTAGGGCAAATGTAACTGGAGGACTGTTGGAGAACCCTTAATCTATCTAAATGGCACAAGCAGAGTCAATTTAATGGGACGCAGTCTGAAATACCCAGTAGTTTCTGTTTCTATCCCACAAAGAAACCTTTGAGCCAAAAATCATATGAGTATACTGCTGATCTGTAGTGTTGACACTCTGTCTGTGGCTGTGTAGCACCACCATGCAGTATGTTATCCTCACCTACATGAAGCACCTGGGCGTGAGGGTGAAGGAGCCACGCAGTCTGGAGCCCAAGCGAAAGGGCATCATCTTCAAGATCAAGGTGCATTCTCACAGACCAAAACCTGTATACCTCTACCTGCACAGACACAAGCATGATGGCACATACTGATATCTTTGTATCTACATGTACTTATAAACTCACGGAGGCTGCTGTTGCCAGAGGTTACCATGGACACAAGGATTTGACCAGAGTCTTTGCCCCATTGAGCAGAAGCTCAAGCCGGAGAAGGAAGGGGAGGAAAAAATGAAGAAGCCACGATTTCCTAACATCGTTGGCCTTCCACGGCGACCCAGTCGGACAGATGCAACGTCAAGTAGGTCCCCTCCATACCTTCATTCAAGGGTTCATTATTAGAAAAATCCTTAACTGTGTTTTGCAGTACTTGAACCTTGTGCCAGTACAGCTTCAGTGAGGATGCAGAGTTTTGTGTGCCTCTGGTAGGGCACTGGTCTTCTACTGTGATCCCATCAAGCCTGGTTTCCTCTTGGTCCTGTTCTTCATCACCAATACTCCAGTTGTACCACCCTTTCCTTTGGGACTGGTGCACACAGAGCAGGGAGGGAGGGTTGTTGAATGGATGAGAAGTGATTGACCGCTGCTTGTTTGTGTGTGCACGTACGCGTCTGTACAGTCGGAAGGGCAATGGACCTCAACAAACAGCGCCCGCAGAAGCAGCTCATGCAGCCAGCCTTTAACACTCCAGAACACCTGGAACCAAGCCGAACCCGCGGGAGCCAGTCTAGTGAGAGTTCGGACCCCACCCACACACCAGCTGCCACCACCTCTCCTCCCTACAGCTCCACTAGCAGTCAGGCATCCGAGGGAAGCAGTCGAGACTCGGAGTCTGGTGAGTCTCTCTCTCACTGTTTCTTTCTCTCTCTGTCTGCCTGCCATTCGTTCTCTCTCCTCCCACCTCTATCGACTGTGTTTTCTTTGGCAGAATGCCCAAACCCACTTTGCATTGTCTCAGTATGACTCCCATGTTGCCTAAAAAAATAATTGGCATGTTAGTGTTTGTTTTGACTTTCCTTAATTGAGTCCAGTATGGAGCAAATTTCTTCACTGAAATGTAGCCAACATTCTCATTGTTTAAAAATATTTTTCTCTTGAATATACTGATGTTTCAGGTTTTCTACTGTTTTCTATTTATCTAAAGTTGTCGTAGTCTTGTTACTTCTTGCAGTCTGTAGTCATCTTTCATTTTGCATCAGCTGTTCATCATAGTTGTTAATGGTACTACACCTGTTTTCCCTTAGGCTTCCCACCTTCCTCGGTTCTCCCGAAGCTCAGTGAAGGGCCTCACACAGGCGACATAGTGGAAAGTACACCACACACCCCCAGCACCCACTTTGATTTCAGCCCCTCCTGCCTGGACCAGCTGCAGGAGGAAGAGCGAGATGGAGACAGGTGGACACTGGCTTCTGTATCTTTTCTGTTAGTTGAAGGTTGTGATAGATTGAGATGTTTTAGTGCCTCTGTCATCTGCAATTTTTAAAAATAATTTCAGTCAAAATATGAGTAAGTCAAAAATGATCTAACTTTTGCTGCAGCTGTTGTATATTTTTTACCATCATAATTTTGAGGACCAAGAGGATATTCAGGCTTGGTTCCAGACATGGTTTCCCTGAGGGCCTGTTGTACACCCTAGGGTCACGGAACCATATATAGAGCACATTGTCAAATGCAAATAGAAGACTCACATACATTAATCTGATGTTTGACTGCTGCCCGCATGATAAAATGGACTTTCTCCCCCCCCCCCCCCTTTCCTAGGGTCCTGGATGTGGGTACGCCAAAAGCTTTCAGAAGGTGAATTCATCCATGTTTTTGCTGTTCTGTGCGTGCGCACACGCATGCGTTTCTTTTGAGTGGGGATGCAAAGCATAAACTTGAGCATTCGGTCTCCTACTCTTCCAGGATGGACACACTGGCATCAACAGATGTGCAAAGTGAGGATGACCAGGGCAACGAGTTTGAGCCTGAGCAGGACCCCCTAAACTGGCAGCAACTGGTGAGCCGGGAGGTACTAGCCCGGCTCACTCCCCACGAGATCAAGAGACAGGAAGTCATCAACGGTGAGGCCCCCCTCATGTGCAGCAGATTATGTGTGGAGCTTGAGGCTTTGTAAAGGAAATTTCTGTGCTGCTGTGAACTGAAAGGTAGTGTTCACGTATGTTGTACTTAAGCTCTTCTTCCAATGCCACATTTAACTTCTGTGTGGGACCAACAATTGTTTTCGTGTGATACATGTGTGTCTGCAGAGCTGTTCTATACAGAGCGTGCTCACCTGCGGATGCTCAAAGTGCTGGATAGCGTCTTCTACCAGAAGCTGACAAGGGATGCCATTCTGCCACCTGCAGACATCAAGAACATCTTCACCAACTTGGAGGAGATTGTACAGCTGCACGGTACATAGCCGCGCACACTAAACATCTGATAACACAGCGATGGTCTGCCTGTATACATTGACTCCTTGTAACTGCACATTGCTCTGATTGACTTAAAGGCTCTTGCCCCCTGTGTGTGCCTGTGAGAGATGGAGAGCGAGTCTGTGTGCCAATGTGCTTCTTGTTGACATGTTCCTCTTTTAATCCTCTTGGGATTGTAGGTTCCATATTGGAACAGATGACCGCAATCAGGAAGAAAAATGAAACAACAGTAATAGATCTGATAGGAGACGACTTGCTCTCTTGGGTAAATGCATTTGATTTGTCCTTACGGCCTGTCACATGTCATTTTTAATTTCAAATCACTGTTTTGCTAAGGGGAGGGTCACTTTCCTGGATACTCCATCTTTGTCACTTGTCAAGAATTGGGGGCACTGCAGCGCGATCCAACTGCAGCAGCCCTCTTCCTTCAGCAGTGGCCCTAAACCATGACTGACAGTGTAAACTGATCCTGATGTATGCCTCTTGGGTCTTTCAGTTCAGTGGTGATGAGGTGGAGAAGATCAAGCGGGCAGTGGGAACCTTCTGTAGCAACCAGCCTTTTGCCCTGGAGTTCATCAAGATGCGGCAGAAGAAGGACCAACGTTTCACCTCCTTCATGCTGGTGAGCAAGTTGTGTATTAACAGCACAGCGTGGGGTCGAAAAGCAAAAAATACAAAATTTGTGAAATGCTGCTGATTCACATTGCAAATGGTGATGAAATCTTGCTGCTAAGGAACACTTTTAAATGTCTCCTACAGCTGCTCTGTCTCCAAAAAATACTGTAGTAGTTCTTGATGTCTGAGCCATCACGGAGTCTCAGCTGGTGAGATACGTGTTATCTAAGCACCAGGGGTTGCTGTTTTGTCGCCCAACAGGAGGCTGAGAGTAACCCGCTGTGTCGCCGCCTCCAGCTGAAGGATATCATTCCTGTGGAGATGCAGAGACTAACCAAGTACCCCTTGCTGCTAGAGAGCATTGCCAAGTACACAGGTGGGCTGGGTCTGCACCATCCATTATTACATCTGTGTTCTCTTATTGCCTTTTCAAAAAGCTACATCCAAAGGAACTGGTTTGGTGAACTGTTTCAAACTTAAATTAACGTTTATGTAGCATACTGACTCGTGTGGAGGGTGACCAAGTGGGTAGAACCAGGATATGGGATAAAAATGAATTTGTGTTTGTCCAGAAAATACCACAGGTCACAAAGAAGTTCCATGTGAAATCCTAAGACTAGTGTCCGAACTACCCATAAACCACACAAAGGCCCACAGTGAATGTAGAACATGCCCCCCCCCCCCCCCCCCCGTCTCTGATCATTTCTGCTTATTAATAGCTTTGATTTTCCTGCTTAATGAAAGGCAGGTCTTCATCATGTGTGAGATTTAGCAGAGGGCAGGTACAGGGAATTCTTCCGTCAGGTTTCATGCCACCCAACAATAGGCTGACATTTTAGTGGAACCCTTCAGACACATTGTTCAGAGCAAATTCCTTCCTTTAAATGAAAATCTACAGCTTTTTCCTGTGCTTGTGTAATCTCACTAACTTCAGAACACATGCCCGGTACAGTTCTGGAAGAAGTCTGTCTTGTTGAGTCTTTCAAAAGTGCTGCTCTTCATGGAGATTTTGACAGCAGAGAGCTCTTCATGGATCTTGCTGCTGGCATCAGATCCCCTCTCAGTACAGTGTAGTTTTGTTTTCAGTTATCAGAAAATTGCATGTACTTGTTGGAAGCTACTCAAGTAATGAAGCTGTTATAATCAGCATCTCTTGACAAAATGTGAGGTATGATTTGCTTTGGAAATGAGTGTGGAACCATATTCCACCTTTTGACTGTCAGGTTTTCCATTTCCTCTGTTTAATTACTTGAACGTGCCTTTCACAGATGATGCTGAAGAGAAAGAGAAGGTGAAAAGAGCAGGCGAATGTTGTCGACAGATACTGAACTATGTCAATCAGGCTGTGAAGGAGTCGGAGAATAAGCAGGTAACTGCCGTAGGACCTCTTTATGGACTTCGAACCAACAACCTTTGGGTTACAAATCCTTTTATTTGACCCACATGATTGCTGTAGCTCAGTGGTGTGCATTTGTGTTTCCCCAGAGGTTGGAGGACTATCAGAGGCGGTTAGACCTCTCTTCACTGAAGCAAAGTGAGAACACGCTCATCTCTGAGTTCAAGGTCAGACCAAATTCTTAGTTGTGTAAAATGGGTACAGGTGTGGATAAGAAGAGCTGAACATTCAGGTCCCTGGATATGACGAGAAATACTATTTACACATATGTGTTCCACCCTTTTCTTCAGAACCTTGACCTAACAAAGAAGAAGATGGTCCACGAGGGTCCTCTGTCCTGGAAGGTTAATAGAGACAAGATAATTGGTATGATGCTTGTACTTCTGTTTGTCTGAAGATGGAGTACAGTGTGTTGGTTTGGTGAAGATTCTGTAGAGGATTGCTGAATATCAAGAGGTTTGTTTAACTGCTTTTCAGAAGATTGTTTAAAGCTAGCCCTGACCTGTCATCTCCTGCATGGCTTCTATACACTAAGCTGTCAGTTTATTAGGAACGTGTATCTAGCAGCGTGTTGCATTTCCTTTGGTCTTCAGAGCAGCATGAATTTGTCTAAGCAGAGATTCCACAAAATGCTGGATGTCTTACTGCAAGCAACCCTTTCAGCCTCATCCCAAAGATGCCTAAAAGGGTTGAGACCCAGGGATTGAGCAGTACACTGAGACAGCGAAAACTCCAGTGTCGTGTTCCTGGAGACATTCAGTGACGGTACACTCTGCCTGACGCAGTGCTTCATTATGCTGGATGTGTCTCGGTAGGACAAACCATTATGAAGGGATGAACATGGTCAGCGGTAATATTCAGATGTTCTTCAGTAGGTATCAGGGTCCCTAATGTGTGGCCAGCAAAACATTCCCCTCACCCATCATACTGCCACCAGTGGCCTGTACTGGTGACATCAAACAGGGTGGCTCCATCAACTCATGTTGCTCATGCCAAATTGTGATCATCAGCATGATGGCAAAGGACCCTGGATTCATCTGACTAGGCAACTTCTTTCACTCCTTGGTGCTTCTTCGCCCACTGGAGATGCACTTTTTTGTTCTTCACTTGCAGCATTGATTTGCATCATGGCCTTTAGCTGCTGTAGCCTGTTGGGAGACAAAATCCAACAAACTGTGTTTTCTGAGATGATATTCTGCACGAGAATGGTTGAATTTGTATGTGATTTGCCTGGTTGTCACCTGTCTGTTTGGCTACGTGATTCTCGCCATTCCCCTTTGACCTGTCTGAACCGTAAGTTGCTTAGCTCCTCGCATCACTCTTGATAAACCCTTGAAATGATTTTGCGTAAGAAAACATCTGGAAAACAGCACAACAGCTGGAAACTGTACTCCTAGTGCCAAACGTTGTGTCGTGTTCAGAGTTACTAAGGTCACTCATTTTGCCCATCCCAGCGCTCAGTTGAGCACTAACTGGTGATCTGGAAATCCCTTTCTGCTTGATTTGTACCACACACTGCAGTCAGGTTACACCTGAATTGTTGGAATCTACGTGAAGGTGGGGCTTTTCCCTAATAATCTGGCAACTCGGTGTATATTTGTTTAGCCAATACCTTTTATTAAGTTGCGTAACATACATGTCACCATTTGATGTTTTCATCTTTGTACTACCAGTTAAGTTCCTCTCTCAGATGGATATCAGCATGATTCTATTGTGACTTTATAAGTCACAAACGAAGCTCTTGAACCTCTCTGCTTCCACACTCATAGAACTGTACACCCTGCTCCTGGAGGACATCCTGGTTCTGCTGCAGAAGCAAGATGACCGTCTCATTCTCAAGTGCCACAGCAAGAACCTGGCGGGCACAGCTGACACCAAACACATCTTCAGCCCCGTCATCAAGCTCAACACTGTCCTGGTGCGCTCCGTGGCCACAGGTGAGGGCTTCGCCGTGCAGTTGGGAAGGGTGCTTGGCATTGCATGTAAGTGTTATGTTAAATAAACTTTACTGTTTTTCAACTGTTAGTGCTTATAATGGCACTTCAATTCTGATCCTTAACTATGGTAGTAACATTTGCTTAAGTCATTGGCTTGCTTATCATTATACTTAACCACGTTGCTCTTTTTTTGTCACCAGACAACAAGTCCTTTTTCATACTCTCCATGTCAGACAACGGAGCACAGATCTATGAGCTTATGGCTCAGACGGTGTCAGAGCAGAGAACGTGAGTGCAGTACTGGCGATTCACTTTGGCTTCGCTGTGTACAAATTGTAAATATTCCCGTGCAACTTTACCTTGTTTGTCACCCTCCTTCCACCAGGTGGCAGTGTCTCGTCACACAACAGGCAGACTTGATGAAAACCAAATTACACAATGTCATACCTTTACCTCAGCCAGAGTGAGTGAGCTCATAGCCCTATTCAGTTTGAAGGTGTTAAGTTAAAACAAGGTCAATATAAAATGAAAATATTTTTTACAGTGGGGAGCATGATGCTGTGGAAATGATCAACAGCGGTGACACAAAGCTGAACAAAGACCCTGACCACACATCAACTGAGAGCAATCAGTCCCCTGGTGGGTGGCATCCCCTGTGTGTTTGTGAGAAATGTACAGGCGTCAGTGCGTCTGGGCTCACACACACCATGACATGCAGCTTCATTTACACGTGCAGAACACACAGACCGATTTCCCAGCTTGCTAACGCTTGTTAACACGGTTTGCTCTGTGTTCAGAGAAAAGTGGAGGTACGGGGATCATGGAGAACCCCCCTGTTGGCTCCAACCCGTTTGATGACATAAAATCTGAGGGGGAAGAGGATGAAGGGCCAGAACAGGATGGAGAAGATGGACCTTTCTTGGAACCGAGCCTCTCAGAGGGACTGCCACGGTCACAAATGACAGCTGCCCTCGATGACGATGACCAGGACACCTTTGTTTACCCAAGCTCTGCAGCTGACGAGGCCTTGAAAACCTGTAAGTGGGTGACCATCGGTGTCCACCTGGGGTGCTGTCCTCTACCCTCCCCGTCTCGGCCATGTGATACCACTGTGATTTGTATCACCTGGTCTAGTAGAGTTGTCCTGTCCTCCCCTCAACCCACTCAGTTTGCTTCTTTTTGCCCCTTCCAGTGGAGGCCCTCAGGCAAGTGCTGCTCAAGCAGATGTTGGCCCAGGAGGAAGAGCGAGCACGAAAGGCCCCTGGGGGCCGTCTACTGCGGACCACCTCCCTTCGAGGGCCCATGGACGGCCCAGCAGTCCGTACGGCAGCTGTACTGGTGTCACCAGAGGGAAGTGTGCAGACGGAAGAACGCACGCGGGAGCTTCCCTCAGGGGACACTGGCTTCTTCGAGGCCTCTGATGACTACAGTGAGTTCACGTGGTGTTTTGTCCTTTGTCTTTATCGCTTAACGCACCAACCTGACCCGTGTGCATTGTCCCGTCAGGTACTTACGTCGTCTTGCAGGGCTACGGTGGCTCGGGCGAGAGCAGCACGGACGACGATGCTCAAACCAGTGAGAAGGACCCAGGGGCCAGGTGGGGCCCTGCGGGGGACTCCGGAATCGACCTGAAGAAACTGCTCTCCTCATCCTCGCTGTCGGGAGGTGCCCCCAACTTCAACCGACAGGTCATGACACACCTCCGGCTGCTGCAGGCCAACCTGAACCATTTGAAGGTACAGCGCTCGCACACGGTCGCAGCCAGTCTGCTCCACGGGGACTCAGTTTGTTAGTGTTTGTAGCCCAGCTTGTGCTGAGCTGTCTCACTCTCTTGTAGGAAGTGGAGGCCAAGTACAACCAGCTGCTGCAGAAGCAGGAGGCACCAGCTACTAACACAGATGAGAACAAAGGTAGGAACCTCTTCTTTTCCAGGCCAGGCCACCGGTGTAGCCCCCCCTGTAGTTCTGCGCATAGCACAGCAGTGCTCAGTTAAGGACACTTCTGGATTCAAAGTTGCTGTTTTGACTATTTTGAGTCCGGGGGCCTCCAGCAACCTGGTGCTAAGTAGAGTACTTAGCCAAACAAAACAAAACAAAATTACAAGATGCGGTTACAAATGCTGGCTAAGCATCCTAAGAATAACTAATAATAATGTTAAAATAAAGATAGACTAGGATGGTGTGGACGGGCACTGCTATGTTCAAATGGGGCCTAATGCACCATTTATGTCAGTGACATTTTCACCATTATCCCTTTCCCCGGGTAATTGTGACACAGCACCGCAGTGGCTCATGGTTTCAAGCAAAAACTCCTTGATTTGCAAAACAGCCTTTCCATCATCATTGAGCTTTGACCAAGTCCTTGTGGAAATATTCTCAGTACTGTCTTGTGTGAAAAATGTTCATTGCAGAAGAAAGAAAAAAAAAAACTGCCTCTTGTTTACTTCTGTGTGCTTTTCAATGGAAAGAGTCTCCTGTTTTTTGGGAAGTGCTGTAAGCTGTGTATCGGTCTGCTGAGTCACGCGTCTCGGTTACGGCTGGTTAAGTGCATAATGCGTGAGCATCACGGTGACAGTAGAGAGTAAAACAGTGCTTTTGTGCAGTCAGTGTGACCTGCTGGACCTAGTGGTGGGTGTTGCTCAATTCTTGTCCAGCACTCCTGGTGACTGTAACCTCCTCTCTCCTCCTTTCCCTCTGCTGCTCCAGATAAGAGTTAGTGAAGGCGGAGCCCCCTCACACGTCTGGCCTGAAAAGGATGGGGGAAGAAGAAAGATGTGTGAGACTCTTCTTTCATCTCCTCTCTCAAGACACTTCCCTTCAATGCAGAGCCCCTCCCACTGAAGTCCAGACAATAAGCAAGGGGGTGGGGTGGGAGGTCCTCTGTGACCCCCCCCCCCCCCCCCCCGTCGTTTGCGTAAGCCAATCAGGGAAGACGGACTTATTCCGAAACTCTGCCCATCATCCTGTAGCACGACCGCTTCTCTTCCCTCCCCTTTCGCACAATTTGAACAAGAGGAAAGAACTATACCAAAATGTATAAAGCTGTGTGTTTAGGATATATAAACACAAACCTGAAGAAAAAGTAAGGCTTTTGTATGTATTTACATTTCTTTTCCTTTTACCCAAGGTGTATTTATTATTTTTATTGTTGCTGTTGTTGTCGTCGTCATCCAGTGTTCTGGTTAGTGGTCCTCATGTTTGCATGCAGTGTGTTCACTGGGACTCTGGACACGCCTGGGGACCAGGTGGAGTGCAGGGGGTGTCCACACTCGCGCTGCCTTTGCTCACCACACCTACTGAGGAGCTCCAGCACAGCTCGGTCATGTTCCATCTGATTCCAAACCCCATCAGGAAACCAGCCACGCACCAAGTGAGACCTGCTGCAGAGTCCACCTAAAAATGTCTCTGAGCCAATCTGGGAAGAGATGAGAAAGAAGGTCTGAAATAGTGGTGATCTTTCCTGTCTGAAAATGGTCCAGAGAGCCTAAGCCTACAGTACATACCATACAGTATTGTGTCTCTTCATGCCAGAAGTGCTTGCTGAGGTGTGTCATCTGGCTAAGGGCCCAGTCACCCAGGAGGTCCACAGTACAGGTCAATTTCTGTCACTGTCTTGTCTTTGCAGCCCCCCCCCAAAACTCAAAATTGACTGAAATACCAACTGCCCATTCCTGTTGCACCTCCCCAGTGGTCAAATTCTTCAAACGTCACATTCACTGTGGAAAAGGGTCTGCAGCCGGGTGCCAGTCAGCCAGATGAGCGTTGACCAGGGCAGGAGGGTTTTGAGAATAAACTTCCGGAAGTGTCTCAGGAACATGGGAACAAAAGCAGAAAGCGTCAGTGACTGCCAGTGGAGAGGTGCTGTTTGCAGGTGACCCCTGTTAGGCAACCGTTCCCTGTAGGCAATCTGGCCTTCAGACTCTCACATGAAAGCATCTCAAACTTCAGAGGAGGTTAGGATGGACCAAGTCCAGCCAACAAATGAGCTTCAGGGGGACTGTGACTCAAAGGCTGTCTGTGGACCAGCAAGAGACATGGCAGAGAAGCCTGGACTCCTTCCCCCCCAGCTCTTTGCTATTGTGTTCTGTATTCTCTGGCTTGCATGAGGGGCGCTGTGGGACTGCGATGAATTCTCCGCTTGGAGCAATGCGTAGCTGCCGTATAACCGAGTCGAAAGGAAACTGCCTGCTCCTTGTGTCATTAACTGTTTTGAAACAGTGATGTACGTTGGCTTCTTTCCTTTTGCAGAGGCTGGAGTCCTTGCCTGAAAGAGACCTCCGTATCCTCAACACAAAGTTTGGTTGCTGTGTATGCTCTTGTTCTTCAGTTCCATTGTGTGCGCGCGAGCACGCGTTTTTTTTTTTTTTTTTTTTTTTTTTTTTGTGTGTGTTACTGTACAATATCCTTTGGAAATGAGCTACTGAAGACCTTTCACATGCAAGTGAGGCAAGTGGTGAGAGGCCGGGACTTGCAAAATTCCAGGGTTGAGTTTAGGAGTGACTGCAGGGCGCAGAGACACGTTTTACTTCATTCTCCTTCCGCTTTCAGCAGAGCCGTGATGCTTGTTTGCTGAGGCGTTGCTTGGAAACGTAGTTTTGAAAGACGTGTAAACTAAAAAGCTAAACATAATGCTTAAAAAAATGGAACTGTATTGATTATTTTTAATGTAAAGAGTGTACAATTATGACCAACACTGCATCTCTTAAACAGAAAGAGAATCATATTTGTATTTCTTTTTTCTCCTGCTTTCTACATCATACAATCATTTATTATTTTAACAGAAACTACTAAAAAGAGGAAAAAATAAAGACTGCAAACTATCCCTAAAATATTAATGAAACCTCTATTTGTTTGGGGGGGGGAAGGGCCTGCCAGTTGTGCGTTTGTCCTGCTGTACCAGTGCAATGAACGCCAAGTGCATCAGCAGACCCCCTGGCATCACGTGTTTTGTTAGGTGAAGTGAGTGTCCTTAAAATAATTCAGTTTTCTACATGCAAAGATGTTTAGCCTTACACAGTATTTAGCTGCCCCTTGTCTTGCTTTTCCTCTCAGTGAGAAATGGTACAGAATTCGTCTGGGTTCCCTCTAAACACTGCCTGAGTCATCTGTAAGCACACTTCACTTTAAGGGCTTTTGGTGAACAGCTCCATCCTCTTACCTCATCTGTGATGGAACTGGAACGATGTGGTCTGGAATGGCCAATGCTGCACCGGATCTGCTCGGTCCCTCTCCTCACTTGCAGCACTGCGCTCCCACAACCTACTGCGTGCTGAGCTGAGGTGAGGCTGAGGCTCTGGCCACTGCATTGTCTTTCACAGAAAGTGTTCCCCTGCTCCAGATTATCCAGGCAGATCAATAGAAATTCAATCACCATTTTCTCTTCCCCCAAGGATGCGAAATTGATATTGGAGCAGAGTAAAAGGCACCAGTAGATTAATAGAAGCAGACGGTAGGCTGCCTTTCTATCTTTATGTACGTTCCTTATTCACTATATGTTTGTGTAATTTATTGCTGTATTTGCTGGGGTATAAAACACAGCTGCACTAACTTCAAATGTAAGAGCATTTAATTGCAAACAAAGTATTGATGCTGATTTTTTACGACTGAATAAACGCCGTAAGAGAAGCTCTAGTATCGAACAGCTGAGAGATGGGACCGAAATCACGAGCGCAACTGTCAAGAGGTAAAGGTAAGGTAAATTATACTCTGTACATTGTCAGCACTCTTTTTCAGTCCACACTCAATTCAATTATATGCAGACACTGAGCTAAAACTAACTGTCCGTTTCATTTATATATTTTTACCAGTGTAAATGTAATAAAATTTTAATCAGCTGAACTTTAATAACTGGCAACTTTCTTAATTCGTCCGTGATGACTCATCAAAGGAGCCACTGAATAAACCGCCTAAAGAAAAGCGTAAATGTGGGAAGAGGAGCAGTAATGTCTGCACAATTATGGCCTAATGCAGTCGTATGTAAGCGTGCTGATGAAGGTGTTAAACTCTAGTGTAGAATCCCAACCTTTTAACCTACTTTGTCTAAAAATGCTGTAAATGTCAAACTTCAGTTCAGTGTCCAGCTCCTTTACAGGAGCAAGTAATGTGTCAATTGTATCCTGGTTCTGTCCCAGGGTCTCTCCTGCTACAGCTCCAGCGGCAGTTGGCTGCCTGAACCACCTCAGCTGGCTCCTCTCCTCACCCTGCCATGGAGAGGCAGAACAAAAGTCCTGCCAAGAAACCTAATTTTGGCTGCTTGTACTCGGGTGTAGAGCCTGAAGAGATGCGGACAGGGACATACCAGTCCATCTTCACTCTCCTGCTGCCTGCTTTCATCACACGCCAGCAAAACTGCCGCCTTGAGGTGGTTATTTTTATACCAGGAACTCCATACTGGGTGGCGAAGCAGTCAAATGCACGCCAAAGGTCAGTCAGATGCGGCTAAGAGCCACAAAAAGCAGAGGCCACCATTTGCGCAGAACACCTTACGCACTGCGTGGTGTTGTGAGTGCAGGTGAACAGCAGGTGGCAACCTGTCCCAGAAGCACAGGGCACAGCAGGTGCACAGCCTGAACAGCGGGCCAGTTCACCACTGCAGGCAGCTGGCATGCAGCAGTCCATTATTAGGGGGAAACTCATGTTAAGTTGAACTGCAGGCGGTACCAAAGTTGAACCAGCAGTCCGAGAGCTGAGGCACCCTCACCTCCTGGCCCTTCCCTCACTAGCACAGTTACACAGAAAGGAGTATGGCTGTGGTTAAAATATTGTGTGCACCTGTGCCGTGTTTAAACCGGATCGACAACTTCACTTCAACCCACTTTTTAAATTAGAATTAAAATCTGTATTTCCACACTGAAAATGCAGCCTTACATGTGACGCCTAAATGGGAATGTTCAAAACTGCCGTGTTTTATATGAATTTATTTATTTATTTATTTATAACAGAGTTTGAGTCCTTTTCCTCTAAAGGTCATGCCCCCCTCTGTTGTTCTGCCCCAGTTGATCACTGTAAGCAGCTGCTGTAGTTGAAGTGATGTTTCCCTGGTTAGTGCCCTTTTATAGTCCTCTACACATTTCCTCCCCATGACGTTCTTACTGAGCTGCAAGGGAGCAGATGATGGACGTGCAAAGTCCGAGAGGAGCCTCTCTATAAGGAGAATTATTTGCTTCTCAGAGAAATACTGATTATGTTAGGCCAAACTTAAAAAAGCAGCTTTGAAGGCCATGGTTCTGCAGATAGCACTGATGTGATGGTGACAAGTTGGTTGGGAACGGTGGCTGAGCGCTGCACCACTTGAGGGAGCCTTTTAATGGCCTGCAGCCTTCTGCTTCCTCATACCAGCGTGACAGTGGAGGGATCTGGGACACGGGGAGAGGAAATGCTTATTTTAGGCTTCTTTTATGTACTTGTTTATGAACATGGTCAGTAGAAGCTTGGATTAGACAAAGCCCATAAAGGCTCACACGTTACAAGGCTATAAATCGTATGGCCAACTGTGGGGCAGCAGGCAAATGACAAAGCAGCGAAGAAGCTAATCTGGAGGCCAGCTTAAATTTGTTCTGTGCACTGCTGGTTTCTGACACAGGGATGGTGTCTTTTTGGGGTCTCTCTGTTGTGGACACCTGAAATGCTGCAGTGGACAGGCGTGACAGCAGAACAAGGTTGGGTAAAGTCTACACCAGACATCTTGGGGCTCAGATACTGATCTCGCTGCCCTTACAACCTCCAATGCAGTGTTTTGTACCAACAGGGGCCAAGCGATGGGTGAGACACTTGAGAACAGCTGTACTCAGCCAGCCAGCAAAATATAAAATTAATACAATTCCTTAATTTAAAAAACCATACTGACTTAATTATGTTTAAAATAAATATTCATATGAGTGTTTAAACAATGTTTATATAGCATGATGACCATATTAAGTAGCTCACAAATTAATATGCAAAATTTTGGGTGGCATAGCAGTGCAGTGGGTAGATGTAACCTCACAGTGCCTGGGCCATTAGGGTGTACAGTCAGGTCCATAAGTATTTGGACAATGACACAATTTTTAGTAGTTTGCCTCCCACAGTGGATTTGAAATAAAGCAATCAAGATGTGATTGAAGTGTAGACTTTCAGCTTTAATTTAAGGGGTTTAACAAAGGTATCACATTAACCATTTAGGAATTACAGCCATTTATATACATTGGCCTCCAGAGGCCCAAAAGGTAATTGGGCAAATGACTGGCAAGCAGTTTTATGGCCAGAAGTGGCATCTTCTGTCATTATTTCATGAAAAATTAAGCAGATAAAAAGTCTGGAGTTGATTCCAGGTGTTGAATTTGAATTTGGTAGCTGTCCATGAGAACTATGCCCGAAGAAGGGTTGATGCAAGTGAAGGCCACCATTAGGCTTAAAAAAACAAAACAAACCTATCAAAGAAACAGCAAAAACTTTAGGAGTGGCCAAATCAACAATTTGGTACATTCTTAAAAAGAAGGAATGCACTGGCAAACTCAGCAACACCAAAAGGCCTGGAAGACCACGGAAGACAACTAAAGTGGATGATCGGAGAATTCTTTCCTTGGTGAAGAAAAAAAAAAACCCCTTCACATCTAGCCAAGTCAAGAACATTCTCAAGGAGGTTGGCGTATCATTGTCAAAGTCTACAATCAAGAGCTGCCTTTATGAATGTAAATACAGAGGGTTTACCGCAAGGTGCAAACCACTGGTAACACTCAAGAACGGAAAGGCTGGATTAGACTTTGCTAGAAAACATCTGACCAGTTCTAGAACCAGATTCTTTGGACAGATGAAACCAAGATTAACTTGTAAAAGAATGATGGAAAGAAAGGGCTCCCAAAGCACACCACCTCACTTGTCAAACATGGTGGAAACAATGTTATGGCATGGGCATGTATGGGTGCCAATGGAACTGGGTCATTGGCATTTCTTGATGATGTGACTGCTCATAGAAGTAGCAGGATGAATTCTGAAGTATCTAGATTTATACTATCTACTCAGATTCAGCCAAATGCTTCAAAACTGATAGGAAGACACATCACACTACAAAAGGATAATGACCCAAACCATACAGTGCAACCCAAGAGCTTCTCAAGGCTAAGAAATGCAACATGCTTCAATCACCAAGTCAGTCACCTGACCTCAGCCGAACTGAACATGCTTTTCACTTAAGACAAAACTGAAGGCAGAAAGACCCACAAACAAGCAGCAACTGAGTACCACTGCAGCAAAGGCCTGGCAAAGCATCTTAAGGGAGGGAACTCAGCATTTGGTAATGTCCATGGGTTCCAGACTTCAGGCAGTCATTGACTGCAAAGGATATGCATCAAAGTATTAAAAATAATCCTGATATTTATTATTACTTTTGAGCCTCTGAAAATGGGGTCAATGTATACAAATGGCTGTAATTCCAAATGGTTAATGTGATACCTTTGTTAAACCCCTTAAATTAAAGCTGAAAGTCTACACTTCAATCACATCTTGATTGCTTTGTTTTAAATGCGTTGTGGTTGTGCAGTGGCAAAATACTGAAAATTGTGTCATTGTCCAAATACATGTGGACCTGACTGTAGGTTCAAATCCAGGTCAGTCTGTATGGAGTTTGCATGTTTTCACCGTGTCAGTCAGTTTCCTGTCACAGTCCAAAGATACCTGTTGCAGGTTACTCATTGTAAATTGCCCGTCTTGTGGCTAATCAGGCTGACCAGGAAAAGTGGCTTATGATGATGAATAGATGGACAGTGTAGATGGCATGTTTGGCTTTCTGAAAAATTCCAGCAAACCAATTTTACATAAATGTATACTTTTTTGTATATATTGAAAAAATCAAGTACATTAGTAACTAATGGATGGAGCAAGGGACCCCACTCTGTTACCCTGTAAAGAAGGTTTAAAATGATCTTTGACAAGTTCCTCCAAGAGCCTGGCTTCTATGCTAGTGACCTTTGCGCTTCCGTCTTCCTTGCTCTCTGGCTCAGTGCTGTTGAGATCACAGTTGGAAAGGAGCATCCTCCTCGTATCCAGCCTGGGCTGCTGTGTTTCTGTTTGCACAAACTCCCCATATTAGGGCGGAACTGCGTAGGTTCTAAATGTAGGACTTTTAGAGGAAATGCTGTTTCAAATGCTTTTGAGGACAAATCTAAACACAAATAAATGGCCTGATTCCGATGGCTCTCTCATCCACGCTCCCATAAGTCCACAAAGGTCTGCCAGATGTAAGTGGCCTCTTTTTAAGCAGGTGCTGGCAGTCGTCAGTCTTACAAAGAGTGAGCATTGTTTTTATTTCGCAAGTGTTAAACTCAAACTTGAGCATCAATATCAGCAGCCAGTATTGGAACACGTGTACTCCTTCCTTGCTTGTGATGTCTTCAGCAGCTGAAGCTGTATCGCTGAGATGTTTGCTTGCTGACACCTTGAGGAGCTGCTGAACCCTGGATAGCATCACACGAACAGCTCTGCGCATGCTGCTAATGTGCTTTTTCCATAGGTGGTGCTCTTGCCCATTGCTTTGTCAGCAAAGTAGCTGCTGGAGGCAGTCAGGACAGAAACTTCTTTGTACGTGAGGTGCAGTTCATTCACATGGATGATGCATAATTTTCAGACAATGGAAACTGTGCCACACAACCCTCTATACAGGGGAGCTTTTACATCACAACAAATGCAAAAGATCCATCTTGTCAGTGACCCCTGTTTCAGCCTTTCAAAACCTAAATGTTTGGAGAAAAGCAAAGATCCATCTTCAAGGGCAGCTATGAAACTGTGCAGAGGTGCATTTGTCACACGTTTGGGTCAGCGAGGCCCACAGAAACAAAACGACATAACTACAAAAGACAGACCCCACCATTTCACCTAATCATTCTAATGCCGTTTTATCCCTGTGAGTTCCCCCAATTCCCACATCCAATAAGATGTTCTGTAGTCCAATTTGGTGTCCTAAGTGCAGCTGCTTCCTGCTGATTAAAGACGTAGTCCTGGTTGGCACTCGTCACCCAGGAGATGCATTTGAACCCGGTTACGCAAACCAAGATGACCGCCAGTGGTACCTCACTGACATTTCTGACAAACGGTGACACGAGGTACACAAAACGACTGCTAGGGATCAGCAACGTGAACGGTTCCTGGTCGCTTGCGGTGGTCTGACGCCTATCCTGGAGTCACTGAACAACTTATGGTTGTGCTTTGTTTGTCAATGTACTGCTTTAACTTGGCACCATACGCTGACTGCTGTATTCATGTTTTAGGGCACAGATGTGACTGTAGCAGAACTGGCAGCCATGCATCATTGCTTCTGTCCATTCAGGTGCTGTTCCAAAGCCTATCGTGTCAAGGTAATAGCTCGACCAAAATGGGATTTTGTCTAAAAGACTTTTATTTTTTTGGAAGGGGAATTGCTGATGGCTTTCGGGCTTAGATGTGGTCGTGTGATTACCAATGCAGTCTCTCAGGAGGCAACCCCAGGTGGGAGAGGAACTGTATTTTCTTTTATATGCTTGCTGTTTGGATGAAAACACACAGGCGGTCAGACTGTTAATAGGAAGAGAAGCAGACTTCATGTAGGTGGGTTTTCAAACCCTTTGTTAACTTTAACCACTGGGACTGTTGATACTGCAAAGACCTTGAGGGTTCTGACTGTGAAAATTACATGAAATGACTTTTACTTCTCCGTGCAATATTTTAACATCTTGTGACACGCGTTACTTTTTCCACAAGGGATGGCTCTAATTTCTGTGTTTTGAAAAGGCAAAATTGATGCTTTGTAGATGTTTTGCTGAAAAAGTGCTGCCGCTCTCAGTATCCTCCGAATGTATTTCCACCTTTTGGCCGCTGAAGTAAAAAGCCGTGTCAGCACAAAACACAGTGATTTTTCCAAATGTCTCCGGTCATTCACGTGACAATAACAGTGCAAAGGCTCTTTCCCCACACCTCCAAAATACGGCTCTTTCTTGCCCCAGGGCTGGGTGAGTGCCCATATTATTAACCAGCTTTCTGTCTGGACAGCAAGGAAATCCATATTGCTAGTTGATGCAGTCAGAAGAGTGGAGCAAAGCATTTGTTTATCCCCAGGAGGTACAGTGGTGAGCGGTGGGATCCATTTGTATCGACTCCCTCGCTGCCAGGATCTGTACTAAGCAGTACAGTTGTCCACTAATGCTGCGCGTCACAAATCACATCTTCATTAAACTTTGATGCGGATTTTTGGGATAAAAAAAAAATACGAAATTTTATTCCTTTCTAAGCTATAAAAAAAAAAATAATTTTTGACTTACCTTTGTATAAGCAGTAGCACTCAGGGGATGGTAATGTGCATGGGGGATATGTTAGGCCTGCCTGACACTGGGGGGACATGCCCCCCATACCCTCATTGTTATGCCCATGATTTACAATAAGGTGTGATTAAATGTCCCCGGAATGCACACACAAACTATCTCCATCTTCTACTGCAAGCTAGTGTTGATAGGAGGTAGCTACATATTCTACAACTTTTGACCCATGGCTTGCAAGTTTGCTGCTGTCACCCTGAAAGCAGTACTTATAAAAATATTTCTAGTACAGCATCCCTGGTGTAAAACTCTGCCATTTGCTGTAAATAAAAGCCTTATAGAAGTCTAATTGTGAAGGATAATTGAGAAAGAGGATCCAAGCCAATGTATGTCAGTGCCAAAGAATGTGAGGGGTCAGCACATAAAAGGTCATGGACCTGTTATCTCCATCCCTTATTATCTAGTGGTGGAAACTGCCCCTCTGGAGGAAAATGTCAGGAGTACGTGGATTAGATCTCTGCTTGTGCTAAGAACTGCACTCACCTTTGGTCTTTTTAATGGGGTTGTTCAAAAGACTTAAATAATAGCTGCTGAAGCTATTATGCACACCATGTAAATACTAAACATTGCTTTATAGTTAATACATTGCATTAAATAAAGCAGGCTTTAAAAATTACCGCACAACTTTACGTTTTCTTGTGTGTGCTTATATATTTGACAAAATTTCCCCATAAATGCAAGTTGCAGCGTAAGATTTTAATGCCCAGGAGGGGTGGGCTTCCACTGGCACATGGACCCCCAGAGGATTATTTTTCTCCTTTCCTCTTGTAGAATGGAGTTTTTTGTTTTCCTCTCCTTTGTGGCCAGATTCAAACTGTACATGTACACAACCCTTGTCAGGTCTGTACAGCACTCTGTGTCACTGCAGTGAGAAGAGCGCTATATAAAACTTGAATTGAATTAATGTATTATTAGCATTGTTAAATGAACAAAGTAACACCGAGCGCCAAGCTGCGGTGGTTCCTCGCTGTTTCTGTGATACGGCTACTTCTTCTGAAAGTCCATTTTATTTGTACAGGGCATGGCTAAATTGGTCTGTTTTTACCAGACTGCTATTTCCCAAAATAACCGAAAGAACAAACTTCAGCTCCTGGTTCTCCAGTCATGAGAAGTTACTATCATTTAAGGTTAGGGATTGGTATGGGCTAATACCAGTACACCGGAGTGCTGGATGAGGGGCGCACACACACACACGTGTCCAACGGATACTGCTTCTAAATACCTCCTTAAGTGGACTGGTATTAAAAGGTAACATTCAGTGGAAACAGGAAGGAAAGATTCTCTCAGAGGGTGAGAACTACGTGCTCAGCGTGTTTATTAATCGGACTCTATCTTCCAGAGTCGGATCGATCATCCCTGCCTCCACTTCCCAGCTCCACACCCCTTCTGATTACACTGCAAAAATGTGGGCCCATCAAAGCGAGAGCACACAGGAAGATTAGTTGTCTGCAGAAGTGAAAACAAACAGGGAACAAACAAACCTCTGGGCAACGCACGAGGCTCCTGCTTTTTGGGACGAGGAGGCTGTCGGTGCTTCAGAGCACAAGCAGGGCCCAAAGGCGTCTTCTGCAGCTTGGCTCCATTCCCTAAAGAAGCTGCTGGAGATGCCAGAAGAAGACTTCGCGCTGGAGTAGCGTGGGGGTTGTAGAGGCCTCCTTCCGCATGGAGAAGCCCTACGGTGGTCAACAGGAAGGAGTATGCAAACCAACTTCCACGCTCAGCAGTCTCCACTCAGCATGCCCCTGCTTATGCAGAAATGTCCACATTTGTAGTAATAATAGATATGGTTGCTAATGTGTTCCTAATATTGCTTATAGTACTTTATTTAGTTTCCACTGCAGAATTTTTATTGTTCGTTTGAACATATAGTAGCAATGCAGAACACTGTTCTCGCCAACTTGAGATATTTAAACCCAAGAACAAAACATTTCCGAGCACAGCCCACGCAGACGCGCGAGGCGAGAAACCGTGGCAGCTCGCGCGGCCCACTGTACGGAGCACGTGCACCGTCTGCACTCGTTTCTGAGGCTTCGGCGGGAGAGAACGGAGCAAAACGTATAAACTGACATGTTTCGCACTTTCTTCGTAGCGTCGTTTTGCCACGGTGGAAGCTAACATTACGACAGTGCGCAAAGATTCCATAAAAGAGCTGGAAGTGGAACTCAAACTTTAAAAAAAAAAAAAAATGTACGGTCTATGTCGGGATTCCATGTGAGCGAAGAAATGTTCAGTGCATTAAGCTGAGGCAAATCTTTTCTCCAAAGAACGGGGGCGACTGTAGTAAGGGGTTCCTTACCTTCCAAACGTCCTCCCCAGGGCACCGTGGCATCGAAAACGTTAAGAACCTCCGTCGTAAAAGGAAATTACGAAATGACAGTAAACCGCTTGTATGTTAACATGCGAAGGACCTGTCCAGGCCGCTGAGACGCTTGGGCTCCTGCGGATCCCACCGAGTTGCTTAAAAACAGATTATTTAAGTAATTTCGCTCCAGTTCGTTCGTCGGCCGCTGACATATTTCACGCAATTTATTTGTGGACATCGCCGGAGGGCAAAGAGGTTCGCGTGAGCGCGGGGCGCGAGAGTCCCTCCGTCCGCGCGCCGCGCACTTTTTCACCCGCTTTTGCGGCGCTGCGCGTGCGCGCGCGCGACCGGTCTGAGTCGCGTCCTTTGCCGCGCGCCTCACGCGCACGCTCCGCGGCTTCCCCGCTCCCGCTGACGGTTTTGCGCTTGACGTCTCGCAAGGCGCAGCTCCGTGGCGCTGTTCGGTGCCGGCGAGCTCCTGGGCTGGGCGAAGTGGCTGGAGAGCGGAGTCGGTTCCGTTCCGTTCCTGTTGCTGCTGCGCTCAGCGTTTTCAACTACGGGGGGCGCGAGTTGGAGCCGCTGCTTCGCCGACACTCTCCTCAGCGGCGAGCTTCTCTCTCCCGGGCCGCCACGCGCCTCGGACCGGGAGCCGCACTTCCCGCCGGCGTCTGAGGACAGGATTGAAAACGGCGCAGTGGCCACGGACGGTTCGGCCGGGGTTTCCTTCTTCAGTCATTGGAAACGGACGCGCAGGTGCCCCGCATTTTTATGAATGATTTGTGTTCGAAGCCGCGGTTCTTTGAGTCACTACACGTCAAAGCCACGCAGTTGAAAGCGCAGCCCGGAGAGGCGGAGGACTGGACCCCGCTCCGAATCCGGCTGCTCGCCGCACACAGGTGCCCGGGAGACTGAGACGGCTCACACACACTTGGTAATTCTAAAGACGTGCCGGCGCCAGCTGGGGCAGGACGGAGGCGGCTGGACCCGCAGGCTCATGTGGAGGAGACAGGTACGTGGAAAAGCCAAGTTTCACTGTGCTGCGGGCTCACTGCTCTTTTTTTTTTTTTTTTTACTGCGATCCTCGCCTTTAAATGAGAACACATCCGCACGTTATTTTCCCCGCTGCTCATGTGTTTGAATTTCTTTGCTCAGCCGGTGTAGTTGGCCGAGTTGTCAGCAGGATGCCGCTAACTGCAGCGGTATTGATAGCGGAGCGCTTTTCTTCAGCACCACCGCGCTGCTGTAACCCCCCGTGGAACCCTGTTTAGACCCCAGTGGTGTCGGCAGGCCCAGCTGGGTGCTCTTTAATGAGCTTTTCAGTAACTCCAAATCTCTCACACACGGCTTCACTATCTTTCCAGTTTCACATTGCATAGGCATCAGAACTGATCTTGGAAATTACTTGGATCCATACTGTTTTGTTAACCCCTTGTTTTACCTTAGATTAAGCAGATCCTCAAGTGCTGTCTTTTGCAGGCCTTTTTGACTTCAGTGTTTCTGATGATTAATTCACAGCAAGATTAATATAAGGCGCAGCGAGGCTCAATGCTGTGCAGTTTATAAACATGGTGGAAATGAGGGAAGCAGGCTGAAAGAAGTCTTTTTTTAACCACAGTCGGTTTGTAATGGTGACAACTGAGGTTTTAGTGCAGGTAGGGCTCAGGTAATCGAAGACAGGTGTTGTTAAATTACAAATGAGAAAAGGAGACATGAATTCATGGACAATTCTGTACAGTTCACCATCTTCCATTTTGCAAACATTGTGCTGAACAATCACTGCATACTATTTTTCTTATCATCAGAAAGACTGTTGGCTCCACATCCAGCTATGTTTTTCACACTTGTCGTAGAAAGCAGAGGTAGTTGGTCATAGAAGAACGAGCAGAGCTACAGAGGCAGCGAAGAAAATGCATAAAAGGTCAATTTTATCTTGAGAGGCAAATACGATCAGTTGTAAATGAAATAGCATTTCTGGACAGGGCTGGCTTGATGGTTTTTAAGGTTAATTACCACATGGTGCCTTTCACACCGTGGAGCCGGTGGCGGACGGAAGCTGCTACCATCCTCTGAAGTTCCGTTTCCCCCAAATGAGCAAAAGCAGTGGAGTAAACCAGCAGCCATTAACATGGCTACTCTCCGACCCCTGTGGCTCGCCCCCCCCCCCCCTTGACCCTTGCTGTCAGTAGTTCTCTGGAGGAACCTAGAGGTTCTCACAGGTCCAGACATTTCCATGCAGCCCAAGGTAGACATCACTTACTTAACTGTTCTTGTGCCACAGGGACTATTATGTGGAGTTATGGGAAATGTTACTCAATCCAACTACTAATAGCTTTTCCAGCAGAACATCAGCCATTGCTTAAGCATGAGATGCTGCAGGACCACCTGTTACCCCTGTTTTATAAAAAGGCACAAGGCAGCTACAGCCTGCAAGTTTTTGTTCAGTTTGGAACTGCCTGGGTTTTTCATGCTTTAACAAACAGATTTATTATGCTTCTTCTTACTGTCTTGCTGTAGGACAACTTTAAAATGGCTTCAAATGAAGCTAAATATTTTATAAAAATCCAATTTATAATGCGACATGGGCATGAGAAGACAGTAAATGTAAATGACTGCATTTGTGCGCATGCAGCACATTAGTAGAACATTACATTTTCCCTGTGTTGGATGCTATTTTTGTTTTCATTTCACTTGTTCACCTGGGAAAATGTTGAGCCCTCACCCTGAGCCAAGTGTTAATGTTGTTGGCCCTAGAACTGAACAGCTTTTCCTTTTAAAAAAAAAAAAAAAAAAAAAAAAAAAAAGAATATTGGCATTAACAGTACAGTGGGCTAATGATAAAACTGCTCTATTTAACAGAATTCTACTGTAATAAAAATGCATTGAGTTGAGATGGTTTTTTTTCCTCTTCCTGTAATATTACTGCTTGTAATGTCTTTAGCAGAAGGTGAGCACAGGAGATAAAAAAAAAAGTCCTGCTGAATCATGTCAAAATTAATAGTGAATAAAGCTGAGATTTAAATATTTGCTCATACAATTTGTATTATAAGGTAGGCAATTGATTCTTTTGGATGAGGAAAGAAGAAAGCCAGTATAAGAAGAAATAGTTTTGGTTTATATGATTAATATTCACATAGGATGCACAAGCCTTGTATGTGTTGCTTGGTGCATCTCCTAAAACTGCAAGCATTAAAAAAAAAAAACTTTAAAGAATCAGAAAACTTTATTATCCCGAAGGAAATTACTTATGTTGCAACTGTGCAATCGACAAAGACACAAATAACAGGTAGCGAAATAAGCAACTGTAGTGATAAACATGTAAAAGAAATAGAATATACAATAAATAAGTATAAATATCCAATTTGCTACAATAAGTTCTTAATATATATATCTAAATATTCTGTATTGCGCATTTAGTTGGAGTATCACAAGTTCAGAAAATATTTATCAAGGTTTGATACTAGTGGGGAATAAACAAGGCGTTATTGCACATCTGAGTTTATGAATGACCGGTAGAGGAATTGTGAAGGCTAATAGCAGCGGGCATTGGAGGAATAGCCTAAAATCAGGGAAAAAAACAGTTGCCGTAGCAATTATGAAATATAAACATGCTTTTAAATCACACCTCTGTTGAGCAGTATTCACTTAGGGTGCAATGTTTACGTTTCATAGTTGGTCTCTCGCTATGTATCTGTAAATATTTTAGTTTCTCAAGTAGAATTTTTCATTTTCACCTTTAAATTTCATATTTTTGTTCTGCGGTCAACAACCTCGTGCACCAGTTTTTTGTCCTGATTAATTTTTATTCATAAATACAAGTAAAACTTACTGAGCTTGGCACTCAGTCAATGAAATACCACATTGAAGACTCGTAGCTTCTTATGAATGGCTGTTTGGCCAAATGTATTTGTGGGCTCTTTTGAAAGGAGACTGGAATAAGATGCATAAAGTTCATTGACCATGTGATCAATTGATGGATAGGAGGGGAAGAGACTAGACTCTGCACGGCCTGCAAGGTTAACCGGCCTTGTGCATTCATCACTGGGACATTATATGAAGTGGCCGGTGTGGGCTACAAACTGAGACAAGGACAATCATTTGCTATATTTACTTTCAAGGGCTCCTCTGAGAACATTAGCCAGTGATAAAAATACACTCGGTGTAACAAACAGCCCCTAAAACCCGACGTCAGAGGCACTTATGAGATCTGGGTTTTGTTAACGCTTAGTTTACGTCCTGTGTTTGTGTCCACTGGAATTATTAGCGTACAAGTTCCTCCTATTTATATAGTGATGGTGCTGTGGTTGCATCGATTGTATTGGCACATGAAACACTGGCAGAACTGTATATCGAAAGTCAAAATTCACAGAAAAAGAACTACAGTTTGGATTTTGTTTTGCTCACAGTTCCCCCTTGTTGCTTCTGTAGTATTGCTCACTGAGTCTGTGAAATTGATGAGACTTAATGTTTTGTGGGCTGGGGATGAAAGAAAAAGACCTTGGCTTTTTTAGCTAGCATCTCTGTCCAAGGTGACTTGGAGTGTCAGATAAGCAATTTTAAAATGGTTTGCCTGTTTACGCAACAGGGTATTCTTAATGGGGTAATTACCTTGATCAAGGGTACAACAGCAGAGGTGGGATCTTAACCAGGGACTTTCAGATTAGTAGACAACAGGCCTTACTCGCGAAGTTTGCTGTGCTCATTGTGTAGAAACTGCTAAATAAATGCTCACTACGAAATGCTCCTTTAATTTATAGCAGTAGCACATTTACAGTATGATAACATTGTGTGTTATTGCATTTGAAAACGGTTTGCAGTCGAGGTACGGATCTGCAAGGTGATAACTATTGAAATACTACAGGGAGTCTAGTCTAGTTGGAGGCTCAAGAGGCTAATGTGTTTGTAATCTTTTTTAAAGTAAATGCAGAACTGTGCACTTGGAAATACTTGGCCTTACTAAACGGTGTATAATACATGAAATCAATCTAGCGGATGGAGATCGCGATGAGTAAAATTTGAATTGCCTTTTTTTTTTTTTTTTTTTTACTGTTTATCACTTCAGTTGTGTTCTGTTACAGCAGTGTTTCAATGTGCTGTTATCCTTTCTTTAGCGTTCAGACTCCATTCCCTTTCTTTCGTCACAGTTCATCTCTTGTAGACCTGTATAAAATAGATATTTTTCCAACGTCTCTAAGAACTATGTTAACCATTCAACTTAATCACCGAGGGAAAGAGGAAAAAGGAACCGTTTAAGTTGCACAAGGCCGGTTATTCAGCCCGGCGCTGCCACTGTTGCGTGCAGCTCAGCATTTCCAGCTGCCGACCAAGTCCATGAACCACGAGCAGTCCTGGCACGACATCCCGCAGGTTTTCACATGCGGAAATGCATGGTGCCCCTTTCTTCAGCTGACACTGTTCAACAGAAAGCAAATTGGTTTCACGTTGAGAAAACAGCTTGAAAATGGGGGATTACGGCTGTGCCTGCCACCATTACACTGGAATGAATCCCAATGGTAATCACATTACTTGGGTCACAGAGAGGGTTGTGTGTGCGCGCTTGCTGGTCATGCGTCAATCCAGACGGCTAAGAAGCTGTTATTGTCATATCCGTGTGGCCATTTGAGGGAAATGCACCTTGTCGAGAATGCGTTTAATGCAATCCGCAACTTGTAATTATTATACAGATTTCCCAGGATAGCAGTGAAACGTGTAAGACAGTCGTGAACAAAGACACTGCTTTTCATACCGTGTTTGCAGTTGATAAAATCTAGTCTGACTAGAACCGAGTGTAATGTTGGATCAACATAAAACGCCATACAACTGACATTATCCAAAGACCTTTACATGAGCTGCAGTTTAAAAAAGAATTTTAATTACATCTTGCTGAAATTGTTATACAAGACATTGACTTCCAGGAAAGTCAGGTTTCTGAACCCTTTACATAATTCAGGTTGCACAAGTCAGACTACACAGCTGCTTTATTATCATACATTGTGGCTGCTAGTCATGCAGGTATGTTTTTGTATTTTATGGATAATAAGTGAACAGCTTTTTCCACAGTTTTACTTAACCACTTACAAAACTCCACAGTGTGGAGGAGTTTAACTCTGCTTTTGTTCCTTATTTGTCTGCTTTTTTCACTCGGACTGTGCTGCGGTTGTAATATTGCAGGGACTGATGTTGGGAGCTTTTCATCTCAGCCTATACACTCCTCTCCAACCAAAGACTTCCTCAATGTTCACATCTGTGTTTCATGTCCCTCAGTAAATTCCGAGTCGCTTTAAAAATGTTGCAGTGAGCTTCATGCAGACTTCAAAAGCTGAGCATTTTATATTTGTGACTTTGGTTTGGCAGTATGAACAAGTTTGGTGTGGTGAACGTACCTCTGTAGCCCTCTGGTAATTTGCTGGTGGTGGCCTTGTTCCACACGGTGTGACACGATTCAGATGCTCACTCTGGCAGATGTTACAAAAACCGGTGTGCTGTGCACAAGGCCCACGCCATGCTGTCCCTTGCACGGATGCTTGTTTCAGCTGAGACTGTGATGTGTGGGAAAGTTAAGAGAGACCAATTACGCACTTTGTTTATGTGGATCATAGCAACATCTGTAGTTTTCCCGGTGACTGATTGCAGCGTGAGAACAGGATCTTTTCGGATCAGCCAGCCAAAGGGAAGCCTCTGAAAAACTACTCGAAGTTCAGACACCTTCAGTCTAAATGGGAATTTGAGACCCTCAGATAGTCATTGAACTACTCATTCATCTCAGTTAAATGTGTGCAAGATCACATCTAAACAGGCTGGTCTGTGCTAAATCTAGTTCTTAAGCAGCAAAGTAACTGCACTTGTAACCAAAGGGTGGTGGATGAAAACAGGGCAGTTGATGGGCATGGTGTCAGGTGTGCAGATATACAAATGAAAAGACTGCTTTGTGTTCATTTTTCCAGGTTACTCGCGTACAAGGACGGATGTGGTATTATGCGGCTCATCCCTGCTTGATCAGAAATGCCAAAGGCCAGTATGTAGTACTGCAACTCCGCAACATTCCTTTGCATTTAAAGAGAGTGCATCCTTGTACAAGCGGCTTGGGCTTTGCAAAGGAGCAAGTATTTAATAAGCAAGTGCCATGTTTGAAGTGCAAAATGCATCTGACACATGTTCCCGCTTTAACATGATTATAGGCTGAAGCCCTACTTATTTGCCATCAGGGCTTGTTGGATGGGCAACGAGAATATCATCAAATGAATCTGAACTGTACTCCTCAGTTTAAAGAAGATTTTGAAATATCTTCTTTAGTAATTCTTCCATTGCCAATTTGAAACAAGGCCTCAGCAGTTTCCCTTTTTCTTTCATGTGTCATGGACAGGACAGAACATAACAGATGATAAAGTATACCTTGGTGTAGAAAAACTGGACATGGGGGGGGGCTTGTTTTTCACTGAACATATGTGTGCTGTAGAACCTGTGGGCCTGCAAGCATCAGCCTATCTGAGTCAGCTGACTGACAGGCAGTTTAATGGGGTGGAAGAACTGGCACAAGGGTAATTGATTCAAAACTGGGTAAGAGCAGATGACAGGACAGTGAACTTTGTTTACTGTGGAGGTGCAGTTGCATTTGTGGCTTTCCCTTGATGGAGAATTTGCTTGTAAACATATGTAAACATCCCAGCACAGGTGACTGCCATGGACTGGAGGCACAGAGCCCGGAGGAGTGTTGTACAACAAACTCCTCAGTAGCTCAGCACTGCTCTTGTTTTGCTCTTATTCATCCCATTTATTGACCTTTATAACCTTGTTAGCCCATTGTTTCCTGATAGACAGGTGCCTTAACGTCTCACTGTGGTCAGTGGTCAAAGGCTGCGTGGCTAGGAGGTTTACACTCTTACCAGTTCAGTAGTCTTGGTTAACTGGATGCCAAGTCTCCCAGCTAGAGTGCAGTCTTTGCATTTCACTGTGACACTGCTGTATGGCCAAAAACATGTGGGGAACCCCCCCCCCCCTCAATGACTGAGGTGAGCTGTTTCAGCTATACCCATGCAGCACACAAGCACATTCTAGACAACTGTGTGCTTCCAGCTTTGTGGCCACAGTTTGGGGAAGAAGCTCCTTTCCAGCTCCAGCATGACTGTGTCCCCCACTTCATGCACAAAGCAAGCTCCATAAACACATGGTTTGCCCAGGTTGGTGTGGAAGAATTTGAGTGGCCACACATTGCCCTGACCTCAGCCCCATGAAACACCTTTAGGATGAACTGGTATGCCAGGCCTTTTCACCTGACATCGGTGCCCGACCTCATTGATGCTGTTGTATCTGAATGGGCACAAGTTCCCAAAATCTGGTGGAAGTCCAAACTCCAGAAGAGTGGGAGCTGTTACAGCAGCAAAGGGGGGTGAAACTCCATATTAATGCCGATGGGTTTGGAATGGGAGGCTCAGCAAGCACACAGGAGGGTGATGCTCAGGTGTCCACATACTTTTGGCCATGTAGTGTAGCTCTCAGCGCCATGCACCTGCTGTCAACAACGACACCCAGCCCATGTACACAGTGTGGCCCTGGAGCCTCACAACAGAGAAGCTTTAAAAGTGCAAGTTTTCCTTTATTATCCAACCTTTCTATCTCAGTTTTGTTCCACCACTGTCTGTCGCATCAACTCTGCCTTGTCGCTCTCTTTCCACCCACACAGATCTGTGCCAAAGTGATGTATAAAGCTTCTAAAGTATTGTCCTTTGTGTTTCTGGTTGCAAAATGTGTTTCATTTTGTTTGTACTATGGTAGTCTAAATCCTTGTTAGTGCTGCAGCGTGATGACGCTTTTATTCTCTTTATGTAGAGTACTTTAGATTTCCGTGACTCCATCTATTTTTCAATGAAGTCTGCATTCATATACAATTAGTTTCACAGTACATTTGCCTAACACAGCATTTTTTTCAGACGCTGTTGGCACGAGTGTTTGGTGAATTTGGTGCTTGGTCAAGTGTTGTGCTAATATTTGCGGGCTGGGACAGGGACCATTATCCGAAGTGCAAACATTTGGCGTCTCATTATTGTTAGTTCAGCTAATGATCGTGCAGAAGTTTGGACACAACGACCAGTTTATCACAAACAGTTTCTCGTAGTCACCGTTCCATCCTGTAGAATTCATGCTGTTTGCAGCTCATCTTTCACACAAGAGTTTTCCTGTTTAACCATTACTTGCATTTCACAAGTCAACAGTTGACCACATATGCTGTCCTGTGAGGACAGTTTACAGGAAGCTTGTTTCGTCATGGCCCAAAATGCAGTACCGTGCCAGCATTCAGCTGGGGACCAAAGATGTATTTCAGAGAAAGGAGTGATCAAAGGACATCAGCCGAAATCAGACTGAACTGCAGCAACACAAAGCCGACAGATGTCATCCGGAGACTGAAGCCCCCCCCCCAACCCCAATCCCCCACACCACCTTTGGTCTTGGTTCTCTTTGATTATTTGACTGCCAGTCCAGGTTGACAGTTGGCTAATTGGATCTGTAGACACAAATGACATTCCATCCTCCCCCTCAGCAATGCAGCATTTTTTTGCTGAAATATTCTGGGTCACAATGGTCCTTTCTGTGGTGAAGGTTCATCCCATGACGTTTAAGAAAAGGAGTTGGCAGGAACACAGATGCAAAAGGATCTCTCCTGGATCTTTTCAGTGATGCCTTATCTGATTTAAATTCCATATATGTTCTATCTCTCAGAATGGTTGGCACTGGTGCAGTATTTTGAATCGTTTCCTTTGTTGTGTATGACCTCAGTGCTCGAGAGCCACTACAAATATACGAAGGCAAAAATATAGGTAGATTTATTTATTCTTCAGAAATGATCTTGTTAGCAAAGAACATTTACAAACAAACCAACAACCCCCTTGCCACCCTCTGTCGGGGGGAGGGGGTTGTTTTTGAATATTCTTTTTGACAGGGAAGTCAGATGGCATACCACATTTCAGAAGATACGTGGTCCTACCCTCTGCTCATTGACTCCAGTGAGCAATGATCCCACGAGGATCTGAAATGACTGTTCCATGCCCGGCATCCTAAGCAGATGCAAACACTGGCACACACTGGATATCTCCCTGACAGCGTCATTACAGTCTTAATTGGTCATACAAGCTGGATAAGGAGCAGCGTCAAAACCGTGGGATCTGCTGTTAGGCAGTTATGCCACCTGGAAACACTTTAATGTGCACAGGGGTCCAGAGATTTGTATCTGTTGCCCAGTTTCTCATCTCATATCAGTCACAGCGTTCATGAAGCCACAGGCAGTGAGACCCGACCCTACCACTGAATCCATCATCTGTCTTCTCCTCCTGAAGTCATTCCTCAAGGAAAAGAGATGCCAAACTCCCCCGCCCATTTCCACCTTGAGGAACTGGCAGAGGATTGACTGTGTACCAACTCTGTATGTTGGGACGGGTGTGTCACGCTGCAATAGTTTACAGCCAACTTTATAATTCAATCGAAATGCCCCTACTCCTCAGTTTATCAAGAATGGCAGGTTTGCCATTGGTCATGTTTGCTGACCTTTGGAAGAAGTAACTGTCAGAAATGTGAATGTGTGACTGGTAAAAACAGATTTAAGATTTTAGATGTGACAGCCCCCATACTGTGATTTATTTATTTATTTTTTTGAAGAAAAAGATAAGAATGTGGTGTGAATTGCCACAAAGCTTGCAAAATCTTTTACAGTTCAATCTTTTATGGCTCAATCTGGCAGATAACAGCATAAAATCACTGTGAAATGCAACCTGACATTTCTCCAAATATGAGAACATGCTTGGGGAATGTTGTCAGAGATGCACCTTTCCTCGCTCAAATCAGTATCGAGGAAGATGTGCTGGTGTGTCCAATGTGATTTGTCTCATAGTGGAGTACAGATGTTCAAAATTCATGTCTGGTATGGCATTCATACAAGGAATGGAAGGTGGAAGGACCGCCATTGCATAGAGAATCAAATCCTCAGGCCCTAGGTTTTTGAAATGGGAAGGACAAATTGTTGATTAAGAAAGGGCTCCATGGATTGGTTCAGTCTGTGCACTGCCTCATTTTTAAATGTTCTGTGCTTTCAGTTTGTGTAGTCATTCCCTTGACAGTTTTCAGATCTTCGTAGTGTGTGGAAAAAACAGATGGCTGACCATAATCTTAATTTTTCCCTTTTCTGCTTCCTCCTAGAATAACAGGCCAGTTAAAATAACATTGTTCTGAGAATAAAAGTCATTGCTGAATTTAGATGGAATGTGCAAAGGGCAAGTGAATGGAGAGAGAGTGGAAGTTAGATGTGGCTCATGGCTTTGGTCTCCCTTCTTCAAGCAAGGGAGTCTTTTGATCTCTCACATTCTGATGCGAGTGCTCAGCATCTCACATCACATCCTGCCTGTCTTTCTCATGGTCCACTGACTCAGCCCAATCCACTTACAATCATTAATGTTAAACACAGTTTTACTTATTCAGCTCCTTTGAAGAGTTTTATCAGCAAGCCCAGTGCAGCATATGTACAGCAAAAAGTTAGATTATGATGGACAGATAAAATATATATCAAGGCAGTACTACATTGCTCAAAAATCAGTGTCCAGCTGAGTTCATTCGTTGGCTTTGTTGTGTATGGGCTGGATTTTTTTTTTTTTTTTTAAACATTACATTGTTAATATAAACAAAAGATATGAAATTGGGTTCAGTGCATCACAGACTTATTGTGGTACTTTAGTAAAGCAAGTGCTTTGTTTTTAGTCATTTTTCAGATGTGATAGCTGGGGATATGTACATTAAAACAGAAACTGGAATGAAGAGAGCGAGAGAGACAGAGAGGGAATGACCCCCCCCAACACTTGGGAACGGCCTTTCGAGCCACTGCACTTAAAATGCATTTTGCTGAACCCGCATGCATCCAAAAAACTGAAAGAAAAAAACTTCTGGTGTTTGGTGAAGATTTACAGAGATGATGGATGTTTTAATGAACATTAGCGTTTCCTTCAAATTTGTTTAACTTTTCTTTAACAAAGATGCTCTGCTTTACCTGCGTTTACCTGTTGACATTTACTCCAGATCACTGTATAGCTGGAATGAAAATGGAGAATGTGATTCGCATAGCCCTAAGTCATGGTCACAAAAAAAGTTTGAAGTGGATCGCTATTTATCACTGTTTTTCTCTTTGGTGTTCTCGTACTTTTCCATGTGTACCGGCACTTCTCATAAGGCAGTCATACTGTGTACTCTGATAGAGCTGCTCTCCCAGCAAAAGACGGCTGCGGTATTATTGTCATAATAGCTGGTCTCCAGACTGCAGCTGAAGTGGCCATAAATGCAACCAAAGATGAAAATTGGCAAATGAATATTGTTATCTGTTCACCCCCCTCCCCTGCAAACCTGTTGCTTATTTTACAGTAGCAAAGCAAAAGATGTGTTGAGTTTTGGATCCTCCTGGGGCCTAGACTTGCAGTCAGTGTGAGCAAGCTAGAAGAGGGCAAGTACTTTTAGTGTGTAATTACAACATTAATAAGTTACCTTACAAACTTGCACATTTTCACAAACATAATTCCTCATTTTCAAACATAATTCTCCCCCAATAAATATTTAATTTGGAACAATCGCAATATTCTATACAAAAATGACAATTTTCTTTAGCAATTGGTTTAATCATAACATATTTCTAGTTAGCCAAAAGGTTTCTTAATGAATTATACTGAAGTTCTGTCTATTTATAATTTCCCAATAACCCCTCCCCCTCCTCCCACAAGGAATTCTCAGTGGCACGAGATGCGATCCCCCCAGAGTGTTGTTGTGCTTTTGAGGGGTACATCGGGAGTGAACGTTCACTCTTGGTTTTTAGACCCATATTACCCGTCAGTAGGCAAAATATGCTTGTAATGAAGAAATTTGTTTTTTGTTACAAAATAATATTACTGCCACTCTTTATATAACTCACTATTGACTGTGAATGGTTGGGAGCATTAATCAGAAATATGTGGAGACCATTCCACTAAAATATTTAATTACAGACAAGAGCAGAGAGGTTGGCTTTAAATTTATCCGTAGGATCTATCCAACCAAACATTTTTTGAGTAGATATAGAAGAGATACTAACACGTCCTGCTTGTTCTGCAATGCTGAAATTGAAACTTTTGTACACATTTTTTGGGACTGTCCTCACACCATTTCCTTTCGGAAACATTTCTATTCCTTTATTAAACAAAATATCTTGAAAGATTTTACATTAATTTATAGAGATGTTCTGTTTGGTTTTTATGAGTCTAGTCAGCAAAAGCAAATTTACTTCCTTATTAACCTTCTTTTAATACTGGCTAAATTTCATGTATGTAAATGTAAATTAATCTGCAGACATCCTCTTTTTCTGGTTTTTCAGAAAGAATTTAAATAATATTAGCAAAGTATTTCAAAATGTCAACTAAAGAACATCATGCCTTCAGGAATTTGCCTCGTTGAGGTACGACAGCCAAACACTGCATTGTGAAATTCACTAGTAGAACCAGATAGGAAACAGCAGCAAATCACATCAAACAGATACAGATGATTTCAAAAGGGACGTAGGGAAAAGAAAGTGCCTTGAAAGTGGAAAATGGCATGTACAGGGGCACACTTTGCAATCATACTGTACACACTGTCTTGTGCCTGTTAAAAACATGAAAAAGCCAGAGCTAAATATAAAATTCAGTACAGCATACAGGATCACACGGGGAAGATGGTTGCAACTCAGATCTGCTTCACGAATCTACACAGCTTCACGTGTGTAAGACTGACACTGACACTGCAAGTGCTGAATTCACAGCATGTACCGTAAGTGAAGCTCACAGTAAATTACATTTCTACCATCACAGACGTACTGTATCTGGCCAAGATAATGTTGTTGCATACCGCGTTGTAGATCCATTTCTGTAGGTGTGTCAGTTGGTCTTTCAAGTATTTTATTTTGGAGCCTAGTCAGTGGAATACTTAAGTGATTTGGCTGCAGGGTGGACCCCCCCCCCCCCCCATCGTGGATCCTTTCTTTTAGATATTCCTATATATAACCATATATATGTTATCAAGTCACATTTTACATTTTCATGTTCAGTAATAAAAATGGTGTATATACTAGAGCTTGCATGTACTATCACACTATTATCAAATTATCCTTAAAAAAAGGAAAAAAATTGCTGTATGTGACACCTTACAGCTTCAATCCAGGCTGCAGTTAGTACACCAGTCCAGGCATTTGGCAATGGTGGCACGTTTAACTCAGCCCAAAGTGCTCCGCTCTGTCAGCTGTCAGTGACACAAACAAGATGATGCTGAGGGAGAATTAATTTATTTGTGTTCACCTCTTTTAATTACCCAAAAAACACATTACAGGCTTTTTTCTTTGTAGTCCTTGGTACTCCCCTTCTACCAACTAGGGTGGGCCCCCTTCTTAGTATGCCAGTGGGCCCAGTACTACTTTTTCCTTTTTTAAAATAGCTTATAATCATGCACAAACTCTTTGGTGAGTAAAAATAGAAATTGGCTCCAAAATAATTTTGTTTAGGGGCCACTAACTCAACTTTTTAAATTCTAGAGCCCTGAATAGCCCTCACTACATTACATTACTCGGGCTTCCATAAATTATGCTGTGTTGGCTCGCACGCTGCTTTCCCATTATTCTTTCGAAATTTGTAACCCCTGTAAGAAATACATATATACTGTGAACATCTGCAATATCTCCTAGTATCTTTTATTCAGTACAGAATTCCAAAACTGAATACCCTTTATCCCATTGTCTTGCCCTCTGTTACCTCAGCAACCTTGCAACTCACCACCATCTGTGGCTGAACACATCTCCTACAGTGCTGTTTTCCTGAAAAAGCTGCCAACCTCACCTCTCCCCCTCACCATGCATGCAATGTGTCAGTGCCTGTGCTATTCTACCCTGTTATGGCACCACTCTCAGCTAATGATGTCCTCTGATTCCATGCTAATGATCTGATGTAGGGTATTGTCTTCTGGCCGCCCACCTCCACCCACTGCTGCTCAAATCTCATTCAGTTGCGCTGCCAGTTGTCTGTAGCATTCAGTGCAGTTCTAAGACTATATGGTTTTTTTTTTTTAATAATTTTGCAGGAAAGGCAAATAAAGGCTCTTTTTCTGAGCACTGAACAGAAGACAAACATTTGTGTGTATATGTGTACAGCAGTTACCCCTCAAGAACACACAATTGTTTAGTGAGCACTCTAGTCACATTGTTAGATGCTGTTCATTAAATGATATTTTATTTATACAGTATGATAGCTGGAAACTGCCTGGAGACACATATCACTGTGTGTGTGTGTGTGTGTCTGTGTGTGTGTGTGTGTGTGTGTGTGTGTGTGTCTGGTGGGGGGGGGAGCAAGAAAATCTGCCAGCCTCGTGTATGCTCTGCACGTGACATCAATAGTCCTAATCCTCCAAGCCTTTTCAGGTAAAATTTTAAAATGTCAAAACAATAAGTAGTCTTTTTGGAGTTTAACTTGGTGATGCAAAATCCTGTGGGCCAAATTTCAAGTCTGTGACTTGGAAAGCAAAGCCGTTCATAGATCCTACAATCTTAAAGTCCAAAGGCAGCAGCTGTACTCTATACAATAAAGATGTGCTGGATGGATATGGGCAACATACGGAGGTACGGCCGTACTTAACAGTTTCCTGATACTGACTAATACACACACTGACATGCCAATACTGGCGTTTGTTTTTCACACTTGAAGCATTGATCACATGAATGTGCATACCAGCTGTTGCTTCTCTAATTGCTTCAAAGTTCAGTAACACTTTGGATTACTTCAGCGTAAAAGGAATAGTGCAGTTCTGTTGATTTTCACACAAACCAGTAGTTATGCTCATAATTTTAAAAAATCTGCCTACGGCTTAGAATACGCAAGCCAAGTGGAATTTTTTGTCTATGGGTGTAAATTTATGACAATTCCACTGTGATCTTTGAAGGAAGACAGACCCAGTACTCGGGGTGATGTGTACTTCATTCTTGAGTGGGTAATTATTGGTGTATCCACCAGGGTACCGGGATAATAGCCATGCACTAAGCCACGATGCACAACTGCGAGAACAATAGAAAGTAATTAACAAAATTATATATTTTTGCCCCCTTCGCTTGTCAAGGGAGTCTAGATCCACTGCTGGTTGACTTAATTTGATAAACCAATATTCCTTTATTTAACGTAGGTTGCCAGTCTAAAAAATATTAGGTGTCTTGAACACAGCAGTGTGTTTTCTGAGGAACACAAACATTATCCAAAGGATGATACCATAGTCTCTGGTGTTTGATTCTTTATGTGTTGCTGATTTACTATTTGAAATCTTGACTGGGTTGCAGGGGCTCTGTCGCCAAGTTCTCCTTAAACACATTTCAGTCTGTGGGTCATGCCATTCTCTCTCATTCCTTACATGTGCACAGGGGTTGTTGACAGCCCTGTCCATGGCTTCTGGGTTAGGGTCAGTTGGTCCAACAGGTAGTGTAGTGGTTAGAGTTGCTGCCTTGCCTTCAGACTTGGAGGTTGTAGGTTTGAATCCGACCTCCTGTTCACTTGCACCAGATACATACTTTTATGCACCAGTCCTTGAGTTCTTGGTTTCTGAGTTTACTATAACAAGGAGTTTTCATGTTGATACCAATCTGAGTATCCAATTCAAGAAGTTTTATCAAAGCAAAGGTGATGCACATCAGGGAAATATTCAGAATTTGCACAAGTACAAGTGTGAGGCTGCGTGGCAGCACTGTGCATGACCTCATGTGGTCCGTGTTTATGTGCAATTTGGGCTTTTGTGATTTCATTCACTCTTCTTCAGCCGGTTAATACCATAATACAGTAAGAGCCCATTATGGTAGGTAAATTCAGTTGTTTTTGTATTTTGTTTTAATTCATTTTTTACATAAATTTGACTATTAAGTGTTGCTGTTACTACTAATAAAGAAAAAATTAAATCACTAAAAAGTAACTCCATATAAACAGAAATGCATATTAATAACCTCATAAACTGTTGGGTAATTAGGTAGTTTGTGCTTAAAGCATTTATTATCACAGTGAATACCCACATCAAATAGGTATTTTAGGGTGTTTTTGGGGAAATGCAGCTTCTGGGATGAATTCAGAAAGAATCATAATTGTTCTCATAAGAAATAATGGAAACACCTTCCTGATATTCAAGTTTGCAGTTTTCAGCTGATTTATAGAAACCAATTACACTTGAATATCAGGTAATAACTTTGCACAGGTGGGTAATTTTCCTGAAGCAAACGGGTAAATAATGGTAGGTAACTTCAAACTGCAAGGCTGATTAGAAGCAGAGGAGAGTTGCGCTGTGTGAACTGCGTGTGTCAGCTGGAGAAAAACACAAGAATGCTTAGACGGCCTTTCTTACGCTGCACCTCTTCCCTGGGATTACGCTCTCTTTACTCATGTTAACAGAACACAATTTGTATTTTGTTTTTTGCTTTCTTCTTGAGCGCAAGAATTTCTCTCTCTTCCTCACCATTGTTCGCTCTTCTGCTCCTCCATAACTCCAAGAAGAACCAGAGGGTATCAAGCAAGTCTCAGTGTCATTCTTCTCCATTTAGACGCTTGACACTCGTAATGAAACTGGTGTTCAGTCAAGTAGACAAGTGGCCTGAGGACTGAAGTCATCTTTGTAATATTCAAGACTTTATTAATTCATTTTTCTCTTAGAAAGAAAACTGTTTTAATGAAAGGGAGATGGTAGGATGGTGGCTGGGAAATGAAAGTAATGATCTATGAGCTTCATGTGACTACTTAACGGTTTTTACCCCATTCCACAGTTAGCCATACCCACAACCCTCAGGCCTCACCGAACCAACCCCCCCCCCTCCAACACACCTAGGCCTATTCATATGTATCATGAGGTACAAGGGCAGCAGCCAGCTGATTTTTCTTTTACCAGCTGCCTCATGTCCATAATCCAACTCACATAAACTCCTTTGCTGAAAACCCCCTCTTAGTGCAGCAAGTGGGGTGCAGTGAGCCACTTTGCTCACAGTGGTGGACCAGAGGCTCATTTCACGCTTGCACCAGACCCCCATGGAGAAGTCCCAAGCAGAGGAACAGGGATCTGTGTGCTGCATGGAGGAGGAAGTGATATTCCATTCCATTCCTGGTCTGCTTCCAGTTGGTCAGGTGAATTCCCAGTGTACTGTGGTGGCCTAAGGAGGAATCTCTTGTGTGATTTTAGGAAAACAAATCCATTATGCTAAAAACTAAGTGGTTAAAGATATTAATGGATGGAATCTTCAGTACAGTGTGTGCATCACCTGTGTCTCCTTTTTTGGAAAAGTACACTTGAAACCATAAGGACAATTTTAAACAGTCTCATTATTAACGATTAACCTACTGTTAATTTGTGTTCTTTCTGCTAAGATATTGTGTGTAATAATATTTTGTGTTGATTATGCCTTTTTATGAGTGATAGTGGCATTTCAGTATTTTTTTATTTTGTCTGTGTCCTTTAATGCCCTTTATCATTAAAGCTGACTGACAATCAATCAGGCACTTTCATGATGTAGTTGGTTGTCTTGGCAACGGTTGAGGGCAACTCTGTATCCTACATAAATCTGAAGCTAAATTTTAACTTGGAAACAATTGCCTTGTTTTAACTGTGTAAATGTGGCCTTAACCTTATCTGTCACCCATCTTCCATCCTTGACCCTTTTCATTAGTTTGTATTTGGATTGTGGGCTGCGTCAGGTTTCACCTCAGTGTGTGTTGCGTTATGGAAGAACCATCACAATGGCTAGACAGCGTGGTGCACCCTAGTCTTGGGTCTTGGTGCTACCTCTTACAGTATTTGGAAGAAGAGAAGCACTGATGGTAAGGGACAGTGGTACAGGTCAGACTCAGGTCAAATGACTCAGTCCTTAACTTTGCATGATGGCACATCACATCCTTTTTTTACTGTTGTTGTCGTCTTTTAGCACCTGAAGTGAGTGACTCCACCACAAGTTGTGTATTGCTACTTATTTGCTAGCAGTCACTGAAACTGCTGTGGCAAACAGTCTGCTCATGGGATGCATGAGGCTGATTTAATTACACTACCAGAAGTTTCTACCACAGGAATAACCCTCTTCTGGATGAGAAGGACATCAAGTAGTGTACGGATGTTGGAGTGACCCTGAATGCCACAAAAACCATTCACATAAGTTCTGTGCTCCTCATGATCCAGTTATTTGGAAGATTCTGGAAAGAGGGGTGCATGATAATACTGCGGCATAGTACAGATGGCCCCAAAGTTACAATGGTTTGACTTTTGTTTTTTTTTCTTTTCTTTTTTTAAACTTTACAATGTTGTGACAGCGATACGCATTCAATAGCAACCATACTTCAAATTTTGAATGTAGAATTTTTCCCGAGCAAGTGATATGTGGTATGATACTCTCTCATGATGTTGGGCAGCAGCAGCAATCCGCATCTCCCAGTCTGTGACATGGTTGCTAGTGTCTACAACCGATACTCTATAGTGTTAAGTGTTTGGAGCATTTATTTGGATACCCCCCCCCCCCCCCCCGTATGGAAGTTGTGTTTTGTGCATCCGTGCATCCATCATATCTATAATATGCCCGTTTGTGTCTGTGTCTCCTGAAAACAGCATGAAAGCAGAAAGTCCGTAATGACTTTTAAGGTAGGCTAGGCTACGATGTTCAGTCAGTGTTACAGCATGTGTTAGTGGAAGCAATCGACAGCACGGTAATAAGTTTAAATTTCATTAAACTTTTTTACTGTTTGTTGTTTCCAACAGAGTGTTGCTTTTAGCTGGGACCTAGTGCTAAACATTAGCGATTAGCAGTAAACAAAAATAGAAGACGCTGCAATTGAAAATAAACAAAATACAAGGTCTTAGCAAGATAGGGTTTGCAGGAGAGTTTTTTTTTTTTTTTTGAATAACTTTATTAGGACAGCAAAACCTGAGCACTGACAGGAAGTTTGGGTAGGGACTAAATGCCATCTACGATTTGTTCCTAGGCCAATCAGTCACCCAGTTAGTACTCAGTCTGAAGATGGGGGCGCAGAGACTGCCTACTAACAAGAAGTCCAGGTAGGAACTAAATTCTGTCCACAAATATATTTTGTTGTGGAAGCGGCCACAGACGTGACAGTAGGTTGATTGTATTAAATGTATTTTCGACTTATGATGGGCTTATCAGAACGTAACCCCGTTCTAAGATGGGGACTATCTGTACACTCCAGCAGGGGGAATAATGGTCAATGACTGTAGCTGTGTTTGAACCAATTCCACTTTAGAAAATCCCCATTGGTTTATCTTTCAGATGATGAATGGTTAACTGAAATATATGTTCCAAATTATTTAATGCCTGCATGTCCATCACCCTCAAGCTCATTCACAGAATTTACCTCACCATGGGGTGTCCTGGGGACATCTAAGCTGTGTTTATTTTGGGAATATACCCGCATCAAGCTTACCAGAATGGTGCTGACTCGAACTTTCAAAAAGTCTTTAGCAAATTCATTGCTCCCCCTCTCTTATAGTCTCTTATGTGGGCAGATTACACTTACGTACTTGGCAAGGAAATGAATTTTATTGTTATGGTCTATATCCTAAGTTCCTTTGGT
This sequence comes from Heterotis niloticus, assembly GCA_018136845.1. Classification (NCBI taxonomy): domain Eukaryota; kingdom Metazoa; phylum Chordata; class Actinopteri; order Osteoglossiformes; family Osteoglossidae; genus Heterotis; species Heterotis niloticus. The sequence continues at coordinate 26,080,659 of CM030894.1, read as the reverse complement.
AAATGCATGGGCAACTGAAGTGTTAAACTTTTGAAAATCAAAAGGATTCTGGAATGTCTTTTGGAGTTTGTTAGATGATGCTATGTGGTCAGCGCCGTATAACAATGAAACCTTTTGTCCTTGTTTTATGTATGTCAATGTTTTTGTTATTTGTCTGTGTACAGTTTCTGTTCCAGTACTATTCTTTTAATAGCCCCCCCCAGCTTGACATTCCAGTGTGTTGTGTTCATCCCACAACAATAGAAAAGGAGACTACGTTAGACATACAGTTGAGCATATGGCGGCAAATAAAAGCTAATGATTTTGCTGTCATTAATCATGAAGTGATTATCTCTAATGTTAATTCAGTTTCACAATCTGTCCATTTTGTCCATTTCCGCCAATTTATTTCGTCAAGACGAAGCCCCTTATACTCTTTGCATTTGTACCCCTGTAATGTGTTTTTGTGAGAGTGTGCATTACTGTATTGAGATCCTGCAGGGATTTGTTGAGTCAATGTTATTTTCAGTGGTGCATCAAGGGAGTTAAGTTTGCCAAGAAAAGCTAAGACATGCAGCTGTCAGTTGTGTTTGAGATTGAATAGTGCATATTTAAGTCTGGAGTTTTGGACATTTAAAATTGGGAAGATGAAGCTAAGGTTCGTGGACCTGGCACCATTGGTGCAACCATAAGGAGTCTTCTGGATGTGTGTATGCCTTGCTTGTGAATGTCTGTGCTTGGGCACGTGTGTTTGCATGATAGATGCTGGAAACCACTCTGACTGAAGTGTCAAATTGCTGCCGAGGACGTATGAAACTTGTGCTTTCTGAACAGCATTGTTTAGCTGCCATTCTTATTTACCTCTACCTCCTCATTCTACCTGCCTTCTTCCATTTTTTCCCCCCTTACCTTATTACTCCTTCATAGCCTTGCACTCTTTTTGCTAAGACTTTAAGACTTTCTGGAAAGCCACCTGAATTTCAATTACTTGACACGGTATGTTTAGAATTCACTCCTGGCCTTCCAGATAAGCTCATAAATGTAATTAGATGTCTTTTCAACACTGCTGTGTCATTTATCAGAATCCATAAATATTGTTTCCTTGTTTACAAAAGTGGACGTTGACTGTAGTATGTGGCAGGGGGCATTGAGGGGGTCACCTGTAGACTGGGTGCCTGCTGGTTTTCTACATAGCAACTGCCACCTTAGAAAAATGCCCCCCAGGGTAACAGCAACTCAATTTATTTCTGCAGCTATAAAAGTGAATGAGAATTTGGCAACGGAGGTGGTCAAAATGTCATACGGCATGTACACGTTAATTAATTTTGATGTATGCCTTCTCTATGATGTCAGCAGACTGTTGCAGTTTGGATAAAGCACCATCGTTGCTTTGGAAAGCTAATGTTGTGCTAATGTAAGGGTAATTGGGCATTACAAAATGGAAGTTGACTTTTTATTGCAGCATCAGTATAACCAAGGACCTAAACACAATTTGTTTCCTAATGGACACTAAGCAGTGCTCCTGCTTGTGTGTACTGTGCTGTTTGTCTCACAGTCGTGTACAACAATGTGTTTGGCTGTAACAGTGTGCAGTGACATTTGTGAAGGACGAAAAAAAGTTGTCATAGACTGCATGAACTAATGTGCGTTTAGGCCCCAGTGTGCCCTTTCCTTGGTTGAAGATGGAGATGTCAGTTGATCTTCCACAGACCTGAGAAGCTCAATGTTTTGTAGCAAACCTGCAAAGAAACAATAACAGAGCCCAAAAAGCTGTTGACTTTAGCTCATTTCCCTCAACTGCCAGACCTCATGGATTCATTCTGCCCTGCTTTCTTGTTCTCTTTCCTGTTTACTGCCCAACCACAGAATTACCCCAGATTATTGTCGGTTTCTCTTCATTAACCTCATCTCAGTAAAATCCCTCAGTGTCGTCTTTTACTGCCAGTATAAGCATACTGACATAAAATGGGCCTTTTTAACATTTATGTTTTTGATATTTATTTTTCTTTTGAATAAATGCCACTGAGGACTTAAAGGGGATCACGGGTCCTTAACAGCTTTCCTTTGTCAAATTACAAAGGAGTGTAAAAGTTAAGCAGAGGGAGTTACACAGTGATATAGCTTGCCTGACTGGAGGTAAAACCAGGTATTGTGACATAAAAGAGTGTAGTTTCACACAGGCTCACTTTCATGTTGGTCTTATCTAAATATCTAAAATTCTTGTTCCTTCTCCTTAAATGGGCAGATTCAACACACTTTCATCCAAGCAGTCTCCACTGTTTGCAGTGGTTGTAATTTGGACTTCTTTCAAAGTGAGCAGGACTGCGTCATGCAACAAACCTGCCAAGATCTGTGTGCCGATTTTGGCACAGTGTTAGGAGAATTAAAAGCCAGTTTCATGACATGCACGTGCAATTCCCCTTCCGCTGTATTTTATAAAAAGATACTGTATAAACAGTTAATATGCATGAATACTATGTTGTATAGTAGGGTTTTCTTATATTGTTTTAATAGTTTCACACCTTATTCATGCTGAAATGGTACCAATATAAAATAATAATACCTATGGTAGACTGGTGTTCCCTCCGCAACGTACTTCTCCTTGCCCAATGCCCAGTAATTCCCAAATAGCCTGCAGGTGCCGCGACCCTGACCAAAACAAGCGGTTAATGAAAATGAGAGAGATGAGACAATAAAAGTGAAAATAATATAGAAACAGTATAGTATTATTTTGTAACTTTTATTTCTAAATCTATTTAAAAATTTTTTTTCTTTTCAGCACCACCAGAACAGACAGCTTTTCACGTGCTCGTCTTTGTAAAACAAAGTAACCTAAACATAATAAAAAAAAAAAATTATAAATAAAATTTAAAATCAATTAGCTGCTAGATATCCAAACATCAACAAAGACCTGAACAGTGACAAATGTGCTGCCGCAGGCCAACCAATGATATACAGCAGGTGCAGTCGTTGCTAGATGTCATGACCATAAGTCCAGACTCGAAAATAACAATAAGTTGAATGGGATGGCTGCCATAAAGCGGCCCTGTGTTAAGCTGTGTATGGCAAGGACTACCTGTATAGACAAGTGGGATCATTTTTGTGCCAGTCATGTGAAGCCGAGGAGAATATCCCGTAGTCCCCTAATTTAGCCGGGTTGTATCCTCTGTACAGTCAGATTTTACTAAGTGCTAAAATCAAATTAGAAATGTGGTTCTCACATACCCATCTGCATACCTTCCTGGCTCAATTGCTGTAGCAATGCAGTTATCAGAAAAGTGTGTAGTTGTCACTGGTAACATTATTTTTTTCATATGTTTATTTCATAAGTGTTTCCATCTGAAGTCTTTTGCTTAACTGTACAGTTAAATATAATTCTTTTTCAGGCCACCTACAGTCCAGGTTAAGGCTTAATTACAAAAGCTGTGAGATGACTTAAAAGCAATCTGCTGAGGAGGCATTGATTCATATCAAACACGTAGTGCTAACAAAAGAATTTGCGCTATAAAGGTTATTTCATTGCATGTAACTTACTACTCTTTTTAGGCTGAGTGGACAGGAAAGGGATCACCAGGGTTGACGGCTCCATACAGCAGTGAGAACAGCACTAATACATTATTGTCATATATTTTGAAAAATGTTGAATTTTTTTTTTTTTTTTTTTTTTTTTTGCAATCAATAATTGAACCTCAGTGTCCTAATAGGTTTCATTTGTGCTTTACCTATAATCTGCTTAAATTCAGTTTGGATTAATCTTGAGAGTATTTAAATAGTCCTTGTCTCCTAATGCTAAATAGTGCTTCTGTGCTGATGGTGTCAAGGGCAAAAATGTGCCATCCTCCATGCATCAGGTTTAAAAAGCTCTGAAAGGATTTCAGTTTTGCCACGTCCTCTCAACTAGGATAAATCAAATCAGTAAAGTAATCCTCTTGGTTGCCTTTAAAAATAGGATCATCATTAAAACCTGTATATTGTGCTCAGTCGTTCATGAAGATGTGGCCTACTGATCCATTTAGTTTTATACCACCTGTGGGTGTTAAACTTAGTCATCTAACCCCCCCATTAATATTTTGGGGTAGGCAAATACCCATAGGTTGGATACTGCTATATGTCAGGGTTTAGGCAAACTGGTCTGGGACCAAGCAGCCACTGGTTCTGCTCCAAGGAGGGGTGCTTAATCCAAGTTGCCTCAGTGAACAATGCCAGCTCTCTATTTGGGATAAGTATAGAGCTATGAACTATGCCAGCTTCTTTTGGTAAGCATGCCTGGTGTGCAGCTAAATAAAAAAGAAGTGGACCGTATCTTTGGAAGTTGGAAACATTGTGTGTCTTTTTCCCTTAGTCTATCTGGTGCTGAACGCTCTCTCATGCAGCTGCATCGAAAAAAAGATGAATGAGAGCAGCAGAGAAAGAGATGAGGAATCAAAAGCTGTGGCTCGGTTCCCTTGCACCGTAATCCATGCGTGCCAGTGGCCCCTGGTGCAAACACACGTTGGGGTGGTGGGGAGGTGACAGCGACAGCCTTCTGGGGGAAGCAGTGTAGAGCTTGGTTAATCCCTCTAAAAAAGTCTCCTATGGTTTACTGTGTCTCTTCAGGAAGGACACAGCAACCAGGATGTGGTGGGGTTCATTCAGGAGAGTAGCATGGAGTGAACAAGTGTGTGTGTGTGTGTGTGTGTGTGTGTGTGTGTGTGTGTGTGTGTGTGTGAGAGAGAGAGAAGTATTACAAGTTTGCAATGTACAGGGCGGCACACCAAGAGACTGCACATCCCTCTTGGTACAGTAGGCGAGGGTCGCACGGTTGCAACATTTCACAGCTATGATCACACAGCACTGTCTATGCTTCAGAAGGGTGTCCATACATTCTGAAATTGTTTTCAGTTGTGTAGGTCAAATGTTAATTTTTTTGAATGGGAGGAAATTAAACACTTGAGTAATCCACATATTTTGGGAGAGAACTCCAGTTGGGGATCAAAGCATCGAAATACATTTCTTTGCCAAGTATATCAGCGTGAACAGCCTGTGTTCCACAGCTTCATCATAGAAAATTTGGATTTTGGTTTAACAGCAAAATAGATGGGGACAAGTCAGCTTTATTTTAATGGTCTTTTGAATGGTTGAGTGGAGGTCATGAGGAGTAATTTTGACCATTTTAACTTGGTGTTACCCAGAAGGAAACCCCATTACTGAATATCACTTTTGCAAGCTTTTTCAACTGAAGTAGCCACATTTAACACAAGTTGACTGTATTCCCATGAATCTAACATGAGCAATATGAATCATTTATTTGGGGGGAGAAGTAAACATCCTTTTGGTTCTTTTCTCCAGACTTGACGTGTCAGTGTCAGTGCGTTTTACTCCTTCGGCCGGCACGTTATGTCACCAGATGCTTTCTGTGGTGTCCGTACCTTCCCCATGTTTGCCAGGAGCTTCTCATCCTTTCCAGCTGTTTTAGTGAAGTAGCAATCTTAAACAACACTGAGGATCTGATCTGGCAGAGCGGGGGTCCTAAGGGCAGCATCTGGTGACCTGGGGGCACCGTTGCCAATTAGCAATGGAGGGAAACCCAGTTGGAGTGCTGCCAGACCCCAGAGCCGTGAAATCCAGTCAGCCCTGTAATTAGGGCTGCCATCGTCACCAGTAAATGTCGCTCCACTGTTTATCCAGTGCGACCTTCGTCTATTGCCTCAGCGGTCTTTTTATTTGAGTTTTTATTTGAGTTCCTGCCCCCACGAGGGAGTCTGGGTAGAGGCTTTAATGAAGTTGGTTTTTCGCCTGTGCATAGATCCCCTTTGATCACGAGTTTCTGCTCCAGTGGAGCTGGCTGCTTTAACAAGCTTCGCCTCTGTCAGTTTACGAGCTGTGGGCCAATAGACCTGGATCGGACCTCTCCGCTGGACGGGCCAAAAGGCCATCCGTGGCACCTAGATGGCTTTAATTATTTCATCCCTGTACGCAAATGGTAACTATCGTCGCTGTTAGCTTCCGTTCTCTCTTCGGACACATAAACACTGAAACGTATTAGCGTCTGCTACCTGTCTTTGGAGTAAACTTGGTTACTGTGGAGTCTCCGGTTGTGCGGGCATTTGGGACTGAAAAAAATGGCATACAACTAGTTAGCCAGACAAATCTTATGTGTTATGGTACTATAAATGTACAGTTACACATAATAATAATAATAATAATAATAATAATAAAGTGGTCTTGAGAAATACATTGTAATTACACACAAACAAGTACAAATAAAAAAGTAACAAAAATCAGTATAGATGAGAGAACAAGCGGGAAGTTGGTAAGAATGAGATGCATTAGGGGCATCTGGGGTATCTCCATTAAGCGCCTGGTAACCTAAAAGCGCATCAAAATAGGAAATAAGCCTGAGGATGAGAGAGGTGCAAAGGAACAGCTGGTGAGACACAGGATTTTGAGGAGGTGAAAATTAACATTCCTTGTATTTTTTATTTATTTATTTTTTTATATAGCAGTTGTTCACGGTCAAAGGCAAAATAACTGTAAAAGTGAAGCAATGGCCTCAATGACCAGGGTGTCCACCTGCAACATGGAGCTCATCTTTGTATGTTGGTTCCATTGTAGAGATGAGCTGAGAATAACGTGAATTCTCCTCATTAGACATAACCTGACCTCTGACCAGCAAAGAACATGACATAACAGGGGACAGAAATCCTGTTTGATGCGTTTCTAAATAAGAAAATGGCTCCATTTGTTGATGTACTGTATTTCATGTACTCCCATTTTGTCTCGACCGTTCCATTCCTCATCCTTGCTTTGTGTCAGATCAAACGCAGCTTTGTCATACGTCTCTGCCGTTCATCCACGCTAGTCAGCTCTGACCGAGCATCTGTGAAGAAGGATCTTGAGGGTCATGAGGGGCTGCCCTCCCTGGAGTGCTAAAAGGTTTCTTTCAGAGGCAATATTGTCAGTTGGTGAGAAGAAGCATAACCGTGTTAGGTGGGCTTGTTTACCAGATGAACAGAAAGCGTAGCATTTTAGGATGTGTGATTGTTAGTTTATCAGGCAGTGGCATTTTGTCACTGACCAAATAGTTTAGTTTTTTTTTTTTTTTTTTTACTTTTTGTAATTGATATTTCAAACACTTTCTGTACTTCTTACAGCCTCAGTGTAGGTAAGCTGTAATGAAATGTTTTTAATATTTCAGTCACTGAAGTTCAAGGCGAGATATTACTGCAAGAGAGAAAGAGCCAAGGATGGATTGTATCTGTCAAATGAAATCAGATGTTTTAGTGAAGCCCATTAAAAAGTTACCCCCCCCCCCCCCCAGGCCAATTCATTTGTATTGCACTCTATTTGCCATCACAGCAAACTGCAGGCATTGATTACAGCAATTCATTGCTACAGAGCTGCTGCTCAGCACAACCATTGACATCACCTGTAGTCTTCTGAGAGCTCCACTGAATGGTTCTCCCCATCATACTGCGCAGTCCTGCTTGGATCCCAGCAGGGTGAAATGAAAATGGATTTTGCTATTAACTGGAATCTATTATTTAGTGGTTATGTCAACAGTGACCATTTCTCTGTGTTTTCAGGGAAAAAAAATGTATAAGGAAATTAACAAATAGCACAATTCCAGAGTTTTAAATAATTTCTCAAAGAATGGACCTGGGCCTATGGTGAGGACTGGGATGGTGCCAGCTGCTCAGTGTTGTTAAACAAAACAAAAAAAAGTTTGTGGCTTTGTAGGGTTATTACTATTCTTTATTGATCCAGCACAGCTTGCAATGTTTGTACAATTAGCATCTTAATTGTTGGCACATTTACACAACACCGTATTCTTATTGCGTCAATTTAAGTGCCACAAGAATGGCATTCAAACCAGCAAGGCCATGGACCTAAACCACAGTTGTGTCTTACACCTCTGCGTTGTTCTCCTGTCACCTCTCAGGTGGGTCCCATATGTGCAAACAGCAGGATCGCCACCACCAGGATCTGCTTTGAACTGCTTGACCCAAATGGCCTTTGAAGTTAAGCAGTTTGTTGAGGCTGTGACTTGGCTCCACCCTCATCCCCCTGTCAGGCTGGGTCTTGGTTTTTCTCTGGCCAGGTTCATCCAGAGACACGATCTTGGAACCAGGGCCACCAGCATGCTTTTACCTCCAGCTTTAACTGTTCTGCATTGACTCTGTCTAGAGGTCCCAGTTTGTCTACCTGAGCGGTGTTACGCACAAAGCAAACCTGCGTTGCACCAGTGTTTGTAAACTAACGGCACAGAGTAATGGAAGCCAGTGTGTGTTGGAGAGATGCGGGAGGGTATTAATATCAGGTGCATGAAGCAGGCTGAGCTCCACACTGTGAAAGCATGTGGTGATCCTCAGAAATTGGTGAGGGAGTTGGCAGGGGAAGGGTACGGAGGCCACAGGGCTGTACTAAACTTACACTAAGTGGCAGATTGATGATGTTTTGTCTGCAGGTTAAAGTTTAGCAGAGGCTGAAGCTCTTACGAGTGAAAGGACTTCTTCGTTGTTGGAGCATAAGGTGTGTTTCTCTGTTCATCAACCTGACATCCCCCGGCCACCCAGTGCCGCAATTGGGTGCTACGGTTACTTCCTTCTCCTGCAGCATCTACAATCATGTCTTTTCCAGTAGAGCCGTGTTGTTGCTGTTGTTGTTTTGTGAGTAATATTAAGAATTCAGAAGCTAAATTGTAATTTTCATTTAAAGGATACTGTATGTGCGTGTGTAAACGGACATAAAACAGGACATACTTTTTCTGGTAAACAACCAGGTCAAAATCTAGCAATTTTGGTAATCATGGCCTCTTTGTAAGTTAAGAATAATTATTAAATGTTCTCACCTCACAGTAATGTTTAATAAAGGAGGACCTGACTCTGTGTTTCGCCTGCAGGCACAAAGAATTTTTATTTTGTTTTAAAAACCAATTTCGGAAAGAGCTGGATTTCACTGAGGCATTTCAGGGTACATCAGTAGGTTTCCTTTAGGGACTTCAGCCAGCAATCTTCATATTATGAACCCCACAGTTTAACCACTATGCACACCTTTGAGTGCTGGAGAAGTGGAGGATGGAGTTTTTGGGACATGCGTTCCCGCTGCATGTGGCTCTTTGTGGCCACATACAGAATGATGCACAAATGACATGCTTTACCCTCAGTTTTTGGACTGCTTGGCTTAATCTTGGATATTGTTCATAAAGGGAAGAATGTTCAATATTAGGATTCTTCACAATGAGTCATAGGTGATTCACAGCGTGAAGCTATCGTTTTTGCACTATGACTCAGTGCATTATTCAGAATAAATCATGTCATTTTGCAGCTTGTTCTATGTAGCTGAATAGTTTCTGAGACAAATATCCAGTTTTCCACAGACTGCTCCCCCCAGAGTTGCTGACGAATTAGCACTGGGTCTTGCGTGCCCTTCCTTGGCGTACTCGCTTCAACAGCTAAACATGTTTGTAAAGCCTTTAACAAACACACCACTTTTCTCTGCCATCTGCTTGACCTATAAAGTGCCTTCAAGATTTCCATCTCAGGCCAGCAGTTGTTTTTAATTTCTGCAGCAACAATAATGGCATGAGACGTTTACAGGTTCACGAGAAAGTTTACTTCATCTTTTCATGTCATCTGCCAATTGGATCTCCTCCCTTCCTCTTGTGCTGCTGTATCACAAACCGTTCTTATAGATTTATATCCTGTATCTAGAGTGAGGGATGTGATCTTGAATATATGAACTTGGAGCAAATATTACTGTGGATTAGTTTTTATCGATTGGTTTGGTATTCCTCAACACGTGCGTTAATGTACAACAACCAGAATGGCATTAGCACTCATTTTCCAAATTGATCTTTCCATGGGAGGCTGAAAGTGTGTGGCTGCCTGCATCGCTGTGGTAATAAAATATACTGTGAGAGGTGAATTTTTTTTCTTGTTTTTTTTTCTTTCCCATCTTATGTCATGCTGTGGCATCCTGCCACTACCTAATGACTGTGAGTGGTGAACGTCAGTCAACAGTTTTGCACAGAATTTATTGCCTTAAGTAGAGAAAGTGCAGGTGAATGTGTGGCGCACCTCCCTCACTCGGCTGGGACAACCAAATGGTGCAAATAGCTTTAAAGGCTAAGGAATGGCAGTCGCTCATTTGAGGAAATGTGATGGAAAAGTTAGTTGGAGAAATCTAAAAGCATTAGAATCCATATGTGTTTCTACTGATCAAGCTGACCGCACCTTAAAAACGAGGCTCTGGGCCACATTTTTTTTTCTTTTATAACTACCAACATGGGGTTCTTTGTCAACAGGGAACCCATGAACACATTGCAGATAGTCCCTATCTTACGATGGTGTTACATTTCGATTAACCCATTGTAAGTCGAAAATGCATTAAGTGCACCCAACTTACTGTCATGCCTGTGGCTGCTTCAACAGAATGTAGGCAGTCTCTCTGCCCACATCTTCAGACTAAGCATTGATGGGCTGTTTGATTGGCATAGGAACCAATTGTGGATAGGATTTAGTTCACGATGTTGGGCATAACACCTACGGAACATCATAGCCTGGCCTACCTTAAAAGTCATTGCAGGCTTGCCGCTTTCATGCCGCTTCCAGGAGACACACACAGATGGGCGTTTTGTAGACATGACGGAGGCACAAAACACAGTGTAGATACCGGACGGGGGGGGTCCAAAAAAATGCTGCCAACACAGAACACTATAGAGTATTGATTGTATACATTAGCAACTGTGTGGCAGACTGGGAGATGCAGGTTGCTGCCACTGTCTAGCATCATAAAAGAGTATTGTACCACAATATGGCTTGTCCAGGGGGAAAAAATCAAATTTCGAAGTATGGACTATCATAATTCGAGGGCCATTTCCGTTTTGTATTTTACATTTTGCATCAGAAATTAGTATATGAGGTCACACTTATTGACCGATGTTCTGAAAACTGGACTCTCCCTGCTGAGGGTTTCTTCCCACAGACTCTGTGTGTGTGTGTGTGTGTGTGTGTGTGTGTGTGTGTGTGTGTGTGTGTGTGTGTGTGTGTGTGTGTGTGTGTGTGTGTGCGTGTGTGCGTGCGAGCGAGCGAGCATCTGTCTGCTGAATGAAAGGTGACTGCATGCACTATTCAGTTCTTTTCACAGTAGTGAGGATCAAGGATCCCTGCTTATTTTTTTTCCATCTTATACAATAAATGGGATTTAAAAGCGCTGTTTAGCTGTGGCAGTGTCTGTTTTGGTGGCTGTAACTTCTGGGTGACAGAAATTCGCGCAGTGCAAGTCTGCATGGTTCCCACCAACCTTCTGAAACAAACAAGCCAGGAGAAGCACATGGCTGAGCCAGAGCCAGTTAATGCATGCATGCCGACTACTTTCATCTATGGACAAAGAATATTGGCAGTTTCTATCGTACACTCCTTCAGAAATTCAACGTCACAGTCAGCAATGTTGTACGTAAATGGGTAGCTTACATTTGTACTGCACTCTTGGACAGCAAAAGGGTGGAAAAATACATTTTGCTGAGCCTGTAAACTAGTGGTTAATTTGGAAGCTTTATTAGCTGCTCTGCACATGATAGACTGCTGGCATAGTTAGCATTTTTGCTAATGAAATGTTGACCGAGACTGCATTCTTTGAACACAGCAACATTTTACGTAGAAATAAAATGTATAGCCTTTATTCCAGCATCTGTGGAAAAAGAACTTTGCTCTTCATCTTTTTTATGAATCATGCAGCTGTCAACTTTTCCCTTCTTTGCTGTGCTCATGTTGGTGCCATGGACTGGCCATAACCACTAAGTTATGTTGCTGTAACTTCTATGTGCCATCTAGCAGCAAGATTAATGAAATTTAAAAAAGCACCAAACAAAGATGGAATATGGCCAATATTTACCTATTCATTCATTCATTCATTTTTGACACTTTAAGGACGAGGTAAAATTGGCCGGAGGGATGGATACAGCACATAGGCTGTAGACCTTTCTGTTCTAGAGTGATAGATCGGAAATCCAGTTTTGCATATAATTTTGTATAAGAAGAATTTGAGAAGAATTTAGTGCTAATCTCAACATACTTCAGTCTGCATAAGGAGCAAAACAAATATAGAAGCCTCACCAATTCTTAATACAGAACCTCCTGTAACCTTCAGTCAAGATCCCACCATCAGATCACCAGCATCAGTTCCATCTTGGGCTTGGGTGAAATCCTTAGCAGGGTTAATGTTAAATGTCCAGGTTTTACTGGTTCCAAAGGGCTTTGATGTCCGGCATGCCTCTGTAGCGAGGAGCACCATGGAATCTGTCAAGAGAATCGGCAGAGTTCCTTGCAGACCATGAACGGACTTGACAGCCAAATGGCAAAGGGCAGAAGGCAGTGCCAACACAGCATCCGCAGCTTGCTGTTTGGCTCCATCAGAGCGTCTACCTGACTAAGAGTTCCTTCTCTTCAAAGTCTGTGGATGATGACGCCCTTTGCATCTCTCACCAACGTTTGTGTATAAATACCTGGGATATGAAGCTTAGGTTTTTCTCCAGTATTGTTTTCAGTCTTAGCCACTGATTTTGCCCAAAGGAACCCCCCCCCCCCACATGTGCATATGAGCATTTAGAAGTTCATTTCAAATTAATCACCTCAATCTAGGGTACTATATTAGGAATTTCCCAAGGGCTTGTGCCAGCCACCTTTAGGTGTCCTTAACCACTGTGCTACCAGATGTTGTAGTTGTTTTAGCACAGTATTTGGATGGTAGTCATTTTTATCCACCATCAAAAGTTTTGTGTAGTAAATGTGCTCAGTGTTTCATTAGAAAGCAGAGAAAATACACTCTGAGTCACCAGTGGTCAAAATGTATAAGCAGGCACCTTTTGCGAGCAGTATTGTTTGTGGCACTGCTATTTGCATCCCCAAGCAGACAGACCGTCCACATTAGCATTTCATTTTCAGTTACAATGGGGGTAAGAGAAGACCTTCTGCGAATGTCACATCTGTTGGATGTAGCAGCTAAGCAGAGTCAGACCTGTAGTGGGAGCAATGCGAAAAACGCACTGAGCAGCAAAAGATCAGCTGGCTGTTCACAGACACACAAAGGAAAATGCGGCCTTTCAGCTCCGGAAGAAGGCAAGGAGTTGAGGCATTCAGGGCGATGCTTGGCAACATGTGGTGATGTCTCAGATGACATTTGCGTCATTTGACCGGGATGGGGTGTCACTCCTTTAAATCAAACTGTAAAAATAAACAAAGTAAAGCAATAAAAATACACAAACTCATATAATCACACTCACTTTGTATGCACACAATGGGCTGGAAAATCACCACCAGATTTTTTTTTTTTTCCTCCCCCCCAAATGCCAAAAACAATGTGACTGTGTTATTATCCACTAAATACCAGCAGATTAATTACAATGACAATGACAGATGGCTCATCTCTGGCTCATTAAAAGCTAATGTTTTGCTTTGTTCTATGTTGTTTTCTGTTATGGGGAAGCACAGGTACAGCATTGATTCTCCCATTAGCATCGCTGTGAAGTACATCATCTTTGGTCACTTTTGATGCCAGGTGACTTTGCTGTGTTCTTGCTAAGTTGTTTGTCCCCTTCCACTCACAAAAGCCTCCAGTGATGCTGCGTTCCATCCAATTACATGCGCTGTTTTTGCCGAATGCGTGCATTACCACATTCGCCGATGGCTGTGGCTCGGGTCTGTAGGAGGTTGGTTTTGTGGACTGCGATTACTGTGAAACTGAACAATTTGTAAAGGTCATTTTTGCCACTTTAACATGGGAGTTTTTGCAATATTTCCCATTTTTTTGTGTCATTCTTCTATGGCATTTTCAGATGCTTTTTCAGTTGTGTGATTAATCCTCTTTATCAGGCTGCTCATTTGAACCGCAGCTTTCTAGAAATTGAATAGCATTTGATTTGTGGTGTTTTCTTAGGTATGGCTCTGATGTCTCTCTGTTTAAGTGGCATTAAATTGAACCAACTGGTCAGGCACTTTGCCACCAGTACCCTACATCTTTTCTGGGATTTTGACAGCATTTTCATTGTTCTGACTGGGGATTGGATTCAGAGGAGGCAGCAACCTTTAGTTCAGCTCTGGAGGTCCAGTCCACACAAAGGGGTTGAAGTGCAGATGAATTATTCCTTACAGGATTCTCTGACTCATCCTTCTGAATGAACATTCAGCTTTGGGCTGTGTTTAGTTAAATTAATGGAGACTTGCTAATGTGTATGAGTGACAAGTCCTGTTTCTGAGATGCAGAGCTCTGGGCTATCAGTGAAAAAACAACCAGTGGCAACGCTTTCTTGGGTTCAGTTAGAAATCTGGACCATCTACACTAATGCTGTCCTCTAGATGCTACAGCTCAAACCTGTTAGGTGTGAGGAGCTCTGCGATCGCTGCTGGGATAAAATAACTTGTGTGCAAGAGAGTCTGTCAGCATGCTTGAATTTGTATTTTGTGTGCATTGTGCACGTCACCATAATTTGTTTTGCTTCTCGCAATTAAACCTGGTTTGAACTTTTTTGCCCTCCCATCTGTTGCTCACGGCAGAATAGAAAGATGCAAGAGTGTTCAGTAAAAACAGTTCTGCGCAGTGTTCCCCAAAATCCCCACAACGTAGATTTCAGAAGGCTGCCTCCCCGTGACCCCACTGGACTTACTTTTAATAATTTCATTTTGAAGCTGACCGGGTTGCTATTCATGCTGACCGAGCCCCGGAAATGGCAGGAGGAAGAGGAGAGTGGTGTGTGGAGCTCTTTGCAGAGGCATCAGCTCCCTTATGATAGTTTTGTCTTCTGTTGACTGATGTAAATGGAAACTAAACATGTCTTGAGGCTGGAGTGAGAAATTAAAGACATGTGATTGATATCAGAGACTCGAGGAGGTGCTGAGAATCCCAAGATGGTGCGTAATTGCCTCGCAGGGCTGGAGCCACGTGCGCAGCTGGTACTCACCGCCATGCATGTGTCCATCTGCTATCCGTGCGTATAGGCAAAACGTGATGAAAGGCTTCATTTACTTTTATCATCCAGCGCAGTAGGTGGTGCGATGCTTGGTCGGACAGCACCATTCTTCTCTTCACCTTCACCGCTTTCTGTCTACTTCTGATGGCAAGTGATGGGCTGTTTGATGTGTGAATCAAGCTTTCAGCATTCTGGGTCGTGCTTAGATGCTTGGATATATTTTTTCAATTTAACATTTCATCTATTTCCACGATGACATTTTTTTCATCAAATAAAATCCAAAACTGATACACGAGTTTGTTCTTCGAATCATTTTTTTGTAAAGCAGCAGAAAAGGTCACACAAATGATGGTGGCATTGGATAATTTACATTCAATTACATAATTGAACCGCTTCACGGTCACTGTTGTCAAGAGGAAATCATGTAGGATTTATAGAGCCATATATTTTGATCAGGAATTCCAGTCCTACTGAAGTTTTGGTAAGCATCTGAATAATGTTGTAATATAGTATGAATCCTCATAAGCCCCTTGAGACAATTTGTCCGTGCCACAACCCCTCTCACCTCCCTTTATTTCATATTAATGTGCTGCATTGCACCTGGTCCCAAATTGTATTTGCATCTGCTGAATTGCAATTGTATGTGCAGTTTATAATTAACCATTACTTGGGCCATGAGTAGCAGTTTTTGTCTCAGGGCAAAGGTTATGTCGGCAAATGTTGAAAATAAAACTTTCTGTTGTTTTTTGTGTGTATTATGGTGCTCAGTATTACACTGTAGGTACAGTATATGCATACACACCGACGCCGCTGCATTGCAAGGGATGCAGCCATCCTTTGGCTCTGTAGACGACTCTTCACAGCCTTCTCCAGCCTGGCCTCCCGACTCAGGGGCCTTCTGAGCAGAGAGGCACTCATTCTCTGCTGTTAAGTGGGAGTTTTCCAGGCCTTAGGAGAAGAGAGCTGTGATTGTCTCCTTGAGTATTTGCTGGGATTTCTCTGTCTGTCCAAGGACAGCTCCCTCGTTCCCCAGCATCCTCAGTGTGTCACATGGCCTTGTTATCAGCACAATATTATTAGCATAGACCAAAACTGGTTGAGACAAACATATTTTGTTAAATTCCCAGAGCAGGAAAAAGACTGCGAGATCAGTGACTCTTTTATGAGACAACAGTGATACCCCAGTGGGTTTGGGTTTGTTTATCTTAGAATTAAACGAGATGTCGACATGTACAAGGTAAGGAATCAATTTCGAACGATAGCGGAATAATTTCCACTATGAATGGAAATTTTCATACCTCAAAGGACTGAATCAAGTTTACAAGAATGTATAGCATATAATTTGCATTTCTTTTTTTTAAAAAGATAACTATCTGACTTCATTTTAATATCTGAATTCAACAAGTTGTTTTTTTTTTTTTAAAGAAGAGGAGTAAACAATAGATTAGGTTAAAAAAAAAATGCATTCTACCATTGAAATGCCATGAAGCACTTGAGTAAGTAGCAGTGGGTTTCTACAGTCTGTGCATACAGTAAGGAAGTAAATGTATATATTTGACCCGCAGACATATGGCATTTAGACAGCATATTTATTTAAAGCAGATTGTGGCAGTCAGGCAACAAGAGTATCTCAGCTCTTTGCAGCCTTTCAGTCCAGCGCTGAAGCTGATGAACTGGTTCTGAGCCACGGAAAATAAGGTGACAAAGAAGCTAAGATCTACCATGGAGGAGAGTCTAAACCAAGGTTGCGGGGGCTGAAATATTGTCTGCTTTTAGTATTAAATAATATTGCTGGGATTTTTTTCCACTATGGAGATGGCAGATAAAAGCCTTGATGATATCATGAACACTCATTTCATGACGGATCCCTTCTCGGCCCCTTGCTAGCCTGTTCCTGCCCAGTGATTTTATTCCAAGCTGAGATCAGTTCTCCTCTGCAATATTTTGGAATGGGTTCACTAAATCTTTTTTACTTTGGGATGCATGCTTGGATATGATCCTACCTGGAGGATGCAAGTCCTAAGTGAGCAGCAGTGAAGTTGGCCCATGTGAAATCCTGTCGATTTCTATAGCCTTTGTTAAATAACCTGATCGGAATAGTTAGATAGGACTCATCATGTCGGTAAGGTACTACCCCGTCAGCAGAAACCAACAAACCATTCAGATACATTTAGTCAAACATTTATACACTTTTTCAAGCTTGTTTTCAAAACAATTGGGTTAGAATTTCTCTCAATTTATAAGCATGATGGAACAACGTGGGTGCATCTTCTAATTAAAGTTTTCTCAGTATTGATTATTTCATTATTCCCACTGTTGTGAAGATGGCTAACTGATCAATATTGATTATTCTCTTGCTTGCGTAGCTCTTTGGTGCTTCTGCAGTGGTAGGCAGGCTAAGTGCCATCAAGTCACAGCTGACTCCTGACAGCCATCTTTGTGGTTTTCAAGGCTGGGGGGTGCAGGCATGGTTTACCAGTGATTTGTTCTGCAGACGTTTTTTCGACTGTGGGGGGGGGAACCCACATGAGCATGGGGTGGACGTGTCAACGCTATGCTTCAAGTCAGATTCAAAGCCAAATCTGCAACCTCAGACCAAGAACTGCGAGACACCAGCATTGGTTGCCACCTTCTTGTACCTCCTGTTGGAAAGAAATTGTACTGTTTTGTATAAACTGATGTGTGCAAAGTGACATGGCTGAAGTCGCTGTGCTAAAACAGCATGGCTACTGAGAGACCTTCAAATTTAGGGAAGAGCAAATTACTGTGCTACCCACCCCCCTGCAGCTGGATTAATAGAGCTGTTCTTTATTCATTAAGCATTGTAAAGACTGCATTGATGGTGTGTTTTAGTCACACGAGGCTTGTAAATGGCCCAGCCTCTTAACTTCCAGCAAATGTGTCTCTGAGCACCTCTCAGTCCATCGCGGAATGCCTCTTTAAGCTGCAACCAGCAGACCCCCATTCCATGGCTTCCCTCACCTCCATGTTCTGCGCCAGTCAGGCTGATCTCCTGGTATCAAGGCGATTTCAACCACTTTGCTGCACTCCCATCGTTGCCAGGGTTGTGCTGGTGTGGGAAATGGGAAAGGAAGTTGGAAGGAGGGGGGTGGCTTTGATGTTGTGACTTAAACAGGTCAAGGAGTGGCCTTTGAGAAAGTGACTTGCTGTATTGTTTGTCAGTGCCATATCGCTGTTCTCAGAGATGCTGCAAGGTGGTTTGCAAAGCATGATGTGTGCCTTGCTCAGAAAGAACGAGGCCAATTGTTCATCTGCCTGCAGCAGTAGATGCATGGACAATCCTCTACAATGTGGCTTCCCATCATGCACGGCTTTGTTTCTCATTTTGCTTGTATTTAGCACTGTTAACAACATGCTGTTTCCATCTGCTGGCTACAGTTGTCTATTCCGAAGTCTATTCCGAAGTCCCCTGTTGTTGGGGTAATGGCTCTTTCAGCCAGTTTTTCCCCTGTCATGCTGGCTAAGAGCCCCCCCATGTGAGTGGATGCACCGACCGGTGCTAATAGGGCCAGTTATCGGTCACGTTACAGCCACGGTTGGAGCCCCGTGTGGGAGAGAGGGGTGATGTCCCTGTAGGCCGTGCATCTGACGGACTGTGTTCGCTGGGGCTACCAGCCAATTTCCACCACTTGTGCCCAAAAGCGTTCCTCCCCCTGCGTGGCAGCCCCCAACTGCACAGTACCATTAGAAAGAGGGGCAAATGATTTTAAAAATTAACTAATTATGTAGGTAATTATATCAACCTTCTCGCCTGCTGTTTGGTCTGTACATCAAGGTAGCAGCTGTTCCACGCTGTACCCAACCATGGTGTTATGATATTTCTCAAGTCCTGGCAGGAAGCCTAAATGTTTGTCCCTGACTTAAGCATCCTGTGCTGTTCAGCCATTAATGTGGATTTATGGGACAGGCGAATGGAGAAGTCTAGCACTTTTGAAAAGGCGGAGTGCAGAGTGATGCTGATGGGCAGTTCGCTGCCGTGCTTGTATGTCAATACTAAGTTTTTTAAGCAGTCTGGAGCAGAGATCTGTATATGTTTCTGTCTGCCGCGTAATTATTCATGCAATATTTTTCAAGGAGTTAAGTGGCTTGGTGATTCGCTATCGATTCCTTCCTTTAAATACCACCTTTCTCTATTGTGCACCGGTTTGTTTCAGTCTCCTCACATTAAGAAAAATCACCCCAGTCCGAGAAATTAGAATCAGTCTGAAGTGAATAAAAATGGTTTTTACTGAATGAAATGTGCTGCCATTGAGTTCTGTGTGTACTGTGTTTGCACCTGGATCCAGGGCTGAGGCCAGGAGACATAGTTGACCCCTAAATGCTTAAATAATGATTGAGGATGGATGGATTTTCCTCGATGATGTTGTTGCAGTTCATGCCCCTGTCATCTGCCTTCCTTAAACCGCCGTTTTTGCTGCTGCTGTTTTTGTTATACCGTGTTATTGCTGTTATTGCCTCAGTTGTTATTTTAATCTTCTGCTTATTCTGGGTCTTTTAT
Organism: Heterotis niloticus; assembly: GCA_018136845.1. Classification (NCBI taxonomy): domain Eukaryota; kingdom Metazoa; phylum Chordata; class Actinopteri; order Osteoglossiformes; family Osteoglossidae; genus Heterotis; species Heterotis niloticus. The sequence goes on along the minus strand of CM030894.1, from coordinate 26,061,217 downwards.
GGCCAGCTCATTATGAGTTTGATAATTGTATTAGGAAGATCATTTGTAACACAAACAGCAGTAATTGAGTTCCAAGGAAGTCTTGTAGCCTAAGGACAGGAGGACAGGCAGGGCTGTGTGATTAAACCACAGCGCTCTTTCTGAAAGCCTTTTGGTGATGAAAAGGTGATGAAAAGGTTGATTGTTCACCGCTCTGAACGCGAGCTACTGTTACCAGGTTGCAAGTAATGGTTTTCTAATTGAAATCCAAATTAGGTGCAAGAAGTTAGGATTGTGCCATTTTGGGATACCAGTGAAACAGCTGTGTTACGCACTTTCCTTTTTTTTTTTTTTTTTACCATTTTACATTTGTGTTTCTCTGATACGTCCTAGGCGATGTTTTAAGACACCATCATTGCTCATCCTGTGTGTATATTTTGCACACAGGTTACCTTGCATCTAACTGTAAAGTGTGGATGTGTTGCAGAAGGATATGTAGCGAGGACAAATTCGGCTCTCGCGTATTTTATCTGGTGGAGATGCAAGGGTTAATCTTGTGTTTGGTCTCTGTTAAATGGTAAGGCGACACTGTTGTTAAAAATGTTGCATGAAACCTGAATGTCATACCGGCATATTTTTGAACCATGGACACCAGATGTTAACAAAGCAGAATTGTATTTACAGAGAGCTCTCAGGAACTGAGCCTGCAGTCCTGCCGTTTGGAAGCCACACAATAATGACAAAGAAACCATATTATGGAAATGCAATAGGCCAGGCTAATGGAAATGAGATCCTAAAGGACAGGTGGAATAATGCATGATTCGAAAGGAAGTGGCCATTAATTTTGCTGGACAAGTGAGGAAGCCCATCATCAAACTTTGGTTTAAATGTTTCTGGGAGTCTCATGTAAGTCTGGGGATTGATGGGCTGTCTTTATGCTCAGGTTTGATAATGATTACAAGATAAAATCCGCTGTAACATCAGTTCAGTAATCCAGTATTACTGCTAAACACCTAGACCACTGCAGGAATTTGATGCCGGACTAATGTTCTGTCAGCAATTCAAAGTAAATGAATAGCTTAACTTTAAACACGCAATTAAAATGATTTTTTTTTGTCATTTTTAAGGCATAACATTGGTCATTCACATTTTTTCAGCATTTGAATTGAGTACAGTTTTTCGGGTGCTTTGTGGTTTGAGCTGAATAACCAAAAATGACAAAAAAATCATCAGCAGCAATGGAAAATTATTGGTGTATCAGCAAAAAAAAAAAAATTAGTGATTTAGGGGGAGAAAAAAAAGAAAGAAATAAAACAGATTTAAAATTGCCTGGCTAAAATCTAAACAAAACTGGTTCTTCGTCCTTTTGATTCCTTTCAGATTGTCCAAAATATGTTTCCTTTTTTGTCATATAAAGTAATTATTGACCATACAAATGATTTGGATTAGTCCAAAAAGATTTCTGCAAACAGGCTGTTGACTGGAGGAAAACAAGCAGTATTTATTCTTATGTCCCTGTCCATTGACAGGCTTGCTTGCTGCCTTGATGTGTTAACTGGATGCTGAACTGTGGAACTGAGGCCGAGTTGCACTTGAGGGAATTTCTTTGTGGGCAGGGTGCAGGATAGCTGGCTTTACTGTCTTATCTCAGAGGGTACCGCTCCTGCTGCGTGTGGCCATCCCAGCACCTCCAGGAAAGCCCAGGAAGGCTGTCAGCACTTGTGCTTGGACATGCTGACTCCTCCCACTTTTTCACCAAACAAAAAGGAAACCCCACAGGGCTGCACTCGGAGTTGGGGTTATCGGTCTCAGGGCTGGGTCGCCTGGCATCTGTGGTCCAGCACCTCTTAGGCCTGGATAGCTGCTCCTGACCGTGTGTGTGTGTGTGTATCTGCATGCGCAATGGTAATGTCCACTGATCTGCACCAGGTGGACCAGACTGCTCTCCCATGGGGTAGAAGAAGCGCAGCCCCCCCGATAGACAGGCCCTGAAGGTTTGCATGGTTTGACATGGCATGAGCAAATGCAATGCAAAATCTGCACTCGCCACTCTTTCCACTGTGCTTCACTATGTGCAACTGCCATGCCTAAAACCCATGGCTGGAATGCGGCAGTGATATTTGTTACAGCTGACTTTTAAATGCACTCTTCCTTCTGCACTGTGTTTTTGAATCATGAGGCCTTTTGTTTGCCCACAGCATTGGACACTGTTGCTCAGGTAGTCATGAGCAAGGGGGCATTCTGCACCCACCTTGGCAGGCAAGTGGAAGTTTTTTAAACAGTCTTGATGAGGCTGATCTCTGTGGGCCTCCTAATTGTCTCTGACATTTCAAAGATTGTTAGATGGGCTTTTTCTCCTCTCCGTTCACTTGTGACGGGCTTCGCTTGCTCTGGCTCCCCCAGGTCAGACAGCCCAGATAATGAATAGGATGATGAATATGAGGGCAGATAATCCGCCCAGCTCCAAGCCATGATCTGACGCTTTCGCCCTCTTCCCTGCTCTCTTTCGGAATGTAAAGACATTATCTGTTGGCGCTTGTGCATTGGAGAGGTGCTGTATCAGATATCATTTCAGCTGGGCCTTGTTCAGCGGGCATCGGTTCTCACTGCCGACTAAGCATCATTTCGTCACAAACTTAATGGGTCCAGATGCTTCTTCACAATTATTTTTCCCAGAATAAGGGGCACAGTGCAAGTCATTCCCTAAGTTTCTCTTGTCTCTATGTTTTGACTGCTAAGCACCTCCTCTCATCTCCAGACATGAAAATGAGTGTAAGGTCACCGGTTGATGGAGTTTAAACTGTTTCTGTCTCCTGTCTCATTAATTGCATACAAATGCAGTGTCCAAAAATCCCTTCAAAATTCCTCATATCTTTCAATTCTTTTGTAATCTTATGGCTACTTTGTTTGAAAATCACCAGGGTATTGATTCGTATATTGCTGCTTTTTGGCTCTAACTGAATAGGAAGAGACATGGATGCCGAGGTGTGTGTGTGTGTGTGTGTGTGTGTGTGTGTGTTTCTGTCAATGGGCCAGGTTTTTTCCAAATCTTCAAACCGCATTGTTATTTATTTAATTTTGTCAACAGGCACACAGTAAAAAAACGTTTATTGCTTTGTTGCTTGAATGAAAAATCAAAAAAATGAAGAAAAGGACAAAAGAGCCATTCTGTATTCCAGTAGCTTTTCAGATGGTCTACTCTTGTTGGTATTAAATGAAATAAGCTGCAAAAATATACTTCTAGCCTTTAGTTGCTTTCAAGACTATTTGTTTGATAACATAACTTCGTCTGGTGTCATTGAAAATGCAGTGTTTGCTTTTTCTGAAAGTCACTTCACAGTCACCTTTCATAGCTTAGCTGGGTGTCCTTGTTGTTTTTGCTCAGGTTGTGCTGCTGTAGAAACCACACACTGTGGTACCTGTACTTGGAGATGCTTTGATGTCATCAAAGAAGAGATTATACAATATTTTTGCATAGCATGGCAACGGTAATATTTGACTTTACATCTCCTTCTGTTTAAGACTCAATGTTTGCTGTGTTCAGAACTACAGTAGATGCAACAGAAGTGTAGCTTTTCCTCTCAGTGGGCACAGTGCTTCTCGGTAGACTGTTTATCCCTCCGTTTTTGATAGCAGCTTATGTGGGAATTTTTTCTTCCACCCCAGACTTCATTATACAGCATCTCGCTGAGCTTGGCTTCATCACTTGATCGTTATGTTATATGTTATTTGAACCCAAGACCAGACTGTTCTGATGGGAGAGCTCTGCTGAAACAACAGCAGTAGTCGTTTTATTCAAGGAGCACCACCACTTCTACGGTGTTTGCCCCTTGTTTTCCTTTCTCATGCATTTATGTTCTGCATGTACATCTGAACATGACAAGAACATGCAGACCCCACATACCCTGAGCCTGATACAAAATATACCTGTGAATGAGCTGCTCGGGTACCATGAGACGCTGGTATGACCCTCTGTGCCACCGCTCTGCTGTTAAACGGGAGGCCTCGGGTATTATGGACTATGTTTGTTTTATGAGGTGAACTTACCACTACATTGGAAATTATATGTTTTGGCCAAGGTAGATGTAACCCAGCAACATGGTGGTGCAGTCAGTAGTGTTGCTGCCGCATAACAACCAGACTGTTTGGACGTGGGTTTGAATCCAGCTGTGAGGAGTTTGTGTCTTTTTCCATCCCGCATTTGATTTCCTAGCCCAGTGCCCAGGGATTCTGGGATGGGGCCTGGACCACTGCAGCTCTGACTAGGATTAATGGATAGATGTGATCCAGATCCAGATCCAGAGCCGAAATGTCTCTTGTTTTTGAGCAGGAAAAATCTCAGCCTGAATGAACAGATGCTGTGTTATGGTCTTACTAGTTTTAACTGCCATAGGCGATTTTTGCTTGCAGGTCACACTGCCAAAGTCCTGAGGAACGCTCAAACAGCCTTCTGTGAGATATTTTTGCTGCTTTAAGGTGCAGTTGGCACCTTGATTTTTTTTTTTTTTTTTCCCCTCCCCACACTGTATGGAGGGCTGTCCAGTTATGGTGAAAATCCTGAAAGAGGTATTTCCAGACCAAACTCTGAATGAACCTTTGTTGTCATAATGCATTTTCTAGACTGTTCTTTTGCTGACTTAAGAAAGTATAACTCTGACTTGAACTTGCTGTCCTACACTTTGTCTTTCCTACTGAAAATAGTCTTCTCGAGCTTTATACCCATAATGTACTGTGAAAGGCAAATTCTCGGTGGTGACTGTCCAGGAGTGTGTGTTCAGGCGATACTGTGGCATTGAGCCGCTGGGACGCACTTGCAGGGATTCTGCAGCAGGGCAGCGCATCTCCACAATGCCCCATTGTGTCAATTAAATTAGTCTGAAGTTCTGGCAAATGAGACAGCACTGCACCCCACCACTCTCATCCTGTCACCCCACCTTGGATCACACCAGCACCCATGAAGGCTGGGGGACCTAAATATAGATGTTCTAACTATAGTCTTCTGCCCTGGGAGGCTGAATTTATGTCAGAAGGATTTAAGTAAGGGACACAAACATTGGGCATGTTCATGCCTGTGTGTGTGTGTGTGTGTGTGTGTGTGTGTGTGTCTGCCTGCTCATGATTCTGTAAACGTGGGGACAGCTATAAGTAAAAAGACGTGTAAATATGTGCGATTTTGTGTGGAGTGGTGGGGACGAGTCACTGGACAGAAGCCATCGTTCTCGTTCGTTTCAGTGAGATTTGACACACAAAACCAGGACACAATCAGTTATGGTTCTTAGCATAGAAGCTGAGGAAGTAGAAAAAAAATCAGTTACTCAGGGCTTTATCTGATTTAATGTTGTGAATCAATATTAATTTCATTCAGAATGTTTTTTTTAATATTCAGATTGAGGATGTCAGATTGAGTTCTAAATAAAATATCTGTTTCTATAATGCTGTATACCTCATTATACAACTTTTCAGTCAGTGTAGTTTAATGGAAACCAGAGGATGCTTTTTGAGGGGTTTTTTTTTTTGTCACTAGTTTTTTTTGTTTTTTTTTTTTTTTTAGTTCTGATATTGTGGTGTGATGAGCCAGTGCAGTGGCAGGCAGAATGCGTAATGAAGGTCAGCTTTTATGGAGCAGTGGAGAACAACGGATGACGAGCGACAGGAAGAAAGTGAGAGAAAGATGGAGAGAGGGATAGGGGGAGAGTATGAAAGACAGGGAGAAAGAGTGAGAACGGGAATAATAAGGAGAGAGAGGCAAAAGAGACCGTGATGCAAGTGGGAGAGGACGATCGAAGGGCAGATAAGGGGAAGGATAGAGACAGAGAGACAAAAACAAAGTAAGAGATGAAGAGACTGAGGGAAAATGAAAGAAAGAATGGCGTTCCGTTACTGTCATGTCTGTATTTCTAAATTGTTCTAATTGTGGCCATCAATTCAGTTTGCTTGACTTCCCAAATGTCCTACTTCTGCCTGTGCCAGCTCTTCCATTATTTTTATATATTATTCATCTGCTAAGCAGATGCTTTTATCCAACACAACTTACATACCTTAAATTTTTAAACTTACCCAATTCTGGGGATGTAAAGAAGCAGTGCTTGTTTAATTTTTCGATTAAGAGACTGCAGCCATTTGGGGACGTTGTCGTGGATGCTTTTCCCTCCCCACCGTGCCACTTGCTGCCCCTTTTCTGCCTTATTGTCCAGCTGCTTTTCTGTAATATTGCTTTCTTACTCTGTTGTTCTCGTGTCAATAAAGGCAGACGTACGGCACACACAGTTTGGTCTTCTGCTGCCGGACCAACACGCCCATGCTTTCTGTAAGCTTCGGCGGGCCTGCACTCTTAATGAATGGCAGCTGAATTAATTACGTGGCGGTGCTGCTAATGGCCCAGCCACCCGACTGTGCAAACGTAAATAGGAAATATATTTCAAAAATTAAATCCAACGCCAGTTGTGTCCAGTGTACTGCGACACCTTGTAAAGGACCACTGTTCTTAGGTGGCCACATATACACACTTGTTCCCTGTTTTTTGTGGTAGTAATCATGGGAGGTGGGTAAGGCATTTTATCAAACCAGTGCAACATTTGAAAATACAAAAGTAATGTTTTGTGTGACTCTGCGTAAGGGAGAGAGTAAAGCTAATAGGTGTCTCTTCCCCTCAGCCTCCAGGATAGGATCTGAACTTCTACAGCTCTGCACTGTACAAACAGTTACTGATTATGAGTGGATGGATAGTTCACTTTGAATTTTAGCCTCTGTTTAATGTTGTTTTATTATTTTAAAATATACTGTATTTTCAGTTTGTTTTTTTCTTGAATCAAGTGAATGCAGTGTGCACTCACTCAAAGCACACAAACAAACAAGAGAATATCGACCAAGGCCTGGATGGTGGGACAGGAGGGAGCCAGGCTCCCGTCATCTGAGACGCTGTGTTCTGGTTGGTAATGGAGCTCGGGGGTAGTTCCCCCTCGGGGTCTGGTGTGTGCCCTGCCCAGAGCTTTGCTGATTTAAGAGGTGTCCTGCTGGCTGGTCTACATTTCAGGCACGTCACCTCTGCGGTGGCCAGAGGAAGCGCTGTTGCCATTCATCTCCTCAGATGCTTAAATGAGTCGGTTCTGTCCGGCAGTTGCTCGGCCTTGTTCCGCTGCTCCCTTCCCCCCCACACTTCCCTCTTTTAGGCACTTCATTACCTTCGCTTCCTCATGTGGAACTAGGAGTATTTTCTACCCCCGGTTTACAGTCCCAGTAACCCAATATTACCGGAAAGAGAGAGAGAGAGAGAGAGCTTTTTCCCCACTAATACCCGTGGTATATTTGTCACTAACTGTACTTCTGCATGTTACTGTCTGTCAAGCCATTCTCCCTAAAGGCCTTTAACATGGTTTTTTTTTGTCTGTACCAGAAAACACATGAGAAGTAGTTACCGCTACAGCAATATGTGAAGTGGATTATTCTTTAAGGACTGTCCCATGTTTATTTAGTGTTAGTTTTGTTTTTGACAAAAATGTTGCATGTGATGGAGCCGCAGTGGAAAGTTACTGTAGCGACTGTGCCAATACGAGATTTGCGGAATATTGCTAATGAAGACTGTGATGCTATCACTTAGGCTCATCACCCCCCGTTTTCTTTTTCTGTACTTGTGGGATCCTGTCTGGGTATTTCAAATGGGCAACACTTCCAGTGTGAGGAGAAAAGGATATATCAGGGGTGAAATGAGCTCTGAATCTGAATAGCATTATCGGTCCCCTGCAGCTTGGTTTGAATTTTTCTTCACTGTTTTTTATCTCTCTTGTGGATTGCATTTAATTTCCCTCCTCAATTGGGGTCACAACTCAGTCTGATAGCGAACTGTATTTCTTCATAACCTGAGGGGTTGGGGGGAGAAAGCGCGAGAAGTATTGCTGGCTGCCGGTCTCACCTACCGATCCCACCATCCGTCCCTGCGTCCAAGTGAAAGATGTTGCTCCCAGCAGCCACCATCTAAAAAAATCACCCAGTACATGGTGTGAGGCTGAAGAACACAATGACATTTTTAGAGGCAAAGTTTAATCTTGCACCATAGTAGAAATCCTGTTTTTATATATATATATATATATATATATATATATATATATATATATATATATCTGTCTCTTATACACATAAACACCTCCTGTACAGAAAATGCATAGCTGATCATCATGTGGTCTTCTGGCTACACTCTGTAAGGCCACGAGAAGGAAGATGTATCAGAACTCCAGCATGGACTGGGCTGAGACCACTGGCAAAATGAAATTAAAATGAAAATCTCGACTGCCAGCTTGAAGAATTACGCCTGTGGACTCAGTGGGGATTTCTCATTAGCCCACACTGCATTCTGCTGAGGGAAAGAAATAGCATTTCGTGTAACTGCCGCTAAATGACGGATGAATTGTGAAGATTGTATGTTGGAGAGATTATGGCCACAGTTGTTGCCTTGAATGCATAGCTAATTTTATATTATATATTATTATATTGTCTAATACGTGTTGTGTCGTTCATGTTTGAAACGTTTAGTTTAGAAAAAATTACACTGTGTGTATGTGTGAGTTCCACACTGTTTGCCCTGGCTGCAGAAGGGTTGAATCAGGGATTTCAAATATCTATCAGATCAACAGGTGCTCCAGGTTTGTGCCATTGTGCTGGATGCAATTTCCTAACTCATCTTTATGGGCGCACTGTTTTCGGTATCTTGGAGATATTCCTAAAAATCTATTTTTTTTTCCTTTAAGCAAAACTCTGAAACTTTAGCTTCCTTCCTTTTTCGGTAACATCAGCATAATCCAGCCCATGAGAAGGTTAAAAATAGGTTTTGACGACGGTTCACCATACACCTAAAGGTAGATTCTCAAAAGAGCGTAATTCATGTGTAATTCTTTGATGTTATTCCCTCGCTCTGCTCTCCCGAGTCATTGGAAATGCCCATTTTTTGTTTTGTTTTGTTTTGCTTTATTGGCTTGTCGTGTAAATCGGTGCTGGAGATTGCTGACGTTAGAATGCATTGCTCCTCCGTTCGCGCACCGCTTTGATGTTTGGATGGCTGTGAAGTGCGTGTAATTGCTGTGTGGAATCTACAGGGAGTTGCCAATGACTGCCAGCGGAATGCCTGCTCATTCCCTGAAGCCTGTGCCTACTTGGAGGTTCTCTTTGTTTGTGGATACCACAGTTGATGCAGAATTGAGGGTTCAAGTCCCGGTACTTCTGGGGAAGAACCGTCTCGCAGAAAGCATAAGCAGAATGGCGCACGGAGTTAAGTTTGCACTCTCTTATCGTTTGGAATGCTAAATGGCATCAGTGTCTCACACAACTCAAAGTTGGAACCAGGAATGTTTAAATTTCCGGTTCAACTCTTTCTCATCTAGGCAGCAAGACAGTCTTCTTGAGCTGTACTATAAAACTGTGCACTTTTGAACGGGATCAACATGGCTCTCAAGGAGAAAAGAAGGGGCGGACTTCCTCTTTCTGGTGTTAAGCATAGAATGAGCTCAGAGTAATTTGGAGAAGCACAACCTCTGTCTTTCTAGAATCTTGGAGCCTTTCTAGCAACAGGTCTTAAACATTATTGCGAGGTCCTTATAAAATACCTTTTCTGATAGGTTGCCCTGTGCATGTTGCAGGCGGCCTTTTCCGAGGCTCAGCCCACAGAGCGGAGGGGCCCTGTGATGACAAGGTGCTTTGTTCCAGCTGAGTTCCTGCTCCTGAACTGAACCCTGCTGTGCCACAAGATGGACTAAAGCCTGCAGAGGCCAAAGGTAAGCAAAAGGCATATTTAATACCTTCTATTATTAGTGGTTAATTATATGTAAATAGTCAAAATAATCAGTACTCATCTGAAAAGGGGTGAAGGTAAAGCATCAGCAGTTCTTGGAATCACAGAAAAAGGAATAGGCTGACATACATCAATAGCCTCATACTTGTGGTGTTCAGTCACAATTAAAGTACAGAAGAAGGATGGGAAACTGTGGCTGCAGGGAACTGTATACAAGCTGTGTGCACTTTTGACTCACTTTCCTACATCCCAATGCATATGCAGACATTCTTCACAATCTGAACTGTCACCCTCAGAATATTTGCAACCAAAACTCGACATCCAAGTCAAATCCCACTATAACAAATACGCATTTGAAAAAAATTTCAAAGTGCGTGCCAGTGGATACTTTGAGGTGCGTGAGTCCAGGTGAGCTGCAGATGTACAGGTACCTCAGATGTCCACCTGATGACAGAAATCCTTGATGGAACGGTTGTATAGGTGTGTAAAGGCATTTTAATGGTACTTGGGGAAATTGCCTTAGGGATACTGGGATGAGCTGGGAATGCATTATTATTTTTCCCTTTGAAAACAATGGACTGCCACTATCCAAAAATTCACTGTTTAACATGTTTTTGGGAAGAGATTATATTTGAATTAAGAGGGATGCCTGTACTTGATGAAGATGCTGTTCAACTGCAGCCCTGTGTTAATTGGCTCATATTAAAGCTCCCTCTTCATGCTCACACTGTTGGGGAGGAATTGCATGCAGTGGCTCCTTTCTGCATGTACAGTATCTTACAGCATTTCACCATACTGACACACAACATTGGCCCGTTGGACTGCCTGCTGACAGCACTTCATCTCTTTTGTCTTTGTCCTGATGAATTTCTCTGTAGCTACCTTACTCAAGGACACAGTGACATTCAGATCTGTTGCAGTACTCGAAAAAAAATGTCACAAACCCGTGTGTGGGTGCTGTGCAAGAGCAGCATCCAGGAAGGTGCATTTGTGTCTATCAAGTATCATGGATAAACTAACATCCTAGTGGTTGCTGTTAGATTCGGTTTCATTGGAATCAAGGAGGGGTTCATAGAAGGTGATGTGCAAGCACAAATGGACATATCTATATACCTGTTTTCTCACCTTTTCCATTGCTACATGACATAGGGATACACGCCTGCCGTTGGTAATCTCTGTGTTCCAGAAATAACAACCATCCCTTCCCACTGCTGTTACGCTGTCTTGGCAACAAAAATCTTGTCTTAAACCCAGGGAAGGCATAAGAAGCTTTTCTTAATTGCTTACCAAACCAGTGTTCCATAGGGCAACCTTCCTCTGATTTGAATATAAATTTCTTTAAAAAAGCCTGGTAGACTTCTAAGGCTGGCTGAACTTTACGTTCCCTGTAGAACTGCCGTGCCGCTGGTCAAGCCCATCTGTCTCTGTAGGGTGATGAATAAATATTAAAATCAGGGTTTCTTGTATTTGAACAAAGCCTGTAGAACACACCTCCACCGTGCAGAAGCCTCGGCTAAGATTCTGAGCTTGAGGTTTGGTCCAGGGCAGGATGGTCTGCTGGATGCTGTGATTTCTGCAGGAGGCTGTGAGTGTTCATTGGCCAGTCACCGTTTACTTTACCCTTATCTGCGGTCTCCTAGGTGTAAGCAGTAGATAAAGGATTCTGGCTGCCACAGCCATCTGTAATTGTGCCAGTGTGAAGTCCAGATGTTAACAGAACACAACCCGGAAACCCTTTAGTGGCCCCCGTTCTCTGCCCCGTTGTTCAACCTGTAAATCTTTACCCTTCTTTGTGGTTGAGCTTTTTGTTTTTTGTTTTCAGTTTTTTTTCCCGTCTGGTCATTTGACCTTAAATTCTCCTCTCATGGGGTTTTCAAATGATGTGTCTTTTTCAAGAATTTGGTTCTTCTATCTGCTCTCTGGTCATGGGACTCTGACCTTGTGGGCTGCCATATAGCACCGTATGCGTTGCTGTTTATTGACTTCCGTTGCAAGCACACTATTTGCAGGTAGTTTTACCCTCTACTTCCTAACACAAAATTCATGGCTGTAAACAGTTTTCATAATAAATGTCAGATTGTTTTGTCATCTTCCACACGGGATGGGTTTCTGTCAAACTTGGCTCTGATTAAATATTCTAGTTGAAAGTGACAGTTTAGGTATTCTAGTATGATCTCCACCTTTTATACTCAGGTCAATGCTGCTGTCAGAAAACACTGCCATATGACTTGATGAAAAGCTCTTACTTGGGGCACAAACAGCACATCAGTACTGTTATAAAATAGTAGCTGCAATATCTGCTGCTAAAAATATCACACAGTTTGGTTATAAATGTTATGTGAAAGTCTCTATGGGAGCACTATAATCTCTGGACAAAAGAAATAAAATATGCACTTAGAATTCTGACCTCCCTTAGGTGTGGGACTGTTTATGGGACATTGAAGTTGTGGGGGAGGGGGGCTGCAATAAGACACCATGAATAACTCAACACCCATCACTTTTCATAATTATGTGCAGTCAATAATGCTGTTGTCTTGGAATCACTCTTACAGTTAAAGGATTCAAAAATGAAGGCGGAAAGTTGTATAGAATCATTATCCTGCTAAAGTTTAAGAAGAAAAATCTTTGTTAAAAGTGTGAGTCTGAACTGAGAGTTGACATTGGTAGTTTTACAAACTGGCCACTGTTTAAATCTGCTGTGTTGTGGTATTTTGTAATTTACAGTCCACTTGCTATCCCGTAAGGTCACTGAGGTCACTGTTTCTCATGTGAGCAGTGAGCCTGAGTGGAAGCCTCTTTCATGGATTACTGTGGTATCATAGAAGCCTACCCACAATCCTCAGTTATCATGGCTTTTTTATCCTTGCATCACTACAATTTACACCATGTGTGGTTCAGATAGGAGAGTTTTTCTGTAAGACCCCAGTCTTTTTCTTGGACATGGAGCTAACTTCTTCGGGATGAGAAAGCAGGAGGAGAATCTAGTGCTGCTCAGATGAACAGAACACAACAGGGCAGCAGGTAGCACAGTGCGTAGTGCCACGCCTTGCATTCGGAGGGCCCAGGTTCGAGCCTCTGCTTCCTTGGTAGTACCCTTGAGCAAGTCACCTTCTGGAACTGCTCCTCTGAAAAGGCCTCAGCTGTATAGATGTGTGTGAACTGTAAATGGCTCGGTATACAAAGCCAATGTGCTGGAGAAATGTGTCAGCTTTACGAATGATAGTAATGTACTTTTTTTTTTTTTTTTTTTTTTTTTTTAGTTCAACTGTTGTTCTTCTGCAAAGTGGCCATTTATACAGTTGGGTATTTCTTGCTGCTGCTGTTTGGTTAGTACATCGCTCACAGGTACTACAAGAGGAAGTGGGGTTGAAACCTGTAGCAAAGAGTACCATTGTGCGCAGCTTGGATGCACCACTTCTGCAGCTACAGGTCAGTGTCGCATTGCCCGTAGCTTCTGTGTGACTGATTCCTTATTCACATTAATTGATGAGTAAAATTTGTTGAAATGTATCACTTTGTTTTTACCTGACAGGAAGGCTCTTTAGCAGGAAATTAAAATGAAGTGCGGTAGCCTATTCCATAGCTGCTCTCCTGGGATCAGTGGCCATTAAATGGCACTCAATTATTCCTTAGAGCCAAATGTTTAATCAGTGTCTCCCAGATATTTACTGTTTCCATACCATTTTATTTGCCAAAATACTTAACTGGCTTGGTGCACTTTTGACTAATGGATCTAGCAGTGGATCACAGCAGGCTGCCTCCATCCTGGCTGCACTGCGTGGTCTGTATTGTTTGGCCACCTTGTTGTTATGGCAGGATTAGCGACCAGACTGGAATTTTGTTCTGCTAGTCAAACAAACGCTGAGTCCCACAACACCGTTTTGCTTTGCATGCTCCAGGCACCCAGCGAGAGGCTGCTGTGTTTTTCACGTCTGTGCAGATGGCCGGCTACACAGCGTTAACCTCCCTGCTGTTTTTGTTGCTTCACAGTCGTCTTGCATTTTTGGGAGGCCATAAATCTGAGTCTCTCTGGATGAGTGATATGTTTGCCAGCCGTTGTGGTGTTTGCAAACTAAAGTGAACTGAGCAGTCTGGATGCCTGCACAAAAGGACAATATTTAGTTTAGCAGTTGATGCATAACTGCAGGGGGTTAATAATTAAAGCATGAGGCTCTGGTTCCTCCAGCGAAGAGTGAAATCGAAAAAGATTCAACAATGCTGCTCAAGGGCAGAATGAAAACATAAATATTGTTCTGCTTCTGAGGAAACTTTTCAACATATAAATCCTCATAACCATGACTCTGTAAAATGGGAATTTATATGCGGAAAAAAAATGAGTTTCTGTGGACCACTGTGATGTGATGAGTGGATAAATGTGTGATGCGTAGGCCAGGTATATAAGAGCAATTTGATAAATACCATAAGTTACCTCAGAGGTAGAGCAAGATGTGAAAAGTTTAGCAAAAAGTTAAAATGATAAAGAAACACTGGCCCCCATGCTGAGCTTTCCGGGCACTGTCCAGGGTGCTGGCAGCGCCGTTGCCTGCTCTGCATCACAGTAAGAATGGCTGAATGAAAACAAAATGAACTTTTTTAGCAAAAATTTAAGTATTTAGTCTACCAGTCTGTAGGTCCTTATGTAAAAAAAAAAAAAAAAAAAAAAAAAAAATTGGAAGCAGTCCATCACCTCCATCGTCCATTCACAACACGTTTGTTTGTCGGAAATAAATTTATTTATTGTTTATTTCTTTCCATTTTTGTTTTAGGCTTAATTGAGCTTGTATGCTCTTTATACATTTTGCAATATTAGCCCTCATATTAGCCCTCATAATTATTCAGTGACTAGATGTTTTCTTCTGTTATAAATTTGTTGACATACAGTATGTGTGTACCTGTTCAGCTGCGCTGACAATACTTGTATGTATGTTCCAAATGCAACCATTGCAGTGCCTGTAACTCTGCCAATACCCTGAGACACGCAGAACTCGTAGGCCTCTCTTATGCTACCGTGTATTCTGTTTGGCTCTGGAGATTTTCTTCTGCTCTGAAAGGAGAATCAGCAAATTTCTGTGAAATTCAAATAAATATATCTGCAAAAAAAGTACATGACTCTCCAAGTCAGAAAGGAGTAGATCACTTATATTGGTCTTTTCTCCTGATAACAGCAAGTAGCTGTTTTTGTAAAATGAGATAAGACGGGCTTATATTTACACCTAAATATTTAAATCCTTAGTTAAGCAGATCAGTTCAAAATCCATATATTCCCATATTTACTTTTAAGCTTCATATTGGTATAATTCTATTTGTATCTTTTTACTGTGCTGCGAGGAAGGGAAGTGGTTGGATTAGTTTTGTACAAAATAAGATCAGAAGCACAGAGTTTTGTATTTTTTCTGAATGCCTGCAATTTTCATGAAGCAATGGGAGAGTAAAAAGATAATTGCAACTGCTTGATCAGTGCAAATACAGATGGTCCTCGACTTACAATGGTCCAGTTTGCAATTTTTCGACTTTACATTGGTGGGATAGCAATTTGCATTCAGTAGAAACTATACTTTGGATTTAGAATTTTTCCTGGGCAAGTGATATTTGGTATGTTAGTTATTAGACTTTATAACGCCTCCCCTTTCTGTAGGGAGGGCACCTAGGCATCTGATTTTCCCTGTATTATATAATTTTTTGCTCTACTTATCTCTTTGTTGTATTGTGGCGCTGAGCATGTTGTTGACATAAGAATTTCCCTAGGGATCAATGAAGTTTAATGTTATCTTATGATACTCTCTCGATGCAGGGCAGTGGCAGCAATCCGCATCTCGCAGATTGCCACATGCTCACTAGTGTATACAACTGATAGTGTGCAGTGTTTTGTGTTTTGCCAGCTTTTTTTTTTTTTGATACCCCCTCCCATATCTTCACTGTGTTTTGTGCATCCATCATGTCTACGAAACACCCATCTGATTCTCTTGCTACTGCTGTGAAGAAGAAGAGGAGGGCAATTACGTTTGAGGAGAAACTCAAAATGATTGCCCAGCATGAAGGCGGCAAGCCCGTAATGACATTTAAGCTAGGTTAGGCTAGGCTATGATGTTCAGTAGGCCTTATAGAGGAAGCAATCGTGAGATACCACGGTAATAAGTTTAAGTTCTGTTAAACTCTTTACTCGTTGTTTCCGATAAAGAATGTTGCCATTAGTTGGGACCTAGTGCTAAACATTAGCGATTGGCAGTAAACAAAAACGGAAGAGGCTACAATAGAAAATAAACAAAATACAAAGTCTTAGCAAGACAGTGGTTGCAGGAAGTCTGGGTAGGAACTAAATCCCTTCCACCATTACTTCCTACGCCAATAAGTCAACCAATCAGTGCTCAGTCTGAAGACGGTGGCGGAGGGACCGCCTACGTTCCGTTGCTGAAGCGGTCACAGGTGGGACAGTAGGTTAAGTACACAGGTATGCGCTGCATAACAATGAGTTGATCAGCTACAGACCACATACAGGTATACAATGGTGGTTTGTAGCCGAGGAGCAATAGGCTATACCATATGCAAGTCAAAACAGACACGATGCAGCGCATGTACATTTTATGATGCTCACATCATGTCTAAATTGCATTTCTTAAAACGTATCCCTTTGTTAAGTGAGAGTGCATTTTCGACTTGCGATCAGTTTATCGGAACGTAACCTCATCGTATGTCAGGGACCACCTGTAATAGAGGATTGGCATAGCAGAAACTTTTCTCATAGAAGCCTGTTATGCTCGTGTAATTTTATCAGAGAGTTTTTATTGTAAATGTCACACACTTCTTGGGTGAAAGTAAATTTTAAAAAACTCTGCTGTTGTCCAAGGTGGCCTTATGAAATCGAAAATTTAATTCTGCACTTGTATCTTTTGTGGAAGTGGCCTCCAAGTCGCCTTGGAGGAACTTAAAAATTTTTTTTTTGGTGCACTGTTGTTGTTCTAGCCAGAAGGCCCTGTTACACTGAACTGCAAGAGAGGGAACTCCTGTTGCACCGAACGGATTAACTCAGCATGGCACGCATCTAGGCAAAAACTGACAACATAATCAGGTAGTGGAATGATTAGGAAATAAACAGTCTGGTTGAGCCTCACCCTAACACCAGCGCAAACCATTTGGAAACGAATAAAGTTGGCGTTCACCGCTGGCTCAGCCAGCGCCTTGTGCAGCGCCTCCTTATCGCCCATGCAGCTCTCAGATTAAAGCTGAAGGGGGGTCAGCCTGAATTAAGGAGCAGCTAATTAAAATGTCCTTGTTAAAAGTGAGCGGCCTTTTCGTTTATCTCTTCACAAGGCTACGACCGAGGAATGAAAGTATTTGGGCCTTAGCACAGGCTACCGGGTCTGGGCAGCTCGGGACTGCGCTTTTATCTGGGCTTGTAATTCCTCCTTTGTTTGTGCTGTACCACAACTCAGCAGTGTGTGCTGACGTGCAAGCCTGAGCTCTGCTGCTCTGTGGTGACACTGACAAGCATAACTGCCCCCCCCCATTAGGTGGCAAGCAAATGCCAAGAATTCAATTTCATGATATTTAAACACAATGGAAAGGAACACAATTCGCTTTGTCGGGTCAGTATAATCTAAAAGGAAATAGGGGAGGAAATAAGATAAAAGCCCATTTTGGAGGGAAAAACAGATCACTGCGAAATGCATAAACGTAAAACAATTCTCACACTTGAAGCATTTTGCTGGATCCCCGCTCTCTCTCATTTTGGGATGCTTTTGAACAGTTTGCCTCTGGTTGTTCATCTCGAAGAGCTCATCCCAGGTGCATGTCTGTAAAGTAGCCAAGGTGGGGCTCGGTTTGCTCCTAGCCATCTTATCATTCCCCACTACTTCCCATCCATCTCTGTGGTTCACTTGCCTTTGCAAACAACACCTTTTGCAAGGTGGCCCTTTCTCGCTGTAATGGCGCTGCTCATCGTACATTTTACTCAGTGATCACCCAGTTGCCCAGGTTACCATTTTGCGCTCCTTCCCACAGTATGCCACCGCCCAACCTATTTCAATTACCTGTTTAGCTCTCCCGCAAAGGAAAAAGTGATTCAGGGGAAGAATCTTTTCAGCCCACCACATTAACGTACATTTCTGTGTGTCGTGCTCTAATGGTTGCACGTATTTCCAGCTGTCTTGCTGCAGTACTTTATCTGCTGTTGGAACTTAATTTACCTGTGTTTTATTTGCTTCAAGTGCAGCCTGGTGCAGTACAGAATGCTCACAACTTGTAGTTTTAGCTGCTTGCACAATATGTGAAGCCCCTGTGTAAGAGCGGAGTCTGTGTCAGAGCTCCATGTCTGCTGAAACGTCTTCAGCGGTGGTTATATTCACGATAAGCAGCTGACATTTGTGGTCCACGCGATGGAAGAATATAAGTCCGATGCTTGAGGTAATACTCACATCTGAGGGCTGAGAGGGACCAGGGGAACGAGTATCAAGGATATTGTCACCACTATCAGATCCCAGGGACAAAAGACCATGAATGTAGTCATTCATGTTGGACAAGCAATGATGCCAGCTGGGTTAAAACAGCCCCTCCCCAAGAAGAGCTCACAACTACAGCGATAACAATCATTCTGCTTGGCTGTAATACTGTCATTCTTCTGACTTACCATATGGCGCCAGGTCCACAGCAGCGAGCTTCCAAACTTCTGCATTTGTCTTATCGATCAAAGTTGAATGCTTTACCACAGTACACATTGTTGACGTTTTTCCTTTCGTAGTTAACGGTGTGAGTAGGATCATCTCTAGTGGACAATGCAACAAGTGTTGAATGTCCTTAACTATGATTTATGCTTTTTATAATGTGACTTTTAGTAGGAAAACCAATTGCATTCCGTGGCAATATTCACTGTGATGTGCCCAGTGGCAAAGGTAAGTTCAGCTGCGATTCAGTGTTGAGGAGCGCCTCGTGTCCCGTTGGGGTACGTATGAGCAAACGCAGTAAATGTCGTACATAGACCCTGGGGGCGGTTGCTGACTTATCTTGCAACTTCTGTCCATCTGATGTTGGCTTAAGTGGTTTTGTATGTGGAAGCAGCAGGTGTTCCTTACACTAGATTTGCTGTTAGGTTAGCCATGCCCTGTATATAAATAACCCTTTGCCTTTGCTACCTCTAAAATTGTCTGTAAGCCGCATTTCCAGTGCATGACGGAAAACACCTGTCATCATAATAGCGTGTTAAACCCAGTTTTGGGCAGCATCAGCCAGGCAGCAATGACAAGATGATGTCTGGAAATTAAGGTTTGCTCTCCAGAGCAGTCAACCAACTACATTTGAGAAGCAGTTTCTTTTTTTTTTTTCGTGCCTCCATCAGATGATCAGCAGGTGATCAGCCTTTTGCCCAGAGAGAGGAGCTGAAAGTCACGTTAATCGTGCTCTCTATAACTTCAATGTTGAAATAATGAGACTAAGATCTTCTCACTTCCCTGCAGGAGAGCTGGTTGCAACCTGTACTTGAATTTTCCTGATTTTTTTAGCTGTAATTATTTCTCTCACGTTCGTAGGCAGCTAACACCAAGTTATTAATTCTGTCCATGGCACATCGCCTGACCCCATCACACACTCCACCTGTGGCATCCATAGTAATGTATGGAGCAAAAATAAAAACAGAAAGTGTGAAATGAAAGGATTATTTTCTGGGATATGGGAGTCACCTTCTTGCTCAACAGTCAGGAAGTTCTGTGCTAGCCAGGACATCCTGGGAGGCTGTAGCACTGAGAGTTGTCATCCTGTCAAGAATGCCTTCCATTATGTTGCCGCATTTTAGCGTTTCTAATGGCACACCTTCTGTTTCATGTGTTGGCGAAGGTCAGGAAATGTCTCTAGCCTGTTTGCAGGCGTTAACTCGTGCTTCTCTGTGGGGACGCTTGTTTATGAATATTGTGGAATGGCGGCGATGGAGCCAGTGGGGGCCTGACCTGACCATTTACTTCATTCATCCGCTCAGACCTGTGCGTGTCTGTGAGCCAGGACATTTTTACCAATATTTCTTTCCTCCGTGAGGGTTAAATACAGTCCCGCTCTGAAAGGTTACTCTCCCCACGATGAATCAGTGGGCAGGACGAAGTAATGACTGGAATGGATGAGAAAACAGGTTGGATCAGTGCCAGGGGGTGATTTGTTATAAACCAAACCATCCCCAACCTTCAGCCGCAGTGATCTTATGTCAGCGGACCTCAGCTGCAACACATTTGTCTTCATACTTTGAATGTAGTTACTGCAACAGTGATACCAAAGACAGCTGATCCGCTCTGGAGCCAGGACTAATCTGTGCTGCTGTGCTCTTCAGAAGAAGGCCGCTGACAGCAGGGTTGGTAGGTTTCACACAAACAAAGACTGAACTTTGCTCGTGGCCCTGTCCAGTGCCCAACATCAGCTGAAAGAATCCAAAAGCTCTACCCTTGAACGACTTGCTGAGCTCAATTTTTTTTTGTGAAGAGACCTTCTACCCACTTGTTAGACCTTCTTTTTTTTTGTATCCTACCATGATGTAAAAAAAAAAAAATGCTTTCGCTGTGGTGTAGTGCTGGAGAGGAAGTATTTCCTCCCAATCATTCCCTTTGCTCAGTGGGGTAGCAGAAATAGAACAATGTGTAGAGGTACTTGAGGTTTTTAGCGCTGTGACTACAATGCTATGTTCAGAAATTGACATGAAGTGCGGGCTGCTGTGGATGATTTTGGTACTGCGAACATTCCCTCTGGTGTTTCCCACAGCTCCGCCCACCTTGGGGCCACCGCTCAAGTAGTGGACGCTCGGTTCTGGCATCTTCTTGCGGCCCCTTGGCCTATTTTGAGGGATCTGTCTTGAGAACGAGGCTCAGTATTTAATACACCAAGACTGTAATTAAAAGCCTCTCATCCAGTTTGCTCAAGTGTGATTGGATGAAGTGAAATAAAGAACTGGAAATGCAATTTGTTTGCAGTACATCTGATCGCTTCGCAAGTTTCAGCAATTTCGCATAACCTCGTTGCAATGCTTCGCCCCTCAGTTCTGTTGTGAATATTGATTTGCAGTTGAGTACCACCTGCACTGACTGTTCGGCGGGACCGCTTGGGTTTTTCGGAGGGGTGTGCTCTGATGTTATGTAATGAGTAAGCCGCTTCTTTCCGTTTGGATTCGTGATTCATATGCCGTTTGCAGCGGCCATGTTGCTGACGCCTGAACAGTTCAACAGGGGACTTGTACTCCGCCGGTTATTTTTAGTGGCTATATGATTGACAGGTTTAATGTCGTTCCTTCGTTGTATCCCTCGTAAACTGTATGGCAAGTTCAAATTCAAGTTCAAAAACAGCCTTCTTCGCAGTCTCCAAATACTTTAGTTTGCTCTATACTGATCAGAAGAACTACACTTGAACCATGATGTCTCTCACAAAGTCAAAGCACATTGCTAATGTGAATATGCATCACCGAGAGGCCTTGGCATAGCACTAATAGCCTCCCAGGTGTATCCTACAACTCTGCTGCAGAGCACAAGAACATCAAGCGCTGCTGTGTGTCACAAGTGTCCTGGTGTCTCTGCTGGAAAATGTTTGTCTCTGTTTCTCTGTCTGCAGTACTCTCCAGCTCCCCATTTTTCAAGCACATCTTACACAAGGAGCAGTCATTTATTTCTTTGCCATTTTTACTTGAGGAGACAGAGCAGCTGCCAACCAGCAATGGCTGTGGTACCCAAAGCCATGCACAGTCACAGCAACACAGAAAGTGACAGCTCTGCCATCTCCTGTGCGCTGTCACACACGTACTTTTGCGTGCAGAACTTCAAAGTTTGCACAAGTTGCTGCTAACCACACGCATTTGCACTCAAAGCCATTAGCGAAGAGGAAATCACAGAGGAGACACAAAGCAACAGCTAGATGTCCACCTCCAATAACCTCCAGGAAGGGCCAGAAGTTACTAATGATGCAGCTGAAAGCAGCTCACGAGGGATCCTTCCGTCGTGCCCTTGAGCTTCATACCAAACCATCCAAGTACGTGTAATTAGTGACAATGAAAAGTTGGAACTGTTGTAGAATGGTACATTTGACTAAAGAATAAAAATAAAATTAAATATTTTGTTTAATTGGTTTGGTCTGGACAATAATGGAACTGCCACTGTACGTGTTAAATGCATGTAACCTTTTGGTACATTGAGTATCACTAGCATTGTATTTTCACATTTCACTGTATGGCTACAAAACTATATATAGATTTATACATATACACATCACCATGGCAGAGAACTTCTTTTTCAGCCAGGAGCCAGATTGCAGTCCGTTGCTCCCTGTGGATTTAAAATAAAGCCAGATATATAGGCATCATCCTCCCGACCTTCAGGCCATAGTGCTGAACGTTTTCATAACAGGAGGCAGCCCATCATCACCAATGGAAAGTTATTGTTGTCATTGATATTCCTGTCCTGCTCCCGGCCTTCCTCTGGGACACGGCGATGTGGCGTAGAGGTCATGAGCGATATCGCCGAGCAGAGCCCAATTGCAGCACTGAGCTCACTGAACCGAGACTCTGAATGGGGACAGGAGGAACAGGTGTCCTTCCTGGTGTCTGGATCCATTGCCAAACCTGCAAGCTACAGATTGGGGAGGGATGCTTTTGGGGGGAATAGACAAATGGGTGAGGCGCAGTGCTGAGACGAGACTCCCGCATCAATCACAGCACACAGGCTATGGAGGCAGAAGTGAAATGGCCTCCACACGGTGGCCAGTGACGTGGCCCTGCGGCAGGCCTGATCGCTCGGCTGTGGATGATTGCTTGGGAAGGAGGGCGGGAGGGCAATTTGCCCAAGCAGTACCCAAGGGGCCAGTTCTGACCGCCTGTGTGCCGAGTGGGGCAGATAAGATCAAACAAGCCAACTGTAACTGCCAGGTCCGCAACGGTGTTCCTGCAGCAAAGAGGGAGACTGTAATCCAGCATCCGCGTTTGATGGCGACTTCTGTTTGCCTAACCTGTCCGTTTGTGTGTGTTTGTCTGTATATAAAAATCATTTGTGTGAAATTGGATTGACTTCTGCAGTAGGCTTATGCTGTCATAGTCTAAAGAAGGAGGTTCCTTTGGCAAACCCAAAAGATAAGCAGCTGCCCATATTGTCCTTCTGGCAGATGCCTGCCTCCAACTCCACGTGTCAAAGCCTCCACCTGTTAACGCCACCCCTGCATCCCTTTAGGGTGAGTGACAGCACCATGATGTTATTTTGTTTCTGTGTTTTTTTTATGTATTCATTCTTTTTGTATGTTTAAAATGGCTTAATTGGACGTGAGTAAAGGACCGAATTTGCTTCTGGGCAGGTTCCCTCGCAGCTCCAAACTGCTCTGTCTGCAGTCTTGTGGTATTTTTGGTGAGAAGTTAAGCTTTCCAGAAGAAGCACTGCGATGAGTTGAATGGCAGCTGGTCAGACAGGTGTGTCTGTTGAATTAAATTCAATTGAATTCATCCTCTAATGATTAATTGATTTACTTAGCGGGGGCCTCGAACCTAAAGCTTCATATTTTACCATTCTGCCTTTTACTTATTTATGGAATCGTTCAGCATTAACGCACGCGGCTAACTTGTATGCAACAGAAGCGCCTGCCATACGGATGGTTCTTGCTGTCATCCTGATGCACGCCTCCGTTTTTATGATGCAGTTAAGGTGTTGTAGTCAGGCTTCAACTCCAGTGTCTCGTGCAAGCCGAAACGTTGACTGAGATCAAGGTCATTGACATCGGTTATGCTGTTTGAAGAGCTGTTTAAATGAGAGAATTGCTTTAAAGCCCTGTATCTATGGAGAGAGAGAGTCACCTTTATTCCTGGGCATTAGCTCAGCAAATACTGTAGGCTCAAGTCAATCTGGAAGCACAGAGCACCCTTAAATACACGTGAATGTTACTTTGGAGTTATTAGTCACTGCTGGAAACAGCCTCTGCGATGCGTTATTGTTGCATGTTGAAGTGATTTTTGTATGCTGTCGCTCTCTGTTAACATATTGTTTATCTTGGCGAAATTGGAGGAAAAGCAATCACTTTCTCAGTTAATCCCGTGACCCCCATTGCCACGTCTCATCTATCAAACAAAGGCATCTCAGCTTGTTGTAGGCGTCGCATTCTGAGGGGAGCAACTCTGAAAGAAACGTGCCTGCTGCCACTGGGAGAAATGGCACCAGAACATACAAGTGTGGCTGGAACAGGGTGTTTGTGTAATGGATGACTGTGGAGAACGTTGTCTATTCGCATGGCGTAAAATCGATCTCGGCTCCTTCGCCTGCTGCCTGGACAGCTGGAGAAAATTAGAACCTCGTGTTGTTGTTTTTTTTAACGGCAGAGCCATTTGCGGTGAACACGGTGTGGAGTTCATGTAGGGCAACACCTGGGGCGGGGGGCGTGGTTTTTCACGGTGTTGCTCCATCTCTGTTGCAGTTGCAGTCCTGAAAGGAACAACAAAAGCAAAAGAAATAAGCAAACAGAAGAGTACCCTGCATGGGAAAATGTAGAGGACAAACCCCATCTGAGGATGCTATTCCATAGGCTAGCCTGAGCTCAACATATTTTCCTGAAAAAGAGCTTCTTTCCGCCATGAAACTTCAAAGGACAGAATGATAAAACAGAAGACAGCACAAAACAGCCAAAAAGTACAGCGTTCAGTGGTTGCGGTGTGCATATGCGGAGAGATGAATTTCACTTCCACTGCCATGTTAAAGTGTCTAAAATCTTCCCTGCAGGCTTAGCCAAATAAGATATGCAATAACAAGTCCGATGCAGCAGGTCTGTCCTGCAGGGCTGTGCTGGATTTGTAAGAGTTTGACCTCCTGCTGGACTGACACTGATCAGCCTGTGAGCACCAGCCGATCAACCCTGTCTCTGCCTTTGTGCGCTTCCTTTAGCAGACAAGGAGTATTAACAGAGCTGACTTTGTAAGCTATTTTGGACAAAGGCATCGTCCATCCATCCATTATCCTTAACCGCCTGACCTCGGTTAGGGTCATGACAGCCTATCCCAGAATAACTGCAATAAGAACTGCACCGTGGATGCAATGGCTGTCCATCATAGGGTGACCACACACACTCAGTCGTACACTTCTGCACAAGCTATGGCCAATTTAGAGTGACGGTTAATCTGAAACGCATGTCTTTAGAGTGTGGGAGGCAACCCATGCAGACACAAAGAGAACATGCGAATGCCGCATAGACTCTGCTGGACTTGAACCCATGCCTGACCAGCACAGTGCATTTAAATCATCACATGGATAACTGTCTTGGGCACACAAACCAAAGGCAAATCACCACCGCTGTCAGAAAACCCTGGGCAGCTATTGGCAACCTACCGCCCACTGCCTAGTCTCACTCCTGGTCTCTCCTTAGTCCTCAGTCCAGCTACCTTAAATGTCCATCTTGATTGTCCATGGACACGCAGTGGGGAGTGGTCCATCACGTCCATCCTCTCCCCAGGCCATTTTCTCACCTCTTGCCAGCTTACAGCAGATAGCAGACATTCATGCATCCACCCACAGTTATGTGTAGTGTTTAGAAGACGACACAAACAACCTGAGAGGTGAGACCACATCAGTAATCCTGTCTGATGAATAAATAATTTTCATTTAGGGTTAGCCGGTGATGTACAGTGCCATCATTTTCATGTCTGAATTAGAAAGACTAAGTGTCTTTTCAAATTCATTAGTTCTCTATTTCAGTCAACAGATGGGGTTTTGCAGTCATTGGGTCACGGGGTCTAGAACTGTGTGACAGCACGTCCATATTCCCTTCTGACAGGGTGTAATTAAGGGGGCTCATTTGGCACAAATAGGAGTTATGGAAATCAAACAGTGATGGCAACCTAGAAACCGCATTCTTTTTGAGGAACTTTGTGCATTGCAGAAATAAATTTATCTGAAATTGGACCATATAACATTCCTCCAAGTCATGAGTGGAGGGCTGGGACTTCATGGCAGTTTAATGCCAGCAGGAGAGGTTTTAAGAGGTCCTTACATGTGTAGGAATGCCTAGAGTGAGGGCAGTGCTGGGCTTCATGCCCCTGGTGTCCTGCCTACTGTTGCAGACCTGCCACCACTTCCATTTTTGTTCTCTACTTTCCCTGAATACAGAAGAAATTTTAAGGCCTCCTATTCAGAGCACGGAATGTATTGCAAAACGGAAAGCTGCTGTTGAGATCTGTGGAAGCCTCGGCAAGGCTGGGTTTCTTTGTCCTTTTCTGCTGCCAGCGAAGCAGAAATCATGCAAATGTGTTCCAAAGCAGCGTGCTAGTACCTCCGTGTCCCACCCTAGCTGGAGGATGAGAGGAGGAGTGTGATTGAACTGAAAGATGAAAAGCTGTTTTGCACCTCTCCAATGACACTAGTAAATGTCTGCTTTCACTGGCGCAGCTGTAATAAGATGCAGAAATGGGTTTGATAAGAGCTGGTCCAGATGGGGACAGAGTGGTCATCAGAAAGGGTATGAGCGAGATGCTCTCACGTGAAAGGTGTGCAAACTCTGCTTTGAGCGCTCCGTGAAAGTCGTCTACAGCTGACGCATTTGGAACAATCCTTGAGCTTAATGGAACTTTTCCCTGTGTTGGTCAGTGCCGTATTGCTTTCACTCGAGATGGGAGATATGACCTGTTTGCAGACTTCCCCCCCCCCCCGTTTAAGGTGGAACAATTTTCTTAGGTCAGCGGGCTCCTCCAGCAATGAGCAGTTCTAGCTTTATTTAAGAAGGAAAAGGAAACTGACGAATGTGGAGGTCAAACAAGGTTGAAATTGGTAACGGGAATTCTTCTGGCTCCTGTCGTGTGTCGGTGCCAAACGGTCCACCTCCGCAGCACGCAGTCTCGCCTGGTCAACCTAGAGACATCTGCTTGATTGTGCACTTTCAGCCCAGGCCCAGCTCTCGCCCATGAGGCAGGCAGGGCTGAGCCACTGATTACCTGCAGGATTTACAGCCCTGGCACGGACCCACCTGCAATTTAAGCTCCATTGATATTGAGCAGTTGGCGGCGCCATGCAGCCCGGCCCCTTGTCCCCCTCTCCAGAACGGGTGATGGAGAACGACGTCAGGCAGATCCTGCGAGATGCCATTTGTTGTAGTTTTTTCTGGTTTCTGTACCCCCCCCCCCCCTTGTTTCAGTGGCCTCTGGCATTAAGGAAAGGAGCACACAGTAAGATATGGTGCCATTACGGTAATGTCCACTAACATATTACCCCATTAGCTATTATGTCTGGCCAGTTTATCCCCAGCCATCTGCACCAGGCGCATAGAAGCCAGCGAGTGAGGAACCCCCTGTGAGTGAAGCGCGAGGGAGGCAGTGTTGTGTCGGAAGAATGGGATGCAGACCTTAGACAAGGACACGCGTCCTGCAAACGTGGGCCGATGAATATCAACAGTTGTGGCGGGAACAGCAGTTTGCTTAACTGCAAACACGTTTTCCGCCCATCGTTGCCATGCACTGCCCTGGTTTTGCTGGATGTCTGTGCTGTAGTGAGTTGTTGCAGGCAGTATGTTGTACTGTAGGAGGCACAGTAGCCCTGTGTCCCTCGATCACATTCATTCTGCAAGGTCCTGCAGGAGAAGACAGTGGCAGGGGTCTCGTGTGTGTGTGTGTGGCTGTCAGCAACCGCTGGGCTCTTCATTAAGTGATTAAGTAAACAATCATGTACGAATCAAACATATCAGCGGATGTAACAGCACGGCGGCAGCAGATGAGGCAAGCAGAACTCTGTGTATGGTGGTTGTGTACTGGTTGTTGATCACATCGCCGTGCATGTATTAAATTAACATTTTCTTACTGTTGTTCATTTTCTGACTCTGTAATTCAGTCACATGTTTCTGTGGCAGTTCTGGAACATTCCCTCAACTTGTTTCCTCCTCTTGTTGACCTTCCGCCCCCATTCTTAAAAGCTAAGCGAGGGATGGTGACACAGCGAGACTAAGCACCAAGATAGAGCTGATTGATGACGGCCGCTTGAGTACCTGACAGTTCCCCAAATCTAATATGCTGTCTGGATCAATGCACCTCAGCATTCTGTTGTGATTCTAAACAAGTCTCCGTGGATACGACTTCTGGCATGGTGGGGGAGATTGGGCAGGTGGGTGGGGTAATGCTGAGTTGCTGTTCCTCTCATTCCCCTCCTGGCCGCTCGTGGTCGACGCTGTCACTCCTCAGCTGCCAGTGCCCTGCTTTCAGGTGTGGCTCACTTTGCATGTGCGGACCACAACATCAGACAACTGCAGTAACTACCTGGCTGCCCCAGATCATGACTTGCTGAGCTGGTAAGCAAGAGAAATGGAAATATCAAGTGCTTCTTAGCCATTCCATCTCCGTGCACCTTCAGTCTGCTGTTCTTCACTCTTAATGTTTCTGCAAACGGAGAGCATGTGCTGGCTACTCAAAGGGTGTGGCCCTGGACGGTGCAGCACAGCACACTGAGTCAGCCTCTTCTTTCTGTAGGTAGCAGTATGTTAAACCCATGTAAAACTACCGTAGTTTTCCACAAGTTGAACAAAATGGCATTTAGACACGGTAGCGACAGCCAAAAAGGCAGGAAACTTCTGGTGACAGTTATACACAAATGCTGAAATGAACTGCTGCAATGTGGGATTTGTGTTCGTTCCTTATGGTGATGCTTCTTGGGAAGATCCCCCATTGGAAGCAAGAGTGTCACCTTTCCTGAGGGCCCACTTTAGCAACAGGACCAGCAATCTACTCCAGAGTGTAGATCTCAACATTTTTTCGTAGGCTTTAAGGTCTGCTGTTTCTAGCACCTAAATGTGAATGCAATGCAATAGCAGCGTTTACCCATGACCACCTTGCATTTCCCGCTGGGTTAAATCAGTAGCTCGGCTTGCACTTAACTAGATGCAGAGAGTTGCAGTGAGACACCATTGTTAGACCCCTTTAACCAATGTCTTTTCAAGCCCCTGCTAACGCTGATATGGTGGCGCGGAGGAGCTTGAAACCCTTAAGTCTGTAATTGTGATTTACCGTTAGAGGAAGTTACGGGATGCCTGTAGTATAACCCCACTTTATCCCCTGTAACCCTGATATTTGAGTGGAAGCCAGGATCAATAAAACATCTGATGCTGTTCAGTTTTCCTGCTCACTGTGACATGTGATGCTTTGTATTTAAAACCCTACTTCTAGTTTCACTGCTGTGCTTTTTTCAGGGTTTGCAGGTAAGTTGGTGGTTTTTAAGCCTGATTCCAGTCACATGAATTTCTGCTCTTAAAATGATCTTCACTGCATGTGGGAATCAAGGGCAAGAGGAGCTCACTTTGCCAAGGGGTCTCCTGCACTACTTGGTGTCTGTGCAAAGGGCACCTTAGCTGTTCCTCCGCCTCATCTCTCCAGCTTGTGTCATTATGTGTGGCTGGGTTGCCTCTTTCCGGAACTCTGAGGTACACAGGGTGCCAACGTTGGACCCCCTCCTGAATGATCTCGCCGCAAACGGTCCCGTGATTGTCGGCCACCTTTTGTTGCGGCCCATGCATCCCCAACGAGGAAGCCCAGTCGTTGGGTTTTTTGAGCAAAGGTGCAGTACATTGCATCTCATGCTAATTTTTAATGTCCTGATGTGTGGTGGTTCACAACCAGGGTAGGTGGCCACACCTCAGCTCGTCGTTTCCCTGAAATTGCACTTGTTTGGTTTTCTTCCACCCGTTGTCTCTGTGCGCTTTTCTGGAATCCCTTGACCAATGATGCACTCACGCGCAGTACAGCACAGACACGCAAACACCTCCAGTTATGCCAAATGAGTGGGGCAGTGGTTGAAGAGCTACACCTGAGTTTCATGAAAGAACTGATGTTGATTCTTGAAATATTTATCAGCGTCAAGTGGTTTAAAATATATAAAAACAGTCATTTTGATGAGCAAGAAAAAAACCTGGTGTGGTTCTATCATGGCAGCTTAGGGTTTAACCTGTTGTTATTCTCAATGTTAGATGCAAGTAACAAATTTCCTCATCAGAAAGGTGAGTTATTGTATTCTACAAAGGTCATTCCCATTGCAAGCAGATTTTCATACTTATTTTTATGTGACCTTGCATACCTTGCTAAACATACGATGTAAAAAAATTACAGAATGAAATTCTTCTTTTCCCTCAGCGCCTGCTTTCGCGCAGAAATTTTTATAAAGCAGGTTTTCAGTGAGCAACCTCGGGTTACCTTGAGCTGTCTCTGGGTAAACAGAGTTTAAGATGAGAGATATCTTTGTCACGTTTCGGCGAAGGCAAGCTCACATGCGGTGTTTATGTGCCACATAGTAACTTAAAGACTTTTCCAGAAGGAGCGTTCCCAGTATTCAAGGGTAATGGAAGTTCAGATTGGCTAAAGAAGCAGCATTAAATCCATCAATCATCCATCATCGCTTGTCCAGGGCAGAGTCAAAGTGCAGAGGCTGGTGTGAAGGTTTGGGGCACAAGCAGAGTGTCAGTGATCACGGCAGCTTAGGGCATTTCACTCTCTCTCTCTCTCACTGACACACACACACACACACACACACACACACACACACACACACACACACACACACACACACACACACACACACACACACAGAGTCAAGAGAGTCAAAAGAGAGAGAGAGAGACAGAGGGACAACATGAAAGCCTACAGACTGAAATTTAAACCTCGGTTCAAAGCTCAGTGCTACCAGTGCTCAGATCCCTTTAATAATACAAATACTCAAATTTATGAGGTAATTTTGGTCATTATGGGCAAATTGGTATATTTACAAGTGTTTTTGCAATGCATATGTAAGTTGTATGCCAGAATGTTATTTAAAATTTTTTAAATAACATTTTAATCAACATTTTACAGGAAAGGACTCTGTTTTGATGAAGGAACGTACATTGAATTGTACATGTCAAGCTGACATTGCAGATACTGCTATTTGAAGAGCAAAAGTAACACCTGATCTCATTTTATAGCAGGAAAATTTACCTCTGATCCTGACATAATAAGGCTTGGATATGAAACCAATGAAGCAAATAATAATGTAAAAAGTTACTATTCTTCACAAACTTGACTTAAAAATTTTTTTAATAAATTTTATAATTATTTTTTTAAATAAGCCTCACATTTCAATGTATTTATGGGTTGCCAAACACACAATTTAACTTTTTTTTTTTTTTTTTTTTTTAATGAAATACAGATATCCTGTGGTTAAAATGACCCCATACCTGATTGTAGGGATTATGTTCAACTGCTTACACTTTGTGCTGAAAAGTTAAAAGCAAGATGTTAGCTACTTGAGTTGCTTAGCAACAAATGCTGCCTGCTGCTGATTCTTACAAGGAAGTGTCTTGCTGTTCCTTAAATTTCATGTAAAAATGGTTGTTATACAAGTTAAATAGCTGCCTTATACTTTTTACTGAAAGTGATGAAACGTTTCTATGCTATGTTCAGTGATATTTTTAAACAAAGGTAATTTGTTAAAGATATCGGGCTAAAATTAAAGCAGGCTCATAGGATAGTAAAGCAATCCATCCGTCCAGCCATCCATCTTCAGTAACCATTTACTCCAGAGCCAGTTTTCAAGAACACAGACGAACATACAGTATCTTTGGAATGTAGGGGCGAATTCAGAGGCCCCCAGAGGAACCCTGCATCTGCACAGACTGAGCTGCATTTGAGCCCAGAATCCAGGAGCTGTGAGGCACCAGTGCTACCGGCTGCTCCTCCACGTAACCAGCGCTTTGCTTCTTATTGGCTTTATTAAGTATTTTCTTGCAGGAGTAGGGTTATGGTCAGACACTGAAAGGGAGATGTACACCTGGACCCCGGCATTCCAGCATCACTGGTCCTAGAAATGGCTCCAGTACAGCAAAGTTACCTATCAGGAAGCTGTTCCAATCATTTCTCATGAGGATACTCATAATTCGGTCCAGGTTCATTGGAGTAAACCCAATTAATTTCCTCAAAATATCATTAACACTTAACAAAATGTACAATTTAAAAACCGGTTACCTAATAACCAAACAGTTGAGATAATTAATATGAATTTGTGTGTTATGTTACTTTTTTATTTAGTATCATACATTACAACTCATTCCTTATTGTGCATTGTCATAGTAGCAGCAAACTTTTAATAGTCAAATTTTTGTTTAAAAAAGAAAGAAAGAAATCTGTTTTAAATTGGAAAAGGAACAATATTTTTCTGGTGAAGGACAGAATCGATGATATCAGAGGATGAGGAGGTGCTGGGTTCTTTTGTGCTTGGGACACCAGAAGTTGAAGGCAGGGACAACTTGGCAGCTGAAGTCATGAGCAGATGACAAAAAAACTTGGAATGGAAGTCTGGCACAGGAGGTGAAGTCAAATAATGCAGATGATGGGTGCACTGGTGCCACTTAGGTTTGCTTGCGTTCTCAAATTCTCACATTTTGACCTTTTCTGATTCTCTTTGGCTTTGCTTGCCATGCCAGGGCTTCTCGACTCAGATACCAAGATGGGTATCAATAGATACTGCTCATTGTATCAAATACCGGGGTGTAGGTGTACCGCAATGCTACAGAAAAGACCTAAAATACTTAAACCCACTTCCAACCTGCCATGTAAGTGAGCGTGAAGGTCATCAGTCCTCAGAATGCCTCCTCCCAGTCCTCACTGAAGGTGTGCAAAAATCACACTTTCTGTCACCCATTGCTGGGAAGTGCCATTTCCGCCAAGTGTGACATTTATCTGATGGTGGAGGAGATGTTTCAGTGCCAGCTCCGCGATGGTAATGAAATCAGCCAAGACAGAGCCATTTTATGACACAGCTTTGAATGGACCCCTGTGAGAGTAGGAAGCTGAAATTGAAAAGTCAGTTCGATCAGGACAGCGGCTGTTGGCCTCCGAGGCAGAGCCGGTGTGTGGCTGTGTTGCTGAACAGGCAAAAACAACACGAATGGGGTTCATCCGTGTCGGTGTGAGAAGGGTAATGCGTCACGGCGTTCTACAATAATCGAATCAAACAGCAATGCGAAGACCTTTTGTTTCTCCAGGAGGGGTGAGTTGTTGCAGCCTCACTCCCTGTGAGCTTCCTGCTGTTCTGTGACAGGCAGTTCTTAGCCTGAGATGAGAACAGTGACCAAGAACCCAGCAACCATCTTGTTGACTGTAGGAGGTTTTCTTGTGATTGGAATAAGGAGCCATCAGTCAGGTAGAAAGATGAGAGGGGTGAACAGCTACAGGGAAGGTGATGCTCTGTGAGAATTTGTGTAGTGATCATTGCCACCTTTAGCAATGATTTACCTTTACCGCTAACGTCACACCTTAGTGGTAAAGCCATTCTTTTTTTTTTGTGAGAATGAATAATGAGCCAATAGACTTTTTTTTTTTTTTTTTTAAAGAAACTTTAGTGACAGCACTGGGTTACAGCATCGTAGAGCCAGGAACAGCACATTAAAACACTGCAACGTGTCCACATGTAAAAAAGGGCAAAAGCTTTCAGTATTTTAGAGGTGTGATCACAGCACCATCTAATAAGATCCAGAATATTCCACAGTTACTATCACTTGTCATCTATATCTATTGTTAATTTTTCTAACACAAAGAAGCTTGAACACCTGAGTCATCCAAATATTTATGGAGGGAACTTCAGGGGCAGCCCATGCTAGTAAAATTTGTTCCTTGCCACATATCTAAGTTATCAGCCTACATTCCATATCTTCACCAAAAAATAATAATTTGGATTGCTGTTTAAAAGAAACTAGAAGGGATATATTAAACTTTTATGTTTACCATTTAAAAATAGAACTTCAGAAGCTTCTTCTCATATAGTTGTCAGCAGATTCCACCAAGGCCCAGTGTCTCTGAGGAAAAGGGCATAACCGAGGCACCAGTGAAGCCGGAAACAGCCGAGCAATCAAGCTTTATTGTCTTGCCGGTGGTAGAGCTTTTGCACCACATCACGGTGTGAAGAGAAGGTCGATAGAAACTGCAGTTTGGCTGCATTTGCGCACTCAGTGGGGGTTTGTGAGTTGTGCTCCTGCTGCACAGCTGTGTGCAGGTTGGGGCCTGTGTTGCAGTGCGCCTGCCTGAGGTGTTGCTGAGGCTGCCAAAGACACATGTGTGACTTCACACCTGCCGCAAGGGCTCCGGAGCCCACACCTAGGATGGAGGCCGCCTCAAACCTTATTATTCCACAATACTTATATAACACATATCGCCGGTTATCTCATATCTCAGGTCATTTACAGTTTGATTGAATCAGAGTTGTAATAAATATAAAGTAGTCAGGTGAATTTATATTTCCCACACATAACTTATATGCATTTTAGCATAAATAGGTTTTGGTAAGACTTTGTATCCATGCTGTTTTGTGTGAGACCAGAGCTGAATGCATGAACATGAGGAAAGGACAGGTAGGCGCGCACCTATAGGTAAGAGACGGGCTCTGATTTAGAGATGTTTATTTATTGTCCTTTTAGTAAACACGCTCATAACAGGCACCTTAAGTAATGCTTTGCGTATGCCATCCTTTCTGTTTAACAGCCAGTGGCTTCAGTGTTTGCCTCAGTTGACTCAACGGGTATGAGCAGATCTACCTCTGAGATAGGGGCCCAGAGGTAGATGCATGAGGTGCATGTGTACCTGGACTGTCATAGAAGCTCCATCTGCAAGGGGCTGCCAAGCAATTACAAGCACCGTCAATCTCCAACACTGAGGGGAAAAAATTGTTTATTTGCAAAATTCATCAAGCGTTTCCTTATAAACAGACAGATTCAACAGACCACCCCAGTTTTGCCTTCAGTTGTGGGCGGCAGTTTTTTTTCTCTCATGTTTTTGAAAAGTGCATTTCAGCTTCCACATCCCATGGCACCTCATCCAGTTCACTCTGTCCCTGCACGTGCGGCCGACACACGTGATGCTCAGGTCTGTGTTACTCGGCCCAGTACGAGGCCTCAGCAGCTAAAGGACGCGGCGGGATGCCCTCACTAACCAAGAGATGTCAGTGCCTGTGAGGATCTAAACACTCGTGGCCTTCAAGTTAGCTGAGAGCATAAAGGCCAATTTTAATCATTGACTGTTTGTAAAGTTGATTTGATTTTCATTGCTCGCAGACTGGGCTGGGGTGCCAAGAACCTTTCTGGCTGATTTAATTCATGGAGTCGTATAAAAGAGTTACCTGTCTTTAGCCCCAGTGATGTCACGGTTGCATGTTAATGAATCTGCCGGTATGTTAATAGATCCTGCAACGTATGGGGCTGTGCTTCCGGGAGCCGAGCAGGCCGTTAATCTGCGACAATGGCTGCACCGGGTCATTTTCCATACCATTTCACGCATAGTCATACCATTAGCTGGCTCAATGAGTGAAGCGTGCATCCCGGCATGGTCTCGGTGGTGCTTGTGGGTATTGATGGTTTCATTTCCAGCACAGAAGGACTGTGGAACGAAGACAGTGATCCATGATGAAGCCATCAGGGGCTTTTTCTTGTGTCTAAACAGATTTGTGCTGGATCTCGGAAACCCGTCTGATTTGCATTGTCACATGGCTCATAGGATGAATAGGATACAAAAGTGCTTTACACCCCACCCCCCACCCCACCCCCACACACACACACACATTTCAGGGACTTCTGTTTGCACGATGTGCATGAGATGTATTTGGAAAGACCAAGAGGGTGGAATGCCAGCCTGTCGGAGCAGAATGGTTTCAACACATCTAGGAAGTGAGCAAAGCAAAAGATCACTGGGTGGCTTGTGCGTCTTTACTGCTTCTGCTACGGGCAGAGCACGAATCAGAAGAACAGAAGTTCTGCTGTCTCAGGACTGCAGAATAAACCACTATTTTACTTCTAACCCTTAAACGTTTTTGAAAGCTTTGCCTAAGTGTAGAGGCTATTCTGTGCTTTTAAAGCATAAAACTGCCTTCTAACCAGCATAATCACTTTACTTTTTAGAGATGAGGCTGCCCTCTGAAAATTTAGTGAATTCAAAATTGCTCATGTGGTTTTGCATAACTTTTTCATCTTTATTCCTGTTTCAGTTCTTGGAAACACAAATGTTTATATAGGAAATGGTCTTAATATTTGACCAGTGTTCTGCATGGACATATTCATTGAATGAATAAATGCCCACTGTGTATCACCTTACATGAATTCATCATCTTTTCCCAGGATGCTTAATGCAATGTTGAATTAGTATTTTTGCATTTGGAGACAGTTGATGGACTCTCTTGTTTTGCCAGGTTTTGTGTGGAGTTCATAACTTGACCACAAATAAGGCAAACAAAAAGCCATTCCAACGCATCGGTACAATTCACAATTTTGGCACCTGTTTTTCTTCTTCTTAGATTATGTATTTTATTTTTTTGTGAATGTACTTATTCCATCTTTCCACCCTTAGGGCTTTTTAGTCTGCATGTGCTTGTGCCCCCAAAAACATACTGTTGTAAAGATTCATATAGAAATTAGGATTCATTTCAGGCTCCAATGAGATTTAATTTTGACGTTTATTAAAGTTTATTGGAAACTGTGGATTCTGCAGTGTAGAGTAAACACAATGTTGTCCCTGAGCTATACTTTGGAAAAACAGCACATTCATGAACTATTTAAGAACCCAAAATAGGTTATGCTGAAGGATAACAAAATCTCAGTGAAAAATTAACCCTTGTTTAAAACCGTTGCTTTCCTTTTCTTATTAATGCTCCCGTTGCTGGCCAATCTGAACAATGACACAAGAATTTGGTGCAAGTGGGGTGCGTCCATCTCTACCATTGTCTGTTGGTGTTTAACTGGCGTTACTGCTCTTCATCAGTTCAGCCTCAGCGTGATGAGTCCACCACCGCCAGACCATAATAGTCATGGAGCCCTCCAATTAGCAGTTCTATTTTTTTCAAGCTAGTGAATCCACAATTCTATGACAGGCCCCTAAATGGACCCTGCGATGCAGATCAAGATTAGAATTCAATTATATTTTTTAGCCTTGAAATCCAGTGTGAGATCTTTGTTTGGCACCATTAGAATGTCACCACTAAACAGGGAGCAATTATTTTTTTGAGATAAAGAATGCATTACCGGCAGCTCATAGCAGACCCCCATTTGTCCACGGAATAATGATCTGCAAAAAGCGCTGAAACCACCCCCAGGTGCCGGGTTTGTGGCAAAGCTCTTCAGGTTCTTCCAGGAACTACAAACCAGTTGTGTGTATTTTATAGCTACACAATCTTGTTCGCTTCACAGGCTATATTTTTGCATGTGGCAGCAAATAAAACTGCTCCTTTCCTGCACCACTGACTGCAAAGCACAAATGCTGAGAAAATTTCTTTGGAAATGTTGTAATTTTGAGTTGTTGATAGACCATAGCACCGTTCTATCATTTCTGCACCACAGTGAAATATGAACACTGGCGGGGGTGCCATACAAGCAACCTGGAGAGGCAGTTTTTGTGCTGCAAACTTACACAGGTAGCAGGTAGACCTTCACTGCAGCCCCTATATATGTGTGTGTGCCTACACACACACACACACACACACACACACACACAATAGCGGTTTCCCTGCGCTCACTGGGCCCCAAAGTGTATCAAAAAGCATACAAGTGCAATGATCATGCTAGTTATGCAGCAATTAGTTGTTCTGTCGAAGGCTCAGCACAGGAGGTTACTTTGCCACATGTCTTCCCTCTATTCAACATCTTGTAATGTTTGGACCTCCCGCTCCAAAGCCCCATGCACCTCTCATCTCCCATGTATAATGCAGTGACACCAGTGGCAGCCCTTACCTGCAAACTTACTACAGTGGTGTTTTGCAATTGCTTCCACCAACCCACCATAACACCTACCAAACATCATAGCTTAGCCCAGCCTACCTTAAAAGTCATTACAGGTTTTCCACTTTCATGCCGCTTTCAGGAGATGCAGACACAGATGGGTGTTTTGTAGACATGATGGATGCACAAAACATTTGGAGATGGGGGGGGTCCTAAAAAATGCTGGCAACACAGAACACTGTAGAGTATCAACTAGTGATCACTAGTGACCGCATGGCAGACTGGGAGATGCAGATCGCTGTCACTGGCCAGCATCATGAGAGAGTACCATGCTGCATATTGCTTACCCGGGGGGGTCAAAATTCAAAGTACAGTTTCTACTGAATGCGTATCACTATCGTACCATTGTAACACTGAAAAATCGTAAGTCGGACCATCGTAACTCGGGAACCATCTGTAATGGAAAATAGGCACTTGGTATCCAAAATTTCCATATCTGACACATCAGGGATGAATTAGATTTTGATACTGAGGGATTACTGTACAGTAGTGGCTCTACAGTAAAAGGTTGTAACTGAACATTAACGTGCAGTGAGAAACGTAGAAGAATATTTATTATGCAAGCCAAAGAGCTGCTAGGCAGTGGTTGTGATGTGTTCATGTATGACTTTTACTGTATATGGTAGTTGTAGGCTACAATACAAAATCTCTGACTGCTACTTTAACTTCAGTTTTTGGACCTGCCTCTGTATTTAAGCCTTTTAATTTAAGTGCATTAATTTCTTAAAGCTGCTCTGTAATTAAATTAATAATGCCATTAAAAGTGACGGTTGGATAATAATCAATAATTTAACAATTTGATTTACTGAAGCAGTATAACTTTCAGCACAAAGGACACTTTTGGTGTTTCGCTTTGAATGTTGATTAAAGCGGCTGCTCCAGTCATCACTTTGAATGCATTTGGTCTGAATTTTCAGTGTTCCGTGCTACTGGTGGCCGAATCCTCCCGCACCATAAGCCCCCCCAGTGTGAAGACCAAGGTATACAGTATGTGACAGGTGTCCAGCGGAGGGGCATTTTGGTAAAAGCAGAGGAACGCTGTGGAGCAGTGTGTGGTAGAGCAGTATGTGACTTGCTGTCTCACCCTGCTCAACTTTACAGGTGAGCGCAGCTCCTGTCCCCATTGCTTCTCCTTTGGTGCACTGGAAAATGTGTAGGCTCAGCCATGTCGTTGCTGAGGCACCACAGAGGCACTACATCCTGGATGTTCGCAATGATCCTGACAGCACTGCTTTATGTGAACATGTGGGATACTGGGGTTAGACTGTATAGATGTGTAAATGGCACTAATGATGATCCATGGTAAAACATGGTGTTTTCTCAGTCTGATCAGCACATTAAAACAGTTTGGTCAAGCAGAAGTTTGTTTTCACACAACTTGATAGCACACATGGGCCTCTTGCGCTTTGCCACAAAGTCATTTTGTTGCCTCTGAAAGCAGGGATTTCGTGTTTTCTGCTGGTCTAGCAGTTAAATTAATTCCCCAGAAATTCCACATTCCTCTTTGTGCGTATTTGCATAATGTCTTTCTGTGGCAGGTATGGGAATTCTGTGGAATTCTGATTGTGCTGACACAAAGTACGGCGTCTTTAATCTATGTAGGCCCTGCCTCAGGGTATTATTGTTCAATTATCGTTCCGGTTGTCCATCCTGCTCAAACATCTGCAGACGTTGTACCTGTGAAATCCAATTTTCCTGTAGCCATGACTTGCCAGTAGCCGGGTGTTGGAGGGCTCTTCGTACGTCGCGTCTCTCGTGTCCAGAGAATTTGCATCATTTGCCTTCACATGCACCGCTGACTCTATGGGCTGGAATCTGATTTGTTGCCTGAAATCAAAGGCCATTGCATATCAATGGGCCGTGAGCGCTGATGCTGCTGCTGTTGTGTGTTTTGTCGAAACACTTGTACCCTGTCAGCATGACCCAAATCACAGTTATTGGGCCACTAAAACATGTTTGAAAAGCAGGCTCAAAAATTAAAAAAAAAAAAAATTACAGACAACAGATGTTAAAGTGGAAAAACATCAGAAGTGGGGTCATCTAGGAAGAATGTTTAATAAAATGCACATTTTTAATATTAACACATGGTGTAGAACTGGTAAAAATGCATCTTAAATGTCCATTTGCAGGCTTCTTCAGTTTTGTTCCCGATTTCACGCACGATTCTGCCGGGGCTCTGCTCTTGTACCGCTGAGCAGGATCTGGATTAATCAATTTACAATGTGCCTGCAGTGAACATTAATATTACAAATGGAGAGTGTGATCAAAAACACAATTCAGAGTGTGATTATCTGATCCTTCTCCTCCAAACACTGCAGGAAACATGAAATGCTTCATTAATACGCAGCTTATGGCTGCGTGGTGCAGTTTGTTGTTAGTTACAGGGATAGAGCACTAATGGAAACAATACCACTGAATATTAACAATAGCAATAATCTCAGCCTGCGGAATAAACAAGTTGCATGCCATCTCCTCTGTGTGCGTTTTTGGGGTGGGGTTACGATGGTGTGCCTGCTCCTTAACTTGCGGTGCGGACACAAATGGTCGTCAATGTAGTCTTTGATTTGCCAAGTGGTCTGTTAGCCTCATAATCTTCCAGAGACAACATGACAGAAAGTCTGTCTGACATGAAGGCAGTTGAATCAACTGAAAATGAAATCAAATAGCAAGAATTATTAAACCTACTGATGTGTATTGGGTGATGTGTGTTGCATTTGGGTCCTGGCAATTCCACTCACGGAAAGAGCTGTACAGGGTTCAGCTATTATTAATGTTTAAAAATGTTACATTCATTGTGACAAATGCAATATTTTGTGGGACAAGAGGAGTCACAGCTGCAAATTTCTGTGAATTCAGTGCTGTATGTGGAAACCATGAGTCAGGGAAACCAGCATTCAGGACAGGCATACATGCTCAGTCTCTGGCTGTGGAGGAAAAAGTCCTCTTGTCGTAGCAACCATGTGCCTGTTGACCGTAACTTGGCATATGTGTTCAAGTTGGCGTGATGTCCAGCTGTGGGTTGTGCACAGTGGGGTGCGTGCATGCATGCGTACATGTGTCTGCATGTAATGCTGTAGTGAACTAAATAAACTGTGAGCAAACTGATGTTGAACTATGAGTGAACTGAAGAATTGGATCTTCTGCCTCCCCTGGTGCCACACTCATCTTTTGTTTTGTTGTTGCATGAAATTCCCATGGCTTGAAATCCTGTGCTAAAATAAATCTTATTGTGCAAAGAGAACTAAAGATACCTAAAGGTTCAAGCAGTTGAATACTTTTATGCAGGTGGGAAATGGGCAGCTCGAGTTCTTCAAAACTCTATACATGCATTTACAAGGCATTTTCATACTTCACAATGGGGTTTCTGCACTTGAAACATTTCATGAGGAAATGTGAAATGTATGTAATTATAGTGTAGGTCTGGACTGATCTCTATGTATCTGCATTAGAGTGGTGTGAGCTCTTATAGTTGAGAAGCCTTTGCCTATCCATGGCCGCTTTTGGGCACTGT
Source organism: Heterotis niloticus (assembly GCA_018136845.1). Taxonomy (NCBI): domain Eukaryota; kingdom Metazoa; phylum Chordata; class Actinopteri; order Osteoglossiformes; family Osteoglossidae; genus Heterotis; species Heterotis niloticus. The sequence continues at coordinate 26,020,220 of CM030894.1, read as the reverse complement.
TATTTTTATACAGTAACTCATTATCCCTGAAGTGGATGCAAGTATTCAAACAGTCCCTGCCTCTCAAAAGACAATTGTATTTAGTGCTGTAGTTTTACCTTATTGTACTGGCTTTGGTCAGGAGGTCTCCTGCATTCTTTATGAAGGGCAATAGTTAGTGTTGAGCACTGCGGAGGGTAGGAAGGGGAGTGCACTTTTGGAACACCAGAATGCTTCTTTCTTTTGTTCATTGAATAATGAGCAGAACAGAAGCAAAGGGCCCGAAAAGCCAGTGGTCATGAGGGACGGCCTGTTAACGGTTTGCTGTGGCTCCGTTTGACCGATAGGCCGCATAGCCCGCAGAGGCATTTTGCTATGGTTTGCTGGTGACAAAGGGTGGCTTCACCCTCTGTTCCGGTGACGTTGCAATTACACCAGGTCACGCCAATGTTGCAGCTAATGAAAAAAACCTGTCTTTTACCTTGTTAGAGGGGATTCATTTCCCAGTCTGTTGCTCAGCCTTTTCGGAGCCAATTGAAGTCCACATTTATCATATTTGTACATACAGGTTCTGACAGACCCATCGCCTACAGCTGTGGTGCATGGAGAAAATGACAAATGTTCAGATACATAATGATCAGTGTGTGAATGCCAGTCATGCAGTCTGCTTCAGTTTGCTCCAACGTCTTCATAATGTTTCAGCCTGTTTCTTCTTTTGAATTAACATGGTCAGCTCAGGGAAAAGGTGTGAAATGCGTGTGGAAAATGGAGCGAATGCCAGCAGCTTTCTGCTTTGGCTGCTGAACCCTGTTCTGCGTGTGTAAGTTGTTCACCTGTCCTCAGTGGCCCACAGGTCCCCCTGCACGCTGGCATGTGGCCGGCAAAGGAGCTCGCGAATAATGCCTGTCGTTGACATTTTTTACGAGCCTTCAAACCCACTGAACCTGCAGAGTTTGCCATTTAAATATGTTTTCCAGAGTGCGTTCGGTGCTGTCGATTCACTTGTGCTGCTAAACCCAGCTGGTTGGGTTTTCCTCGCCTTCCCCCCAGCAGGCAAACATACTGACCATTTCCGCCCCTGATTGTTGTTGCATCTCTCTCAGGTTGAGTAATTGCACTAATGAGACCCCCATTCCAGCCCCTCACAGCAGATGAACGCGACATTCCCGATAGTCACCCTGGGGACTGGCACGTGGGGGTTTTTGCCAACCTGCCTGGGCTTTAATTCGCCCATGACAAATGGCTGCTGTGGACACACCCAAGGAAGGTATTTGTATGTCCCCTTCCTGCTAGGATGTGACAAAATAATGTATGCAGTGGGGCTTCACTTTGTCTTACTGTCAAATTTGGAAGCTGCCTTTGAACACTTTATATATATATATATTATTTTATTTATTTTTTTTAATATTTAGGTGCTCTCCACACACTTGAATATTCTGCACACCACCCTTGGCGACATGCATGAGCAATGTGTGTATATCCATTATTCGGCATGTGGGCTGTGCATGTGGTGTTCTTGTGTGCGTTATGCATGGGTTTGTATGCCCTTGTGTGGGCAGGGTGTGTGTGTGTGTGTGTGTGTGTGTGTTATGCATGTGGTGATGCACTAAGTTCTGACACAACAGTGGCAACACAGTCACTCTGACGCCTCCCTCTTGTTAGTCTTCAAAGTGCTCATGGAGACAATGCAGGGGTTATTTAGGGGGTTTGTTGCTGGAAGTGTGCGCAAGTGTCACCGCAGGGCTTCAAGCAGGTGACATTGTTTCAGGACCTCTGTTGTGTTAGTGTCTCATTAGTGCCTTATTCATCAGTTGAGAGCTTTATGCATCCAGATCAGGGAGAACTGCGGCCCACAAAGCAGAGTAATAAAGATTTAAGCACCTGTCCTTGCTGCACATACTCCCACCTGTCCTCCTCGAACACTGGAAATTAATGACCGCCATTTGGATGTGCCGGTTGGGGCACTGTTTGGAGGGAGGGGCTGAATCCCGCTTTTGTTTTCACTCTCGATGCTTTGTAGAAACATACGCTTGTCCCTTCGGCATAGTTCTCGATCGCGCCATTAAGGCCTCCCAAGTCCAGCAATTTTATGTGCGTGTTGTCAGACCCACCAGGGAATGCAGCTGCAGTGCAGAGCAGCATGCAGCTCAAGAGGAAGCTGTTGAAAAAGAAAAAAATACATTGTTCAATGTATCAAATAAGCAGTTTATTTATAAAGACAGATGAGGGCTTTGTGCATTAAAGTGTGCTTTATTATTGATGGCAAGCACCTAGTGAGCAACAAATGGTCATCTTCAGCTGATGCAGCAGTGAGGTGTTTCTTCCAGTACTTATTTTGTCTTTTCCCCATAAGGCTGAGCAGTAGTGAGCAATTCAATAAATCAAAAAATCCATGTGTGCCTTGTAAAATGTCCAAGTGAGGCTATATGTTGCCGCACTAAGTGGAAATAAAGCTAAAAGCACCTGTTTAATTATAAAACAAAATGTGTGGCCATTCTGAAATTAAATTCACAATTAGGTAATTTAGCAGAAGTGGCTATTTGTGGAGAAGCAGTTTAAATAATAATAAAGTAGCTGAGGGCATCAGCGCGGCACAGGGAACATCTTTATTTGAGTCAATTTATGGATGTTGATCCACCATGTTGAGACCAGGAGGGCACAATTCTGGATGAGAGAAAACTGTAGTTATCAGTTTTGTAATGTAATCTTCATTATAGTTTTTTTTTTTTTTTTTTTTTTTTTGTGCATTGGTCCCTTATGCATTGTTTACTGTTGTAAATAGTTTTAGAACATTAGACAAGGAAATTATTGTGGGGCATGACATAAATAAGTAATTTGACACCCCTAGTTAAAAGTAGCTTCTTTTATGTAAATTATGTGGCAGCCATAGCATGGCTTGTGTGTTTAGGGTTACGGGATTTTGCCAGAAACTATACAGACGGTCCCCATCTTACAATGGGGTTACGTTCCGATAAACCCGTCGTAAGTCAAAAGTGCATTCAATATACCCAACCTACTGTCACACCTGTAGCCACTTCACAAACAGAACGTGGGTGGTCTCTCCGCCCCCTTCTTCAGACTGAGCTCTGACTGGTTGACTTATTGGTGTAGGAAGCAGTGGTGGACGCAATTTAGTTTCTACCCAGATTTCCTGTCAGTGCTCAGTCTTCCGCTGCCCCATCTGAACTCTCCTGCAACCACTATCTTGCTAAGACTTTGCATTTTGTTTATTTTCAATTGCGGCCTCTTCAGTTTTTGTTTACTGCCAATCGCTAATGTTTAACATTAGCTCCCGGCTAACGGCAAAGCTCTTTGTCGGAAACCACACTCAGTAAAGAGTTTAACGGTGCTTAAACTTATTACCGTGGTGTCTCATGATTGTTTCCACCAACCCACACCATAACACCTACTGAACATCATAGCCTAGCCTACCTTAAAAGTCATTACAGGCTTTCTGCTTTCAGAAGACAGAGACAGATGGGCGTAGACATGATGGATGCACAAAAGACAACGTCGTTACCAAGGGGATATCCAAAAAAACACTGGCAACAGACTGGCGACCACGTGGCAGACTAGGTGATGTGGATAGCTAGTGTGTTTGTTTTTTTCCCGAGCAAGCGGTATTGTACCACATACTGCTTGCCTGGGAAAAAATTCAAATTCAATTTTCCAAGTACAGTTTCTCCTGAATGCGCATTGCTATCGTGCCATCGTAAAGTCGAAAAATCCCAAGTTGGACCATTATAACTCAGGGACCATCTGTACAGGCACAAAGTAAGTCAAAAAAGTTGATTTTACTGACATTTTCTTTACTTTTTTGTTTGTTGTCTTAGTTTGTTCTGTTCATTTCAGTGAACCCACAAGAACGTTCCAAAGAAAAGCATGATTTTCTTTCTAGAATTTTGGGTTGACTGGCTGAGTTCTACAGTCCAGTTCAGCATCAGCTTGTGGCTGCAAGACTAGATCACATCCCCGTCTCACACGGCAGTGTAGTACAAGTTGCTGTGTGGCATACGTGTGGTCATACTCCTAGGTAGAGGCTCAAATGGAGGCACAGGTGTGTAATTTCACAGCTAGTGGCAATAAGTAGGGGTTGGTATGTTAAATCGACTCGTGCAGAGAATGGGACAAATGTGGCTTCTTAGGAGGACATGCCTTTCCTTTTTGGCTGATCACGGGTAATTGAGTGCCGAACTTTAACAGTGTTTGATATTTTGCTAAATGGGTGCCGAATTTTGCCACAAGCATACATAAAACGGTGATTAGAATCATCAGAGTCAATAACATTGTGTTATTTTATTTATACTCGGGGAGACATTGAGATGAGAATGTGAGCGTTGGGCTCAGCCTCTAAGCTTGAATGTGGTCTTTGTAGGCTTGCTGTGGTCTTACTGACTGCATTAACATGAAAAATTCAGGTACCTTCTTGTTTACAGGGAAGCAGAAGCAAACCCTTAAAAACACAAATTCCTGTTCTGCTCCTTGGAGGGTATGGCTGGAGAGGTGCCTTCACACATCCACCTCTCCCTACCTGGCCACTGTGCAGCTGCTGGGAGATGGGGATTCATTCCTCCTCCTCCAATGCCCCATGCCCTGCAACCTCTCTGCTCTCTCCACACCCCTCCTTTTTCCTGGCAGGTTGATCATGGCTGAACGGTAAGGTGGAGCAGAGCTCCATCTCTGTTCTCCTTGTGCATCTGCTGGTGTTGCTTCCTCAACCCTGTTAATCTGTCACCACCTTTCTTAGTAGGAGCAGTGTCTTAAACAGTCACTGTGCTCAGACTGGTTGCTTTATGAATTTTGCGGTACACCGTGACCCTAAAATGATAACGAAAATGACAGTGATGTTTATAATTTGAATCCTTTTTGCTATTTTAAAATATGTTGCTACATTTTGGATACAATACTTATTTGCATATTGCACTTGAACCTTTACCTCAACTTAAGATATAACTTACATGTACAGTACTTTGGTCCAATATTTTCTTGAGCTGTACAGTATGCTTCAAAAAGATTGTGAAAATGTGATTTTAAAAAAGGGAGAACTGGACACGTATGCACAAATATGCAGAACATATATCATTTAAATGAATAATCTGAAGGTATTAAGTCAAATCAAAAGGTTTTCTTTGCTGCTAAGAATTTTTTCTCCAGATCTCTTGGTGTTGGAAAGAGGAACATTTGTATGTTTCATCGCCGCTTTAGTCAGTCTTTGGATGGTGGTGAGCAGTCGATGAGACGAGGGATTGAAAACTGTTGGTGTTTCCTGCAGGACGTTGTGTCCTTGCTCATCTCTACAGATTTACTCTAAAGTTTTTTTTTTTTTTTTTTTTTTTTTTTTTTTTTTTTTTTAAGCCTGAACTTTTTGAAGATGCAATACTGCATTGAGCTTCAGCACTTACGCTGTTCTATTTTTTTTTTTACCCCCTCCCCTTTCCTTTGTCCCCTTTGAAATCAGTTTAATTGTCTCTTTCATGTCATTTGCTGCTTTTGCATTTTGCCAGTGACATGAATCAGCTTGACATCAGCTCATATGAATGCCTCTCTGTCTGGCTACTGGTTTGGGGCTTTAAAAGGAATTGTTGATTTGGTCAGATACTGCATGCACACCCCCAGTACAGGTGCAGCTACTGCCAACATCTCATCCACCCTGTGAAAGTGTCCGAAATTAATATCAGTTTCCTCCGACCTGACCTTTTCAAGTAAAAGTTTATTCATAGCGCTTAATGTAGAATTATTAAAGGCGTCTTGTTCACCTGGAATGCGTTCATTAAAAATAATAGCAGCCGATGTGTATGGCTGACCGTGGCCCCTGTCGCACACTTTGCTTTATGAGTCCCATTAGCAAACGCCGTCAAAATGCTCTGCGTCATCTCAGTTGGCAAGCAATGTCACCTTTTAATGTGTTTTACTCACAGGTGTGATATTGTGTACTTTGTACTTTTTAATCCCTGTTAATTTGCTTGAAAATGCGATGTTATTGCACATTTCCACACTATAGAAGATGACTGCTGAGCTTCAAGCTATACAGTGCATGCAAGCATGTTCAGATGACAGCCATCAAATGCCCCAGACCAGGGTTACCAAGGAAACATAGTTTCTCAGGGGATTCTTGGTGGAAAGGTACAGGATCTGTAGCCTCTCTACAACAAAGACAGCTATTATGTGCTATTAGCTATTAGAACATGTATAAGCTACCAGGCAGCTGTGTTGCAGGACACCAGGAATCCCAGCTCAAGGGGGAGCTGCATCTCTGCACCCTATTGCATACCCTATGGATGTCTTTCTGGCCCCCTAGACCTTGGGAGGGTATGTGAGGGTATCTGTCCTCTGCTTTTCAGATCACTGATTAAAAGAATTGGGCTTGTGGGAAAATGGGCATCCTGTGGAGTGCAGCTCTCACCACGTCAGTCACATCAATGTATCTCACACATCATTTACCCAGCAGTCCTTGGTCTCTTGGTCTGCCATTCAGTCTCCGCTCTTATATCCACGCTGCAAGACTTTAAAATACAAAAGCTTTAAATAAAAAAAAAAAAAAAGTCTTTTTTCTTCTCTGAAGTGACCTGTGAAATAAATACATTTGCATACGATTTCTCCTTAAGGGGTGGCCCGAATGAGCTAATGGATTATAAATGCGTCTGCGAAGGGACGGTTTCTTTTCCCCTCATACACCTGCTCACCTGGGGTCTTATGAGGTTTTCCCTTTAAACAGCCTTGGATTGGGGCACTGCAAACAGCAAAAGTTGCAAATACTCTTAAGGCACCGTCACAGGGATGTCAAGCAGTGGTTTTCTGCTCTCGGTCATTGGACATCCGGGCAGGAGACAAACTGCTGGGGATGGATTGAGAAAGTGGCAACCAGATGACATTGACAAGTGTCGGCTGAGTGTGCCTGGATGCTCCAGAGGTTTTTAAATCAACTGCGGTTGTCAGATCAATATGGATGTATGTTAATAGCTGAAGGATTCAGCTGACATTTTAGGTTGAAAAGGCAATTTTAATGGGCACTGGGAAAATATTCAAAAAAGCTGTTTGATGGGGCCTAGATTGTGGGTGGCAGGTATGACATTTCCACACTGTAATATGCTTTTTTTTATTTTACAACCATTACAAAAGTAAAGGTTTAAAGAACAAAATGTTCAACTGCAAAATATTTCTATGTAACAGCAGCCGTTTCCCTCCAAGGACCTCCAAGATGCTTTCTGTTGGTGTGTTTCTGAGCACGTTTTAATAAGTACCGGTAGTTGTGCTTGAATTTCTATTACTCTATAAGCACAATGGCCTTGCAGTATTAATTAAAGCGAGGTGACGGGGAATTGTCATGCGGAAAGTCGTTTTAAATTAATTTGACAATGGCCGTGATTAAAAAAAGAATTCCAAGCAGATAAGCATTTGCTAAAACTCCTGGCAATGACGGGCCAGGGACCATGGGGTCGCTCCCCCTGAGGCACCTCCCGTCCTCACTTGCGTACTGAACCTCCTGCTATTCCACAGATGCTGGGGAAATAAGATTTCTTTGGCCGTAAAGCAAATTCAGCATTAATTCTACATTAACACATGTAGTGCTGCGTGTGCCCCCCATGACCCCTCCCTGATGCCAGTTTGGCTCTTTACAAAACAAAAAAACAGTCTGATGTACATGTACTGTTTACCACATAGAATGGTAGCTAATTTTATATGACCAAGCTTTATAACCCTTTAACCGGGTTTGTATTTAGTAACAAAACTGTTGTGTCACAGTGATGTTGATTCTGCAGGCGGTGAAACCGTGTGTGTATTTTGCAGCCTTTACTTCAAAATCTGAAATAGAAGCGTTCGAGATACTAAGTGGCCTTTTTAGCTGTTTTTTTATTTTTTATTTTAATGAACTTGACCACACAAAAACTGCACTTAAGGCAAGAAGCAGCACTTGAATAAATTCTGTGGCTTGAAAAACAGCTGTGCATAAAGGACAGAGACCGAGCTTTACATGTATAGAGAAGTAACTAAATATATACATGGAGATAGGAAATATGGTAACACACACACATATATATATATAGTAGCTGGCATCTGTTGTGTGGTAATGTATCAATTTTATTTTTTAGTGTTTTCTGAAAACCCATGACACCAACAACAGCTACAAACTGCCTTGTTTGATGGAGATATTTTCTCTGTGGAGCTCACTTTGTTCTTACTGTGAGGCAGCTTATTCTCCACTTTAATAATCTCAATGCTGTGTCAGCCAAGCACAACAAACCCTTCATATCTTTCACAGAAACCTGTGGAATGAAAACATGAAATGTGGTAAAATCCATCATTTTATGACATTGCTTCTGTGAACTTTATTCCGTCTGTATGCAGAATGCGCCCAATTCTTATTAAGCCATCCAGAGCCTTTGATGGACTGTAGATCACCCGAATCCAAACGCTGCCGTATTCTGACAGGTGGACCAGATCCACATCTATCTGTCACTCAGTGACTGGCTTGCCCCATATTTTCTGTCATAGATGAACACCAGACCGTATTTCAGCAAGACACACAAATGGCGCCCTGGTTCCAATCACCTGATGTTTATTCACCTTTCAAAATGCACCTGACATTTTGAGAGGGCTGTTTCCTTCCTTTTCAGAAGATGCTTGTTTGTCCCAAATAGGATGTCTCACTGTGTTTCTTTGATTGTTCTCTACCAGAAAGTTCTCCTCCCCAGTCTTGCCCATGCAGCCCTCACTTCCAGACAGGCTTTGCGGGCCCACACTTTGCTGTTCAGCCTTTCACACACAGCTTATCCATTCCTCTTCACTGCTGCCTTCCCTGTCTCAGCCGGCTGTGTAAACCCCCTCAACTCCTCCAACCCATGTTCTAAGCAATATCAACCTTTTCGGTCACATTGTTGATTATGGATGCTAGTTCTGTCCTTGGCTCTTGTGAAGGCAGAACAGAACAGGTGCTGCACCCTGGACCACTTGGTTGTCAGTGATGAAGCTGATTTTTGAGCCATGATGTGAGGGCGTCACTGTGCCCTGCACTTCTGAAAGCCTCAGCCTCAGCTTCTTGTACAGTACACCCTCCTGCCAATGCCTCTAGTAGGTGGGCGGCATATCGCTACTCTAGCCTGGGGGCTAATTGTTGCCCACAGTAAGTGCTTTTGCTGTGGGCTGCCTAGGTCAAGAAAACGAGCAGTGCTGCCTGGAAAATATTGCTTTTTAAGTGCACTGCACACACATGTAGCTGTGTGTGTGGGGAGCATATGTTAAATTATCTTTAAATGATCACTTGGCTTTAAAATGTCTGCTCTTGACACTTTAATGCTATTTTGCACCCAATATAAATAAATCCGAATAATGTTTTTGCTCACTGAGGGAAATTAAATATATAAACGAGACGTATAAATGCATGTAAGCATTGTTGGTGAGTTAGTGAAGAGATCTCCATTTGTTAATACTATGACTGTTCAAATACATACTTTCCTATATTTATATTTCCTGCACTGTGTTATGGGCCACACTCACCTGGATTATGGGTCACACCTGATATAGTGATAAGAATCTGCCAGTTCAGCGGATGCCAGTGGCTCACCGTGTAGTTATGATGCCTCCCTGCATCTTCACCTGTTGGGCATGGCATTCAGCTCTTGGTTGTGTTGCGTTTCCATGTTCTCCCTGTGTCTGTGTGGGTTTCCTCCCACAGTCCAAAGATGTGTGTTTTAGCTTAACTGGTCACCCTAAATTGCCCATAGTGTGTGAATGTGTATGTGTAGCCACCCTGTGTTGGATTGGTGTCCCATCCAGGGGCAGTTTTGTACCTCAGTGTCCGCTACTTCCAGGATAGACTTTGGACTGCCATGGCTCTGCTCAGGACAAGTGTTTAATGAAGATGGATGGATGGATCAGGTGTGGCTGTAGGATTTAAATGGACCCTCAGAGGACAGTTCCTCACCCTGCTGAGTTCTGATCATCTGGCTGCAGATGCTGCCATCCAGGTTTTTATTTCAGTTCATCCAATTTTGCCTCATTCCCGTTCTCTTCCCAAACCCTGCAGCCAAAATTCCACAACTCTGTTATTGTATCATTCAAAAGCTCAGAAATAACAAGGAAATGTTTTTGAAAGGTATTGTTTGAACTGGGGATCCTTTCCTTTCATCTTTTCAGAGATGATCCATATTCGTACAGTTGAGGCAGCTTATGGGCATTTGTTATGTCTACAATCTACAGTAAACTGCTATACTGAGGTCATTTAAACTTTTGAGTGGTTTATTCTTCAGTAAGATGCATTATTTTGCAGTGTTTATTCCGCAGCCAGTGTTTTAATTCCTCACCGCAGTTATATGTATGTTAAAATCAATGCTTTTAAAATACAGTTTTACCTTAGCTTAGCTTTCATACCCTGGTAAGTAATAATAACACGGCCGGTGCTGTGTTTGGTTTCTGAAGTGGTGGTTTGACTGTTCAGCAGCCTTTATTCTGATTGCTTCACTTAGTAACACTTCCCTTTTCCAAGCTGACAGTCACTCCCACTGTTCCCCTTGTCCTCCACATGCGGTGACACTTTTCATAACAGCCGCTTTCAACCAGCTCTCAGCAATGGCGCTCAGTCGCGATGCACACCAAAGTCATAAATCCACCAAATCCTCACAGATAGCTGATTCCTGTAGAACTTGAGAAAGTGGTACAAATAGTGGAATCATCACTCTACTGCTGCAAAGTCCTCATCATTGTTTACTCAGTGGAATGTAAAACCCTACTTTTGTCATGCAAGTCTTGTTTTTCGTTTGTGGAATCAGCGTGGTGTTTGTGCAATCTCGTTTTTGCATGATGTGCACAGCATTTTACGTCAAACATGCCAGTTTCATCTGTAGCTCATTTGAAAACCTTTTAAAAATAACTGTGCGCAGGTACCGACAGAAAGCCTTAAGGTAAGGTGAGCACTTCATTAACACTGCAGTGAGTGGTTCCAGTGACAGATGTTTATAGCATTGTGGCAGTCTGCTCTTTATCCCTGTGACCTTTGGTGGACTGGCAGCTCCTGGCAGATGTGGTGCGTGGAGCCTTTGTGGCTTCCAGGGAGCAAGGAGCCTCATAGCTCTGTCTTTCGATAGGAAGAAATTTTTTAGCTGATATTTGCATTTAATCATCACTTTGTGCTCCTTATGAGATCAACCAACCAATACATCTGATTGATAAAATTTGATGTTTTGCTTTTCTGTAAAAAGTTTGTCGATGAGGGCAGCAGATAGAGTTTGTGCCTCCTAGTTCCTGCATTGTGTGTTGGACTTGGTTCACAACTCAACCTGATCTCTGCTAAGTTTGGACGTTTCCTTTGTGTTTATGTGGCTTTCCTCCCACAGTCCAAAGATGTGTTTCAGGAGAATTGGTTGCTCTAAATTGCTCAGTGTGTGTATGTTAATACAGGGACGAACCACTGTGACCCAACATCAGACAAGCTGTTATTGTAAATGAATGAATGAAGCAGCGTGTGACTGAATGTGGATGCATTATTATGTCATTGCCACACTAGTAGGTAGGGTTTGTGCTGGGGGTGAGGGGCACTGGCCTCGCATACCGTACAGGGGTCACTTGCGAAAGACAGATGCCAACACCCCTCAGCGTACTCCTTCATGTCTGTAGAGTACTGGATAGAAATACTGCATTAGCAAACATTTGGAACAAGCAACTAGGATATAAATTTTTCAGGGAGGGTTCTTATTTATAAAAAAAAAAAAAAAGCCAAAAAAAATAATTTTGTTATATTTTTATGGTTCCTTATTAGCAGATGGAAAGCTAAAATGCAGGGTTTACCATTCACAAAGTCCCACATTAGGGTTAAATGGAATCAAAGCACGTGGTCGCAGTTTGATCTTTGTTTAGCCATTGTGTTTTGCGGTTTGTGTTGCTCAAGCAGGGGCTGCTTCAAGTCACCCTAATCGCGCTCGGTGCTCAGAGCCTCTCAACCAGCGCCCGGTGCTGACGTGTCCCTCATCGGGGATTCCGGCGGCAGGGCCTCTGTGCACCAGCCATGAAAAGCCACCAACGTTGATTCGCTGTAATTGCATTTGAGTGGATTGATTTAGCTTTCTGTATGTTTTTCTAATTGTAATTTTCCGGCCGTGATGAATGAGTGGCGCGAGTGTTCTTGGCGGCCGCTGCCGTAATGAGCCGCTTGGTCCTAAAGAGCAGAGGTTGTTCTGTGGCCCGGCGCGGCAGGATGATGCTGTTGGGCAGAACTGTGAGCAGCAGTGGTTCGGCGGGTCCCATTTGGGCGATGGAATTAACTGGACCGACTTTGAACTCGGCCTTCCCCCTCGATGCACAATAATCCCACTTTGCACATCACAATCTTCCCTCCCTCTCTGAAAACACACAGCCACTTCTGGGAAAAAATAAAGATGAAATATAAATGACATTTATTGAGGTCAGCTGGTTTTAGATGGTAAAAATGTTCCTGGAAAAACTACAGATGTTTTTTCTAGAGCATAGTCAGACATGCACCTTTATCAGAGGCTTCTCACACATTATAGTACTGTACACCGCTTTGCCACTCGAGTCAGTTCCTAGAAATTTTAGGAAGAATAAGGGAATTTTACCCGCGCAAACTTGTTTAAAGCGCAATATCTTGATCTCATCTATAAAACTGTCCTGTAAAAGGCGCCGCTTTTCATAGCCTCTGAGCTGTGGAGGACACATGTAGAAATATTGGCTTAACAAGTGGCATCAGAGCACTAAGCTATTGTGCCAATGTGGGAGCAAATTGCTATAAGTCCTGCCCCCCCCCCCCCCCAAATGGCCCAGTTACTGTGTAATGGTGGGGTGTGCTGGGTGTCCCCACCCCACGGTATTGTAACAGGCAGGGGCAAATGCCTGTGTTTAACTGCGCATATGCAGTTGTCAAAATTGTATTTGTCCTCATTCTATCTCAGAAAAAGGTGGGGACACCGACTTGTTAAAAATGTACAATTACGTTAGGGTGCATTATTTTATGGGAAAGTTTAAAAACCATTTAATTACACCAGTCACTTTGTAATTACAGTAATTATGCAGAAGAATGGGGAAATTGGAGTATCAAGCCCCCCCCCCCACAACCACCATTATCACCACCAGGCTGGTGTGAAGGCGGCCATCTTTGTGACTGTCCTCATGCATTCTTGTTCCCCCGTATTCCACAGGTGGCTGTGACAGGGGGACTCCCAGGGCAGGACCCATGAGGAGTCATAGAAGATGCTCGCAGCCTGGGTGCGTCTGCTCCTCGTAGCCATGTGGATGAGAAGCACCTCCAGCCATCCTCTCTCCCTGCGTATTGGTGAGTGTCCCGCTGAAGTTTTGCCTTCACGTTCCCAGCCCTCCACTTAAGGCGGCTCCATGTCCCCCAGTTTATGCCGCATGTTCCTCGCTGGCACACAGTCTGGCATTAAGTGGTCTTTAAGCAGCGCATTTTGATCACCTTTGTAATTCCTAGAACAACAAGCCTGGTTCAGTCTGAAGTGTTTACAGGACTGAGAGAAACTGTCACTTTCATGCAGGCCTCAGCTGCACGGTGGCTACCCTCTCCCTCGGTCACATAAAGATGAGTGAGATACAAAACTGAGCTTGAACTGATCATATTGTGGATTTTTATTTCTTAATAAACTAGGCAGGCATTGCTGATAATCATAAAATGGATGCAGCCTGCATTATTACATCTGTTTATCAAGTGCTTTTCGTCAAAGCAGCATGCGGTGGTTATTAAATATAACTGAACTGAACTTAATGCCAGGCCAAGGCTGTGTGCATTGTGATCAGCTGACCTGCAGGCAGTTTCCCATGTATACAGCACAAACACCAACAAAGTGTTGAGTTGTTTAGGGACACCAGATGGTTCCCACAGAGACAGAGCAGTTACTCGTATCTCAGTCCAGAGTCCCTGGCCATCATCTCTACCATCAGGCTGCTCCAATATGGCTTCACAGCACCACACCTTACATTATTGATTCTGCGAAACTGTATTCTGCTCCATAAAATGGAGCAGTGCGCTCCCCTAAACACCATGAAATAATTTCCTTATGCAGTTGTGTTGTTTATAAAAAGCTCTTGGCTCAGCATACTCCGTTCCATTTTCAAACCACAACTCAGCCAACACCGAACCGTCTCCATTAGCATCTCATGCGTAAATGACTATTAGTTTAAAAAAGCAAGAATCCAAAAAACCGGGGGGATGAATGTAAGCCAAGAGTTTTTTCAACGTCAGGAAATGCAATAAAACAAGGCTCTCCTAAAGATAAGCACTTAACAAAAGGATGCACGTATACAGTAGCATTATGCAAATTCTGTACCGCAAAGTAATTTCTTACAATGTTAGTAAAAACATTTCACAAAATCACACTTAACAATTGACATTTCTCATTGACTCGCTTCTATCAACTGCTTGTCCTTGTCAGAGTGTTTTTCTAAAGTGCCTTGCATAAATATTTAGACCCCTAGAAAGTTATCAGCATGGCCTGGATTGATTCAAATTGCACTTATAATACTTATAAGTGTGTGTGTCAAATAATAATATTACAAACTCGTCACACCCCTCTTCTGTATATATACAGTACGTACTTCCATGCAAACTGAATGTATGAGCTTTACGTGCTCTGAATTTCTGGTGAATTTTATTGAAATCCGTGCCAATTTTCTATATTACAGTTATAGGCAAAGCAAATACACAATCAAAAAAAGGCATCTATTAAACCAGTGCTGGCCCATGGTGGTCCAGCGCCAATCCCAGTAAGCACAGGGCTGGGCACACTGTGTAGGGACACCAGGTTATTACAGTCATAGGCATTGAAGCACACGGTGTGTCTAACATTTTGATTTGGGAAGAAAACCAAAGGACCAAGAGGACCCTTGCGGACACCAGGGAACACAGACGAACACAAATTTGCGCTCAAACCCAAGTGTAAGTCAAAGCCCCAATCCATGAGCTGGGAGGTCCTCGTGCTACCTGCTGCACCATCATGCGCCACTAAAATGAGAACTTTGTTCCTTAAATACTGAAAAACTGAACTATCATTCGAATGCCTTAAGGTGTTTTTTTTTTCCCTTTTCTGCAGTATTTGCCTTGTAACCGATTTCTTGTAGAATGCCTATAAATTATTTACTCGTGATTAACTGTTGTAGTAGGACTACAGAAAATCCTTGTAATAATGAATTTTTGATGCTTGTTGCACTGCTTCAAACTTGTTACATAAGTTAAACTACATCAGACACATCTTTGCACGGTTACATGCATCACTATATACTCCAATTAATTATACATTCATACTCATACATTTATGTAATAAACTAAATTTAATCAAAATATTGATGTTGCTCCTTTAAAATTTACCATTAACACCAGTTTAGTGGAGCTGTATTGATGTTTGGGGTGTAAGTATGTAGCTTATGCCGATTTCTAAATGACACGGTCATTCTGGCCACTGAGCGTGCGACTGCGGCTCCCGTTTGTGTTGCAGTAGTCGTATGCTGGCTGGAGGAAGGGGACCTTCACGCAACCCCTCACCTTGTCTGCCCCTGTAACCAGGTTTACGAAGGGAAAACAAAACTGGTGTTTCTTTCTTAGCTCAGTGCACATCAGATAAGGCAGAGGGTGCGTTTGATGTAGAGCAGCCACCGCTGCGTTTGCAAATGAATTATTTAGCGCCGCGCCTGCCGCAGTGTCCTGAGGACGCTCCACCGTAACTGCGATCTGAGCAAACAGAGCGGAGCTCCGCATGGTTAGCCTGTAATTAGCAAACGCCTCTCCTTCAGCCCAGCTCATTCAGCAGAAGCCCCCATGACACCCCCCATGTCTTTCACTTTTTTACTTTTGCTAAAAAGAAGTTTCCGTGATCAAAATACCTCGCTGTACACAACCTTACTGCAGTAGACTGGCATCCTGTCTAGGGTGTAGTTTTATAGCTTAGTTACCAGTCACTCCAGAATAGGCTCCAGACCACCTATGACCCTGACCGATATAACGCGGTCGGGTGGATGGATGGATGGAAGTTACAGATGAGGTTTAGTTCTTCTTTGTGTTCACTTGTACTCATTTTCATCAACTGCTTATCTTGTGCTGAGATATCTGGATTTTGGGTGCTCTAGAGCTTCTCCCAGAATCATTGGGTACTACATAAGGACATACACACACACACTCTCTCTCTCTCTCTCTCGCTCTCTAAATAAAAAAATTGACCTCTGAGACCCCCTGATCTCTGCAAAAAGTATGATTGCTGGAAATGTTAAAATTCCTGAGGAAAATTTGTTTTCATCTCGCTCTCTTAACCTCATTAACGTTTCATCTTGGCATAACAGGGCAGAAATTGGTTAAGGCCACCGTCTGCAGCAGTCGTCCTGCTTTGAGTGGGAGGGGAGTGGCTCTGACAGAAGCAGGCCAGCTTCGCATGTGGCTTCTGCTGGAGACCACAGGGCCCATTAGCCAGGTGCTGTTTTACTGTGTTCAGTGAATTGTTAATGAAAATGGCCGAGTTGTCAGTGACGCCCCAAGATGAATGAGGAAAGTAATTAGCAGCAGCTCCTCGATGCCATTGTTCCCCTTGAGTTTAGTTCAAGTGCTGAATTCTCTCTGAAGGCCTTGCAAATTTGCCTGCATTCACCATCGCTGTAATATCGCTCTCTCTCTGTTGCACGCACGCTGATCACCACCACAGATCAATTTTATATCCTTGGAGGAATCTTGAACTGCAGCCCTGCGAGCTCCTAGCGCGTGCAGTGACCACATAGGGAAGATCAGTGAGAGCTGCACCTCCTCAGCTCATTAGAGTCCAGCAAACAGCAGCTTGCAGGTGCCACTGCCGGCGTCGCTGCCAGAGGGGTGAGCGTAACCCCGCTGGAAGTGGCGGCCTAATGTGCGCTAATGCCCTGTGCACCGTCTGTGGGGTAAACAGCCACATATGTTCAGTGTCACATGACACCCAGCTTCATGTCCCTGGAAACGCACAGTGGGTGGACTGGACACCCGCCTGGCTGTAGATCATCCACAATCCGCAGGAGAGGAGATCAGTGCCTGGCCAGTGTGTGGTAAGATCATCTGGTGTGTAATACTGCCAAAGAGGAGAAGATATGGGCAATTTATTCAGTTTGGTAGTTTTCTTTATTCTTGCCATAATTTATTTTGTTAGCATTGTTAGTTGAATCAAGGTTTGATCTTGTACTTTTTTCTTGTTTTTCCACTCTTTTTTTTTTTTTTCCCCCTACAAGCTGTTGTGGAAAACCCATTTGGCCTGTCAGACTGCAAAGGCCACGTGACGCATACCTCGAGTCACGGATCTCATGAAGACTGCGGTGTTTACCAGCCAGCTTCATGGTGACGGTTATCAGCTAATACTCAGTTCCGGTGCAAAACCGCATGGGCATTATCACGGCGGGTGAGAGCAGTTCTGTTTGTCAGCGACTGGGATGCGTTCTGAGTCACAGTCCCCCCCCAAAGAAAACGCTATCAAGCCCACTTAACCGTGACAGCCTGTGACACTTTCTTCCAAGACCTGGGATTAGCCCAGTGGGGCCATTGAAAAAGGACAACAAGTCCAATGAGGCGCCATAAACAAACGCTGTTTTCGGCTTGGCTTCATATGCTGGAGCACTGCTTCCAGGCAGCCAGATGTTGTGAAAAGGCTCCAGTGCCCAGCTGCTGCAGTACAGCCTGTGTTTCTGGCGACAGCTGCTTTGTGAACCTTCACCAGGGGGCCACTTCTCCAGTTTGGCCTGCTGTTTTCCAAAGGCCATATAGATCTTGGGGCTTTTTCCTGCGGTCATGACCTCGCTGGCAGAAAAGCACGTGACACTCGGGTTCCCCAAGGGCTTGTTGGTGGTCAGGTAGAAGTCATTCAACCTACCAGACCCCGGTAAGCTGCATGAAACATGGCCTCGTGATACATAGATAAATTTCCTTTTGGTGCTCTGCTGGAGTGATGTTTCACTAAATAATGCCAATGAAATGAGAAACACAACTAATCTAGCAAAGCCGCATTTGTTCTGTTTGTTCTCTCCCTTGGCATAACATAACAAAGCGGTACCATTAGCAGGACCCTTACCCTGTAAGGACAGCTACAACCCCGGATATTTGATTTCTATGAGTTTGTGATGTACTATGGGAGTGTTTTTCTGTTATAGACAAGGGCCCCATAATCATTCTGTAATATTTGCATGCAGTCGATATGCTGCTGTCAGTGTGGTTATTTGCTTTGGAACCACAAATTCCATTGTTCAGAACAAACTAAAAATACACAGACTGAGCTCTTAGGAAATCATTCCTTCACATGAGGGATATCTGCATGGATGAGCTGCTGTGAGATGGCAGAATCATCGATAAGTTAAATTATTAAATATGCCTTACAAATGTCTTCCTTCTATCTTCAGACTCATGACCCAAAGTCACCACTGCCACATTTGTAATTTTATCGCAGGCATGCATTTATGTTAAAATTTGTGAAATGATGCAGGGTGAGCTGCTGCTTCTGCATCCAGTTGCTGACAAATATTTGCCAATACCTTTCCGTTTCACAGCGTTTTGAGCAGATGAGCTGGACAGTGTTCATGTATCATTATGCTCAGTCAATTTAATTTGGCTCCGAGATTTAATGCAGGAAAGCTGGTGCTGACATTGCCCTCCAGTCAGATGATGGGATTTTTAGGAAGACTCACACCCAGTGGAAGTGCGAGATGTTTTGACAGCAGTTTTCAGCCATAATGTGCCAAAATCGTTCAGTAAGAACATTGATGCAATATTACATTATTATGTCACATTCGGTGAAAATATAGTGAATTATACATTAGAGACCTCAAGCTTCACAGACATTTTCAAACAAGTATGTGATTAAAATCATATGTATATTAAAAAAAAGAGATTGCATATTTTTCTGTCGTTTATGAATTCAACATATTTATTGCATTTGTGATTTAACACTTTCCCTTTTAAATGTTTCTTATATTTTAATAGCATTTATCACAATGGGCATAGTAGAGTTCTCCTACCCTGGTTTCTGCTGTTGCTGCACATTTAATCCTTGTTTACCAGGACCGAATCTTACATTTTCACCAGTAAAGTTATTTTTGTGAACTAACTAGATTTATTAAAAAGCATTTTTTGTATTTTGATATTGCATAGCTGGGGCTGTACTGTTTCTACAACAGTTTACCGCGGGAAAAGGCCCGTCTGTCAACATCTCAGTGTCCGTCGCTGTTGTCACCTGCTGCTCGGGCTCCCGGGTTCCCCATGGCAGTGCATGGAGGTTTGGAGACAACCTAACAGAAAACATATCCTCCGTGGGGGCCTGTGAATGTCTCCCACCCTGAGGTGAAAGGGAAGTCCGCTTGCCCTGGTGGTGTTGGCAGATGTTTGAGGCAATGAAGTACCTGCTAACAGAAGCAAGACTTGTACAGCTGTTTAAATGAAGTCGCTCTGGTTGTGTTGCCAGCATCCATTTGCACTTCACATAATGATATGTGTGAATGATGAAAGAGAAAAAATGGGATTTTTTTCCTCACAGCTTTCAGTCTGTAACTTTTTATAGTCTCAAATCTGTCTTGTCACCCATATTCAACATCTGTCCCAGCTCTTGACAGAAATTACCTCATTGTTCTGTGATTAAAAGTGCAGACACAACCAAGCTTTTGTCTGTGTTCTGATTTTATTTCTCAGCGTTTTTTTCTGCCTGTGGCCTATATATTTTTGGCTGAAGAAATGCTGATGGTTTGCATGGCAGTACTGGAATGGTGAGCACTTGCTTGCCTTGTTATGTAAGAGAAAACCCTCGGTGGAGACTGGCCGGTGTGCCTGGTGCGTCTTTTGTGCAGCCCTGAAAATCGCGTGCTGAAGCAGAACTGAATTGTTTGCAGCACATGGGGGAATGTCTGAGGGCTTTGTTTCGCAATACGCTGAGCTGCATGGTGCTTTAAGCTCTAGATGTGTTAGGATTTATTGCCAGGAAGAACAAGCTGCCATTATGTGCTGCAGTAACACTGGCCTGAAACGCTGAGATTGAATCTGTAAGGGTGCAGCTCAATCTTGCGCTTGTAATAGCAGAGGCCTTCGAGACCAACACTTTGAGGGTTGGTCTGCGATGCAAACCTGTGCAGCTTATGGTTGACTGTCTGATAAACTTAAGACCAAATGAAGGTGCATCACCTCTATTTGTTTCTGCTCTTTAATTATTTATGGATCCATATCACATTTGCTCAACCTGCTTAGAGGTCTCTGAAACTTCTGAGGCTGTTTACTTTCCTTGTAGGTAACAGCCTGGCAGAGATACCTTTTCCATTTCAAATGGCATAGCAGCCTGCAGTTAAGGTAGTGCTGAGCTCCATGGCTCTTGCTGTCAGTGACTAAAGATATGCAGACATACTGTATGGGAGGTGCTGATGGCCAGCTAAAATCCAGTTCCTCCCCCAACAGAAGTCATATAGACCTACTTACTGGTCTCTCTCAGCAGACATCTGACTGGCCATTATTGATCACCTGCTGTGGACACCAGAAGAAGACTCTGGAAGGTCGCTTTACGAGCCTCCTAGGCTGAATGGTGATATAGTAGAACTTTTGGGTTTGCTGCTGATGCTGAGATCAGCATATAGAAGTGGGCCAAAGTGAGGCCAGGGAAGCCTCCACCCCATCTCTCTTCAGCCAATCTGTTTGATTGACCTTGTCCTGCAAGTCCTTTTTTTGGTTGCTTTTGTGAATTCAACCCTCAAGCATTGAAGCAATAGGTGAATGGTGGAACAAGGCAGGATCAAAAAGAAGTTGTTCACCTGAATTGCTATACGTGCCATTGGTCAGATCATGAAGCTTTCCTGTCAGCCAGTTGGGAACAATGACAAGTGAATCTTTAACTGCCCATGGATCCAATTCATCAACCAGCAGGCCCTACCTTGAGGAAAGTCAAGAAAAGATGTCCTTCTCCTTGATTTCTCTTAACTGTAGAACAGGGCCAGATCCAGACTTCTGGTAGACATGATGAGAGAACCCATTAAACCTTTGCTTTGGTGCTACAACTGCAGTGATCTTAGAAGCTCTTAGTTTAGTCTTGAAGTGGACAGCTGTGCAGCTTGGGATTCCTCTAGGAGGAAGAGTATAGAATCAAACCAACATCCTTAAGTTTCATGAAGTCAGACATTACTTTGGTATTTTTTGGACATTTTGTTGTCTTTTGTTTAATTTTTTCTGTAAATGGTATGGAAAGCAGCTCAGCTGCTAGCTGGAAAATTGCACTTTGGGGAGCAGCTGGCCTCCTGGAGAAAGTGACCGTCTTCTGGACTTATCAGTCAAACTCTGATGCTCTGGGAGGGTCCTTTTTCATTGAGTTTTTATTCCTGGTTGGCTGCCATAGTCAATGTGTTGTTAAACAGGAGTCCATTTGTTTGTTTTTTTTTTTGTTTGTTTTGTCCCCCCGATAAAGCAGGAAGGGATGGAAAGGTGGAAAGAAGCCAGCGCTGCAACCTGGCATGCATGGCTTAGTTTTGCCAACCTGAGCCTAAATGACACCCATGAGATCTTTCCTGGGAAAGAACTGCAAAAGTGGAGAGCAGGTGGACGGGTCAAGCTGAGTCATTTCTGCACTGCTGACAGAAAACCTGAGTCCAGTCTTGCAGGTTCCAGAAACCGAACCATGAAGAAGTCCGCCATTCCATGTAAGGTATTCGACACTTCATGCCAGAGTAAAGGCTATATAAAATGTGGGGAAGGCTGTGGTGACTTTGTAAGATGGCTGAGCTATGGTAGGCACTGACACTGCAGCACTACTGCACTGCTTCCCAAGAGATTCCAGAGCTCACAACACATTTAACGTGGTCATACTTATACGAACTGCTCAGCTTAAGCTCTCTGCTGTAATGCAGTGAAGTCCTCTGGATGACTCAATTTGATATGAACATGTTGAGTATGTAAGTGAAGAGGATTAGTGCCAACAAAGTCAGTAGTGTTGGTGGTGGTGATGATGCAGTAGGAGGTGGTCGGTGGTGGTGATCAGTCCATATGCGCTCCAGAATTCAGCAGCCTAACAGCCTGTCTGAAAAAGCTATTCATACGCCTGGTGGTTTCTACATGGCAATGGTGAAAACAGTGGGTGGAGGGAGTAAGTGAGGTCTGTGGTAGAGCAGATGTAGAAGGTGGAACTGAGAAGCCACAGGATGCTGTCTGGTCCAGATTAGGTCAGCGTGTAACCGTCTGCTCCTCACTAAAGAATGTAGTAGAGTCCTTTGGTATGTGTAGCACCATGTCCATAATCTCCTCCTCACCCTTAGATTCCAGGAGCACTGCTCCAGCCTCTGTAGTCACCAGGGAGGCAACGCTTCCACTGACCCGAAACAGAATCCGTTCCTATGCAATTTCTGAGAAAGTTCTAAATGAATGTGTTCCTTTAAAGCCACTGTGGTATCACATGAAAGGAGGATCTTCCTTTGAGAACCAGGAAAAGTAGGTTAGATTAAGGCTTTCTGGAGACTGAGGGTAATCTCTGTGAAAAGGAGCAGCAGTCAGTTGTCCTGCGCTGCCCGAAAACCTGCCAAATTCTTGGCATAAACTTATCCAGGTTGACTTGCATTTTTTGCGCTCTACCAGTTTATATAGTTGAATACCTTTTGAGGTGTCTTGCCCGAGGGTGTTATTGTAGGGTGTCTAAAACGATTTGAACCACGAACTTCTCTTTCTGAAGTCCAGCTCGATTTCCCATTGCATCACCTGGTGGCAACAGCAGATTTTTAGCAGTGCAGGCATCTGCTCCTCTCTGACGGACACTCTCTGTTCCCCAGCTTGGTTGCCGGGTCAGTAACTCCAATAGGCTTGAGTACCGACAATCCTTCTTCTCAGCTCCGCTAAAGCAAAGCTGCTCCTCATCTTGCCATTGGCTGTGGGTTGGAGGTCACTTCATTCTTTCTTAGGATGCTATAGCAGCAGGGATGAAAGAAAGTGCCTGCCTTGGGCCTGTGGTGGCTGCAGGCTGTTACTGATAATCCCCCTTGTCTGAGCAGCCCATTACAGGGAGGAGTGGGGAACTTTCTGAGCCTTCTGTCTTGGCGAAGCACAGCACTTCTTACACCTGTCAATATATTGATAGGGACTCTGAGGTTCTCGACGTTGTGATTTTCATATCTGACGTACACACCTTAAAAAAGTAAAAAAAAAAAAAATAATAAAATAAAAATTTTTTAAAAAAGCACACATTTAAACCTCCACTGTGATTTATATTTTTCCAAGATACTTAGCAAGACTTTAAATGGTTATTAAGCATACTGGTATATCAAAGGAATGGTTTAAAGTGTTACATTTAGGGGAGTGACGGACATGCTATCCCCCCAGTTCACATTGATAATCCATTCCTGAAAACCTCAGGAAAATGTAATAGGGAGCCTGTTTTCCACTATTGTAAATGAGGAAAATTAATCTGTTTTAACCCCCTTGTGAAAAAGAAAAAAAATCTGTTGTCACATAAAGATGCAGATGCAGCGGATTACTTTGACACATCTGCTGTTTACTGTGGATCTCACAGAACTTACTCCAAAGCTCTGTAAACCCTGCAAAGGCACCTCTGTGACACCTCCCATGCTGTAATGGAGTATCCTTCAACAGCCCAACATGACAGCACCCCCAAATACAGACATGACAAAAACCCCAACCAATTTTCCCAAATATCACTAAAATACTGTATAACTAACAATCCATTATCATCCTCACTCTTGTCTCCTTGTAAAGAAACAGACATTCAGCAATGAAATTTGGACGCAAAGCAACAGCAGATCCCTCTCACTCACACTTCAACATTCAACATTTTTTTGCTCAGGGTTTAGATGTTACGATGGGTTGTAGGAATGTAGATGGTGTGAATACATAGTGCAGCATAAGCACACAGCAGATGCTGCAGGTATCCAGCAGAGACAGTACAAGCAAGACACAAAATGCATTTCAAAATTAGAACAGATTACAGATGGGAAGTTTTTATGCACTGGGAAAACATTGTAATACAAAATATTTCCACCTAAAACTTTGATGATTTTAGTTGTTTTTTTCCATACAAGGCAAGGCTGGGTACATGCCAAAAACACGTAGGGAAGCTCCAAACTTAGATTTCTGGTATGAAAAACCAGGTAAATTTTACAGCTAGGTCAAGCAGCATACCAGTTTAGGATTTGCTCCTTCAGTCTTCAGTGACGGTATCATTGCCATGCAACAGGTCCGTTTATGTAATCCTAATACTCAAATGTGAAACTTTGTAAATTCAGCTCTGGCTTCCCCCAGACTTGTTTTGAAATACAGCGCCTTTAACTGTCTGCTGATGGGAAAAGCATGTGCTTGATGGGAAGGTTTGAAAGAACTCCTTCCTTTGGTGCTACCTTGCTTGTGCTCCTGCTACCGATTAGTTTCTGCGTGGAAATGCGCTGGGTAGGAAAAGGAGGCCTGCTTTCTCCCACAGGTGGTCAGGACCAGGGGTACCTTCAGCTTCATCTTGGTCCTGCTGTGCTCTTTAAAGCGCTGACTGATGAAACGGGCAGGCACGCAGGGCTGCACACTTAGCTGAGCTCCAGCATTTAGCAGTGTGTCCTGACCGGGACTGTGTGTAGACATTAATGACCCGATGACCATCTCTTCAGAAAAGTGCTTCTTCTCTTCGCCTCTCTCGCTCCCTGTGTGTGGGTGAATGTGTTGAAGCACGGCTGTTTTTATGCTTGTCCACATTTACATGCAGAGTGAGGATGAGATATTTTTGTCATTGTGCTCTTCAGTCTGTGGTTTGGGTCTTACAGCGGGACAGTAGGTGACGCATCTGAAAGTGTGTGTGTGTGTGTGTGTGTGTGTGTGTGTGTGTGTGTGTGTGTGTTTCCTCTTTTGTTCCTTTTTCGAGAGAACCAAATGCCCATGAGAGCACATGTTCATAGAGAGAGCAGCAGGGCCTGGGTGGAAGAGTCAAATGTAAGAGCACAAAGGCTGGTGCTGCTTTTAAGGGTTGTGGATGCCGGTAAATGTCTGCCATTTGACTTATTTATTTATTTATTCTATTTGTTCCCTTCCATCCTCCTGCTGGGCCTTCTTGGGGGCAGCGTTTTTACAGGTGCCAAGTCCCCCACAGCTCCTTTTGGGCTTTCACATCACACTCCAGCCTTCACTTACACAGCTCCACAGCACACCCCTGTAACCGCCTTATTGAAGAGTTTTTTTTTTTTTTTTAAGAGCAAAATGGCAGCCCCCCCCCCCCCCACAGCCTACAACCTTTTCTAAAAAAAAAAAAAAAAAAAATCTTTATTTCCAAACTTTTGGATATGTTTACTATGGGGAAAAAAAGCTTGTTAATTTTTTATTTCTGCAGACTTTTAGTTGTGCAGAGGCTTTGCTGTTTTGCTGGACTGCCTCGTGTGACTCTGGGTTTTGAACACAAGAAACGGAGTCGTGTACCGAATTCACTCCTGCACTTGGCAGGTAGCCAGAGAGGCTCTTATGGTACAAATTCAGGGGTGAAGGCCCACTTCTGGAGACAAGCAAAGGTAAACAAGCCCTGGAGATGAGTGCAGGGTTTATGCTTCCCCTGCTCACAGTGCGTGAGTGGCCTTGACTCCCCCCTTACAGACCTTTAAAGGAGGCCACGCTACCGTTACGGGGGAGATGTGCCTTGGAGAACCCAGCAGTACCAAGTGTTTGAAAAAGGGCATCCAAGCATCCTTTCCCCCTGTGTTCATCACTGCTTGACTGTTATTGCTTGTAGTTGGGGGGGGGGGGGTATTTCAGGGGTATCACCTTGTCCCAATCTCCACTACACACCTCAGCCTATCCCTGCTCCACAATACAGCCTGGGGCCCACTGGGAACCTCCTGCAATAGCGGCTGATGTGAAAGGGAGCCACACTGGCTTTTTTACTGGCCACTCTATCGCCATTGCTATGCTTTAGATGAAACTGCTCTCACTGTGACCGCAGCTCACTGACCATTGCTCCCTGATCAATAACAGTTATTGAAGTATCTTTTTAAAATTGATAGAAAACATGCTGGAAGTCAGTCAGCTGTAGTTTGTGTTCACCGGCTTGTGCTCCATGGGGGACTGGGAGCAACAAATTTACCCACAGTCCCAAGTGAGAATGCCAAGGGGTCAGTGGTCTGAAAGTAAAACAGATTTAAATTCCATTGCAGTCCAGTATAATGATCTGTGGAAGGAAAACGTACAGATTTTTGATCTTACATCTGATCCAACCCGACAGTGTGAGTGTGTTTGGTCAGTGCTGTTCCTTATCAATAAGGAAACAGCACACCAGAAAAATAAGCTTTTTTCTTCAAATGTGAAATTACTTGTGCGTTGGAAACCGAGCAGAGTGTGTGATGCCCAAAATATCTAAATTCATTTTTTGTTGCCACACCAGTCCTCTCTATAACCAGCAGACCCCCTCAGCAGTTACATAGTCAGTGATTTTTAATGGGAACAACTGTCAACTTAGCGTGATGTAAAATTATTATTTAAATCCAGGCATTTCATTTTCTCCTAATGCACAGCAATACTATTTCATTTAAAAAATGTCAAGCTTAGTGTTTTGTCATTTGCTGCCCAAAAACTGGAGGTTTACTTTCTCCCGTTGCTCCATCTGAAGCTTCTGACCACATTTGGCCCATGTGCACATTTCCTCTATGGCCATGGAGTTTGCTGTGTATTGATGTGTTAGGGAAGAGTGCTTTAGCTGGTCCCACTTTTCAGCCCAGTAAACAAAAAACTTAAGTTTAATGCCTCCTCGGTGGGAGAAGTGTTTTTTGCTTGATTATCAGTGAAAATATTTAATATTTTTTTGCATGAGAAAATTTTCAGCAAGCAGTGTGGCACAGTGGTACAGTGGGTTGAGCTGCAGGTTGAGCCCCCTTCAGTCTTTGCTCCTTTTAAATGGGTTTCCTCCGCATCCTGTGTATGCGTGCATGCGTGTGTGTCTGTCTGTCTGTCTTGCGATTAAATCTCAGAGGGGAATTCAACTCAACATTGCAGCATACAATATACAACACATACACACACACAGAGTAGATAAACAAATAAGTAGAATAGAAGTAAGCAGGCCAGCATCTCTGTACTCACACGAGGACAGGGTGAAGTGAGGTGGTGACATTCAGAGGTCACCAAAGTCGCTTGATGCGCTCCACTGTTGAACCAAGGTAACATGCAGGAGATGTGAATCCTTGTCCATCACGGTTTGCCACCTGTTAGCATTAAAGAAGGTTTTGAATGTGTGACTCATGATCAACATGCCTTTGATTCTCAGTGAGCCACAGCATCTTAGGCAGCCTTGACTAACTTGTTTCAGCTGAGCACAGAAACTGGCTGAAGCTGCCGATGCTAAAAATACCCTTTTGGTGTTTTCGACATGACTGCGTAGGGGAAGAGCATGGATACCTGTGGTGCTGAAATCTATTAACCTGCTACAAATCCTTACCTGCACACTGTATTACTGGGCTCGCTTACCCAGTGAGTAAAATAGTTGGCCGAGGCCTCATCATACTCATCACCTGGTGTCATTTTGCTGTAGCTCACCCTTTCTGGGTGTGTTTCCTCCATTTAGGAGGAGCTCTCCTTCTGCTGCCAGCTCGTGTCTTAGTAGTCAGGAACCTGCTGTTGGGGGGTAGGGACTGGCTGTGTTCCTAGTTGGTGCTGTGACAAAAGTCTGTTTAACCCAGGACCTCAGACTAGTGGCCACTACAAAGAAACTTTTCTTAAATATTGTGCAGTCAGTATAAAGTAAAGGTGCTCAAGTAGCACCACATGGCTCAAGCAGGGCTTCATGTAGCTGTGGCCACAAGCGGGTCTACGCACAGCTGTTCTGCTGTTGTGTCTGCAAATCCGACTTGCAGCACCCGCTGGTGTGCTGTCCTAGGCAGAGGAGGGAAGAGGGTTCATAAAAGTGGGATGAACACGGTCCTTCCAAAATTTCCCATTCATTGTCCACTCTTTATGCATCAACATTTAACTGTCAGCAGTCGTGTCTCCTAATGAAAAACTCTGTATGGCAGCTGAGCATCATCTACCTTCTTCGTTTATGGCACTTTCTGCATCAGTCAACACCTCAGACTTTTTTTGTTTCGTTTTACTGTGTCTCAGCTTCCAAATTGGGATTCTTGCAATATGTGTGAGTGTGCTTTGTTCTCTGTTGACTTTAAGTATGGGAAATAGGGAGATGTGAATACCAGTTTTGTACTTTGGTTTCCTCGGCCATGTCCATTCAGGCTTCGCTCTTGGGTGATTGTCCCAGGAGGTGCCGGTCCCATACGGACTGCCAGCTGCCACTGACCTCGCCATAGGCAGGCCAGCCTGCGCCACTTGGCCAGAACTTGGCAGACTCAGCCCTGGAACAGTTATCTCCAGTTCAGATTCCTAAAACGCTGATAAATATGAACATTTGAACATTGTCATTCATCTCAACTGAGGGCAGTTCAGTGGACCAGCAGAAGGTCTTTTTCACTTGTGAAACAGAACAGATGGGCAAGAATATAAATCAGAATGAGAAAATTTATCAGTTTTAGGCTGTTGGTTTGTAAGTTTGTAGGTTGAAGCCGAGATCGATGACAAGTTTGTGCCGCTGAGTCTGTCACTTCCTCCTCTCTGTGATCCATGTTCGTCTCTGCTGCGGCACCGAAGGAACGGCAGTAAACATCCCGCTCCCCTGCTCACACGTCGCACAGCTTGTAAGCGCAGTTGTGAGCCCGTTTTTGCTCTCTTCCACGTGTTTCTGCAGGTGAGTTTCCCCTTAACGGAGACAGAAGCCTCAGCTACCGTCACACAGAGCTTAGGATCATTTCGGTGTTTCGCAAGGAGAGGACAAATGAGGTGGAAACTATGGCGAAGGGACGTTTCGTCAGCGGTACACAGTAGAGCCGTGGGTGCCAACAAGGACCGTTTGTAGCCTCGGTGAAATTTTGCTGCAACAAACGGGGGGGGGGAGCCTGTGGATTAAAATCACAGTAAATCTGTGGAACTGCTTTAAGGATGGAAATGGGAAGACGACTTGTATTATTTATTTGAACATTTACCAGAGAATTTGAAGATTATTAAAAGGCAAATTCTAAAAGGGAGGATTAAAACCTTCTGTGCTATTAATGACTTTGTGCTCCGCTTCGCCAAAGAGTGGGGGCTGCGAATGACCACTGGAACTTAATGAGTGCATTTGTCAATGTGGCATTTAATTGCATTTTTAGAGGAGCGGGTTTTGCGCTATAATGTTGTTATCCGTTTTAACCGCTGCTAATTACTTTACCACGTGAATGTGTTTGGGGTCGACATTCTTCTCCTTCCTCTTCCTCTGGTCTGACAGCAGCATTTCCATGAAAAGGTGCAATGAGCACAAGCAATCCTCCGTTCCCAGTACCAGATCTGTATTAAAAATGTTAAATAAATGACTTCTTGTCACCCGGCAGCTCATCTCAGGGCTTATTTACAGTTGAGCTTTAGCTGCAAGTCTTTAACGTTGAGCTGACCTGCTTTCCTCAGACCATAAGCTACAGTATGGTCTTCTTCCTGTTACAGACACCTCTTACCAAAGGTGTGTCCACCTGCTGACCTGTGGCCTGAGGGCTCACTGTCCCCAATCCCTGCATCGAGGCAGTCTCTCCATTTATCATAACCACCATGGGATGTCCTCTCAAAACAGGGCGACAATCCTAACGGGCGCCGCTGTTTGAAAGCCTTTTCTCCAAGCCCTGAATTGTGCTTCTCTGGCTTCAGTGTTGTACTTTTGATTCATGGGTGGGCTCGAGCCTGGCTGTGTCCCACTGCTTCACTGCATGGCTTCTTGTTTGCTGCCTGGGTGCCTCTACACAATGGCTGACTTCTGTTCATGATGCTGTAAGCAACTGTTCAAGGACCCTGGGTGCTGATCCCTTGGGCCTGTGCTTTCAGCTTTACATTTCTCTTAGTGTCTTGCACTTGAACCTCGTGTGCAACATCCAGCATAAAAAGTTTCAGAAAAAAAGGTTTATTTGCTTATTTTAATAGCATTTTATTCACCAGTCTGTGGCCTGAGAGGAAGAGGAAGAAACCTTGGGTGCTTTAATGTGTGGCAAGATTGTCACATGTTATACTAGACTGTCGTCACCAGCGTTATTTTTTATTTTATGCTGCTGTGTGCTGGGGGGGGGGGGCATCACTTCTGAGGCGATACACAGACCTAATAAATTTATCGGGAAAGTGGGTTCTGATTAATCCCTCAACCTCATTACGATAACGCCTCTGGCAAGGATAGACGCCATCTAGTCCTGGAGGAGGTGCGGGCAGGTGTGGATGAGGAGCGAACCAGTAGGATGGTGGGCATGCGTAAGCAGGGAGCCTGGACAAGGTGGGAGGGGGTGATGGAGAGGAAGATAACCTGGAGTGACATTTGGCAGACGGAACCACAGCGCATTAAGTTCATGGTCCTATCCGTGTATGATGTCCTACTTAGTCCAGCAAATCTACACATCTGGGGCAAGAGTGACTCTCCAGCATGTCCTCTCTGCACTGGAAAGGGCTCACTGGGGCATATCCTCAGTAGCTGTACAAGAGCCTTGAGTGAGGGCTGCTACTGCTGGCGACACGATCAGGTGCTCAAGGCAATGGCAGAGGCCATCTCTAAAGCCATGGCTAACAACAGGGTCATCCGCAGCCAGAGGAACATCACCTTTGTTAGGGCGGGAGAGCACCCACAGCCCAGAGCAGCAGCCAGCTTGCTCGCCTCAGCACTGTACTGGGAGATTCAGGTAGACTTGGGCAGGCAGCTCAAGTTCCTGGAATATGTGACATCAACTTCCTTGAGGCCAGACGTGGTGTTAACATCTGCCTCCTCAAGGCAGGCGCTCACAGTCCCCTGGGAGGACCGGATGGAAGAGACGAATGAGCGCAAGCGGTCCAAGTACCAGGAGCTGGTGGAGCAGTGTCGGAAGAGCGGCTGGAATGCTCGTTGTGAGCCTGTTGAGGTGGGGTACAGAGGCTTTGCTGGCCTTTCACTATGCAAGGTCTTCTCCCTGCTTGGCATTGCAGGAGATGCTAAAAGAAGAGCCATAAAGTCCATCGTTGAGGCTGCAGAGAGGGCATCTAGGTGGATTTGAATCAGGAGATCTGAACTGTGGGTTAGTGCTGTTGGGACACAAGCCAGGGCCTGATCAACCCTGGCTGGGTCACCTGAGGGAGGGTGTCTGATGTTGTGAGACCCGAAACACCCGATGACCTCAGGAAACATCACTGATGATGTGTCCCAGCGCATCCTAAAACATATCTTTAAACTGTCGTGGGTCAGACCCCTGAATCAGTGGATGCTGTGGCAGAGGCCAGAAAGTAGAGGAAGCTGCCATCCATCATGGACGGGGATAGATGATGAGCTCTTTCAGCCACTGGGATATTCAGCTGCATGAAGAAGCATTTTTGGGGGTCCTGCCTTCCACCTCCATGCTGCCACACATCGAGCAGCCCTGTGACGTCAGAGGCACCCACAGTTAAACTTTCCTGGTTTTACTGTAACTGTAATTGGCCTCCTTTGTTTGTTATGTATTTTGTGCACTTTATGTGCGTTCTCTTTACTCTCCTGCACTTCACAAGTGAAATTAGTTTTGTATTTCCTATAATATTTTTACAGCAGGATATATTAGCAAAAGTGCACAGATTAATTAGCTGTCAGTTAAACAGAAGAGCGTGATGATTGTGGCCTAATCCATAATCCCACATTTCTAAAAGCTTTAATTTTAGAAGTCGTAATGTTTGCTTTTCGCAGAGTTTATACTGAATATCCGCCACTGTTCAGTGACTGCTTACGAAAATAATGAACTTAATACTCATTTGCTGATTGCTCAATGTTTATTGCAATTCATCCCATAAGACAATTTGGAAAACCAAATTAATGAGTTTGATTTTTATTGGTTATGTATTATGTATTTTTTAGGTTATCCTCCTATGTGAGGAGACGCTTACGATTCCCATCTATGTCATTCACAGCCGCCATCTTGGATGACCCCATGGAGTGCAGCCGGGGCGAGCGCCTGGCCATCACCCTGGCCAAGGAGGGCATAAATCGAGCCACCAATCGCACAACCACAGGCAAGCTGGAAGTGGACATCTTTGAGCTCCTGAGGGACAGCGAATACGAGACAGGAGAAACCAGTGAGTTCTGGGTAAATGGATGACCGAAACAGGCTTGTGTGTGGGGAGTGTTTCTCACAGACAGCAGGACGGTGGTCTTGTGGTTCTGCTGCTACCAAGCTGAAGGTGTAGGGAATTTGGGTCCTATTGTGACTGAGGAAAAGAAGGGTCAGCTACTGCCATGGAAAGGAGTTAAGATGGGAGTTTTATTGCCATGGCAGGAATGGAGGTTCATGCTCTGATACAGTCAAGGGCAAAGGGGTTGTGTGCTGTGCATGAGCTTTGGCTGTAATTAATTCTGGGTAATTCCTGCACTTGGCTGTAGATGTGTTTCCGTGTTGCAGAGTCAGGTGATGTTGTGTCCAGCTTTTTAATAAAACACTGAATTCAGAGATACGGCAAACAGATCCTTGCTGGAGCCTCCACCACTTCTCCTCTCTGGGCTCAGTAGGAGCTGCAGGAAACCCTAACCAAGAGCCATATTGAAATATCTGGGAGTTGATTTCATCTGGAAAAATGTGCTGAATTCTTTTGTGTACCAGGTGTAATTGCTCCCATGTCCTGTTATTGTCTATGTAGCTTTTTTTTTTTTTTTTCTTCGCTCATTTCATGGTTTCCTTGGACAAAATACAAAGTTAAACAAAATTAGTAATACAAAAGTTGTTATTTTGGTAAATTATTAAAAGAGCCATGCTGAGCTGAAAGTTGGGGCCTATCCACATAGGGGCTATAGAAGTTTGAAGAGTTTAAAAAAATCACTGCATACATTGAACGCATTGACGACAAATTGATCTAAATTGTCGTTTTCCACTTAAATGATGGGTTATGAGAACAAAATGTACTGGAGAGATCCAGGAATCATGACAGCTGAAGAATTTTTGGTGATGAAGAATAAAAGGAGTGCAGAGGAGACCATGAGATTTGTTCTGCTTTGTGAGCTTACAGGCAGGAGTGGACGGAGACTGCGGCTTAGGTTGGGGATGGGGGAGGGGGTGGGGGAATTACACATCCAAGAGACACGCAATCAGGGCAGGTAAGAAGACGGGGTTCTTCCTGCTCCCCCACAGCAAGTCAGCATTTGCAATAATAGTAGGCAATTACAGACCGGGGAGGTGGAATCTGAAAAGCAAACATTAGCGTATGCCTATTATTTGTTGATTATTGCCATCTATTTATTATTTGCGTAATTGATGCAGCATAAACTTTTAGCTGCTGCCTCTCAAGGGTGAAGGCAGAGGACCTTGGGCTGTGGTAAATAGAAGCCTGAACCACACGGGAAGTGGGGAATGAATTTCAATTGGAAAACAATGAAGAGAAGTAAATAGCTGTGGTTTAAAATGGGTGCCTCCCCCTTCCCCGTCCATACAGAGGGGCAACCAAATGAGAGAAACGCCACTTTTTGGCCGCAGCTGTCGGAGGTAAATGGGAACTGTCGCTCACAGGTGACTGGCAAGCAGGGGGAGTGCGTGTGGTTGCTCTTCTCATCATCTTTTGCACTCTCAGAGGAGAGGAGGGTCCTTGCAGACTGCGAGGACAAGAGGGCCTACGAGTATAGGGGGATCAGCAAAGGTGCTGACAGGGTAGCCTGGGTGCGTAAGGGCACCTTCCAGTCCTCTTAATTCCAGTGTTTCGTATCAAACGGTGAGCAGGGACAAGTGTCCATTCTGGCTGCAGGACTAAGACAGAACCAAAGCAGCCAGCAAGCCTTTCTGAAGCAACACCATCATTTTACTGCTTTCCTAAAAGTAGTTTTGTTATGTTAAGGGATTATGCAGTGTGAAAAATATCGCTGTACAAGGCAGTTCTTTTCCTCATAGTGAAATGCCTGTGATAGGTAACACTTTTTGTGTTCACTTTAGAGAAGTAAAACATGTTTTAATTAGACTTCTGGCTAAACAGCACCTTTCATTTTCCTGATGTGCTCTGTTTGAAGGCAATAAAAATATAGGCCTTGAACATCTCTGGCATTTTTATTAAGTGTGTAAAAATAAAGCATTGCTGCCCCGCATGAATTTGGACGTTACTTTGCTATATAACTGAAGCAGCAATATTATCGCTATTATGAAATATTCTCTTTGATGTCATTTAGAATGCATACTTTGTTTTAAAAAAAGAAAAAGGAAAAAAAGCCAATTATCTTACATCCAGATGCTGTTGATCACCATAATAGCATTGCTTTTGGGTTTTGGTTATTTGTGTTAACCGTTTACATCACCTGATCGATTAACTGCCATGGGTTTACCTGCGAAGTTGAGTCACTATCCATTGCACATGACTGGAACAAACACCGAGACGGCTTGAGGTCTCGGCGGCAGTCGTTTGGGTTTTAATCTAATGGTAGAAACCTCATCCCAAACATTGTGATGTGAGCTCTGAATGAACCTCTGTGTTGCACCAGTGCCTGGGGTGTTTTCCACATTTACATTACAGGCTCCACATTATTTATTTGCATAGATTAGGCATGAACCTGAGGGGGGTGCATTTTACATATGTCCACATAATTGCTTTTTCCCCCTTTTCCAAAAGGGCAAAAATAGTTTGCCTTGTTTGCACAAGCATGAAGAAATGTTTGCCAGTGTCCACTGCTGACTTGAGCTGCATTTTGTAGAAGAAAACAGTCCAGCACACGATGTGCTCGGTGGTAGAGGGTGACAGCCCCAAAAACCTACGTAATGCTTTCTTATAAAACCTTGCATCTCAAGCGATTTTCAAGTTCAGTGGTGCAGTAACTAAGGTGTGAACCCAGCGCAGGCACCCCGATTCCTGACCCAATAGCTGATGGGACTCCGCACGAACTGGGTTTACTGAAGGCAACAGGAAAGAACGGGAGCCAGGAATGAACAGAAGTGGTGTTTACTCATAATGGAAAGTGGATGGGTTTGCAGAAGGCAACAAAGCAAAAGGTAAACTGGAGGTGCGCTAAAGATGTTTTCCAAATGTGAATGAAGCAAATAATGAGGTGACACTTGAACAAGGCAGAAATCGGGTATAACAGATAAATGAAATCTACATTTGTGGCCGCTCAGTCATCAATAGCTATGTACTAAGAAGCCACTTAGTATATTAATGGCATTCTTGGAGCCTTTCCTGTCAGCCAGGAGGAGCAGTTTGCATGTCTAACATTTTTTCGCACTTTTTTTCAATGGAGGTGCATATCATATGTACAGTAAGATAAAGTATTCCTATATTTTCAGGTGAAATCTTGTAAGCCAGTGAGTGGGAAGTCGACCGTTTTGGGTGTTTTACTTGAATGAATGAATGAATGAATGAATGAATGAATGAATGAATGCGGGAAATTGTTACTCGTAAGCATGAAAAATCAAATCGGGAAAAGATCCCACAGTGACATCACTCAATCTTCAGCAAGCAACCCGGGATGTGACAATGAGAAATAAACATTTTATGTAGATTTCAGTCCATTTTCTTTTCTTTTTTAAAAATATTAAGCAGTATTTTTCACCAGTAAATCAATAATGCAATAGAATGATGGATGTTAAAAAAAGTAAAGTTACAGCAACTCTTTCTCCTATAACAAAGATGGGTTTACAGCTCATCTCACTTTTCTAAACTGCTGTGTGTGCATGCTTTAGGTCCCATATAAGTTTGATAAGAGTCGCAGCTTGATATGTCTGAGGAGTGTGGAGAGGACAGCTGGGGAATGCACTACTAAATGGACGAAGACCTAAATGTTCCTTTGGCACTTCTCATAGCTCCCAGCTGAAAAGAATGAAGATGTTTGTTTCAGCTCAGTGCTCCAATGTCTCCTTGGGAAGCAAGGCTCTAGTGGCTTCTGCTGATCCAGCTGCCGTACTGAGCTACCGAGTCAGCGTTTGGCATGGGCTGTTCTCTTCATTGTTCTTGGTGATAATGGCGTGTTTTAGACCCTCCCTGACAGTTGTTGTTTCTTTCCTCAGACTTTAAGAATCATGACTGCCTACGCCATCACTTTGACACCTTGTCTGTATTCTGTCACTCTCACAGTGTGCCAGATTGTCTCCAAGGGTGTGGTTGCAGTCCTGGGCCCTTCTGCCAGCCCAGCTTCCAATTCCATCATCAGCAACATTTGTGGAGAGAAAGAGGTGAGTACTCTGGGTAACCTAGAGTGACGCTGTGGGACATACAGTGCCCTGTTGGTGAGCATCAAAAGCGTGACTGTTCACTGTTATCATGACTGTCCTGGCTGTGGAAGCTGAGGGGCTTGGATCAGTTTTCCTGGAAATGTTCTGACCCTCTCTACACTGTTGTTGACACCGTTAAAGCACCCAGGCCCTTTCTGTTGAAAGTAGCATCGTGTGATAATTTCACAGTGTCAGATGCCCCCCACTCTGCTTCACACTGAGAATGTTTCTGACTTCTTTAAAGAATTTTCTATCAGATATGTCGCAGTAGTCATTTAAGCTGTCTCGCAAATGGCTTTTTCCGCATATCCACATGAAGGAACCGTGCTTCTGAAAGACGAGTATCTTTTCTCCTCCAGCTTAGTGATTCTGTGTATTCAGCTGAAGTTTTCCACTCCGATGTTCACGGTGGACTAAGGAAACATTTTTTTTTTTTTTTTTAGCCATAAAGTACAACAGAAAAGGTTCTGCAGATGACTGTAATCGCCCTAAGTCCTCTTATTTGTTCCCCTTTAAAATGCTGTTTCCTTCTTTTTGGGTTTCGCATTATCCTCCCTCCCCCCTTTGTTTTAATTTTAGCATCTTAATACCAATATATTGTTAACAAGAAAAGTAGTAAAGAAAAATAGAATAACCAAGAAAAATCTATCATTGGGGTCATGTATGGGTGTAATATGCATATTATCTAATGGCAATAATAATATACAGCTCACGTTTTTTATTTTCAAAAAGCAAGTGACAGGTCCCAGTGTCCCTTAAGTTTAAAGGGCACAAATGTTGTCATCTGTGCTCTCGATGCTGGAGAAAATGACAAGGTTGTGCCACTCAGGGACTGAGAGAAATGATTGTTATGACTCTGGTGTCCATCACTGGTGGCAACGCAGCAGTTGACCAGAGAGACAGTGGTTGTGCAGTCCAAAAAAAATAATAATTTGGCAAAACCCCCTGCAAATAATTTCACATTATAGTACGAAAGCCGGTTGTGGTCACTTCTCTGTAGTGCTCTGTTGCACTGAAAATTGACTTTTTATTTTCTATGGTATTTTTTTAACACTATGAAGTCAACATTGAAAGAGATGGGGGGATTGACAGAATGTGAAAGCAAAAAAACATAAGAGGCTCAATCTAAATTTATGACATTGGCTAACCTAAGCTTAACCTTATACAAAACTGTATTGAAACACTTACTGTATACTTTTGTAAACCCAATGTTCCTGTACATAATAATAATGCAATATTATAATCTGTTTTTCCACTCTTGCACATTATCACGCTTTTGAGGGCATAGCAGGAAATCACCTGGGGGAGGCTTGATGCACCTCACTACAAAGCCCATTTGCCATCTGTGTTGAGACGTGCTGTTCACACTAAGGAATACATTTTTGTTTATTTTCACCATATTTTGCCCCAGACATATCCCATGTAAAGCTGAAACCATACAAGTCAAATGCACACAAGGTGGGGCTGTCTGATGTCTGCCCACGCTGTGTGCGCAGTAATGTCTGCCCCCTTCTGTCACGTGCCACTTTGTACTGTCATGACTGAAGTCTGTTGACGGGATCCTCTAAAACAGTTGATCAGATCATTTAGGATTGAAATTTTATTCTTACTTGTGTGGAATTTCCAACACTATTGCCATGACAGTCTTTACCTAAAGGACTCCTTGTGACGAGATACACAGAGGAACACTTTATCTTAGTGCTTGCTAAGAGGCTCTCCTCGCTGTAGCGCTCATTTCAGGTTGCTGCACTTTCATTTAAATTTGTTCATTGGTTCAGTCACTGTTTTCCAAATCGAGTCAAGCTCAGAGTAAACAGACGTGTGTTTCACAGCGCACATGCAGAGCTTCACATACAGACATATGATGGTTATAAAAGTACAGTTGGTTGTTTCCAGTTTTGTCTTTGTCTTTTGTTGCCTTTCTCAGATACCACTTTGCTGGTGTACATCACACATGGAGAACTGAGCTGGAGAATGCAAAGATGATCATCACAGATGGTGTGATGAATATTTATGCAATGTATGTATGTGTTAAGAGATTAGGAAGGATGTGAGTCTGAAAGAAATGTGTTTGAGATCCTAGAATGGTTTCTGCAGTTCAGAAGAGTAGGGGGAGCTCAAAACAATATGCTGGAATCAAAACTGAGAACCTGCAGACTTCTTATTGTGCATCACAAGTGAGAGGGACCTCATTACAGTACTCCTGTTGGGGTGCCGGGTTTGTTCCAGTTCTATAGCTGTTCAGGTGCTGATCTTTTGGTCATCTTATACATCTTAACTAGGGTCTGGAGCTAACTGTGAGCACACAGGAAGCCAATTGATATGTAGAGGAGAGATGCATGTTAACGCTTTGGCAGATCAAGCACAATTCATCTAATTGCATTCTGGATCAGCTGGAGTGGCTTGATGCCAGAAGCTGCAAGGCCAGACAGGCAGGAGTCACATTAGTTCATGCAGGTCATCACCATGGTCTGGAAGAGGTACAGTATAGAATGTGGTGTGAGGTAAAATGTGGATCTTATGAATGTCATACAGGGGGTTGTGAGCAGCAGAAATTTCAGTCAGTTTTTACTCCTAAGTTCTTGCTAGAAGTGCATGAAATTAATGAGTTTTCAGTTTTATAGACTTCCCTACAGGTGGACAGACCTGCTGGTGCATACAGGGTTGCTGTCTGAGAAAGACTAAGTTGTAAGTTGGTTGTCTAAGCAGGGAAGGTGGAGATGCAGGCTGCAATGCAACAGGGTGCCGCTGTGCTGGTTGGGGGGGGGGAAAAAGGACCCATGCATCATTTGCCATGGAATGAGCCGGAAAGTAACACCTTAGTAAATAGCTTGCCGTTGAATCAACCAGTGAGCCTTGCCTTTGTAAACAGTTTCTGTACTGAAATGTTAGCAACCACTGCACAGTGTGTTTTATGGTAATACTTTACATCTTCTGTTTAGGAGTTTTTCTTGAATTAATTCGGTAGTGTATCTTTATGTGAAGACTATTGGGTGCAGTCTGGGCTGTGCGTAATAAAACCTGTATATTGAATTCAGAGTGCCTTTGGGCCTGATACGGTCTTTCCCTAGCATACCCTTAATGTTTTATGACAAATTTAATCAAGTGTAAATTTTATACTCACATATATGACAATTTACTGAATATGTTATTAGTGAAAAATGAGGATAGTTACATGAATTATTTTGTACTTAAGTAAAGTGGGAGGGTGGAATCAAGTCTCTGAGATGCCCTTGCCAACCACATTGCTATCTTATCTGTCTACTGTATCAGCATCTGCCACCATCATGGTGTCAGGAAGGAAGCAGGGGGTACAGTAGTTAAGGTGGGCCTTGCTGACCAACCCTTGATGAAGACACTGCCTCCAAATTGCTTGAGTCCATATGCAGATGTGCAGTATGAATGGATAAAGGCCATACATGCACCGTCCTACCTGCGAGTATTATTTGTACCTGGAAATCGAGGGCATAATTACCATTATGGCCCAAATTTTGAAAGTTCCCCCATGCTTCATATTTGCTTGTAACTGTGTAAAAGGTATTAAATTTCATATGAAAATTTGTAAGTCAGACTCCTATCTCAAGGGACACCTGCACTGACAGTTATGAGTAAATGTTAGGGAATATTTAGGATAATAGCATCAAAATGTTTAACACTTGTCGAAAGTAGAGGTCTGCATGGGCATGAAATTGAAGCCTGTACGCCAAACCTTGAAACTTTAATCCAACCCGAATGGTGCTGCCAAATTTGAAAGCTGAACCCAAGACGTAGTGAAGTAATGCGTAGGCGTAGATGTGGAGTTCTGCTAGCAGCTGGTGTGTTGTTGGTTGTGTTGATGTGATAAATAAGAAGAATCCACAACTGCCTCCGTGCCTCTTATAAGGAGAGGACAGGACCAAAACATGTTGTGAGCTTTCATTTAATTTCCTCCACAGCAGTCAGTCAGCTAATTAATTATCATAACTTTATGGGTTTTTTTTTTAAATTAAAAACATAAAGTAATGATAATTAATTTTACTTATTTCGAAATAAACTTGAACCAAACTCAAAAAAACTGACCAGAATCCAGCCCCAGTGGACTTGGATTGGGTAGCAGATCTCTTGTCCAAAATTGTCTTAAATAGCAAACCTTTTTTCTTTTTTTTTTCTTGGCTTTGGCTGTATTTAAATAAGGTTTCTTTTTTCTTGGGAGTGAAAATATGCTCAGCCAGGTTTCAATTGAATATAAACCCCAAATGTAATCAAATATCAAAATGCTCCTTGGGGTCACTCTGTTCCCCCTGGCTGCCCTTGAGGTGTAGTGCAATTTGTAAGATTACTGCACGTGGTCAAGCGTATGGAAAGGAATCTGGAATGAGCCACATACGTGGAAGCATCCCATGACCCCCTGAAATGAAGGAAGACCTAATTAACCAACGAAATCTCTCCTTGGCTTTGTTCTGCTCATTTGTGTTTGCTATGTCTGCGTGTCTGCTCTTTGTCTTCATAACTATTGCAGCCTGGCAGAGACAAAGGTCCACATCTCCTTGCTGGCATGTTGGCTTTACTTATTTGACTCATGTACCCTTCTGTAGATCTCAGTTCCAGAAACATCTGCTGCACTGCTAGTTGAAGTAGCAACATCTGCCCGTTTGCCCTGTTTCCAGTCCGCTTTACAAACAGATCGCTTAACCAGCCAGACCTGATTTGCATCCTGCGCTGTGAGATTTGTGCTACGTGAGCTGCTGTCTGCCAGTTCAATTTCAACACAAGGGAACCATCTCCTGCTTCCTTGTGATTCTTCAGTCGCCAATTAACTGAGAGGTCCTTTCACTCCCACACATTTGCCTTGTCTTTCTCCACCCTCTTGCAGATGGCAGGAATGTTTTCTTAAGCACAGGACAACATTTTTGCAAAGTCAACGATAAGTGATGTGACTGCATGAGCATTGTGGCAGCATCCCAGAGTGTATTCCCTCACAGGGTCATAGTAATTTGTGTCTACCACAATACTGCATCTTATAGTTAGTGTGTGCTTCTCATTCTTGAACGTCTGAGCAAAAGCAATTATACATTACTGGGAACAAGAAAAGAAATCATACAGGTAAAACCTGGTATTCATTTTAATCTCATAAATAAAGTGTAATTCAAATTGGGGCCAAAAATGTAGAAAAGGTTGTGGAAAAAACATTCAGAAAAATTAATGCAATAAAGCTAAAAAAGCACATACAAAAGAAGCAAAGATGGAAGTGATTAAAAGATCGGAAAGAGGTGAGATACCTAACACAATTGTTGAATGTTCATCTGTGAGTACAGTAACAGTTCATTACAGCCCTGTTTGATTATTTAACATTTTTGCATTCACTTATTTTTTTATGTACAAATTTCATAATTGAACAACTCGAGCAGAGTACCTAGTTTTTCTCTGTCTCTCTTTCACATCTTTGTACTGCTGTGAATGGGGGGCAGTTGGTGCTCTGTGTGTGTGTGTGTGTGTGTGTGTGTGTGTGTGTGTGTGTGTGTGTGTGTGTGTGTGTGTGTACACGTGCATCTATACTATGTGTAGTGCTGTACAGCACAATGCTGCACGGTACTCTGAGTGTGTGCTGCATTGCGTGTCGCGATGCTGTGTGGGCTGCAAGGTATTCGGTAGTGTTTTAGTGATTTGGGAAAATTGGTTTGGGGATTTAAAATAATGGAAATTGGATACTGGACTGCACAGTTTTGATTTTTGCAGGGTTCTCAGGAATGAATTAAGCATATAAAGCAGGGTTTACCTGCACAGTGAACTTAAGCTCAGTAATGCCAGCAGCCTGCTAATCAGAAAACATGAGTCTGATTTCCCTGATATGGACGCAGTGGGGTTGGTGCACTCATTACTTTTTACTTGTTTGGGGGACTCATTTTTGAAATTATTGTTTTCGTTTTATTTTGGCTGGTGGGAGAGGAAGAGCTGAGTACAGAATCAGTGCTGTCCCAGAGGTCATTTCAAAGCTGCTGGTATCATTGTGTTACAGAGGTCCCACAGCTCCTGTGTGTTAACAGTTGTATGTGAGATGTTTTAGCAGCACTAATGCTTAACACTCATGCCCAAAGTGAAAACAAGACCGCCTTCATGGATCTACAGCAATTCTGTGCCCCTTAATGCCACGCTGTTCTCTCATCCTTGTTTGCCACCAAATTGCATATATTAAATAACATTGTGTTTGATGAACAAAAAAAAAACACATCTGAGTGCCTGCTGTAGGGGTTATTGGCACTGAAGCTCACCTCTTTAAATAATTATTTTCCAGTATTTTTTTTTAACAGATAGCTCAATCAGTAGTATCTAACATGAGATTTAAATGTGGCATCTTGCTGTACAGATGGTCCTCAACTTATGATGGTCCGACTTAGGATTTTTCGACTTCATGATGGTGCGATAGTGATGTGCATTCGATAGAAACTGTACTTCAAATTTTGAATTTTGAATTTTTCCAAGGCAAGTGATATGTGGTACGATACTCTCCCAGTCTGCCATGCGGTCATTAGCGTGAACAACCGATATTCTACAGTGTTCTGTGGTAGCAGCAGTTTGTTTGGATATACCCCCCCCACCCATATCTACATTGTGTTTCGTGCATCCATCATTCCTACGAAAAACTCATCTGTGTCTGCATCTCCTGAAAACAGCATCAAAGTGGAAAGCCCGTAATGACTTTTAAGGTAGGCTAGGCTAGGCTGTGATGTTCGGTAGGTGTTAGGGCATGGGTGGGTGGAAGCAATAGCGAGATACCACAGTAATAAGTTTAAGTTTCGTTAAATTCTTTACTAAGTGTTTTTCTGAGAAAGAGTGTTGCTTTTAGCCAGGAGCTAGCGGTAAACATTAGCGATTGATAGCAAACAAAAACGGAAGATGCCGCAATTCAAAATAAGCAAAATACAAGGTCTTAGCAAGACAGTGGCTGCAAGAGAGTTCACAAGGGGGACTGAGCACTTACAGGAAGTCTGGGTAGGAACTAAGTCCCATCCGTGATTGGTTTCTACGCCAATCAGTCACTCCATCAGCGCTTAGTCTGAAGATGGGGGCGGAGAGACCGCCTCCGTTCCAATGCTGAAGAAGCCAGAGGCATGTCTATAGGTTGGGTGCATTAAATGCATTTTTGATTTACGACGGATTTATCAGAACATAACCCCATCTTAAGTTGGGCACCACCTATAGTTGTTAAATTTGGACAGATTCCTTAATGTTTCCTGTTTCTATTGCTTATTCATAAGTTATAAAACTTGGCACTGAAGGCTTGAAAAGCTGCAATAGGTCAGGAGAATTATGAATAAATATGCTTTAAAAGTGTTAAAATTGTCCAGAATCATTGCCATATTTCTTGATAAACACAGTAAGAGATATTGTGTTGGATGCTAGAATTGCTCTCGTACTGTGAATCGACTAACCTTCCTGGGATGTACATTCTGCAATTGTAAATGATGTTTGGACTGACAACCACTGTTTTTAAACCCAAATAAATTTTTTCTTTTGCCTTTTCACTACAGACAGATACAGTATATCTGCTGTGACTGAAGTCCTTTGAAATATCCTCTCTTAGATGACTTAACTTTATTCAAGGAAAGAAAGTCAATAGAGAAATATTTTTAGCTTTTTGCTGACTAACACAATGCATTTACTGCTGCTTTGTGGTATGTGATGCAGTTCTTGCGTATTTTTG
This sequence comes from Heterotis niloticus, assembly GCA_018136845.1. Lineage (NCBI taxonomy): Eukaryota > Metazoa > Chordata > Actinopteri > Osteoglossiformes > Osteoglossidae > Heterotis > Heterotis niloticus. The sequence goes on along the minus strand of CM030894.1, from coordinate 25,976,401 downwards.
TGTTACACTGAGCGTGATTATCTGTGGCTTTGCTGTGAGTGCACTAAACAAGCAAATACATTGATCCCTCCATCTATGACCTTAATGAGTGCCTGAAAAATCGTTTGAAGGCCAGAAATGTGTAAATAGATAACATAAATCCCTTTAAATTTAATGGTCATTTCAGTCCATTTAATTGGCACAGCAAATGTGCTCATTCTTGTTGTCAAAGCACAGCAACAAACATGAACAGTCTGGAAAACAAGAACACAAACACCAGCAAACAGCAACAGGCAGCTATATAAATCAATATATAATGGTAACAAATAAAAATAATTAATATATAATGTGTATGTGTGAGCGAGAGAGACAGAGGGTTGTCGCTCTTCACCCAAAAATTCAAGCATTCCATGGTGCCAGAACATTAGAGGATGGTGAACCTCATCATTGTTTTGCTCTACACTACTGTGTGTGTTAGTTGTGTTTAAGAAGTGTGTTGGTGTGTTGTGCTGAGTCTGTGGCTGTTGTTGGATTTGTGTAAGCTCAGGGTTTCTGCCTGTGTGGAAAAAAAAGGTCCCAGCACGGTGGAGAAAGACAGGGAGAAGTGCAGCTGTGCAGTTTGCCCACCGTGTTCAAATGAGCTGGTGGTCATTGCAGGGGAAATTAAATGTGGCACTGAATGAGACTGTTTATTATAGTGCATGTTCATAAGTCATGTGTTTGTAAACAGAGGAATGACTGAAAGATGATTTTGATACTTTTTGATATGGACGTGTTAGTCTGAAAACGGTGTGTGTGTGTGTGTGTGTGTGTGTGTGTGCGCGCGCACTTTATGATGGGAAAACAAAACACAGTACAGTCCCTGAGGCAATGCAGAGAAACGTGCATCACAGACTTATTGTCACAGTAGGATCATGGTACAGAATACTAAAATACTGCCAGTAACTACATTGTACTACAGATGGGTCCCGAGTTACGATGGTCCAACTTACGATTTTTTGATGTTAAAATGGTGCAATAGCGATGTGCATTCAGTAGAAACGGTACTTTGAGTTTTGTTTTTTTTTTTTTTTTTCCCGGGCAACCGATATGCATTATGATATTCTCTCATGATGCTGGGCAAACAAAATACAAGGTTTTAGCAAGACAGTGGATGCAGGAGAGTTCACAAGGGGCAGCAGAAACTGAGCACTGACAGGACGTCCGGGTAGGAACTAAATCCGGTCCACGATCATTTGGTTCCTATGCCAATCAATGAATCAGTCTGAAGATGTGGGCAAAGAGACTGCTTACATTCCATTGCTGAAGAAACTACAGGTGTGACAGTAGGTTGGGTGTGTTAAATGCTTTTTTGACTTAAAATAGGTTTATGGGAACATAACCCTGTTCTAAGACAGGGACCATCTGTGTTTGATTCCTCCTTTGAACTGACTTTATATAAAAAAATCTGATTATATAATTGTGCCTAAGTAAATGTGACAGCATACAGACACTTGAGCATGGCTGTCCCAGCAACAGTTGCTTTAATTTAAAGACAGTAAACAATTAACGTTTTCTAGTAACAGCTCATCCTCAACTTATATGCAGCCAATATTTTCAGTAGCTGAGGAAAAAAAAGGATTTGAAAAACTGGAAAAGGATTTAAAAAACTGTGAAGACAGACGTGAGTTGTGGCGTCTTCTGGAAAGTGAAACGGTTTTGTTTTGAATGTTGACTGCCAGGCCTACGATGTGGGTCTGAATGTACATACGGAAACACCGATGTTGGTAGCCACAAAGGAGCTGCTCTATTATTCATTCATTTGCTGATCTATTTAGGTAACTGTTCCCCATAATCAAAAAAATTATTTGTAAGCACAATTTGTGTGCTATTAATTTCACCCATTAAATCACCTTGAACAAAGGCATCAGCTAAATAAAGAGTAATAAAATAAAACACACATACATTAAAGTATTAACACACATGTGAACCACGTGACTTTTAATGCAGTTATTTAAGTCATTCAGGACCATGTAGCATAAAAATAATTTATCTCCTTTCTTTTTGAATGAAGAATGAGGAGGCGCTGATGGGGGGGTGCAAATGGGGAAGTAGGTTCTCACTCTGACTGGGCTGTTTGAAACATTTCTCTGTCCTTTGATGGGCTTCTGTTATGGCTGCAAAATCTGCCCAGTGAGTAGCAGACACAGATGCGAATGTGGACCAGTGAAACCAGACTGGGAAGCAGGCAGCTGCCCAGAGCCATGAACCTTGGCCAGGTTGACTTGTTTGGTTAAAAAAAAAAACATCTGCTGAGCTGGGCTGCCTACGGCATTGCTGCGCTCTGCCGATTGCATCCTTTCACATCGGGGGCATTAGGTAGCCCACTGCTAAAGCAGTCCGACTTAAGGTCATGTGGTTGTACCCTCGAGCTAAGTAGTGAGCTCAAACTGCCGCAGGGAAAATACCCAGCAGCATGGATTCAGACTGTAAGTTGTGTAGGCTGGTTTGGATGCAGGCAAAATTATAACAAATGGTAAGAATGATTCCATGTATGTGATCACTCCAGATTGAAGAGAAAAGGCGGGGGAAGGCATTGTATGTGGAGGTGGCGGAAGGGGCAGCTCAGGTGAGCTCTCATTAACTCCCCTTGTCCAGGCCACTGTGGACCCCTCTGTCCCAGTATGGACTCCCTCATTAGGCGTCTGTCAGACAGTTTTCTTCAGCCCTGACAGGCTTCACGCCACAGGAGCAAACGGTGCAGAAAGAGTCAGAGGAAACCTGCTCTCCCCTGGGTTCCCTCCTCCTGCTTCACTAAGCAAAACCGTCCCAACCCAACTGAGCCTGCCAACAGGTTAGCAGCAGTCACACAGCCATGGAAGGGTAGCAAGAGCCTTAAAAACTAACACATATATAAATACACTTAAATATACATTACATATGGGTTGGACAGTAGAATAATAAGAATTGTGTGCCTACATCGCCTGCAGCACATGGGTCAGAATATGAGTGGAAGTGAAAAAAACCGTGATTCCAGCACTCACACATGGCATGGTGCAGACAATAGGCCTCAAATCACAGATGATGATTCACTTCCGCGACCTCTTGTCGTCCGAGTAATGAGGGCAGACCTTCCAGGAGTGTCACTGTGGAGCAGCAAAGATGAACTCCTGCAAGAAACTGAGCAGCTTAGTCGTCAGTGTACTGAAGATCTGTTAAGTTTTATTCTTTTTGGGGAAACCCCAAGAATCATCAGCGCCCACTGCTGCATGGCCCGCTTAGTCGCATTTTAGCCATGGGCCGTAGAGGGAGCCAACAGCAGAACTCCAGTAGGCTACTGTGTCAGATGAAGACAGGAGCTGCTGTTGTACTTTTTTTTTTTTTTTTTTTTTTTTTTTTACAGGCAAGGTGCTCCAGATTTTCCTGTGACTATATAGATAAAATGTACTTTTTTCTGTAGTCTGCTGATATGCATATGTTTTAAAGCATGTTAGGTAAATGTTTTATTGACTGAGAGTGATGTAGAAGTATTATTTCTATAGTGTACAGTATATGATGAACGAATCCACTGAGAATTATTTGGCACTTGGACAGTTGATTGAATAGAAGCTGCTACTGCTGACACAAAGTCCACTAAGATAAAGAATGGAGGCCAGGGAAGCATGTGAGTAAAGGTGACGAATGCAGGTGGTACAAAAGGTACAGGAGCCTCGTGATGATATGCAAAGACCTGAAAAGGCACTGGATGTTTGGTCTCAGATGATTGTCACTAAAAGCCCCATGGTGAGGACAGCTGCTTGTGAATATTTATGAGGGGTGACACCACTACTTTGGCTGCGTCCGATCAGTGCTCAGCGTTTACTGTTTTTTTGCACAAGGACAGTTGTTTGATCCTCACTATGTCATTTTCCAAAAAGGGTTAAAACTCTTGGGTCTCAAGACTCGAGGGGGGCACAGGGTGTTTTCTTCATGTTGGGTCAGCTAATAGGCCAGAAAGTGTTGCGTGTGAACCGAATACGTACAGTTTGAGCCCCGGAAGGGGTCATGCTGTGGTAAACTTGAGTAAAGTACTTTGAATCGGTCCAAGACAAACATCTGTCCACTAAGGGGTAATGTTATTCTCTCGCAGCTAAGTAACAATCCTTTAACACCCATTTTCTTATTTTTTAACTATATTCATATGTATGATGTATATTGTGTTTCACAAAATGCGCAGGTTTTTTTTTTTTTTTTTTTTTTTTTTTAGAAATATGTATAACTTTAAATATTGAAAGTGAAGCTGAAGTATTGGACCACCGCACGACGACGACGACAACAACAATAATAATAATAATAATAATAGTAGTAGTAGTAATAATAATAATGCTTTTTTTCCTTTGAAGAAATAGAAATAGGATCCTCTGGAATTCTGTTAGTGGTCCTAGGTCCTAGAGGGCAGATGTGGATGGGATGGAGAGGAAGAACATGCTTAGCGCCACTCAGCCATTCTCCTGGCTCCCCCTTCAGGCCTCCCACGCAGCGTCCATTTTCTCTCTCTCCTCGCCAGGTGTGCCCACGTACTACACATAATAACACCTTTGCCAAATGGAAGATGACAGAACAAGAGCCTGGAAGGAGAAAGTTTATTCTCTCTGAAAGTTGTTCCGCTCCTCTCCAGTGCGACAGTACAAGGGCCAAAGCTGCCAGCACTGGATTTATACTTAGATTTTTGCATGTTGTATGAGGACGTCTGGAAAGCCGGGGGTCCGTCTCTCTCGTTTCCATAGCAACGGACTGTGAGGTGACTTGCTAATGTGACTCACCATCAGGAGAGCTCCAGAGCTACGACTGATTCATACACCAGAACCCACAAAGGGGCTGTGGCCTCTGACATTTCCAGCCCCTAAATTTATTTGACGATTTATTTCACAGCAATTTCTTTAAAATTCTTTCAACATTTGCAGCAAGTATCATCTTCCAATTGCACAGAAAGCCTAGGCTTTAAAAATGTCTTACAATTCAGTCTCTGCTCACTTTGTCCATGTTTCCTGTCCTTTGCGCGACGAAAAACAGCTCTGTTATTTAAGACAAATATACCTCATTTGAAAGCATTGATTTTCAGGTGTTCTGCTTTCCATGGATGTGTTTATTATTCAAACAGCGCCGCTTCCTTGGGTGTTAATGGGGCTCTGAAAGGAGCTCTTGTCCTGCCTCTCGATGTGCCGGTTTTTTCCCGCTTGAGGCCTCGGCGGCTTTGTGCTGCGATCATTGTCGAGTCAGCTGCCGTCTGAAGCTCCAACGGTTTTTGTTTTGTTTTCCTTTTTACTGAGATCTAATTGGCAAGATGAAGAAATAATGGCTTCTCTCTAACCTCTCCGTATTCAATTTCTTTTTTGCCTGTGTAATATTTATGGCTTGCTTTCATGTGTCAAGCCCCCCCTCGAAAGTCTTTGTGCATTAAACTTGTATTACCCCTTTTGCTAAACTGTGACAGTCTTTTGCCGCCTCTTCCAATAGCCTGAAATTTGAAGTAATACTTTAGCACTTTATTTGAATGAAAAATCCATTTCAGTATATGAATGTCTTTTACAATACATCATGTTCTAATTTACTAGTAGGAATGTAAAACTGCTTACATTTGCATATATTATATATTTATGGTGGTAGACATGGAATAATGGCTCACTAGGTAACATTTTGCCTGCCAGATTCAGGATTTCTAATTCCCAAAGTAAATTATAAGGCAATGAATTATGTGTACTGGTTGTTATGGCATGGGCTGGGGGAGGGGGCTGAGCTTGTCAGTAACTTTTGTCTTTTGCCTCTCCGTGATGCTGTCTAGGTGCCTTACGTGAAGGTGGCCCCTGAGGACATCCTGAAGGTGCAGTTCCCACGCTTCACCACCCTTGACCTGAGGCCCACCAACACTGACATCAGCCTGGCGGTGGCTGCTCTCCTGGGATTTTTCAATAGCACCACTGCTTGTCTGGTCTGTGCCAAGGCTGACTGTGAGTAAATGTCCAGACCCCCCCCCCCCATGCTGGTCTCTACTGTCCACAGCAGCACTCTCCTCCTCGCTCGGGACCCAGTCCTTCATTACCCTCAAACTCAACTGTTGTCCTGCCACTCCACTGGCCTCATGCTTGTTTCCTCACATTCTGACAGCAGCTTTCTTTGGGAGACTGAGTTTGTGCAGCTATTATTCTGTAAGAAGTATCCCGAAAAGAAACAAATTTTAAAAAAATAAATGTGGTAGAGATATTAGAACTCATGTAAGAATGCATTTTTCATGACCTGGGCTTTTTTTACTCCTACTTTTAGATCTCCTCAGGGTTCGTCCTACCATATGATCTGTGTTCTTCATTCTGATCTGAACTTTAACTGGGGTCAGATTACTGAAATCAATCACTGATTAACTGGAATATGCATTAGTCAAGACACTAAAATAAATATAGCAGGACAGTGTCCGGCCACAAATGAGTGACTTCATTATACCGTATTCTGGGTACCTGGACAAGGGATTTAATTTCAATTTTTGTTCCCCCACCCCCACTAGACAAGCCTAGAGAACAAGTCTTAGCCCCCAGCCATCTTCTCCCTTCCTCAGCTTTGGACTGTGAAGGCATTTGTTTGCCAGTTGCACAATGGTGCACAAAGTCTGTGCGATCGCCGTCAAAAAGAGCCGAACTGAACTGATTCAGCTTGGCATGAATTGGCACGGAAAAAATATGGATGTCACACAGTCAGACTAATGTTGCTAAAGACAAAGCTGCTAATGTCTTAAGCTTGGATTAAACCTGCAATCTTACCTTTTCTGGCAAGAATAAATAATGAGCCTGCAGACTCCAACTTTACATTTAGAGAAGTTGGTGCTGAAACTGAACTCGTATGGTTAAAGGCTGATAGGGACGGCAGGGTTGGTGCAGCGCTGACATGTGAACAGGCAAACAGGTGATTATTTATGATTATAACCTGTGCACAGGCTGGGGAACTGTCAGGAAATAATCTGGGTTTTAGCGATTGCCACACGGTCCCGTCCGTCATCCCCCGAGTTCTCCCTCCAGCACGGCGCTGCTACAGCAGACCATCCAGGCTCATTAATCAGTGTGGCACATGGCAGCCTAATAGAGCACGGCCACATTAGGAATATTTCCCAGCTCGCACTGCCGAGGTGGCGATGGGGAGGGGGGTGAGAGCGTCCATTAATCTCCCCGGTCTATCGATTGGCACGCAGCGTCACACAGTCCGTACACTCCTGACACAATGGCGTGAGGTCGGCTTCACGATGAGAAATACCGCGGTGCTCGCTTGGGTGGTGGACGTCCATGTGGGACTGGAGGGGGGAGGACCTGCAGCAGTGGGTCATGAGCAAGGCCCTGCTGGCTGCCAGGCTGAAGACATCGTGTGCACAGGTGGAACGAGGTGTTGATCCGCCCGCTTGTTCCCAGCCCCGTCTGCTGTACGTTGGCTTCCTCCCTCAGCAGATCAATTACAGGATGTGTTTATTCAACACTGCACTGTGCTTGGAAATGCCATCGGTAATCTGTAATTAAAGCCGACAAAGAAAGAGGAATCTCTCTCCGCCAAATGTGTGAGGGCTGGGGGGTTGAAAGGATTTAAAAACAGAGTATGGGGATGCCAACGTTTAGAGGAGCCACTGCCAAGCTTTGGCTTCCATTCGTGGTCTCGATGATGCGGTTCTGCTCCAAGTCCCACCTGGGTCAGCGTCATTTATTCACTCCGCAAGTTAGCGCACAAAACAATGCATCGCTTGGTTTTGCTGGCTGAAAAAATGGGATTACTTGAAATTAATTGGCAGGCTTTGATTAGTATTTGAATGGCTTTCTCTGTGATTCTATTGGCTGCTGCCAAGTTACGAGAGAGGTTTTGTAATTCTTCATGCACAATTGTGAGCGTGCAAGCAACAGAACCAAATGGTTTAAGCTTGTGCTGCACGTGTGCCTGCTTACCGTGTTTGTTTGCACGTTCTGGACGCTGGGGGCTCAGGGGTCATTCCTAGAAAAGTGCAGCCTTACTGAAGGGATGACACTTTGGCCGTGGAGACTTGGTTAATTGAGCCAAGCAATGTAAAGTGACGGCCAGTGCAGATTTTGGTAAATGGGAACCGAGCTCCAAAGTCCGGAGAAAATGTAAACAAAAGTGAACCCCAATTGTAAAGAATCACACACATACTGGACTTACTGTAGCTGCGTTTGGAATTCCTTGAAGTGTTTTCATGTTGTAACATCTGGGAATTAGCCTTAGAATGCCAGCGTTTCAGCCACGTGGGGGTTCAAATGAATGAACAGGTAGAAGGATTCAGGTGTTAGTACAGCCCTGTGTGCTTCGGTGCTGTAAGAAGAGCAGAGGTTTTTGGCCTGTGTGACTGTGATGTTGGGCCCTTTAGACCGAGCGACAGACGTGACTGTGATCTGTCATCACAGGACCTGCAGGAGCGGGACTTGTGCCAGCGAGGGGGTGCGCTGGCTGTTGTGCCACACCTGGGTGGAAACATTGAAAAGAAACTCAGTGGTGCTTGGCCCTCTCATAGGAAATTATCCCGAATCTCTCACCGTTAAACAGACCCACATGTGGGGAGCTGCCAGCACACAAAGCAAGAGGGAAACAGTTGAAGCCATAGACAAGAGTCGCTGAAGGAAGCAAAATGAGGGGAAAGTGGAAAAGAAGCCGGGTTCGCGTGCACATGGCTCAACAGACTGCATGTTCCTGTGTGACACTTGAGCTCTGTGAGTGAAATGGTGCATTACCAGTTCCCCTGTGCTTCTCAAAGGATAAGATGGAGTCTAAAGTGCCGCACCAAATGTGAAATTGTCTTCTATCTGATGCCAGGAGAAATTGAGCAGAGGAGGTACCAGGGCTCCTCTGAGACATGGGAGAAACTACTCACACACACACACACACACACACACACTTACTTTCGGCTTTATGAGAATCCATTTTGGTTCACCTCAAATTCCATGTGTGGTGCTTGTGTTTCAGAGTCATGGTTGGAGCAGGAATTTTTACAGCTGAATGCCCTTCCTGACATTTACCTGGGATGGCACCGGTGAACCAGTGGCCACACACACACACACACACACACACACACACACACACACACACACACAATTTCTCTCTCTCTCTCTCTCTCTCTCTCTCTCTCTCTCTCTCTCTCTCTCGATGCAGTTTAGAGTGACCAGTTAACCTAAAACACATGTCTTTGGACTGTGGGAGGAAACCCACGCAGATATGAGGAGGAGATCCAAACTCCACTCAGTCTGAGATGGGTTCAAATTCATGCTCTAACAGCCCAGAAGCTGTGAGGCAGCAGCTCTGCCCACACACTAAAAACTACTCAAATGAAAGAAATGACAGTCTTGCTTCTTGACAAAGCTGCTGTTCTTTTAGGTAATCCACCTGGTGGAATGCATTAGACCTGAAGACTCAGCTCGAAGGACTCAGGAATGGCTGTTATGATGTCTGCTTCCGGGCAAATTGCTTCATAGAGTTTCATAAGATTATTCAGAAAAAATCCAGGCTTATTATCTATTGCGCAGCTTTATGAGCCTCTTGAGGTTTATTGGGTTACATATTTTATTGTACTTACTGGTTACGCAGCACTGCCAGGGTCAAATTAAAAAGGGTAGAGATCCTAAGGTCAGTAGTAACTACACATTATGTTACCAAACTATGTAATATTACCCTTAAAGTCATAAGAAAGCAAAAATGATCTGATGTCTATTTTGTTTTTTACCACTAAACTTCACCTTTTTTTTAATTACCTTTAAACTGGATGTGTGTGTGTGTGTGTGTCTCCTGACCAGCGTAATGGTGTTTGCCTTTGCTCAGCATGTGACCTCAGTACTCCTGCTTTGTCAGAGGCCCAGTTTCTAAACATTAAGCAGCCTTTAAGATGAGAAGTATTGTTGCTGGAGTTCTATCTAGAGGGTTTCTGTATGCGATGCAGAAGTTTTGTTGTTTTATTTGTAATGTGTGTGTGTGTGTGTGTGTGTGTGTGATATTTCACTCATATATGCAATGCTGAATGAGAAATTATTGTAGTTTGATATTGACATTTATTTATTGTATATTTTATTTATTTGATTTATTTATTTAATATGTTTATTGCTACATTTGCTCTTCCTGTTATTTGTGTCCTCATCTATTTGTGCAGTTGTAACATAAGTAATTTCCTTTGGGATAATAAAGTTTTTCTGATTCTGATTTGGATTCGGGTCTTAAAAATTTGGAGGAGCTGCTCTTGTTTTTGTTTTTTGTTTTTCTTTAGCTTAAGATTAGAGGAAAGAAAGGATTTTATTCTCAAGCTGAACTGAAAGAGACCCCCTCCACCACCACCAGCACCTGCCTGGCTCTGAAGATCCATACCAATGCAATTTCATTTTCATGGGATAAGGGTTTATTCCTAAAATTACTTCCTGAGAATAATTTTTGGTCTGATGCTTGAATTACTTTTGGGACCGGGTTGAATGCAGCAGTACCTGAAGTACCTGAGACTTTCGGAATCCACAAGCAGTTTCAGTCAGCAGAAGTTCATTTCAAGTGTCACGTGATCTCTGGTGCGCCAAATATTGCGCGGTTTCACGTACTCTCCCTTCTGTCTGTCTGTCTCACCCCAGGTTTACTCAACCTTGAACGTCTGCTCCGCCAGTTTCTTATCTCCAAGGAAACGCTCTCAGTACGAATGCTGGACGAAAGCCAGGACCCCACACCACTCCTCAAAGAAATCCGCGACGACAAAACTGCCACCATCATCGTGGATGCCAACATCACCATGTCCCACGTCATTCTGGAGAGAGTGAGCATTATTATTTTTATTATCGTTATTGTTGTAACAGTTATCATTTTGCTAATGCTTTTGTCAGAGCTGGTTCACACTGTTGGGTTTGTACAGTGCACAAAGTTATGGAGCAAACCTCACTGTGTCCCAGTCTCATCCAACTTTGAGAGAATTCATCCTATCTTCCAACACGCTAGAAAAGCAAGGCTCTTAAGATGTCATCGTGTCTTGTAACATCCTGGAAAGGAGAGCCTTTCTTTGGAACGTCATTACATCTTGCAGTATCCCACAAATCTGAGCTGCTCACTGGGATGTCGTCAAGACTTTGCTCATCCTGTTAAACCTTAGCACTGGGGTGACACCCCACCATAGAAAAGAAAACCATTTTGCGGTGATACCACATCTCGCAACTTTCTAGGAAGCCAAGGCTTTTGTTTCATTTTTGATTGTATCTCACAACTTCCAGGAGAGCCTTATTTGGTCCTTGTCACATCAGCATCCATGAAAAACATGCTGAAGTGTCTGAGGGCCTCCACCTCCTGTCATCACTGTGATGTTCACCAGTCTTTCATGCAGTCTCGGGCTCAATCCATCCTTCGTAGCTCCAATCATATAGCTGTATAAGCTCTACCTTTTATATAGGTGTTCTGATTTCATGCTAAATCAGCTAAAATCTGAAATGCATGCATTTTTGTCAGTAACTCTATTGTGAAGATGCATAAAGAAAGAGAATTTCAATCAGCAAAGCCACTTATTTTTCAGATTTAACAAAACTGTGTTCCTTTTTTGTTCCACAGGAGATGGCTCACTTTAAATTGCACAGCTAAAATTGCTTTTGCTTGGATTTGATCGTTTTTCCAAGCTTCACCCCTTGGTGAAATGATGTTGTAGGTAAAACCGTGAAAATTATACTCAATCGGCGAAAAACAGAGATGGTCTCATTGTTGTAATCAGGCCTTCAGTAACCTGTTTCTTGCAGCTAAATTTGCTTTTTTTTCCATGAAACTTTCACAGTTTGCCTTCCTGATAAACTTGAAACTGAACATTTGCACACGCGGTTCTCAATAGACCATATTTTGTGTTTTGTTCTTATGGACCCATAGCCATAATTCCTTAATATTGTACTTTAGCAGCTCTCTTACAGCAAACAACTATAAATGCTCCCCAGTATCCCAAGGCTGCTTCAACTCCTAAATCTTGTAATTAAGCTGTATTAAAGCTAAATCCTGTTAGTGATTTTTATTTTAATAAATGTAAAGTAAATAGGGAAAGAGGCATGTTACACTAATATTCAAGTGATGTTGGCAGGCATCTATCTCTGTTTATTCTGAAAGAAATTAGTGTTTAAGAACATGTTGAGAGCATTTAATTTTTGCTTTATCTTATGGCTGTTATTAATAAATAAATAAAAAAACAATGTACTTGGTGCACATTTTCTTAAAGAAGAATAACAGCAGCTGTGGAAAGAGTCACCACTGTGCTTAGTGTTAGCCATGTGCAGTGGGTTGACAGTTGACTGACAGTTCCAGGTGACCTGGGGTGGAGTGAGAAGCTTCTCGGCTCCTTCCCATCCTGTTCTTAAAGATACCTGATGAAGCATTGTGGTGCCCCTTGGAGTTGAGGCAGTCAGCTTGTGAAAGGAAAGCACTGTGTTAGCTGCGCAGCTAAGGTTCCTTCAGTATGCTGTCATACCCCTGGGTTCTGTCCAGAGACCACAGCTGCGGAGGTTAAGCTGAAAGGTAGTGTGTGACCCTTGTTTGGCTGATGTGTGGCTCCAAGTTAACTTTCATGGTGGCTTTACAATGATTTACCTATTTATACAAAAGGTTATATTTAATGGAGCAGTTAAAGTGCACTATGCCAGGAGTCTGATGTACACCAGGGACCTTTACAGAGTGAAGCAGCAGCCATAACACCGTTACACGCCCGTGCCATTGGGTGGCTGGTATAGATATGAGGCACTTTTGAAGTTTTCCACCCACCGGATGAACTCTGTTATTCCAGGATTAGTCAGGTTACTGCACTTTGTTGTGGAGCCACTTCTGAACAAGGAAGATGCTGGAGTAGTTAAGGGATGGCCCTCAGGCTTCACTCCATCAGACTTCCCTCCTTATGTGAGAAACAGCACCGGCACCAGAGTGTGTTTAGCAAAGTAAGAGCCAATGTCTAAGAAATCTGGCTTTGCACCTAAAAGTGGTGGAGTCACTGCTGGAGCACCCCATCCCACACGTAGGTGTTCTTTTAGACCGCCACCTGCTCTTTGAGTGCAGAGGACCTGAGCTTTCTCAGATGAATCCGGACAGCAACCCGACTAAACCGCTAGTGATACATTTAAATTTGTTTTCCACGAATTACTGACATTTTAGATGCTGTCCTGTTTGCCTACCCTTGGTTATGCTATGATGTGTTGCTGCATTGCTCCTGGCAATGTTGTGTCTCCCGTCCAGCTCACAAACCGTCTTGACAGGCTTTCACACACGCTTCATAATAAACTGTTGAACCTCTCTTTTTAATTCAGATTTTTTTTGTGCTGCACAATGAAGTAATTTGTGGGAGGGAGACTGATGTCCACCCCCACCCCGCCGGGAAGGCTTACGCCATAAGCATGTCCTTGGTGTCTTGTGTAATGTTTTGAATCTCAAATGTCTCATTTTGTGTCCATGCAATTTACATGATATTTCTTCATATATTTTACAGCCTCTGTGACTCCTGTCTGTTTTCTCTCTCACCGTATATTTTTGTTTCTTAGTTTCCCTCCTACCAACTCTCCAGTAGTGTTGAATTACTGTAGTCTTGATCACTGTTTGACAGCAGATTCTGGCAGCAGTCACTACCTATCCTCCCGGCGCTGTGGCTGACAGGGTGACAGGTTACATATTAGGGGAAAAGAGTACCAACACAAATGCACACTTACCTTCCCAGGGAACCCTTGTGGCTCTCAAAAGTCCTCCAGAATCCCTCACAAAATTGCTTTAATCCTGCTCTAAGTTGACTTGACGCGCCTTAAACGGCAGTCTGTGATGTCTGAGTGTCCCTACGTGGCCTCCTCTTTGCTGCCATGCTTGCACTTGCCTTTGTACTAAGGAGGTGGACGCAGCGAGGGCCGGTGTGCATCTGGCTCACCACCTCAGTCTGCCAACGCTTGCAGGGATGTGCTTGTGTGTGAGCCGTGGTCTGTGGTTGCGCGGCAGCATCCAATTACCTGGTCAATACGGCAAAATGAAAATAACAGCAGCAGTGGCAAAAAATAGAAAAACTGTCAATGTGACACCTGCCTCAGCTGTTAAATTGCCCTGTGTGAAAATGACAGCCCAATAGCACAACTTTTAAATTCTTTATTGTGCTGTCAGCGTCCATTATGACGTGCTCACCAGATGAGAATTTGGACCTGGGCCATCTGGGAGGTTGAACTGGGACAGTGGCAGCAGCAATTTCGGAATGCTGTCAAAATTATATTCCGCTATCAACTGGGGAGGTGGGGAAAGCCATTGTTTTGTGAAAACCAGGCGTTGCCCGCAGCTCTGGTGAGGAACACAGCAACATCAGAGCATCCTGCTGTGCTCTGTGCAGACTTGGTGGTGCCAACGGGACGCACTGCTGCAGGTGGCACAGAGCTCACTTGGTGCTGAACTCCACAGATGGGAGCATAAGCACTGTGTTGAGAAAACTGTCTTTCTGGGGAATATTAGCCACGCTCGAGTGGCAACAGAGCCAGCGCGGCCTTTGTTTTCCATTCACAGTCTGCCTTTGCAAATGACTCGGCAGGATAATGGTCTCCAGGATTGAATTAGCTTGATGAACTGGACAAAACCTCTCCTGCACGGCCATGTGTAATGGTCCCAGTTATATGATCCACCGTGTGGTCATCTCACGGTAAATTGTGATTCTTTGTGGGGCGGTGGCTTTGCTGTGGGGCGGGCACTCAGAAACAGAGGTTGGGCCTCAACAGAGTTGGGCCCCAACACCGCTGCTTCCAGAAGCCGATTGCTGTCAGCCTGGCTTAATACTGAACTGGGTTTGGTGTGCCAGTACCTGTGATGCCTGACCAGTGTCTGCAGAAGAGTTCTCTCCAGACGATTGTTTGGTTTAATGTGTGAAACTGCACAAAAAGGTTTTGTAGATGGCAAGGTCTACCTCAGTCTCCCCTAATCTGAGTCATGCAAAGGGTTGTGCCTCACCTTTACTCTGCTTTACCTGCACAGATAAAGCTTAGAGCCCAGCATGGCGTGCCCCACATTTACCATAAATAAATGAGGCCATTAACAAGTTTAATTGATGCAGGAATTGATTCAGAGGCTGCAAGATAAATGAGGGAACTGCAGAAAAAGAGAGTTTTTATGGAAAATAAAATGGAACGTGAATATGTGTAGCCTTCCAAACGTGTGCTCATTTTATTAGTTTACTTGATCTATCGGGGTGGAAGGAGAGCGGAAGCAATTCAGCACTTTAAGGACCAAGGTGAGATGTAACATTCATCTCACACTTTTATTTTTTTATGCATTATTTATTATAATGCGCACGCACACTCACGCGCACAAGCATTTTTTTCTGCCAGTATGAGGTCTTTCCACCGACTCTCCTATCACTAAACCAAGCAAAAATGAAAATACGTGACAGCTGACCAAGAAAGTTTAATTTGCTTGATTTAAAACAAGCCCGTTTATATTGTAGGGATGTTGCTGCACGATGAATTCTGTATGGTTTGCTAATGTTGAAAGGAAATTGTCCTTTATTGCTGCCTCTTTACAAAGACAGCATGATAAAGTGCACACAGAGGCACATTGACGGTGAGGGGAAAAAAGCAGAAATGCACAAAACTTTTAAAATCCCTTTGGACCAAAGCAGGTAGTCCAACAGCTTGGGGGCTTTGACTTCTCATTCCCGCGGTTCTTTTCTGCATCTCCTCTCCGTTCCCTTGCACAGGTTTGTGGACATTTCGCTGCCTCTTGTTTGATGCACTTAGAGTTTTTGTTATTTGCAGTTTGCGGTCATGTTGCATTGCACAAATGAGTCACTGCGTTCAAGCGGGAACACAAAATTGTGCTTTTCTATATTTAAGTCATCCTTCTTGGAGACATTTATGATGCTATCTCTCAGCCCCAACTATAATCAGGTTCCCTAATGTGGACACAAGTGCTTTCTGCAGCTCTTTAAATGTGCATAATGTTTTTAAAGAAGCCATTGCGCATTACTGGATATTATAAATTACGTTGTGCGTAACTGTGAAATTCTATATATTTTACATATGAGAGCTGCATGACATTATTTAAATGAAGCAGAAAAAAAGTCAATACCGCTGAATATCCTGTCACTTCCTTATTTACTTTCACTTTTTATGCTCTGTGGCTTGTGTCACACACCCATAACTACCATCAGAGGTGAAAAATACATTAAGTGTTGTCAGCAAGAGTGCTAAGATCCTGTTATCATCTTACTGAAGGTGGAGGTAAGTAGGTTCTGATGTGGTGCCGGGAGGTGCATGAGCAGGATGTGATCTCTAATGACAAACTCAGAAATGGACCTCTGACATCTCTGACCACTGCTCCCTTTCCCTCTGTCTCTCTCGGTCTGTTAGGCCTCAGACTTGGGGATGCTTACCATTTACTACACCTACATCTTCACATCGCTGGTAAGGACTGCAATTTTCTAATTTTTTTACCTGGACAAATTGATGTCGGAATTTCTCTGACAGCTCTGGTTCAGGGAGGAGATGGATTTATAGCTCAGCGGTGACGTTCCAGAAAGATTGCTTCTTCCTCCCTCCCCCTTAACACAGTCCCTACATTGTAAGATGAACTTGCGAGAACCACGTGGAGTCTAAAAAATTTACATTTTAATGGTCAAAATAATTACCCCGGTCCTCAGTGACCCACAGTTTGTCCTCAAAGTGTCCTGAGTGGTGAGGACCCTAATGGTGCGGCTTGCCAGGTGTCAAAGAAGAGTGGGACTGATCAAACCGGAGTGGAAACCCGTATTTTATCTCTTATGCCCTTTAACCTGCAGAAATGTCATTCGCAGTGCTTTATGTCAAATCCATCAGGAGAGGTGCCATCACAGATATTAGCGCTTGTGGCTTTGCAAAGCATACAAACAAAGAAGTTTAAAATGGGAACAACGGGAGCAACTGGCTTTGTTCTCGAAGTTTGCAAGAGGATTAAAACACGGTGCGGCACTTATGTTGCCGTCGGCTTCTGGCTGCGGCTCGGTGGAACGCCTTCAGGAATTCCGGCTGCCTATTTGTTGAGGAGATTTCAGTTCTCCCGCTAATTCAGGTCCCTCGGGTTGGGTAGAACTGTTCTCCGGTCTCTTCCTTCGGCCTCTCTCACCTTCCCCAGGTGCTTGGCACAAGCTGGAGCCCCCATGGATCTCATTGAGCTGCCAACACACTGCAAACAGCGGCTCCTGTAATTAGGAAATGAGTCAAACCAAACAAGTCAAGGCCTTATCTTGTTAGGCTGTCGACACGAAGGAAAGCGTCAAATTTGGTCCAGCAAGCACAGAACGATTCCTAATCCCATTTATCTGCACCAGAAGCCCCCCACGGGAGTGGGAATTACATTGTCTAGAAGGTGTTTTTGCTCCTTTTCAGTTATTGCATTTGGCCGCATTTCATGGTGGTTGCATTTGAGGGTTGTGCAAAAGATCCTTTTGCGCTTTTAATAACGTTGCGTCAGGCTGCTTTTCCTCAGCATTTAGGTAGCTGGGAGTTTCAGCTTTTCCCACCCTTCACAGGCCGAGCTGAAAGTAAAGCGGAGCCCTCAGCTCATCGCTGTTGCCTGGTGTTAGTTTGTCTGTGTGGGTCCGCCGCTGGACTCATTTTGGTATTCGATGATGTTTCTTGCCACGCGATTTGATGTGTTTTGCCACCACAAATGAGGGAAGCATATTATTTGGTGTTTATTTCCAGGAACAAAGTGCCGTGAACCCTGGATTGTACAGTGCCATTGTCTACCTCCCTTTCCCACTCGCTGTTTATTCTCACCTCCCACTCTGCACGGTATCAGCTGCGGTTATTTACATCTCGCCAGCTTTACGTTATTCTAACCCACCTTAGGAAGAAATAAAGCACATTAATAAAAGAGCGTAGCGGGGTTCCATTTCTGTGTGCCTTTATCTCCGTGCTGAGTGACAGGTGGACAGAAACAGATCACTTTGGGCACCAGCAGGGCTCAGGGATCTGGTTCCTGTATCTTGAAGTGTCATATTAAACCTGGGCCTAATAGTCGGATTTCCAACTGTGGCAAGTCAGTCCACCCGGCTAATTAAAATAAGCGAGAGAAGAGGTGTCACTTTCGGTAATTGGTTCACAACTGCTTAGGATTCCTTAGATTACAAATGGTGACACGGAGAGAAATGCCGGGCTTTGGCTTCAAGCGCATCCTCCACCCAGGTGAGCTGGGTACACCTTGGTGGTGTTCAAGCCACTGCAATAACTCGTACCTGAAGGTGACAATCGCTACAGGGATTAATGCTGACCCCTGACCTGCACCTCACACACCCGGACGCCACAGTAAACTGGAACGTTACTCATCACAGTGATGTCTTTCCCACCCCAACACCTTGCCTAACCCCTGACCCACAGGCCCTCACAGTCCCTTTCCAAATTTCGCAAAGAAACGCAGATCACAATCTCATCTCCTCTGGCGTTTGTGGCAGCTGTTGTATTCAGAACTTCCTAATGGGTTGGTTTAAGATATGGGTTTGTGTTCAGTTCCCTTTGGGCCTGGATGAAACTGATGGGGTGAGGTTGACTGCAGACTGAGCTCAAAATTTCACTCCTCGTGCTGTGTGTTGAATTACATTGTTATTTTTTCCACCCGGTTGTTCTCCTGGTTGTTCGGGGTCTGGCTGTTCTACATCTGCCATCAAAGCAATTTTATATGAGGACGGAGTCGAAAAAGAGCATCAAGTGCCCCAGATCTTTCCTCTGGCAACTGTCAGCTCTTCAAACAGTCACTGGCATTCTCAGATGTCATAGTATAAATTGCCTTTAGGTAATTTGGAAACCATTTGCATACTTCAATGGGGTGACAAAGTGTCTCAGATTGCTAACTTGGGGTCAGACTCAAGCATGAGCTCATTTAAACCTTAACAGCCCCTGATTAGGGGCATAGCCTTGAACGTCCATGATCCAGAAGAACACGAGATAACAGGATGGGCTGCCTTGCTGTTGAACATCCAATGACAGCTGTGGACGTAGCAGATACATCTTCTCACATCTCCTCTGCTAGTTCTGCAGCATTTAACATCACGTAGACCCGACCACAGGACCCAGTGCTCGACACAGTCGCTTTCATTAAGTCCGCATTGATCTTGGTTGCAGGTGGACAGAATCAGTATGGACTGTTGCTGCTACTTGCCTCAGCTCATACCCCACACTAAGATTCACAAGCTATGCCAAACAGACCCATCAGGAGGGGGCACCATAGTGTGTGGGAGCCACTTTTTTCAATGACTTCAGCATGCGTGGCTAAGAGGATTCTGACTGGTGTGAACAAACACTCCGAAGTAGAGTGGCATCAAGTCAGCATTCATTGCCAGGACAAACCTGGAATGCACCGTCAGGCTGCAGAAGACCTTAACTTTTATGCAATTCCTGTCAGAAGCAGATGAGCTGCAGACAGGTGCAGAGAGTCCTAGCGACCACAGCAGCGCGATCCTCATTCTTCACATCTTACCGAGTCAAACAGCGCAGCGAGCAAGCTAACAAATCAGTAGGGGATGGATGCTTTACCCTCATGATAATCTGTCTTGCCATTATGACAGGAGATGTGCATTGTGAACTGATGTACAACCCCTCCCCTGACTGCCATAAAGTGAATCAAGTTTAATGGAAGAGGACATAATGTTCAGTATGAAGAGAACTTAGCCGATAGCAGGGTGGTTACCTGCATTAAAAACCCAGTCGAGAGGCAAACTGGGGTCTCTGATCTGATTCTTGATGCACAGAACTGTTTGCTGGGCAGACGTCTACAGAACGCAAGGCGACGAACTCCTGCCATCAAAGTGATGCGTGCTTGCAGGATTCGCTCTGCCAGACAGGATTAGACAAATCTCAGTGCTTCATCCGTCCCCACACCGCACCATGGCCTGCGAATGTCACATGAAGGTTAGGCAAGAGAGCAATGAGCTCCAGCTCATGTCGGCTTTGAGCTGTAATCCCAGCAGCCCTGGCGTTACTGTGGACGCTCACTTTGGCCTTTGTGGTCCTCATGTTTTATGTCTTTGCTGTTCTCCCCCCTCTCTGTCTGTCTCTTTTTTTCCAACCAAACTGCCCATTTCCATGTCCTGCAGCTACATGTGTGCCTGAGACACTAAAATTGTTCACTGACAATTTCTAGGCATTTGTGAGCAGGAGCCCGAATGCTTTGAGCTCCACCACCACCCATGGGCTTTGCTGGTTACAGATGTGCTTATTGAGGTTCACCACAAAGTGCATCCACTAAACTGTCTCAGCATCTCTTTTTGTACATTCAAGTCGTGGGTTCACATTCAGTCCCAATTCTGTCCCTGTGGTAGGGATGCTGAGTGTTTTCACACCTTCGCTCGGTCCTCTGCTGAAGTTAAATAGGGACAGCTCTCAACTCACCTTAGTGACCTTTACGGGAGAGTCCCTGATCTTCCTAGAAGTTTCCAGATTAAATTGGATGAATGTGTATTGCTTGAAATGTACAAAACATAAATACTGGTCATGTTTGTGGCCTTGTTGGAGGCTGCACTTTTGGTTTTTGATGTCTTCTACATTGTAGGCTCATCCTCATGCATCATCTAACCGTCCCTGCTTGAAAAGCAGAAGTATGTAAAAGTGGACAAGAGGTGACAAGGATCCAGGGTTTACATGCAGCCCCAGATATGCTTCCCAGCACTGTGGCCATGGAGGGTGATCCCAAGGGGGGTGGGGGTGCAGCAGAACGTGTCACAGCATCTCAGGTGAATACGCTAGTAATCGCAGCCCTGACTGTCTTACAGCACAGAGCTCTGCAGGGTCTGCCAGTGCAGCAGTGTGTACTGCTCTAGACAACCAGCAGAAGACACGTCCATTTGATAAGTTGCCTTCTGATAAATACAGAACTGAAGTGTATCATTATTAAAATCTGAGAAAGAAAACATCCATCCACCCACTTTGATTAACCACGTATCTTAGTCAGGGTCATGGTGGTCCAGAGTCTATCCCAGGGGTACAAGGCACGAGGCTAAGAAACTGTCCCTGGATGGACACCAGTCCACTGCAGGGTGACCACACTCACACTCACATGCATGCACAATGGGCAGTTTAGAGTGACTAGTTACCCTCAAACACTCGTCTTTGGACTGTGGGAGGAAACCCACACAGACACGGGTTCAAACTCATGCCCCAGCGCTGAGCCACTGTGCTGTGATAGAAAACACATTTTCAAAAAATCTTTAGACGTGCTTCAATTTGTACTGTATATTTCATTTTCATTTTGTTGTTAGATGTTATTACAGTTAATGGAATGTAAGTGTGCCTGTCACAGTCCTGTGTAATTTACTGAAGTCTGATATTTGCAAAAATGTCCACCTAGCTGGATCTGACAAGCTTAATGATAATTATCGTATTTTTAAAATAAATATTGCTGACTGCCAGAGGAGAAAGTACAAATCAATAGAGAAAAATCCATGGATGTGACAAAGCTAATTTTGTTCTTTAGTCTCAAATGAGTCCCTCTGATCCGATCTCTTGAGGGTCTGGCATAACAGACTCATTCCTCCTGTCCAGTTTTGACCCAGGCAGTTCTTGCAGAACCTTTTTCTGCTGGAATATTTTCACATCTGTCTGCATTCATGTGTAATACCCAGGGCCGTTTGCATAAATGATTAATATTTAATATTATTATGGATTAATATTATTATGTATTGATGTAAAAAGATGGATTTTGAAGAGTAGCAGATTTAGAACTATGTTCAGGCATCTTTAAACACATGCATGGCAACCTGGTGAGGGTTCCAAAAAGGTGTCATTTAGATGTAAATGCATCTTATCCGAGCCCAGGTAAATGCTTAAAGCATTCACACCCTTCATTAACTGTCTGATCCTACGAAGATCATGGTGGTGTGGAGCCTCTTCTGGAGTCACGGGGCACTCGGGTAGGAAAGGATGCCACACCTTGCAGTGGATAGTGACAGTGATGACAGCAAAGCACAAGTGGTGATGCTGGAAAGTATAAGTATATAAAGTGTATAAGTTTAGCGCACTCTACCTATAAGCACGTTGGTTGTAAGCAGAATTTTAAATGTGCGCTGCATGTCCGCTCCTGCTTCAATTGAGCCAATTTCAATGCCAGTTGACACCATTTATAAGCACCAGCAATGAGCGTGAGTACAGGTTATAAGTGCTCACGTTTGTGGTTCTGCATGCGCATTGCCTGGCCTATCCGACTCTGCCTAGCAGCACGGATGTCAGTTGACCTTATGATAAACCATCAGCGGCCAATGACATTGTTCATTCTAGAAAAGTCTCCGACCTCTGCTGGCGCTGCACCGTGTCAAAAGTTTAGTTTGTGATTATGAAGCTAAATTATGGTGCTGTTTCACCAAAGATTAACTTTTTTAGCCTGCGTTCTGCGCTCTAATAAATGAAAAGTTATGTTGCAGGTGTGTATGCTGTAGAGCTGTTTTCAGAGGAGGCATTACCTTAGCTACACCCAGTGGTGGCTATCAGCACGAGGGTGTGCGTATAAACAGAACACTCTGTGTATATATAAAAAAACAGAGTGTATGCATGCCCCAGGCCCACTTTGGCAGGTTCCCTCTAATGTTCAGTAGCCATCCTTAACCCCAACTCTCGTCAGGTCAGCGGTCTAACATCAGTCAAGAGCACTGAGTGCATTTGTGCGTATAAGTTTATATATTATAGTGTTTTCTATATTACAGTCAGGTGAGCGAAAGGGTCCCAGGGTCAGACTGTCCTCAGGATGCATCATCAAGTGGCCTTCGACCACTGTTTTCCACCCATTCTATGGTTAGTGGTTTTGCGTGCCGCCCCTGATGATAACCTACCTGCCACAGAGGCTCCGAAGTGTCTTATAGCACTCAGTGGGTTGCTTTAACAAGGCAGGTGGGAGGAGGTTGTCTGAGGCCATTTGATGTAACACAATCCTTATATCGGAGCACGTGCTCAGTTACAAGGCGATTATGTAACTTAATAATGCAAACGTGATCAAATTGTATTTTTTCTGGGGAAACGCAAATGTTTAAGCACTGATGAAACTGTAAATTAGTGAGGCTCTGATGCTTCTAGTTTTCAGCATAAATGATCACGAGGAAGCAGCGGGAAACTGCAGCTGGGAAGCTGTGTGTACAGCAGTTGATAGGAGCGCAGTGATTTATTGCCAGCAGCACTATGGGAGCCCTTCAGCTAACAGCATGATCATTGTTTCAGTGGCTGGGATTGCATTAAGGCTCACATCCAGGTTTATTAGAAAGAATTCATCAGGTCAGCGCTTGTGACAAATTGAACTTTAGCACAAAAGCTATTGTAATCCTAATAGTGACTCACATCTCCAAATAACACAGAAACACAAATATGCCTTTTCTTTGATAAATTATTTTTATTCAGTGTATTTCCAGTGGTAAGGCATGGAGCTCTGGGCTGTATGTGACAGACAGATGGGTGGACAAACGCACACCCACCTGCCCCCCCCCCCAATTGTCCAAATGTACACCGGCTGGCTCCAAAGGACAGAGTCCCAAATCAGTCTAACTGGGGGTCATGTGTAGCCAAGCTCTTTAAATGCTCACACTTTCTCCCCAAGGCAGTGCTGCTGAGATCTGGTGCCAGAAATATCCCCCATCCGAGGTTTCCAGCGCAGCGTGGAGAGATTTCAAGGAGGCTGGAGTTCGTATGGGGCCAAAGTTCCACCCTACAGCCTTCCTTCAGCTTATGTAAATGCTGAGGCACTCACAGAGGGGATGCCTGGCCTTTTGCAGAAGGTCTGCTTATCCATAAATTGCCATTTCAAATAAGATGCCCTGTTTCCCAGCAACGCTTGTCAAAGGCCTTCCGCTGAGCTCCATGTAGAGAACTGGGAAGGATCCAGATTGGCATTGAACTTTTTGGTCTTAGGCCCTGTTTTGTTTCAGGTGAGCAGAAAGTTTGGGCAGGAATGGACCCACACTGGAAGAGACTAAAAAACCAGATTATCCACAACCAGTGCATCACTCTGGGAGCTGGGAAGGACAGGTGATGACCACAGCGCAGGCCCATGCTTTCCCTTGAGTTTTATGTGGCTCATCTGCCCATCCTGGTCCCCCCAGTGGGGATACGGGCTCCTCTCAGCGGCCCAGAACCCAACACTCACAGCCACACCTGCCTGCCTGCCTCTCTGTCTCTGTGTTCAACACACACGTATACATACATATGAGAGCGATCATCCATGATTAGCACCCATTCTCTGTTCCTCATCAGTTGTTTAACAAACCTGCAAAACAGCAATTTGTCAAGTCAGCTGCGTCGCACATCTCCTCCTCACACATTAGTACATTGCCTGAGCTCTCACACCCCCCGCCTTCCACTTATTAATGTACTCAAGCCACGCTGTTTAATTTTCGCTGTGCAATTAAGCATTGAAGTCTCAAACAGAACCGTTCGGTGCCCTGGGATGCCTCAGAGCATCGTGCTTTGATTTTTACGTTGTGTCATCTTGAAGTGCTTTGCTTCTACCAGGGCTCCCTTAGCCTCTACATTTGAGTGGAGGGAAGTTTTCTCAGATCAGCGCTGTGTTATAATTTAAACCTTTGCCATACCTGTGATGCAAGGTGATATATGTGCATTTATTTAGGAAGGTGTAAAGTGTACAGCAACTTTTGCCTGTGCTCATGGTGCATCCTTAAGTGCTGAGCCGCCTGCTGCGTTCGCAGCTCTGTCTGCACCTTGTGTTCTTCCCCCCGCTCCCTGCCTTCCTCTCTTCCTCCCCAGGGAGAGCAGGAGGAGCAGGAATGTTGGGCTTCACTCCTAAAGGTGACTATGATGTCTAAGATAACCTTCAGGGCTTATCTGTGCTACAGAGAAGCTGGGGAAGGGGCAACTGTACCCCTAGGCTGTACTCAGCAGAGGACTTCACAGCTTTGTGCTGGGGTGGCTTTCACCATTTCCAGTGCAGTCAAATACTGCTTTTCTCTCACTCTTTCAGAAGGCTGAGACAAATGCTGCTCTAAAAGCTGTATGAGGACACAATGGCTATAAATAATTACAAAAGGAAAGTAAATTCATTACACTGAAAATTAATAATAAAAGATCTTTTTTTGTGAAGTACATGATATCCATTTGGTTTTAATATGTGCGTGTTTGATAGCTTTTCTATGCTGTACACAAAGGTTTGCTCTCATCATCCAAAGACATCTGTTTCATGTGAACCTTGACTCTAAATTCCCAGGTGTGTGTGTGTGTGTGTGTGTGTGTGTGTGTGTGTGTGTCAGATTGCCCTGTGCTGGACTGCCACTTCATCCATGGTGTCCCCTGTCTCATGCCTTGCTCTTCCAGGATGGGCTCCAGACCACCACAGCCCTGCATTGGACAAGCAGTCATTGACAATGGAATGACACTGGCTGAATCTGATCACTGTGTGGTGTCTTATATCTTAGCGATATGGAAATGGTTTCTGACAGCTTTGAGGAAGACCATGTTTTGCCTTCTTGCTGGCATAGCAGACAGTCCAGAGGATGACTACTGACCTATAACTCCTTCCACTCACAGGAATTCTCCCTGCTGCAGTTGGATGATGTGGTGGACCAGCGGGTCAACATCGTGGGCTTCTCAGTCTTCAACCGTACACACCCTTTCTTCCAGGACTTCCTCCTCAGCCTTAATCGCTCCTGGCAGGAGAACTGTGACCACGCACCCTTTGCTGGGGCTCCGGTGAGACAAAGGCAACCCGTCACACCCATGCAATGCACCACATCCATGCCAACATCTGCCCCACATATGGCCGGTGCTAGCTTTAGTGTACAAAATTCACCAATAGTTCTGGAAAAACTTGCCGCAAGCCAGCTTTGGTCAAAACATGCTGCTCATGTAGGTAGACCTGCTTCACAGCACAGTGAGAAATGGTGTGAAATTCATGTGTTGATGTGACAGAAGTTTTGACCCTAAACAAGGGAAAAGCAGAATTTTAATTTAGCTTTAAAATGAGACCATGGCTGTAGCACGAATGTTTCCCACTTAACTCTAAAATTAACACAGGATGTTTGGCCACTCCAGAAAATAGCAGTTACTAGATGGGAGACAGTGAATTTGGAACTAAAAGCAGGGATTCTATTGTAGATGCCTGGGTTGTTTCAGACAAGATTGCGATTAAATGCGAGCCATCTCCATTCGCTCAGCTGCCCTGTGGTCCACTGGCTCAGATGTGCACGTGACAAAATGTGCTTTTAGCATCCACAGCACCTGTGGGTGTCCAGGAGCTACCCTGCACTTGCCCCACACCCGGGGGGGTCATCAAAATAACAAAAATGCATGTTTTATGCATCACAAGCATAATACTGACATTTTATGTTTCTAACAAAAACTACTGGCAGGTTTTGCCCTAATGATAAAAAAATACTTGGGACCGTGTTTTGTATAGGAGACTTGAATCATTTCTGAACCCTCGGGCACCTTCTGACTCGTTGACTTCAAGTTTGAGTTAATATTTACATGTTTGTTCAATTTATTTCTAAAAGTTTGTATTGAATCTACTATTTTAGTTGTTTGCTGTCATCGATGTTGCGATTGGCAGAGATTGCCCATGCGATACGAAGTGGGAGCTAAACTGTAAACAATGCATTTATTCAGCATGTTTGTATGGTGCATTCATTCCCTGTTAACTGGTCTTCTTGTTCTGGAAAATAGGCAGCATATTCAGAAACTGAATAAGGGGGTTTGTTATTTCCTTATTTCTTAAGAGGGGGAAAAAAATCCAATTTGTTCCAAGCCGAGTCCAAATTCATCCCAGAATCCCCCTGAAGGATGTCGAATATTGTGAGGGAAAAATATGGTGTAACATTAAAATGGAACGAATAACAATAACAGTACAATACACTCGGGCCATCATGTTTGGGTATGTTTAAGCATTTTGGCCTTTTTGTCCTTTGTGCCCAGAAAATAGTTAATTAAAAAAAAAAAAAAAAAAAAAATTCTTATTCCACTGCATCTGCAAAGCTTCTTTCAATTACATCCAAAAAGAGTCAAGAATTTTTTTACTGAGTTACACACATCAGCCAAGCTTTAATTGCCTGTGTATGTGTGTGCACGTCCGTGTGTGTGTGCATGTCGTAAGCTTTTCTGAATCTCGGGCATGGCTGTTGTAGGCTGTATATAAAAAAATCTTTGCTCTGGTCTACATCCGACAGTTTTTTTTTCTTCAAGTTGCCATTGAAATAAAGGTAAGAACAAAGCCTTTTCTTTTTATTTAATACTATTTTATAATTATAATTTCATTATTTTAAACTTTTTTTTTTTTTTTTTACACTAAATGGTAAATAAATGCAGAAATTTCTTAAAGATTTGTTTTATAGTTGCTATTTTTAAAGTTTATTGGGCCTACAGCTCTTTGTAGAAATGTTATTTTTGTGTGGACTGGCTGGAAAATGGCTGAATGTCATATTTAAATGAATGAATAATTATAAAATTAACGCTCAGTGCTGCAAAACAACAGGAAAAACAAAAGTAAGCAAATGGTACTTTGTAGAACTGGACTGCAGCTGAGAGCCTGCACACACAGCCACTTGGCACATATTTACACGACATCTCAGTCGGTTATGTGGTACTGATTGGCGTGGGTCCAACTGGATGTGACAGAGCCCAGACTGAGTAGTGATAAATGGCATTAATGGCATAAAACCGAACAGATATGTGAAAGGAAAATCTAGATACCGGGGGGCTGAATAACCAGGAGGACTGTAGTCAGTTTTGCTATGGAAGATGGTGGCTGCCTGTGGGTTTTGCAGAGAGAAACACAGTTGGTGGCGAATACGTTACCTGTTGTGGAAGTGAATTGATGGAATAACAGGAAAGCTTTGCACATTTTCATGTCTTTGCAGCGCTTTCTCGTTGTCCGAGACCCTCTTATACGTACGAGTGGTGCCATGGTCAGCCCCGCTGGCTTTGACCTTGGAGATCACAGCATGGAATCCCACCTCCTGCAGTAGCTGCCTTTTCTCTGAGTTGCTCCAGTAAAAATTGCTTAGCTGAATTAATGGCTAAATAACTGTAAATAATAGAACTTGAAAGTCACTGTGGACACAATAGTCATATATACAAATGCAAATATGTAAATGAGGACAGAGTTGGCTTGTTTTTGCTTTAGGAGCAGCACCCAGAGTCCGACCCAGTGACACTGTTTCATTACCATGCAGCAGCAGTTCAGTGGAGGCAGCCCATACGTCATGCTGAGCTGGAGGGGCTTTTTCGAAAGACTTCCTCAGCTGTGGACTTAAGATTGATGCTACCAGCAGGTTGACCCCACCATAAATTCACATCGTGGGAGCAATGTCCACACATCTTTGCAACGAGTATAGGAAACAGCATGGTGTTGAGGGTGTCGGGTGGGGTTTGGACTGACACGGGTTTGCTAGCAGTGTCAGCAAATGCTCGAGCTGCCTGTCCTCCTCAGTGTGCTGTTCCTACCGTCTAGCTCACGCACACAGAGCAATGCTTGACTCAAATAAACACAAACACATTCTGTCCTTTCCTCACCCTTACTCCTTGCACACGGTGGCCTTGGCCACTAGCAGCACTAATAAAGCCACCCATAGTCTCTCACTGCTCTGATTTATGTGTTGTCTTGAGCACCGTCTGTGCTCAGTGATGCCGTCCCTTCCTGTTTGTGTCAACAGGCCTTAGCCTGCAGCAAATGCAGACAGACTGCTGCCTTTCACTCAGTGTCATCACCATTCGGAGTGGAACTGCTCACATTGCCTGATTGGGCTCCAGGGCTCGGTTTAACCTGACCATGGCCTCTCCCTCACTCCCCACCAGCTCTCCTCAGCGCTCATGTATGACGCAGTGCATGCTGTGGTGGCGGCCGTCCAAGAGCTCAACCGCAGCCAGAACGTGGGCGTCACGCAGCTCTCCTGCAAGTCCTCCAAGATATGGGAGCACGGCACCAGTCTGATGAACTACCTGCGCATGGTAAGAGCACCTCTTTTTGCCTCGGAGCACAGCGTAGGGCTACCTCCTCACCCAGATATCTGGCACAACAGTATGCTGCATCAATGAAAATGAATTACTATCAGAGAAGCTTATCAAGAAGCTCAGCTTAATATGGAATCAATCAGAAGCAGAAGCTGTACTGCAAAGGCCTGAATGGCAGTGCTTTGTATTTCACTCTTAAGCTTAGCTCACAAGGCTAGGATAGGGTTATGACAGTAAATGCAACCCATGCATGAACACTGAACCCAAGACGTGAGGTTCACATTTCCGTATCAGAAGCTGCGGAAGGCCAAGGGAGACAGAATGGGTTGGGGAAGGTTCACGGGAGCAGCAGGTAACATGGTGGTTAGAAGAATTCCCATAAATTAGAGCAGCTCCTTGTTATGTTTCCCCACTTGTGCTGTTAACCAGGAATCGATGCAGGAGAAATTACCCAGCAATGTAAAATATAAATGTATGATACCGTGATCCACTTTGGACAAAGCCAAATAAATAAATAATGATGTCGGAGATGGGATGTCAGGGTCTCACGTGTTGCAGCAGGCATGAGGAAATGGTGGTGGAGTAGCTGTAATAGGTTTATGTCTCTCTTGGGTAGGTAGAATTGGAAGGCCTCACGGGTCACATCGAGTTCAACAGCAAGGGCCAGCGTGCCAACTACGCCCTGAGGGTGATGCAGAGCACCAAAGATGGGCTAAGGCAGGTAAAGTAACATCACACCACCACAGCGCGGCAACAACAAATACAGGGATGTCCTCTGGGTTTTGGGTTTTGGTGTGGGCTTCGTGTCGGTTATGGGTATCGGAGGTGGAGCGGCAAACTATTTTCCTGCGACTTCAACAGGTGCTTCAGGCGGCATCAACTGTGATCAACCCTGACGCCCATGATGGGGGGGGTGAAAAAACAATGAAAGGACACAATTATCTAGCAAGCAAAGGGAAGGGGGAGAGAAACTATGCAACGGGGGAGGACCATCAGAGCGGTAGGGTTGTGACAGCTGGCAGTTCCTTGGGGACAAGGAGCGACAGGCTTGACAGGGAGTCCAGGCAGTGGTGCTTGGCTAATGTTACCTGCACATCGCGCATTAAAAAAACATAAAGCACAATCTCTGCTAGGAATAGGGCTGCATATGTGGCAAATGACCACTTCATACTACAACACGGATTTGTTGCTTGAGATGGAAAAGTTGCTGCTTTAAGAAATGACAAATAAAGTAGAATCTGGCACTTCTGTATCCACCGACGCTTCCACTTTCCAAATTGCAAAACAAATCAGTGCTGTATGTTAACACGCAGCTCAGTATCCAAGTCGAGAAGTCGCAGCACAGCAAGTGCCATCCAAGCAAAGCTGAACCACAAGGGAGAAATTTTCTAAACTGGCTGATTTGAAGCCAAGTGGCCTCTCAGTCTTTGCCTCACGTAGCCCCTCAAACGCACCGCTCTTTCATCATTTTGTTCACTTTTGTTCAGTCGGTTACAGTAGGTAAAAAAGTTGTTCTTTCCATTTTATACTATTTTCTTTCTTCATTTTTTACATTCATTTCACTGTGAAATGTCTGTTGCTATTACTACTTATAATAAGGGATGAAATGTAATTGGAGCATAAAGTTGTATAACTGGCTTCTTTGGGGTCTTGGGGACATTTTAGGGAAATTAGTTGGGGTTTCACGGATGAATCCAGAAAGAATTGTAATTCTGCCCATAAGAAGTAACAGCGTCCTCACAGTGGAGCCATTTCAGAGCAACAGTTACAATGGAATAAAGGGGCACAGGGGTATTGTGTTTTGGATATTAATTGCAGTACAGTTGCACGCTCAATGAGCACATAATGGCATACAGTATAGAAAATATTTTACTTTAGAAAGTATATATTTACATTTATTTAATATTTATTTCCTCCTGAAGAGAGGAGTTGGTGTGAAACACAGCTGCAGGTTGATGCGGACGAGCATTGTCCACAGGGCCCTTGTCTGGATGTTAATGGACTTGCAGGCCCCCCTCTATTGGGGTCCTTTAGGGTCGGATGACGTAACCTGGCAACAAAGGACATTAAGTTGTTTATGCCACACACCGCAGTTTACAAAGATTAATTTCAGGCTAAATTTGCTCCCTCCTACATACTGTTGGAATAAAGTGTTTGTTTCTGTTAACTTGGATGCAATGTCGTGCATGTTGTGTTTGTACGCCAATATTCTCAACCAGTGCTTTGAGCAACCATTTGAATGTAAGATACTAAAGTGTCAGTTAAGCATTCGCGCAAACAAATATTTGTTAGGTGTTCGTATATACTTGTTTGTGAAAATGAAACTATTCTACACTCAAGTGATAATTCATGCTGCTCATGAATAGGCAAGCAGCTGTCACGGAGTCCTTTGTGCTTTCAGCCGAAAATGTTTAACGGGATGTGTAAATACGTAACTCAAGGGGAAATGCCGGTCCATCAAAAATCCCACACAGCACCGAACTTCATTAGAACCCTGGAGTACAGAGCCAAGCTAGTAAGATCCATGTTACTGTTCCGCTCTCTACCTTCAGGTGTAGAATTTTGATTTGGATAAGAATGGTTGCCATGACTGCAGCAGATTTCCTGTGTCCTCCACCCTGTGATTTGTTAAACACCGCTTGTGTTTTCCTACAAACTGTATGTCAGTGGCCTCATCCAGCAGCCAGCCTCCTGCAGGCAATTGTGAGTCTGTTCTTTATCTCGAGCGTCTTTCTAGTCGCATTTTAGAGCCACTCAATAACTGTCAGTCTCTTGCTGGGCATCACAACTCCACTGTATTAATCAGGGAGGCGAGACGATGGATTGCCTGCAAAATCTCGCCAGACGCGGGCAGTCAAATTGTAAAGGAGAACGACTGAGCTTGCAGCAGCAAACACCCTCCATGTCCAAGCCTGCGTTCACTGGATGTACTACTTGTTTATTTCTGTTTTCTGCCCTCTTTGAAGAATTGGTCAGCAGTACCACATCAGGTCACCAAATGAAGCGATGAGCTGCAGTGTTGTTTACCCCTTAAAGCTTGTAGGGTAAATAAAGCCTTGGTTTCAGTGCAGGAACACCGTTTAAGAAGCGCTTTGTGTCAGCGACCACAAGGTCAGCCTCCGGTAGCTGTGGTTCACCTTTCCGTGTCTCTCTCGGTGGCCAGGACCTCAGTGGAAATGGCCCATGGTGACAGATGTGATTGTGATGTCAAGGTCGCAGTGGATCCTAGAAGGCAGTGGAACACTGAACAAATGTGAACAAGTCCCTAGGACAAGCAGTGGTCTAGTAAGCGGTTCAGGCAGAAGCTGTATTTGCTGTACTTCTCTGTGAAGTGAAAGAGGGAGTACTAGAGGGAGCTCTGCATGGGGTGGCTGGTGTTGTGCCACAATGTGACAGGCCATGTTATTGTCGTCATGAACCATGCCAGAGCCACGCGCGCATCTGTATGAACACATTCCCACATAATACACTATGGATTTGTGTGTTTTTCTACAGAGCCAGGAAAAAGCATACACATGCAGTCACGCATGCTGCAAGCTGATAACCATACACAAGATTCACCCACACTGCTTTGTCATCGCCTGCTCGTGAGGAAAAGGCTAACCAGAAGGAGTGTGGATGCTGAGAAGTTGGCCAGAATGCCACAAGAATGAGGCAGTTGGGAGCTTCCCAGCTCTCCGAGTGTGTGGTCACTCAGGCAGATCACTGCGTATACTGTACGTGGACAATGGCCCTCCTGGGGGGGTGACCTGTGGTTGAGAATCACCATTTTATTACTTGACTACTTCTGGCAGCCGTTCCACATCCTCTGGTTTTACTTTAGCGCAACATTCTCTGTTTAGAGAATGTACCGCTGTGCATTATAATTACTGTGTATCCCCAATTTAAGTGATTAACTGGGGAAGGGAGTGTCTGATATTGCCGACGCCCAATAAATAGGAATGTCTATAAAATAGCATCTATAGGAAACCAACAGGTTGTCACATAACAAAACATGTAAAACCAACTGTTGTGCTGCTGCAGACAGAACTTTCTAAGTGGGAAGAAGAGAAATGAAAAGGTAGGTGGCCTAGAGAGGAGGAACATGCTATTTTATTTTTTTATTTTTGTCTCTGTGTGTGTGTGTGTGTGTGTGTGTGTGTGTGTGTGTGTGTGTTACCTAACACCTGGGTTGAATGGCAGGCAGCCTTCTGCGCTGTAGACACGAGCCCTGGAAAGCCACAGCCCTGCCTGTGTAACACAGTACCTTGGATCACCTGTATCTGGAAGATCTGAGTCGCCAGCTAATTTGGATCTAATTTGGGGCGTTTGCTCAGATGCCACAATTGATGATTGATTGCCATACAGGACACCTATGGAGACAACAGGTGTTGCGTAAAGCTGCTTGTTCTCATGATGGGTGATCCTGGCCTCCAGCTCTGGCACTGTAAGCTCTCTGCCATCAAATCCGGCTCCAGGCTTCCTCACAAGGGCCTGACATGTATGACAAAATTATAGGGGAAGAAGACATTGGTGTGGCACCTCTTACTGTGTGATGGCAGGTAGCCACCAGTCTAACTCTGTCCAAGAGGCACTTAGACGAAATGGTGGATCCTCACTGTAATTTGGGATAGTGTAGTTTTGTCTGTTTAAGAGAGTGTCTTGGAGGTTACAGCAGCTCAGCACGCACAGAGGTGGTACAAGGACAGCACTGCGTCTACAAGGGGAGACAGAGGCCTTCGGAGCAGCAGGAAGCAACAAATGACCGTTTTCAAGCTGCCCACTAGAAGCTGTACAGGAGGGACAGTTCTGTTAAGTTAAGTTAAGTTAAGCAGTTCTGCAGAGCAGGCACAGGGCGGCCAACCCAGCACGGCAGCAGGAACTCGACGGTCTGTCTCATTCTGGAGCCGAAAAAGCCATCCGCCAGCTATTTGCATCTGGGGTAGAGGAAGGCTGGCTTGTTTGTGTTTGGGGTTGCAGCCAGAGGGGGGCTGCTTTCTAGTTTCCTCTCCAACACCAGGCCACTGCTGACAAGAGGCGATTTTCTAATTAAGTTTCTGTAATTGAGGCTGTTAATCAGGGCCTTGGGTGTCGGCAGCCACAGCGGAGTGAGGTGTGTGTGTGTGTGTGTGTGTGAGGCGTGGGCGAGTCCTGCGCAGACAGGATGCTGTGATTTTGGGCCCTTTGTGAGATGTCACCCAGCTGTCCCCCACACCCACAACTGGTGTAGGAAAGGGGTCTTCGTCTGGGCTAAGTGCCCCTCGCTTATCTTAATTAATCACAGATTACCTCAATTAGCCCCCCATGCGCGAGCCAGGAGCCTCTTTATCTGCTCTGACAGGATTTCGGTCTTCTGCCAGGGGACTCGGGGCCGCTGTGAATGTCTCAGGGTGCCCTGTCCCACCCTCCCTGGTTCAGCTGTCCATCAGTCACCAAACGTGTCATTTTGAATGTTAACAGAGGAGGTCACAGTATGATCATTACCTGCATGCTGGGCCAGATTAGAACAGAGCCGCTTCAGTCAGAAGCTGCCTGGATGGGGTGGTCACGCGGGCCATGGCGCTGAAAACTGGGCCGCCGCTTTTCAGAGCGATTTTAAACCATGAAATTGTCGCTGATGAATCAGATCAGTTGATTTGTCCTCCTAAGGGTGTCGTGTAGCTTTGTGAGATCCCATTCTGACTTCGGCCCGTGCCTGTACGCTGCCATTGCCGTATTTGAAACCAATGAAATAATCACCGTTGCACCTTCTAAGGTAGCGCTGCCAAAGTGCGGCCTGTTTCCAGGCAAAATAAAGTGTGAACAAAACCAAAGAGGGAGGCGTACAGTAATACCTAAGGGAACAGAGAAAACATCTAAACAAGTAATAACCAAGTAAGAAATTAATAGTGTGAGTATAAGAAATAAATTGCACCGCTGCGTGCATTAGTAACGTGCTGGCTGGAAAACATTACTTTCTGTCTGAATGGGGACATTAAAGCACAATTAATTTTGCATGTAAACAACAAAAGAGATGCACAGTTTTAGCCCCCCCCCCCCCCCCCCAAAAGGCTCATTTGATGTTTGCAGTTTTTGAGGAGCGCAAGACCGCTTGCTCTCGCAAAACACTAGAAAGAAGCCCCGTGGCGTCAGTCCTATCTACAGTCTGGGCCCGGTAGGTTCCACGCGCGGCAAAGGTTCAGCCCAGCTGTGTCATGCAGTGCAAAGTGTTGTTGTGTTGTTTGGCTGCATGACTGCATTTCCCATCCAAACTGCGGCTCTAATTAAAGCGCTGATAGTTGGACATGAGCTGCACTTCTCCAGCTCCGCTACCACAGTTTTGTCAGCTTTGCCTTGTACTCTCCGGGACTTTGAACTGGAAGATGTTCTCCATGTTGCTCGTGGCTTTGGCTCAGTGTGGCCTTGTGGTTGAAAGGCTCTTTGCAGTGACAGCGCAAAGCCTGCTCTGCCGCTGCTTCTGAAGGACATTATCACTCAGGCCCAGAGCAGCTTGAACTTGAAGACGTGTGCCGGAACGAACGGCCAAACAAACGCGCAGTCCACAGCTGATCCCTATGCTGCCCAGCGGCGGACGGAGCTTTGGAACAAAGCCGGGTGTGGGCCAGCCTGCTGAGCCGCTTTGTCGTGTAGGTCCGTGGCGCAGATCCAAGGAGGGAGTCATTGTGAGGTTTATGGCATCTTGTTAATTAGCAGCATTGAGGGTCCCAGACAAAGATCCCTGGGTGGACCAGAGTCACTGGAGATGCTACTGTGGAGCATTTTATTAACGGCCAGAAGGAGATGGGCTCTCTCACTGCATCTCGCGAAGAGTCTCAAGGATGGATGCAGCTCTCGGCAAATGGACTAGAAGCTTAGCTAGGGTGAGAAGAAAGTCTCATTTGCAAAGGAGCCTCATAGTTAACAGTAGTTTGTTGCATTGCTAGTTTTTGTGGTTTAGAAGAACTGCTTCAGATAGGCTGATGTTCAGAGGGACAGCCTCCATTCCACCTACTGACCCTGTTGCTCACCAGACTCTTTCTTCTTTTTGCTGAGGGAATATAGAGTGCGGATCACATTTCCAGTGGTGATAATCATCTCAAGTCGAGAGATGTTTGGTACAGGTGATATTTTTCTCAAACTCAAGCTACACGTTGCAAAAGATGTTTGCTTACTCGCAACTAAGCGTTCTTCAACCATTGGCAGTGCGGCCACCTTGGCCCTTTTCTCGTGTGTGCTAAGCCATATACGTACGCGGTTCTGGATTCAGCCTTTTTATATCCTTATATCCACAGTGAACATTTTCAATCCCCCACTTCTGAAGTATTATACATTTGCTGTTGTATTTAATTATTCTTTTCACTTTTCTACTGGACTGTAGTATCACCGACTTTGCTTGTTCCAACTTTGTGAACATCTTGCACTTTGTCATATTTTAGGTTTAGCTTAGGTTGTCTCATTACTATCATTCGTACTTTTTTGGAGGAGTACCTTACCCAACGTTGGTGCCCTCTAAATAAATATACAGTATATGGAAAGTTTGTTTTGCTACTATTTTGCTTGTGTGTTCCAGCTTTTGCTGTGCATTTGCTTTGTAACATCTTGCGATTTGGTGCTTGTTTGATGTTTACTGAGGCCCCAGTTTATATCCAGCTCAGCGTTTGACTGCAAACCTCTGAATTTCCTGAAGGAATCCCCTTGTAGGCAGCTTTCACTGTTAAATGGTGCTTTAAAAACATCTCAGTTGTCAGCAGGAGTGTTTAAAGAAGCAAACACTATTTTTATTATGAATGAATCATAATCTATTTTTGTCTTGGGGCTCTGTGTACGTTCACTGAGCACAGTTATGCCAGAGTCTGTTGCTTATTCAGGCAGGTTACCCAGGCGAGCAGCGTAATGGATGCCACTGCCGCGCATTTCTTGCGTCAGCTAAGGTCTGAGCACCGAATGTGGTCCACGCTGCCTGCGTTTCCTCGTACTTCTCTGTGTTCCTGTGCTTTCCTAATGGGTCGTGAGTGTTCCAGCTTAAAATAAATTTCCCTGCTTAAATCATGCAGCTAAATTTATTATTCATGTTGCAACTGTAACTATTGGTAGGAGCACTTAAAATTGTTTAAATATTATACTAAAAGGAAACCCGAACGTCTGTCTGTTGAGTTTTGCACTCTAGTCTTATAAGTTGGTGCCCTTTCTGGTTTTAATAACTGAAGCGCTTCACGCTGTTCTGTGATCTGAATTGAAACGGTGTACAGATGACCAAAGTGATGGACTCTCATTAGCTGTGTATACTTTTCTAGGACGGTGGTGCTTGTCCAGTTATGGATATACATTCCTGAGCTTGCCTCTGTTTTTGAGACCCAGCGTTGCCATTGTTGCAATAAAAGGATAAAAAAAAAAAAAGTTTCCCTGTTTAAAAAATACAGCTATGCAAACAGCGAGCAGTTGTAAAGACAGACACGTGTCCAGCAGAGCAGTAGTTCCTTCATTTGGTTGGATGCAGCAATGCATTGCGGGACTGAGTGCAGCTGTACAAGTGGTTTGCAGTGGGGTCCATCCACTGCACCCCGCACAGTGCACTCAACGATAATAAACAGTCTGGCCAAACTGGTGTCTTGCACAAATTAATATTTTGAGAGTTTTAAGGCGGGGCTTTCTGACTCCAAGGTGACGGTAGGATAGGGCGAACACATCCGCATTCGGCCCAATGCATTTATCACTGGCGACATGGCAACTTGCATGAGCCGCAGGGCAGAAACACTGCATAGCTCCATGCTTTCCTTTCAGAGAGATGATTATCAATGTGCTCTCCAGTCCCTATTAGAAAAGATGAACTATGGATTTAATCTTCAGCAAAGGTCTTTTCAAAGCTAATGAGATGTCTTTGGGTCCTTTAGATCACTCCGTGAGCAGATTAGGCTCACCTCCACACAGATAATTGAGCTAAAACGGATTCATGGTGAGATGGCAGAGGCAACGGACTTCAGAATAACCAACGGCTATTTCGCTCAGCACCTCCTGTTAGCCACCTCGAGGTCAGAGGTCATCCCTTGTTAAACGTGTATCTCCGTCTGAAAAGGATCGTGTTGTTTTTTTCCACTTTTTTCCAGACACAAAGAGAAAAGTATAGCCGTTCTCAACTTGGCAGCAAACCATAGACTTTCTGCTGCCCCATTTTTTTTCCATTCTTCCTTTTTTTGTTTCTCCACAGCATGGAAGAGGGTGCGCAGCATAGCATTCGAGGGGGTGTTGATCACAGCCAGAGGGGCCCTGCTTTCTCCCCCAAGGTGCCGACTGTTGGGCACGAGGCTTAGCAAGTACACTTGACTCCTAGGCAAACTTTTCATTCCCTCCTGCCTCGCTTACATGTCCCTTTCTTCCATCACCCCGAGTCCATGGCACTTACGTGTGGCAGGTTGGACGTTGACTGACAGAACTGTACGTACTGTACGTGCACGGAGAGCGAACCCTCGCCGGGGTCCCCATCCAGGACTCAGGTGCTGCTCCTCATTAAGAGAAAGGGAAACACATCCCCACAGTCCCACCTTGGAGAGGAGCCAGTTAACAAGCAGCAACAAAAGAGTGGAAGCCAGTGGGGCAGAAAGAAAGAATCTACTGTACTGCAGATTGGTGGTGCAAATTTAGATTTCATTCTCACTCAAAAGGTCATTGTGCTGCATGTAAGTAAACTAAGCCTCTCCTCTTCAGCTTCCCTTTATCTAACACACCTGGTCAATAGCCAAACCTCAGAGCTTCCGCACAGCTGCGGTGGATTTAATTCAAAAAAGGAAAAAGGGAATTCTGTTTGAAGTGGAGGTCAGATGAGCAGGATGGGACCCAGGCTTTCCAGAGGAGTAAGAGCTACTACTCAGGCTTGTCAACACAGCTTCTGCATCCTCATCGTTGCTCTTCTTCCTCAGAGGTATGACTCTATTTTAAATGACAAAGTGAATCCCCATAATGGGAGCAACGAGCAAGACCGGTACTGTTTTATAGTCTGGAGTTAAATGTGTTGTGTCGGTTTGTAGAAATGAAAGGCTTGGCTTAAGTTTTTTTGCAAAAATCAGAAGACAAATTTCGGAATTGTCGTGTGCAAGGTTTTGGCCGTGCACTGGAGACCATAAAGTTCCAACTGCTAGAGAAAACCGTCACTTTTTATTTTTTCCTGATCAATGGTTTATGGCCCTTAACTGTAGAGAGACTTGTTTTACAGCACCTGAGAAATGTGAGGTTGTTTTAATGGACGGGGATAAAAGGGTCATCCTGTATTTCTTCCTGCTGGAGAAACTGCATGTGCATGAGAAGCTGAGCAAGGTCAGCAGCAGTATGGCAGCTTTTATGGTGCAATCACTCATTGTCAGACAGAGTAGAGTAATGGCTACACAACCGTCCCTGGCGGATTACTAGGCCAGTCGCCATGCACGGGTGCTGCGAAGGGAGATCAGTTACGTGCATGCATCGGGTGAACATAGGACTATGCCTGGCTGAGTCCAAAATCGAGTTGTTCTCCACATGTATCTGAATCCCATGCACCTTTTACACCATAGGAGGTGTCCTCATATGCCGCTGTTCCCCAGGAAGAGTAAAGTGAACCTTAACACTGATTATGAAAATTCCTAACAATCCATTAAAAACATTGCTTGTTTCTTACATATTTTGCCTTAGCCGAGCCTTAAGTGGTGACTTTGTTAACTTAAGTGTGTCACATAAAGAAATAATAACTGTTTATATACTTCCTTGCAAAGGGGTTCCTGTCCACAACATCGTCTGGGCTACAAATTACGCTTTCACGTATTTTTCCAATCAGTATTTTTATTGTGAACTCATCAGGTTTAAATACTAAATTTTCAGAGCCATGCCAAGTTTGCCGATATCTTAAGAGAACAAAAAACTGAAATGTGCTGCTTGCATAAGCAGTCAAATGCCACACATTAATATTCTTCTGCTGCTAGCACAGCTTTAACTGTTTTAGGATAAATGTGTAAAAGCTTTTCACTCTGTCCCCATTCATTTTGGCAGATCTGCAGCAGGTTGTTCAGATTGGGTGGATGATGTCTGTGGACGAGAATTTTCAAACAGTGTCGCGGATTCTCTGGGATTGAGCTCAGGACTGCCACTGGGCTGAGCAAGATGAGCTCTTTGTGCGATGTGTCCTGAGCTTCAGTACAGAAAGTTTGAATGTAGGGGTGAATAAATGTACCCACACATCAGAATCTGTGTGTGTGTGTGTGTGTGTGTGTGTGTGTGTGTGTGTGTGTGTGTATCTGTGTGTGTGTCTGTGTCTGTGTGTGTGTGTGTGTGTGAGCGCGTGCGCACCTGTACCCATACAAGATCCAGATGTGCTGTAAGTGTGCATGTAGGGTTTGTGTTGTCACAGGGAGATCTGTAGCCACCTCTATCTCTGCACTGGGGAAGGAAGGCAAGCGCCCGGGGGCAGTGAAGCCAGCCTGATCCTAGTGCCGGGCGAAAGGACAATGTTCCGTCCCGCCAGGCTCATGACATTGCCTGGCGTCCTGAGACCCCGCAGAGCCTGTCTGATCCTGAGAAGAGGAAGCTGGGGCTCTCGGAGTTCCACACATTCTGCCGGGATCCGCGTTTCCCCGAAGGCTCTAATCACTGCAAAGCGGGTGTATCAGGCAACCGCTAGCATAGGTGTGCAGTCTGCAGGTGAAGTGCAACTCTTTTCCTCTGCCTCATGCTTTCTGAAGCTCCGGCATTGCGATGGAGACAATGAGCCACACAGTCACAGAAATTGAATATAAGACCTTTTGATGGTATCCTCTATGAATTTCTTTGATTCCAAGCTTCCATCTTTTTTTGCTGCTGCACATCAAGAGCTGGTTTCCACAAAAAAGTAAATGCCTTTCAGAGGGAGTCCTCAATTAATTTTAAGCTGTTGTGAATGTCCCAGGAGATGTGCGGCTCCTACCAGAAACAAACAATGTAAAACTTTCAGCAGAACAGTTGGCTCAAAGGGCTGGAATCAGAATGAAAACAAAGTGCAAAGCAGTGACTGCGGTGGCATCCTCAGTCCCAGCAGGAAGCATCACTTTCCTCAGCGAGAGGACGGGGAAGCTACATACTAATATGAAGGAGTCATTTGCAAAAGTACCACTTGAACATTTGCCGAAACTGAAAGTTTTTTGCACTTGGTTTTCTGTCAAAAGATGTTTAAAAAGGCTACAATTAGATAGGAACTACTTGGGATCAACAGGATCACCTGT
This sequence comes from Heterotis niloticus, assembly GCA_018136845.1. Lineage (NCBI taxonomy): Eukaryota > Metazoa > Chordata > Actinopteri > Osteoglossiformes > Osteoglossidae > Heterotis > Heterotis niloticus. The sequence continues at coordinate 25,935,360 of CM030894.1, read as the reverse complement.
TTATGCAGAATAACACTCATTTACCTGCAATGTAGCAGGGAGAGATACCTTTGGACAGAACACTGCCATGAGTCCATGTCTGATGAGAGGAGTTAAGAGTGCTTTTTTGTCCTTCAGTTAGAGGTGTTCCTGCCACTAAAGCCGCTCAGTGGTGGAGTGTAGCTGTGTTCCAGTCAGCTGGACACAGTGCCACTGTTCGTTGGAGCTCTTCACTCAGGAACCAGGAGGTTTGAGGAGCCTTCCTGCGTAGACTTCAGCTGAGATCCTTACCATATCGGTCTATTTGCATTACAAGCTTTTTAAGAGTTTCTTTAAAAGAGAAACCATTAAAAAGAGCCACATCTAAAAAGCAAATAGTTTAAATGTTTCAGACATAAAGAAATGCGACAAGTGGGGCTTTAATATTAATCTAGCGGCACTAAGTTTGTCTTCTGCTAGAAAACCCATCCAGAAGGAACATCTTCTTTGCTTATTGTGTTCTTCTCCTTTCACACCCGCTGACTGGTTTCATTGCTTAGATTCCTGTTAGTTTAATTCCAAGCCTCACCATGTACCTGTGCAGCCAAAAGCTCCATGCAAAAAGCATAGCTTTTATTGTGGCGTTTCTCATTCGGTTGCCCAGAAGGGCCGTTGCGGCCACGTCCAAAGTAAACCCAGAACTGTTTCAGCTGTGAAATGAGAAGTCGGCGTGGGTGCGGATAAAGCAGTATTTTAATCAGTAATCACTACGGTAGTGTGAAGGAGAGAGGACATTTTGTCTAATCCCGCATCTCCTCCAACGCCCTCCACAGATCGGGCAGTGGCACTCAGAGCTGGGTCTGTCCATGGAGTGGAGGCTACACGCGCCAAATGCCACAGACACACTGCGCAACGCCACTCTCACTGTCACTACCATCCTGGTGAGTAAAACGCCTCCCCTAAACTCCTAAGATTGAGCTCCATTGCAGAGGAGTGTACATAACACGTATAACTGGGCACATTGTCATAACTGAGATCATTATTGGCAGTGAAATGTGTACCACGTTTTATGTCCTTAATGTGCAGGATGTGAGCAGCTATGGACAAAACGTCCACTTTCTAGCACATAAAACAAATGTGGAGCTGGATTGAGACATTTAAAACGTAACTGCAGATGAAAGGGGTCGATCCCAAGCCGGAATCCCTGCACATATTTACATGGAGTAAAGCCTCTGACACCAGTGCAGATTTCCCAGTCGTACATGAAGATGAGAGTGGAAAGACCTGGTGAGGCCCACAAATGAGCCCATAGAGTCCCTGATGCCAATACAGAGTTCTCCATCATAAGGTGGGACATGAGTGTGGGGCGGACCGGTGTGGTAAGCAAATGAGCCCAGGGCCTAACAACACCGTGGGGAAGACAACCTGATGCTGCCTCTATTTGGCAGCAGTTTTCTCCACATGATGCTGTCTCTCTGGCTGCTCCAGTACAGAGATTACTTGTGCTCTTTTGCCAGCCTCCATTTGAAGACAAGTATCATGAGGCAGTTTTTGAGCGAATGTGCTGCCGGGAATGTTTTTTAAATTTGTAAAAATAACTGTTTGCATTCCACACTGGTTCACTTATTGCATTATAACAAAAATCTTCTCTGTAATGTTCTATAAAACTGATCTCGCAGCAGAGATTTGAAGGTGCTGGGCATTTATTCTGATACAAAGGTGAATGCATATGTTTGTGTGTGTGTGTGTGTGTGTGTGTGTGTGTGTGTGTGTGTGTGTGTGTGTGTGTGTGTGTGTGTGTGTTTTTTGGAAATGTAAGATTCGTGCTGTCAGCAGGACACTTTAAAAAGTGACGCAGTTCATATGTAGCAATCAAGACTCCAAGGGAAGAGGGCGGCTCTCACAGATATCTTAAGTGTGCCCTTTTCAGGAGGGTAGAAAAAACAAAAGCCGAGCCTCATCACCTGAACTCAAGTGCACAGCTTGGCTCTCAGGGCCATGTTGGTCTGAGCAAAGTGAAAATCAAGCTGTGAGGAGCTGTGATTAAGGAGCTTTGTCTCATTGAGAGTCATCGGGATGCAGGCAAACAGCTGTTTCTGTACTGGCTGGGACGTGGGGGGGCTATTAGATCGAGTGGATGTTGCGTGGTGAAGAGGAGCGCATGGCCCGTGCACTGAATTCTCTTCAAAGACAGATGAGTCCTCGAGCAAAATTTAAACCATCACCAAGGAGCAATTTGGGGGCTATCTGCGCTCATTCATCACCGCGTGATTGCGGCTGTCGACGTTATCTCAACGGCAGTGGCGGACACTCGGTCCAGGGGCTCTGACATGGCAGTGAGTGACGCCGCCAGTGTGCCTCCCGGCTTTCCCCTGCGGTCCACCTCCGCCACACCTCCAGACACCCACACACCTAGACGAGGACATGCTGCCACACAGTTTCAAATGTAGACATAGGTACACGGAGACCTTGACAGCACCAGCTGCCCTTCCAGGCAATGTCTGAACCAAAAAATGGGACCGGCTCGACAAATGAGCCACAACTCCTGTCATTGGGGACCCCTGCTGTCCGATTAATCTGTTGTGACAGTCAGCTGAGGGTATCAACACACTGCAGTGAATGTGGCCAGTTGCCCATGGCAACAGCGCCAGACTCGCACTGGGCTGAACGAAGGTTCATGTGCTCCGTGAGCCAACAGGGCATGCTGGAGGTGCAGGTATTCGCACTTCTAACATTCTAGGCAGCGAAGCTCACTGCCCTTCTATACTTCTGAATGGGAGGCATCAGTCTGTGATCTCTATATACAGTCTTTTTATACACTTGGAAGAAAGCTGGGCTGCTGTGCACGGCAGTGTGGTTGAAGATCACTGTCAGAGCAAACACTGCTCTAAAGGATAGCCATCTGGGACACATTGGCAGAGGAGAGCAAGTCCTAGCCATGTCTGTAGTTCTGCACCAGCTACCACCATCCTGTAGTGTGTGTGTGTGTGTGTGTGTGTGTGCGCGCGCACGCTGGTGAGGATATAATCATGCAGAAAACCTGGCGTCGTCTGGCTTTGGTATTACAATGCCTGTTAAAATTGAAGCAGCTTGTTCATATTCATTGTCTGCTGTCAAACGAGGTGTTTTTCCACTGCATTTAAATGGAAGGTCCTTTATTAGAGGCCAAATGCGAAACGGTGCTGTCCGCCGATTTACTTTGTCCTTAATAAGAGCCTTTTCGCCGGATATGCCCTTCGGCCTTTATTCAGCAGCAAAAAATCATCACGTTGCGTATCGACTCATTCTGTGTGTACTTTTATGATTGACGGGTCGATATGGTGCCCGTTCTTATTTATGTACTGTTAACCAGGCCTGCCTTGGGGGGGCCACCGCCTCAGCGGGTAACAACGTGTTGTGCACAGACCGATAAAAACACGTTCCTGTTCAAACTGATAAATGCGACTTCCTGTTCGCACTCATGAATCAGCAGCAGGCCTGTGTTTCATTAACTGGAGTTGTCCCGTTCGCTTTAATGTACCCAAGAGGTTTGTTTGTTAGTGCCGGTGCCACCGTCCTCCAGTCCCCAGTACGCTCGGGGGCTGCAGAAGGCGTCTGACGGCTACGAGTCTATGATGCTCACCGCACCAGGAGGGCCAAAATTTGCATTTATATTGTGGCTTCCACCGGTTGTCCTGCTGGCCACGTCGATAGCCTGTTGAGCGAGGAGAGGGTGACACGCTTGGGGGATTTAATGAACTAATGAACACATTGAGGAGATTCGCTTTTACACTGGGCCATCACTGAGCCCCCTTTTTGCAGGCTTTTTTCCCCTCAGCCACGCGTTTTGTTGCCCATCTGCTTGTTAAGGCTGAAGCACAGTGCCTGCAGCCACCCTTATGTTTGGTGTAAGGAAGCGGCGAGGCAGAGCCACGCTCCAAGTTTGAGACAGCCTGGAACTCATCCCCCTTTGTCTCTGAACGATTTCCGCAAATATGGAGGATGATGACTGTGTTTAGCTCCAGTGTGTTGTTGTGACCTCCAGCCAGGTTGAATTAAAGCCAATTGACAAATCTGATAAAGGAGCGGGAACAGAAGAGCAAGGATCAGGCTGGTAAGAGAACGTTGCTATGGTGATGAGAGCTACAGAAAGATCTTACTTAATGGCCTATCAGGCTCATCTTTTCTCATCCAAACAAGGCCAAAATGAAGGAAATAAAGGGCTTGGACATTACCTGTACAAGCTTCTTAAATTCTTTCAAGGTTTGCTTTAAACTGTGTACACTGATCATCTGAAAAGTTAACCTCTCAAACTGCTCTCGAAATGCTTGATGTGCTGCAGAATGAAACCTTTTTGCTGCTGGTGTGGAAGTCTTTGACAATTAGTGTATATTTTTTGTGCTTTTGTTACTGTGCAGGCAGCCAAAAATAGGTTTTCCATAAATAGGTTTTCTGTGAGATATTCAGCAGACCAAATGTGGAAGAGGGGGTGTGCACGCATACAGTGGTGCTGAGGCAGTGCTGTCTTCCCCCTACAGGAGAACCCCTATGTGATGCTGAGGAGGAACCACCAGGAACTGGAGGGCAATGAGCGCTACGAGGGCTTCTGTGTGGACATGCTGCGCGAGCTGGCCGACATTCTGAAGTTCAACTACCGCATTCGGCTAGTGGGCGATGGCGTGTACGGCGTGCCGGGGGCCAATGGCACCTGGACGGGCATGGTGGGCGAGCTCATCTCCCGGGTGAGGACCAAACCCCACCTCCTGGCATACCGAGGGATCATTTTATTGCTGGTCCACCTTCACCACCTCCACCACACATCACTCCCAACTGCTGGCCCCTTTGTCATAAGCTCCATTTCTAAGGTTACCAGAGACGTTATTTACGCTCTATAACTGTCTTCATTCTGATACACAAACCTCTTGTGAGGCAACGCTACGAAAGTGGCCACACAGGAACGTTTTGAGTACAACAGTACCGTTTGGTGGTGTTTGCAAAGGTGTAACAAAGTACACCTCACGATGGTGCTGCAGCTAAAGGCCAGTAGGGGGCAGTCTGCAGGAGGGGAACGCGCATACCCTTTGCAAAAATGGCGAGATTAAAGCAGCCTTCTGGTGTGGATCCCTTCTTCAGCCTCCCACAGACATCACACCTTGCTGCATAATAGCGACTGTAGGCATTCACTCTGGATGATGAATTTTGAAATGAAATTAGCCAGCAAAGTCACTGACAGATCTACTTTAAAAGCCTCGGTAAACCACGAGGCGCACTAACGTATGTTGACACCGCTTGATGGAATGGAATTTATATGTGATATTAAACTGCACTCAGTGTTGACCTTTGCCCTTTTGTGAAACATGAAAACAGTTGAGGGTTGTGCCTGATTTATTCGACTAATTCTTTTGGCAGATCTATTTCAGTGGTCTGTAAGGCAAAGTAAATGAGATTTGTTGTAGAATATGAAAGGCTGTACAGCTCTCCTTGTGCTCTCTGGAAGGAAGTGGCTCCTGGAAAACTGTTTGCAGTAGCTGTAATCGGAGGGCTGCGTGTGAACACGGCCTGCGTGAAGTCGGAAGGGTTAATGGAGGCCGCCGTGGTTAGAGATGCAGACGCAGTGGCTGCCTTGTTACGGCCCTGTCGCTCTCACCGAGCTTCGCGCTCGCTGGCCCCGTGACCTTGGCACCAGCCATTTGAAACTCTCCCATCAACCAGTTGGGACTGTGGGCTGGGGGGGGATGGGGTGGTGAGTAGTGGCAGGTTCATAGAAGGCACCTGCAGAATCCTTCTGACTGTGGTGCTGATTAGAATAATAAGCGTGAAAGATTACGTCAGAATATAAAAAATGAAATAGAGATACTTAGGCCATTGCAGTGACTTCACAGCTGTTGTTTGCTGCATGTGATTTCCATGTGTGATACGGGTGGGCAGTAGAGCGTACAGAGTCACCACGTTGCATTCAAAAGACCCAGTTTTAAATGTCCCCTCCTGCTGCAGTACCCCCGAGGGAGGTCCTTACCCCAAGTTGCAGTCCACCATTTGAGTTACGAGAATTAGACTTTTCGTGAATGTTAGTTTAAAACCCCTGCTCTGACTTACAAGGCATTTTTGAGGAGCGAATTTGGAGTCCATGCACCTCCCAGCAGCTGAGCAGTGCAAGACATTTATATTTACATTTATTCATTTACAAGACAAATAATAGGCATACAGTGAGCATTAGCTAGCATTTATCAGACACATTTTTAGGTGACTTAGCTCTAGGTTGGAGGAGCTGCCTCCCTACAATCACCCACACATTGAAACAGAGTAACGCAGAGGTTAAATGAACACGCAATTATGCGTTATTATATGTATGTGTGTGTTTTGCCGTATTGTACATAAGAGCTCCCATACATTTGTTGTTATATTTTAAACATCTGTCTTGTTATCGAAGCGCAATGTAGCCAAAGCACCTTGGTAGTATTTGGTGATATTTTAGCAAAATGGGTGTCACTTTGGAGCTCAGGAAAAGTTAAAACTTGAAGATAATGGCTAATGGTAATTAATTGCTGGTGGTCATGACATCAGTTTACATTACAGTTTACACTACTTTACCTTTGTTTGGCAGAAGAAGACTGAATTCCAGCAAGTTTTCCTGCTGTTTAAATGAGTAAATTGCAGTAAGGTTGCTGCCAATGTAAGACTGGAGAAAAGCATCGGCTGACTGAATAAATAAGATTTTTGAATTTGCACACCACAATGGAGCAAAATAACCAGCAATGATCCTTTGCAAGTGTTATTTTTCCAGGAGGAAGTCTTGCTGTGGCTGTAGCTGAAGTTATTTTGGATGCTGATTTGTTTGCTTTTAATGCGTCATTGGTCAACGATACAGAGAGGCTGTGGTCACTTTGCCTGAAAGGTTGCGGTCACTTGGCTTCAAGATGTAGCGGCAGAATGGAGCTCTGCAGTTCGTCTCAGATCTCCTGCACGGTGCTCAAAGCTGCGGATAGAGATGAAATCATGACCGGCATGCAGACAAACACTGTCGTGTGCTGCGTGAGTTAAGAAGCCAACATCGGTGCTGAGACTCTGCGTGGCCTATAGAGAAGGAGATCACATGTATTACAAGTGGATTTAACCCCCCCTGCTTTAATTTGCGTCCCCCATGCTGCTCTGCTTGCCCCCACCTTGCTGAAGTTGATGCTCCCACTTAGAGCCATTACTACAGGGAGACACACAGGACTGGACAAACATCACAAACAAATTATTGGACAAATGCCTGGGCTGAAGGAGAAGCAGCCCTGGGGTGAGAAGATTGGTACAACCCGCTATAAGGATACAGCTTTGGTTTTGACCATTCCGGTGGGCAGTTTTTATTGTTTAGCTGTGTTTCACGGGGAACAAAGCAGTAACAAACAACAGGCACTGTATAATGTTAGGCGTTTCATTAAGTGACTTGGGCCTGGTCCTGCCCCGGGGGTTTAAATCATATTTAAACGGAGGAACAGGAGCAGAGAAAGAGAGAGAAGGGAGTGGAGAGTGGCTACGCGTGTGAGGAAGACGTGGGAAAGACGGCTGAGTTACAGGGAAATGCATTAAATATGGGGAGTGGAATGAAAATGGACGGAGGAGGAGGAGGAAGAAAAGCAAGCGGGGGTTCATTAAGAATTTACTGTTGTTTCTCAGCTGGACCTGGGAACGTCCAGTAGGGACCTGGGAGCTGCAGAGTTTGTGTACCCCCTTCCCCTGACACCAAAGCTGACCGCTGAAAAGATGCACTTCAGGCTTCTCTTCCCATTACAGAGAAAGCACCTACAGACATGTTTTTCTTCCGCAGAAAAATTGGATTCCTTTGGGAGTCATCCTCATGAGGCAGATGCAGGCGTGCTGAGGATTTTTTTGGCTATTAGTTTGACCCGTTTGTTTTTTCATGCCCCTGGATCCACAACGGTAAAGTGTAGCCTTGTTTTGAGAAGGAGGAGTTAGCCCAAGTTTCAGATGAATTAGCACAGGAGGATCTGCGTGATGGGGACACTGGGATGGTTTTCTAGCAGATGCTTAAGAGAATGTATCAGCTGCAGGGCCAGAAATTGGCCAAAGGTAGTAGAAGCGGCCAGTAGGAAGCCGCGTCGGTGGCTCAGCTGGCATTAAACTTGCAATGTAGTGCTGGAGGTTTGTGATGTGATCAAATCCTTTATCTGCAGTCCTTTATGTGGAAACAACTGCTGTTACTCCCCTTATACGAGGGATGACTATTAAGCATTACATTTTGAATTAATGCGGTGAATGAAAGATACTAGAATATTCACAATATACAGTATATTTTTAAAAAACAAGGGATGCAGATTTAGAGCGGATGCTGCTTTTGAGCCAACTTGAAACATAATTTAGTGCACCCTGGGCAACGAAATATAACTGTGGGGGATTTTTGTGAAAAATGGCCATGCGCTGCAGTGGTCTTTAGCTGGGACAGCAGTTCAGCCAGAGGGGCCGGTTGCCCGGGGTCAGAAAAGAGCACCAGACCATGAAAAGTGCCGGTACTCCAGAGAGCAAACCTGCTGACTGCTGGCCCACTTCAGGCACTGCTTGTCTGTTCAATTCCTCCTTGGATCAGAAGGAAATGTTAGCTGAAGAGACGACTACAGTCTCTGTCAAACCAACGCATTGTGATCTGCAGCAAAGCCATAGGATCCAAGGCTCTCCTCTAGATAATACTCCTGAGATGAGAATGCAAATACCTCTTGGGAGTTCCAGCCTCGCTCTGTTTTACCTTCACAGAACAGTGGCTGTAATGGAAACCAAGGCCGACAAAGTGGAACTGTTCGTGCGGAGAAGGAAAGGTGTTTGCGTGCTCACTCGGTCTGCTCTGATGCAGCTTTAAGGCGTAACGCTAACCTCATGGCGCTCCTGCTAGGTCGCAGTAGGGTCACCTGAAGGCTGGGCCACTTTCCGCAACATCCAGCTTGCATAATTACCTGGAGTTGCTGCTGCTGTTTTCCCTAAACATGCCAGTCCTGTGAGCGCAGCCAGGCGCTGCGGTTGCAGTGAGTTGCGTTCAACTGCTGGGCTAATATCTGAAGCAGTCAGGGAGTCAGTGTGAGTGCAGCACCGCTGGGTTGCTGCATTAGCAGTGCACTGCCTCCATGCCCTGTCAGAACCCTTCCATCCGCTGTCCCCGGTGTCCCCTTATTTACCGTTGGGAGCCACGAGTGCACTATGCTTGCCACGCTTCTCATTTCAGCTGTTACCCCAGTTTTCTCCAGATGCACGATCACGCCATTATTTGCCCATTTAGGATGACCGCGTTTATCGCTGGCCTCATAAAATATTCATGCTGCACTCGGGTCTTTGCGCACAGAGAAGTCTGCCGTAAACTTGCCGGTTAATAAGTTATGAAACAGATCCGGATCTCAGCTCAATTACAGCTCCCTCAGCATTCAGTGCGCTTTCTGTTTGTGCTGCGGCCGAGAAGCTTCCTGTTCCTGGTTCTGTTTCTGGCCCCCGTGTGCGCAGCATGAGTCACAGGCACTGAGGATGATCCACAGCCTTGCTTGCCCTCACTGTAAAGGGGCGGTGGCCGCTTGTGACCAAGTCTGTGGAGGATGCTGGGGAAGGGGGCGTCCCGGAGACTCACTCATCGTGGCCTGCTTTCCTTTTCCAGAAAGCTGACCTGGCAGTGGCTGGGCTGACCATCACAGCAGAGAGGGAGAAGGTCATCGACTTCTCCAAGCCGTTCATGACCCTGGGAATCAGCATTCTTTACCGAATGCACCTGGTGAGAGTCGCCGCTCAGCTTTCCCGTTTGACCTGACTGTACACAACCAGGACAGGTGGGGTGAAGGGCTGCATGAGAACCTACCTTATACACACACCCTTCCACCCGAGTTTCTCCATTTCAGCCCCCATGACTCCTGCAGAAGTCACAGCTGTGACAGCCGGGACAGCAGTAGTTGCTGTGTGGCTGAAACCTGCCATTCATTAATCAACCTCCTGCCACCAAAGCCAAGGTGACGCATCGGGCTCTCGGCAGGCCGCCTTCTAGACAGGGTGGCCCTAGCTCTACAGGCACCAACCCAGCTGAGTTCCTCACCCCCCACTAGACCATGTGTGCCAGTTAGATTCCCGCCTGGTGCGCTAATAGAGACGCTGTTCAGTGCCACTCCACAGGCACCAAAGGCAGGGAGGAGTCCTGCTCTGTTATAGCATTTATGTGGCTGTCACCGAGTTCCTGCAGCAGAGCGCTGCCTGACCCTCACTGTCTGCATCACGGCAGGGAGAGGCTGGCCGTCCAGCCCTTTCAGGGCTGGGGGTTGGCAGCTATACAGCAGGACGGCAAGGCAGAACATGGACACAATTCCATGGTTCTGACGTGAGGAGAGCAGGGAATGATGAACAAGCGAGCTGGCACGCAGCTCAGCAGGTCACAGGAGCAGGCAAGCTTTCTATTCCTGGCCTGAGAGAAAGGCTCCCCGAGGGACAAGCCCACCGGACCCAGTATGGATCAGTGTTGGCCATCGCGGACCTGGTCTCCCACCACAGAGTGGCCCCGTGTCCTCTGCTCGGGCTGTTAGTGCATGAATTGCTGCTGCACTTAATCAGTTGCTACAGCGCGGTGACACCGCAAGCGCCCCACTGCTTATTTCAAACTCCAAATGGAATTTTCCCCGCAGTCGATAGCAATTCAAAATGGAATAAGACGGCTACCATACCTGTGTGTTAATCACTTGCACGAGAGCCGATTGTGTCGGTGTCGCTCTTGTCTGCGTGCGTTCGGCCTGGGGACAAAGCTGCTTTCTACACACAGAAACCCAACAGACCAATTAGAACATCGAACCCTTAAAGTTATCGGGCCGAAGTCTCTGCTGATTCACTGCTTCTTGTTTCTCAGTCTCGAAGGTGTTGCCGGTGGCAGCGGAATTATAACCGTTCCGCAAATCAGAGTCGAACATTGTCTCTGTACTCCAGCTTGTCCAACAGCTGAACCGCACAGTCCTGAGGCAGGCAGAGGAAGCTAATGTAAGCCTGATGCGTGGAAGGTCTCCAGATAACAGTAGGCTGACCTTCTCTCACACGGCCCAGCTTATCCTCAGGCATCCACTGTTCTGCTCCATCAGCAGGTGGTGACACAGCTTCCCTGTGTGCTGTGCCACACCGCCACTTTCTATCCTGACATCATGTGAATTTACTCAGCTTGCGCTCCTCTGCTCTGCTCCACTGCAAAAGAAATGCAGCAGTGCACCGTGTGTGGGAATGGTGACAAAGCAGCACCCGGTTCCGAGTGCAATTATGAGGCCGGAAAAAGCAGCAGCAACGTCGGACAAACACCTGGCAAGATGAGATTGTGGGGGAAAATGGAGCATCTGAGACGTGGATAGTGCAGCAGTAGGGTGCGGGGTGGAGAACTTTCACCCCGATGCGCACGGCCCCTTAGTCATGTACCAATTCGACCTCCGGAGCAAAAAGGCTGGGCTGTGCAGCAGATTTGCTGTACAAGCTCAGCTTTGGCTCAGAAGGACGCGTGCTCCTCACACACGCAGCCTGCAGCTACAAGCACTCAGCATTTTGCCTGTCCTGGCCATGACTGGGGTGTAGGATGATCACCCGTTTGGTGAGAAAGACGTCGCTGTCAGCTCTGGTCCTGACCTGGTGGTCGTCGCGTTTTCAGACTCAATGGCGGACCCCCCTTCTCTGTCGTTCTGGTCAGTGTCTTCCAGCATGGCCTGGGCAGTTGTTCTTTGAAAAATGATCGACGCTCAACTTGAAGCTCAATTTGCTCGTTGCACACCAGGCTTGAAATTAATTTCAAGTTCATCAGGGGCGGCCAGTAAATACGCAAGAACCCAGCTGGGGGCGGATGTTCACTTTGTGATCCCCTGCCCTTCCTCTCCAATTCATCTGGTTGTAGAGCTGTGCTGCACTTGCAGGCATCCCCCAGCCCCTTTCATCTGTTCTCACAGTGACTACATCTTCTGGTCTCGCTAATCCATAACTGCGCACATGAATGAAGAGCAAAAATTGCCCGGGCTTTTCTTTCCTGGTAATTTAAATCCTCAGCATCTGTGTGCACTGCACCAGAATAGCCTTCTGCACTGTGGCTTTGAATACCTAAACCCACCATTAACCATTATCAGTGGCTAAACCAGCGACACCCAGGTGATCAAGTGGGGAAAAAATGTTTTCTCAGCGTTACATGCAGGTCCAGAAAAATCCAAATGGGATGTGATTAAAATCACTGATGTGAAGTAAAGGATAAATCTGTCGTATACGCAGTCAGTGGCACGGTGACAGAAGGTCCATTGTGGCAGTTTCAGTTACTCAGAGTCTCCTGTACAGATTGTTGGGAAGGAGCGCCAAGAAGAGCTAGAAAGAGACCCGGTCGCACAGGGGGCGGGGGGTCCGTCGCTATGTTGAATTTTGTGCTGGACTTGTGGCATAGACATCCTTGAAATGAGTGCAGTTTGTGGTTCTGTAAAGTTGCGCGCCCACCCCCCTGCATTAAACAAAGCAATTTGAGTGCAAAGGGACAAATGTAGCTCACACGCAAAGCAATGAAACGAACAAATGGTATTCTCGTAATTAAACAGAGCTCTAATCATAGCTTAAATCTTCACCCGAACGCCTCGCTGGAAGTCAGACTGCGAGAAATAAACTACTTGCCGCTTTAAAACTAATTGTTTCCCAGTGGTACAGTGGCACCACACAATGAATGACAATCGCAGTGGGCAGCGCTCAACTAACCTGCATGCGTGTCTCTCTCTCTCTCTCTCTCTCTCTCTCATTCGTTCTCTCTCTCTTTCTCAGGCCCGTAGACCAGGCTACTTCTCCTTCCTGGACCCCTTTTCCCCGGGCGTCTGGCTCTTCATGCTGTTGGCCTACCTGGCTGTCAGCTGTGTGCTGTTCCTCGTAGCCCGGTGAGTGCGCAGCGCCACAGTGCCTCCTGCTGGCCGCTGGCGTGGGGCCACTGCACACACAATTGTTAATTTAGCAAGAACTGTCCGTGTTCTGAAGGAAGATGTGAATGTGTTCTGCCTTTTAGTAAAAAGGACAGAGAAGTGTTCTTAGATTAGTGGGGGGCATTTTCCCAGAATGTTCAACGGAGCACTAAATACCAGTATTTCTGCACGATTCCATATCCGAGTCTACTTTTCTAACAACTCAAAAAGGCCACACAAAATACGAACAACAATTTTTGCTAAAATGTCTCTCCCAGGAATAATGCCTTGACAGCCATGTTTTTGTGCTCGTCTGGCATCTGACTCCTCTGACTCCCCCCTGCGCTGAAACAAATATCCAGAACGTTCGTTCATTGTGTTGGAGCCTTTAACGGCTCAGAACTTCCATTGCAATTCCTCGATGGAGTCGTTTCTCCCTCCGCTCGGCATCCCGATGCACATTATTCATAGCGGAGTGTTTTCTCTGCACATTTTACTATATATTCATGAAGCTTAATGCCATCGGGGTAGTGCAGAGAACTTGCACATTTCTTATTCCTTCTCTAAAGTGGCAAGGTGGGGAAATTGGATTAGTTTTCATTTACTTATTTTTCCAGGAAGGTTTCAAAAATGAATAACAACGCAGCAGTTGAGTGCTAAATGCACGGTGCGGAGCATTGGCTCTTTCGCAGGCTTCTGTTCACCTGCTGAGAAGGGTTTACTCCTCTTTCTGCTGGGAATTGGGGTAGCGCTCTGTTTGTTTGTGTTTGGCAAATTTTTATTTATTTTCTCCTCTCCTTCCTGCTGCCTCCTGCCCCTTGCTGCCTCTGTGCGCAGGCTCACCCCGTATGAGTGGTACAACCCCCACCCCTGCCAAAGAGGGCGATGTAACCTGGTCATCAATCAATATTCCCTGGGCAACAGCTTCTGGTTCCCCGTGGGGGGATTCATGCAGCAGGGCTCTGCCATTGCTCCCCGTGCTTTGTCCACACGCTGCGTCAGTGGAGTCTGGTGAGTATGCGTGCCCTCCCCAACACACGCATACACACACACGCACGCATGCACGCATCAGCATCATCCCTGCACTCCGCCTACACCTGTCACTTTTCTTGTCAGTAGATTCCTCTGCCTACGCTTGTCAGCCTGACCCCACGCTGTAGCATTGATGCCCGGCAGACAGCAAAAACTGTCATTTGCCTCCATGTACCCATCTGTTCCTCGCCACAAGTGTGTGCACCAAAGTGGTAACAGACATTGCCCCATGCAGGTGGGCCTTCACACTGATCATCATCTCCTCCTACACGGCCAACCTGGCAGCCTTTCTCACCGTGCAGCGGATGGAGGTGCCCATAGAGTCGGTCGACGACCTAGCTGACCAGACAGCCATTGAGTACGGCACCATGCATGGTGGCTCCACCATGACCTTCTTCCAGGTAGGGGCTGATCACATTGCAGGACAGTTGTTTGCTGCTGCCCCCAGTGATGTATACGTTAAAGTCCGACATCTCCTTTTCGCTCGGCCATTCCCAGCAGAATTACTTGTCATCTCTGTATATTCCAGCATCACTGAGCTCCTCGCTCACGAGTCACTATGAGCGTAATTGACTTTGTGTGTCCATTACTGTGTGCAAGAACCTCTTCTCTCACCAGTCACGTCTTCCTTCCTTCACCCCTCTGTGCAGAACTCGCGCTACCAAACATACCAACGCATGTGGAACTACATGCATTCCAAGCAGCCCAGCGTGTTCGTGAAGAGCACGGAGGAGGGCATTGCCCGCGTGCTCAACTCCAACTACGCCTACCTGCTGGAGAGCACCATGAACGAGTACTACCGGCAGCGCAACTGCAACCTCACGCAGATTGGCGGCCTGCTGGACACCAAGGGCTACGGCATCGGCATGCCACTGGGTAGGGGTCACTGTCAGCATTGTTGCTAGGATGGGGCTGACCCTTCTGTGACCATCAGATACAGCGTATGAGGTCACCATGCGATTTGCCAAACTCACTCATGGCAGCTGTTATCTTTTGAGGAAAATGTTTGAGCCATTTCCAGCTAAAATGTGCTTTGTCTTCTTCTGTGGGCAACTTTATTAGTGAAAATTGTAGCCCATTTTTGCATAGAATGTTGAGTTCTGAAATTTTACATCCTTCGTCTGAAGAAAATACAATTTATAAACTAGCACATAAGAGTTATAAAAGACCCCGAGAGAGTCACAGCAGGAGACCGTGGCGAGGCGTTCACTGGTGCTGCGCCATGCTCCCAGGCTCAGTGTACCGGGACGAGTTTGACTTGGCCATCCTCAAGCTGCAGGAGGACAACCGCTTGGAGATCCTCAAGAGGAAGTGGTGGGAGGGGGGCAAATGCCCCAAGGAGGAGGACCATCGTGCTAAAGGTAAACTGCAGCGCACTACTCCACCACGCGAGTCGGGAAGAGGGGGACGGTCCCTAACGGTGCGTCTGTTCATCCATCCTGCAGGGCTGGGCATGGAAAACATTGGTGGAATCTTTGTGGTGCTCGTATGTGGCCTGCTGGTGGCCATCTTCATGGCGGTGCTGGAATTCGCCTGGATGCTGCGACATTCGCATGGGACCGAGGTGAGACGGATGTCCGTCACCTGCATCTGCTTTGTGTCCCTGTCCCCGCGCTGACCCCCCCCCCCACACACACACACACACACCACCCTCCCACTGATCCTCAGAAGGAGCACCCACCCACTTTGACCCCCACTGCCCAGTACAGTTGGACACAGAGGCCACCACCCCAGCACAGCTGTCCCCCCTCCCTCCGTGCAACAGCTGCAATCAGAGTCCATGCAGGTGAGGCCCTAGCCAAAACCTGCACCACACAACTTGCACAGTAGAAAAAGCAAAGGGACGTTTCAGTCATTCACATCACTTATTTTTATATTTTTAGTTGCTTTTTTCTGTATTTTGCTGTTTTATTGGATGGCTGTGTTCCCCTTTTGGTGCCCATCTGCTACACTTTGAATAAACCTGAATGTCAGTGAAATCCCATGCACAGTGACTTCTTTCTGGGGTGGGAGAGGAAAAAAAAATTTTATCCACCTGTTGATACCACAGCGTAAAAATACTGCATGAATTGCTCACTGCTTTGACTGATTTTCATTTCACTGCTGCCCTGGGTAGATGTGGCCATTTTGGGAGGTGCAATGGCGCCTGAGTGGTAGCTGTAACCCCCTCCAATTACTACTTCTGCTCATTCAGTCCATCCCTTTCACCTCGCTGTCCAATTGGTGGAGCAGGGTGTGTACGGAGCTAAGGTTGACTTCCATGTGCACTGCTTTGAAGCCGTATTTAAAAATTGCAGGAAATACTCAGCTTTCATTTGTGTCACCATTACAATTCGGCTCTTTGGTGCTCGCCCCGTTTGACTTTTTGCAGCCCTAGCAACACCCTGCGGGCAGCCAAGTGTGCAACACTTCCCCGCCTCTGTCTGTGTGTCTGTCGTCCCCCAGCTGTCCGTGTGTGAGGAGATGCTGCAGGAACTCAGAGGGATTGTCACCTGCCAGGACAGTCTGCAGCTCCGGCGGCGGAGGTGCCCAGGGGGCCCGCGGGCTCGGCCCCTCCTCCCCGAAGATCCCGGCCGGACTCGGGCAGCAGCGGTGATGGCGGCCGGCCTCAGTAACGGCATGGTGTGCGGGGCTGGAGCTGCAGAACCCCTGTCTCACAGACTGGCGCAAGAAGCTGCCCTGGTGGCCCGCAGCTGCGGTCATGTTCGTATCTGCCCCGAGTGCCGGCGCTTCCAGGGGCTACGGGCCCGTGTGATCGGAACCACGGGGGCCTCACCTGTGCATAGTGAGGGCAGCTTTGACTGGGAGAAAACCATTGATGCCAGCGAACCTGAATAAACGCGGCACCCAGCACTGCCCCTCACTTCCTGCCCCAGCCATTTCCCCCAGGAAAAGGGGCACGGGGACGGAGGCAAGTGAAGCACCCTAGTGGGGGTCACAGGAGATGCGGGGGGCTCTCCAGCACGCCCACCGCCCTTGGGATGATGCTGCCACAGGGAAAGCAGACATGGTGGCCTGCCAAAAAAAAAAAAAAAAGGTGGAGACTCAGCTGACCCCTTGTACTTAGCCGCAGGGGGGGGCATCGTACTATGCAGTATCTTTTTGGCTTTTTTTTCCTCCACTGTGTTGTTATTTTATATGGTTAACAGTATTATCACTCACAGGATACCAATTATCAGCATTACTGTTGTTTTCAAATCTTAGTGATGGCATAATTACACTTTTTTGTTTTTTTACACAAACTTTACTGTAAAGAAGTGCAGAAAACAAGTAGAAATGAAAAGACTTGTGTCAATCCAAATCAGTCCTTCATGTCACTACATTTTAAGTGCCAAAAACTGTGCTGTGGAACGACACCATCGCAGCCCTGGCAAAAGGACAAGTGTGACTCCAACACACCCCTGTGCACAATGACCCGTTTTTAAATAAAAGTGATTGAGTAAAGCAGGCCTAGAAGCTGTTTCCAAACAAGAAGGTTCATGGTGGTGCTCATGCTGCAAGGAGAGGGAGAGAAGCCAATCTGCGATGATCCACTGCACTTTGTTTGCAGCTACCTTATGGTCTAACTTCTGCCACCTGTGTGACTTCTGACTCCTGGCTGCTGCATTTCGGTAGACGTACAGGCGGATGGGAATGGAAAACATTAAGCCTTTATGAAGCCACAAAGTCACCCCTCTGCTCAAGTAACACCAAAACTCAACAAAATGGAGACATTTGTCCTCAAGTCTTTTCCTTGTAATATAAATGTGCTAGACAGAGAATCACTGAGCAGAAGTACAACAGGCAGTGGTGCCACCGCTGAACTTGACAATGTGTCTCCTGTAGGGCACTTAGATTAAAAAAGGGCTCCATGAATCGGGGGTCATGTTTTGAACACAATATTAACTCAATGGTGTGTTCACATTATCTCGTACACGCACGCACAGAGGACCGAGTTATACTACTATTGAACCCAACCGATACAACTAATCTATCATAGATGTGCACTTATTCATACCTACAGGAGCTGTTGGTGCAAATGGAATCCCCCCCACCCCACACACACGAAGCCTCATTAAATTGCAGCTCAGTAAAAGGTATTAATTTCACTCGCATATGTGAAACTCATGAGTCAGAGACTCCTCTCAGGGGATAACTACTAAATCTCTGCTCATTCTTGTATATTTAATGAAAATTCCACTGGGACATCCTGCATTAATCTAGGTATTTAGGTTTAACCACCTTGGTTTCACAGCACTGACTGGGTGAGAAAGTGGAAAGGTAAATAGTAGTAAAACATATGTTGCCAAACTGTATTGCACTTAAAGCAGGGTCTGTAGTAGCCACATAGTTGGCGCTGTTGAACATTCAAGCATTGCAGAAAGGGACATACAGGTTGTCGGAGTTGTGTTACTCATGGTAGTAATGTGTGCAGTGCCATACACAGCCCCCCCCCCGGTGTGTGTGTGTGTGTAAAAGAGAGAGAAGTGGCTTGTTAGTCCTCATCTTGCTGAGGTATCTACCTGGGGGCACATTCCTAATATGTGTAGTTATGAAAAAACCAAAGTACCTGTGTGCCAAATTTCAAGTCTGTTCACTTTGTTGTTTACAAGCCACAATCAGACAGATTGTGCTTCACAGGTGGAGATCAGCCTTGTGAGACTGAGGCTAGGCGCACTGCTCGTGTCAACAGCAGGCTGGTGAAACAGGTGAGCATATAACAATGTTCTGCAATGTAGACATCTTAAGGTGCATTTAAATTCCACTCCTGTGTTTACTGCAGTTGCACTGTGGTTCTGTAAAGCAGAAGGTGAACGAGAGACCAGGGCGAATGATCTGTACGCATCCATCACAGCAGACCGCCAGCCCTCGTGCTTCTTTTTCAGCTTTAATTTCCTGTTTACGGACTGCAGGCTGAGCTAGAGGTCAGCTCTCTTGTTCAACTTGTACTGGACTCATGAAACTGGACAGAGGAAACAGTGACCAGTTCACAGCTAACAGCATTTGCCATTCTGGGTGCTGGCAGTGGTTACTCTATGATGGACAGAACACTTAAGAGGTTAAGAAACCACAAGAGCCTTTGTCAGCATTTCACTAACAACCAACCTGAGAGTCACAGAGCTGCTACCAGCTCAAGTGCAAATTGAACAGTAGCCATCTAGCAAACTTGCTTTTCAGTAACAAGTGCAACAACACCAAGGATGATTTCAAAGGTGGCAGTTGCTAGGTATCAATCCCCTGTCAGTCTTATTTCAGAGAGCAGCACTGAAGTCATCATTGGATTACTGAAAGTCATTTTATAAAATAAAGCCTGCTGAACCCTTCCGGCTTAAACAACTTTACTGTGGTAAGCGATTCCTGTGGACCATGGTTTCAGGAATAAGCACATTTTTCTGTGTTTGTACTGCATTTATGTAACTAACAGCAGAAAGTGTGTACAAAACGTGGTGTTCAAAGGCCGTTTCCAAGGTGAACTGCTGTCAGGCAGCTTCTCCAGGCTTTTGTTCCTGAACAAACCCTGTGGAATTCACCAAACAGTCCTGCCTGATGCAGCTTCTCACAGCAGCAACACCCCTGGGCTTCACTGGTCCCAGCTAGCGATCGATAGCCTGCCCGCTGGATACTCTTTCAGGAGCGTTCTGCTTTCCCTGTGACTATACGAGAGTCCAACAGGGACAGCTCATGGCTAATGGAAGCTCTCCAACAACCAGGACCACGCAGAACAGCTCCTGGGAGTTTGTTCTTGGAAAGGAGCCGCTATGCCAGACAACAAAGCACTTGACTACACCACTGGCGCTGTACTGTGACCTCCAAAGGTATGAGCTGTGACTGCATGTTCTGCAACACGTAGGACACACGGCAAGGCAGCTGCGAACAAGAAAAACTGAAGTGTTGGCCTGATGCAGTAAGCTTGAACATCATTCGGTGTTACTGTTCAACAATGCACAGAAGTTGCTATGCATGTGTGTAAAAATTAATAATCTGGACCACTTATCTTTTCCAGATGAACCAGAGGAAGCCAAGTTCCATGTGGGGGAGCAAGCTGGAGGCTCCAGACAGCAGGGACACACAGAACCGCAGTGGGAGGAGCTGGGAAGGAGGCGTCAACTGACTGCATGTTAGCCAGCTGATCAATCACTCAAAGCAGGGATTTTGAATTCTGGCCTTGGAAAAACCCCAGTGCATATTGGTTCCAGCTCAATTGCTAAATAAATTAGACTGTCACTTCAATTTTGACCATCAGTTGGCATTAGCTACTTCTTTGAAAGTCTATTTGTGCTGATAAAAACAAGATATTTTGTTATGGTAGCAGAATTCCAAGCTAATGAAATAAGATTAAAAAAAAATTCATTTCAGTGCACAAACCCTGGACAATTAAGATTCAATCACTTGGCCTGAATAGTTAGTATACTGTTCATAAAAGGTTTTACTTTCAATCACTCATACTGGAGAAGTTTTAAAAAGCAATATTTTGTCAAAAAGGTCTCTGCTATGATGTTCAGATATAAACCTAACTCAACTGAGACTAAAGTCAGCTCAAACAAGGGGTTGTCCAAGCTTAAAATTAACAAAATTTCCTTTCCTTGCTGTCACATGACCTGTTGTACCCATTTAAAAAAACCCCAACTGAGGAAACAAGTAAATGGTACAAAAAAACATGTTTATACAATAGCTGTAATTAAGGTTAAGTGAGGCCAGCTGGGACACATGTGGGCCATCAATGTCACAAGTGCATTAATGAGTGACCATTTAATGGCCCTCCCACAGAGCACACACAGGGGCATAACAGGATACATACACTTCATTGCTGAGGCAGGAAAAATATCACCAATCTAAATTAGGCAAAAAAAAAAGTGCACTCTGATCTTCAGAATCCTTCTATTAACCTGTACACAAGGTGTTGCCATGGTAGCCTATAACATCCTGTTAACATTGCACTTGAACTCTGTCCTTCAGCCCAGCACGGCATTTTGGGACCCATCGTGCTGGAACCTGTGGCAGACTGACGACCTCTGACCACTGGTGACTGTCCACACGCGCTCCTTTGGATGGAGTTCACCGCAGGTCCATTGGTCACCGTTTGCCCCCTTTCCCCAGAGCACTCCGCTTCCTCTTCTGTCTGCCTCCCTGCCCCTCCTCCTCTCTGAACTCATGTCTGGTGAGGAAAAGAAGCAAAACATGTTTAGCAAAGGCAAAAAAGTAAACCAGACAGTAACCACAGAGGAACACACAAGCCTGAGCATGAAGCAGACAGTGCAACACAGGATAATTTGTTCAACAGTAAACTAGAGTAAAACCAGCACAGTGAAGAGCCTGCAACACTTCTAAAAACAAACTTCACCTTGACTGCCAGCGCCGGCCACTGTTCCACACCCGGCCAAAGGACGGTAGCCAATTGGCATCCGTCTGAGAGCTGTGGTCAAAGTTGGCCCCGACACGGTGAGCCGGCAGCTTCCTCAGCTTCTCCTGTTCCTCTGTGGTGGGCAGATGACAGGCAGACTCAGCCAGACCACATGCACCTGTGGCTGCATCGCATTTGATATGAACATCTCAGCTGTTGCACACAGGGGACTCAGCAGGTGACTTAGCTTCAGTTTCCAACACTAACCCTTTACCTCAGTTCTGGGACTATGATGTAAAAATTGTACAAAACCAAAGTAAATAACTGCAACTTCACTACAGTGAGAGTTGAATAAAACTGATAAATGAGAAGTGATACTTCCACCTGCGTAAGCTTTGAATCTAAGCAAACCACAGCCACTGTGTGAGAAAGGAAAGCCATTTACTGTGTTTGAGGAACTCCTGGTGAGATGGACCGATCTCTTGCTCTGTGTTTCCAGAGCTCCCCTCCAGGGGGTCATCCAGCAGCCAGGGGGGTACAGCACCTGTGGGCACACACAGGGCTGGGAGATGGGCACACAGCATAAACATACAGATGCAGTTGAGAAAAATCAAAAAGCAACTCACCTGTGTGAATATTCCCACAACTTGAGGAGTCCTGTGTACCAAAGGAGTGAGAGGGAAAAGTCCTCAGCATGTAATGTTTTTCCCATTTTCACAGTGGAAAGGACATGTATGCCATTGTGCACATTTTTTTTTTCACCTGGTATCCAATGAAAGTCAAGCTGCTTCCATCGCCTGGCCACTGGCACTGTTCATCTGGGCTTGTCAAGCTGAACTGGGCCTCCTGAGCTGGCTCCGGAAGCCTGAAGTATGGGCTGTGTCCAGAGGTGGAACCCAGTTCAAGACTTTTGTCAATTTCACCAAGAGACTCATTGTCTGGGCAAACAGTCAGCAACCCAGTTAGCAGTCAAGTGAACGAACACTGCGTCAGACACCCATGTCCATAGCGCCGCATCGGTTCTGTACAAACTGGCCCTCTGCACTGGGACATGGTCAACTCGGGGAAAGAGGGAAATTTGGAAAGTGAACCGTACCCGTCTCCTCTGTCAGCAGACTCATGGGGGCCCTGTCCACACCGCTCCAGCTCCGTCTCATGCTGATTATGATTCAGGAAATGTCAACAGAGACCAGAAAAGCCTCCAAACATTCAAGTGAACCACAAAAGCATTACACAGGAAATGAACCAACAAAACTATGTGACAAATGAGCAAGAATTAAAACAGACAAAGAATGAACACAGGAAGGACCAGAAAGGCGTTCAATCACTGGGATGTGGATACAGTTCAGAAGCATCCTGGGCAAACCAACCTCTAAGAGGGACTGCAGGACCTGGTGTCGGTGCTGCTCCTGTGCTCTGATTACGGCAGCTTGCTGTAACAGAACAACAAACTGATGAAGCGAAGGTGAAGTGACAAAGCTGAGCTCTCAAACAGTCGGGTTGCTGCTTGTACCTCTTTAATGAACTCATCTTCCTTTTCCTCAAAGGTCTCCAGAGCCCTGGCAACCTCTGTCTTGAACCTGAAACAAGGGAATTTGTAGGCTTACAAGACTGATTTGAAACCTAAATTGTTTTTTTGAATCTTTGCGCAAATGACAGCAACAAGTACCGTTCAGTCTCCTCTGAAGTTACTAAAAACTTCTCCTTCAACTTGGGGTCTGCTTTATTCTCCCACCAGAATTTGTTTGTGTTCTTCTTGTGCTCTGGCCTAATCCAGAAAAACAAGAAATATTTCCACGTTACAAGTATTCGTTTAAGGAATACGTCACAAGTTATGCTTTAGCATATTCAAAGACACGCCCCCCCCACACTGCACAGCCGCTGTACCTTCAGACACGTAGCTGCTCATCCGTCGCCACATCTCTGTCCAACACCACTGACAGAGTGATGCACAAGTCCAAACTGAAAGCAGGCTATCAAAATGCTTCTTCATTTAAAAGCAAATTTTATACTTAAAAGGCACGATGAAGGTTATAAACCAGGACATATCTTACAGTACAGAACACTGCTGTGTTCTGTTGCCTGCCTCTCGCTCTCAGCTGGAGACCAAGTGCTGCACCCTAAACATATACCCACACAGAGTAAATATTACTTCGGTAAAATTTGTTTAGCTCACGTGTTGACGGAGTGGCTTTCAATGTTCAACTACTTAGAATTACTTGCCCATTTATACAGCTGGGTATTTTTTCTGAAGCCATTTAGGGTCCAGCACTTTGATCCTTCGATGTCGGCTCTTCCTATCATCGCGAAGCAGAATTCACCAAGCGTTGGATTGTTCACCCGCTAATAGGGAACGTGAGCTGGGTTTAGACCGTCGTGAGACAGGTTAGTTTTACCCTACTGATGATGCATTGTTGCAATAGTAATGGCAGGCAGGGGAGTCCAAACCTGCAACCCCGAGCCCAAAGGCAGCAGCTCAAACCACTGCGGCACCTACTGTCTCCACTATACCATACACACTCACACGCGTTACAGGTAATCCAGGGTCAGCGCCTGATAAGCACATCTTTGGACTGCAGGAGGAAACCAACACAAGCGTGGAGAGGGCATGCGAACTCCGCACTGCCCGAGCAGGACTAGAACCCATGTCCTAGCCCCTAGCACTACCACGTTCGTGAGCAAAATGTAAACAGTTGGATGTCGTTCAGAGAGGGATACGGATCCCCGGCTTGACCTCAAGTGAAACTTCATGCTCTCCACACTTAAAAGGTGACGACCGCCTGCCGTGAGCATGAAAGAAAAGAGAACGAAGACGAGACGCAGCGTCCATGTTTGCGCTTACGTGGCCAAGTGCTCGAGCAGTCCGCCGAAGAGCACGGCGACGGTCCCGCTGGTCACGTGCTTGGGCACCTCGCGCGCGCAGCAGTGGCACCAGAAGCTGGCCTCGTGCTCGGCGCCGCAGAACTTCTCGATGCGCGGGTTCTTCGCGGCGCGGCGCGCCTCCTTCACCTGCGGGCCCACAGAGCGCTTCGCTTAGGCGTATTCGTTTGAGCACAAACCTCGGTCACTAGAGAAAGGCAAGAGGGCGCAGGGCAGCCGTACCAAAGCTGCCGACTAAAATACCTTCTCCAGGAATTTCACGAGGAGCACCTTCAGCTTCGCTTGGTGGCTCTTCTCGTAGCGGTGTCCCTTCCCCGAGAAGCTGGTCTGCCTGCACACGGCGCAGTAAAACGCACCCATGTCGGCAGCTCGCGTTTCAGGAGAGTCCGCACACCGCACTGCCAACGCGGCGACCTCTTAGTCGTAGCAGCCGAGCTGTTAAAGGGGAGAGGAGTCTAAAGCAGATCATGGAGTGCGACATCAGTAAAGGGGCAAAAAAAAAAAAAAAAATTCCGATTGTTTATAACGCCTGCATCGACGCGACAATGCGTCACTTCCTGTCTGGGTGCGCCATTCTGACGCCCTCTAGCGTGATGGAGGAATCGCTGCAACGTTTGAATGCAGCACTTGGGCAGAGGAACCATCACCACCCCTCCCCGCGCATGTTTTTCAGCCCCAGTTTGAATTGGTTTAATCTCCCTTACAAGGTTGTTACTGAATCAAAATGAGCATTTATTAATACTGTTAAGGTGAACTGAAATACATAATTAATCCAAAACAAGAAATTCCAGCTTTTCAGTTGTCGCAGTTATTTCAACATAACCTCTTCAATCTTGCCATACGGGAATCACGGTTCAAATAAAGCTTGAATCATATCTGAGGGGGAGGGGAAAAAAATGTAAAAAGTTAACTGAAAAATGAATTTAGTATATTCAGTCAAATTTACATACAATAGCAGAAAATACAAAGCGGTTTATTTTACGGTGCATAACGCCTCACCGGGGTTGCTCATGCTGCATTTGAGGACTCTGAAGGACTCCCCGCTCAGGGTGTGAATTTCGTCGTGCAGCCGGCGTCGCCCATCCAGCGTGAGGTGCCACAGGCAAGACTTGCGCTTACCCTCGCTGGACACCTGCTGCGGTATCTTCTTGAAGCTACTGCTGAAACACAGGTTGTGCCGAATGGTGTTTTTCCAGCCGTCAGGAGCAGTCTGGAAGAACGGGAAGTGCTCTCTGGAAGAGTTGAGTGAGGTATAAGGGGGGAGCTTGAATGACCCTACAAAACCACCATTTGAGCCAAAAGCAGAAGCAAATGCTCAAGTACTCCCAGCAGCAGCAGAGCATTCTGGCATCTACCGTGTGAAGTTGTAGATCTGCTGCACGTTGAGGCTGCCGCTGTGGCTGCTGCTGAGCGCCATCGCGATGAGGATGCAGTAGTTGACAGGTGGTCGTGGCCAAGCCCCGCTCTTCAGATAGTTGCTTTCCTCCAAGACCCTCTGAAGCCGCTTGCTATGGGCCATGCCAAGCTTTCGGATCTTCTCCTTAGAAAGCTTCACCCTCTGGCTGCTCTTCACCTTACAGTACAGCTGGATGTCCACAGACACATCGTCTTCGTCCGTGAACTGTTAGGGAAGCGGAAACGCGCTCGATAGCGAAGGGACGACTTAAAACGGGAAGGACGGCGCAGCTCAGCCAGGTTGTACGCACCAGGTACTCGCTGGAGGAAGACGCATCCAAGGAAGACCCCCCAGCTGGTGAGAGAGGACGGGCACACGGGACGGCGTCCAGCAAGGGTGCAGCGCGCAGGACCTCAGCAGGGCCCTCGAACACGAGCAGCGTTGGCACCGGGGGATGGACCACCTCCTTGGGGTACTTTATGGAACAGGCCAGAGTGGGGTTCACCACCAGCCACAGACTGGGCTCCACCTGGCATTCTGCACAAGAGCACCCGCGTCAACAGCCTTTTGGGTTGCGCCGCAGCTTCGGAACTCTTAGAAAACAGCTTAAACTTCACTAAGGCTGCAGCGAGCTCAGCGCAGGTTGACCGTGCAGCGCTGCCCCGTGTTTGCCGCGTCCTGCACACCTGGCGCTTCGCGGAGGGTCTCGCCCTCCTCCTTCCCCGTCGCCGCGGTTCCCATCGTGCGCCCGGCGCAGTGCCACCGTGCGACGGCCTGCTCGCTCCGACTGTCGTCTGGCGGGAGGCACGGAAGCGGCGTTAGGGCCCGTCTGGACGCGAGGGAAGCGCGCAAGCGGCTGCCAAACCTACCCTGGTGGAGCTGATCGGTGGTCGTGGCCAACTTGAGCTCCGCACTCATGTCCCAGTCATCCAGGCATGTTTTCAAGTGGAGGCCCAGGAAATGGCTGCGGTTTCCTATGTGGAGGAACATGGCACCACCCTCCGCAGCCGCGGGTCCTGAGTCAGAACCGCTCCGAAGCGGACTCAAGCGGGAGCCTCGGTTAAATGACCCGGCCAGGTGTGAGCAGTTCCCCCCACCCGGCTCGCTAATTGACGCGGCAAAATCCGTGCAAGAAGGGCAACAAAATGGTGGTGAATTTAACCAAAGGAGTGGCGCTCCGTACGCGGCCACCGACACCAAGCCGACTGCGCCGTCTCCCACATTGTCCACGCTGGCGCCGTCTTCGGACAAACAAAAGCCAGGACACGCAGCTGACAAACAACTTTATTAATAATTCCAAGCAGCAATTCTTACGATTCAAGAAGAGCAAACTTAAGCTGCGCAACAGGGCGGCGTGCAGGAATGAGCTGAGTAAAAGCCGCGACCACCCTTGCGAAAAGCAGTACATTTCCCGCGTTTATTTCACACTCGTGTGGTATTAAATTGTGCAGCAAACATTATTGACCTCACACGCATGGCTTCTCGGCTGCTTTTTCCCAAGGAAACTGCTATTTTGTGTAATGAAATGAATCTCGTATATTGTTACATAGAAAATGGCTTTTTCTGGAGGACATTCTCTCCAGTAGTCTGTACAGTAGTCATTTGCAGCGCAGGTGAAATAACGCAGGTGCCCTGGAAATGCACTGACCGAATCTCTGGGGTTACATTCAAGAAGTGCTCATAAACCAAATAGTAAAGCGTAGTGATGTTTAGCCAGAAAAGTACTGTGGTTTAGGCCCGGCAGTGGGAGAGGTAGAGGGTGACCATTAGGCCCACGATCAGCAGGAACATGGCTATCGACAGTATGACAGTGATGACCACCATGGCCCCGCTGCGTGCCTGCAATCCGTCGTAAATGGAGGTGTACGGGGAGACTGGAAGAGAGGAAAAACAGGCGAGATGTTGGGGTTCACACGGATGAAACAAAGGAAGGACAAAAGAAGCTAAACACCATCAAGGCGTGAGCCTCCTGTCGAACTAGTTTGTCATACCTGGCTGTGTTTAATATGCACAAGTTATAGGTTATACATCCAGCCCAGTAGCAGACACACTAAAGGGACCGACTGTATTTGGGGACACGGAGGTCGACTGACAACAGGCTTTGAATACACCTTCGGCGCTGATTTCGAGTCGTGCTGTCCGTCTTAAGTGGCAATAAGAGTCTGGCAAGGGCTGAAGTCCATGCCTTAAGATCATAGAGCCAGTGGTACAAATGAAGAACATTAAACCAAGTGGCTGCTGAACCTCAAAGTACCTGATAGGGTTGAGATGTCTAAAACATTGCTGTTCTCCTGCCCCACCGTGTACTGGAACCTAGAAAGCAGAAGAAAAATATGGCTGTTAAAAAAGGACCGAACAGTGATGCTAAATGCCTACTCTGCATTTAAGACTAAATTGTACCTTTTGATGCCTCAGGGAACTGTAAAGAAAACTTTGATGGTTTCTAAATTATACTGCATGTTCCCAGTTCCACTGCAGGTTTTCTGCTCCGATGGAGCAACTGCAATGTTGCTGGCAGGAATCCAGTGCAAAGAGGGTCACTTCCATGAAATGATGGCATCGCACAGGGCACCTATTGAGAAGGTGCCTGTTTTTATTTTTTTGCTATAAATGAACTAAATCGGTTAAATATCTGAGGTGGTGACAAAGACTACACTGTCTTTGTCTGACCGCACTTGCACACATGAGTGTAGCCTCTGTACGTTCTGCATGACAGCTACACCTCTTGCATCTTTCGTCTGCCCTTTCGGAAACACACCACTTGCTCCCCTGCCCTCGGTTTCGCTATGCTGACCTGTACTTGGTTCCTTCGGTGAGGCCGCTCACTCGGTACCCGGTGAAGCTGCTGCTGGCAGACTGTCCTGTGTTATTAGCGACCGGAATGGCTTCTCTTCGGGTCCGACAAGCAGGGATCAGGAATACGTTGTTGACTGCCGCTGCAGAGTGGGTGTTTAAAGCGCCACAGTCATTACTCGGGAATTCAAATTATATATTTCTTTTTACTTTATTATGTAAACTTAACACAAGGTAAACCTGCTAAAAACATAGTAACGGTAACGTTTAATCATGCCGACTCTTCTGAAAACATAGCGAATGAGTTTTCTTTTTGTTTTTAAATGTACATACTTTTATGTTATACTTTTCCACTTACTGTTCACATTAGAGGCCAAGTTCTGGTACTGGACATTCGCAAGGTTTCCTGCTAAGCGGCATGGTGGTAAGTTGAGAAGGACTGAGTCTGAGAAGGTGCCGGTGATGAATCCATCCGAATCATTGAGAGCTCTCAGCTGGAAATCTAAAGAAAAGTTCACTTTAGATGATTCACCTTTGTAGTTTCGCAAGTGTTATGGATTTTCATCGATTGTCTTAAAAAAAAAAAAAAAAACCTTCATTTAAAGCAGTCATTTGAAATGTGTTTTGCATCTACGTTTTTCCCCAAAAACTGAGAATTTGTCACTTGGACTAGTATACGCCCTTACGTGTTCAACTATGTATTTGGTGACATGTTAGGATAAATAAGTGCCATGTAAAACATGATTTTTTTTAGAATATATACATGTAAAAATTGCAAATAATGAAATAATATTGCACAAAATTAAAAACAATGTAAAAAGTGAAAGCCTGGAAGAACAACAGGGAGCTGCGTGGAGTTGAAGGGTTAAGCGGTAACTCACCTGCACAGGCCAAGCTGAAGAGGACCCCCAGGATTGACAGGAATTGAATTTTGAGGGCCTGCATTGTTAGTTCTGTCCTATCTTTCCACTGAACGATGTGGGAACCGTGCGGACTTCACAGATTGTGAGTGAAGCTCGAGGCAGGAAAACCAGCATAACCCAAGTTCTGAAGAAGCTCAGCAAATGAGAGCGGCGCGGCAAACTGGTCCGACCAGAAGCCGCTTTCAACAATTAATCCTTTATATTTTCCCCCACCGCCTGTGAGGTGCAGCCGTGCCGTGACAACAGGGAACATTTTTGTGACGCCCGTGTACTTGTTGTGTTACATTGTGAGCGTTAGCTTTTAAGTTCCCAAGGGATGCATTGCCCAGCACTTGGTGTGAACCTGGACTCGTAACACCCCGCCAAAATGAGGCTGTTTTGAGTCTTTTTTCTGCTTTTCTCAGCCCTGCAATGAGACCGGCTTTGCATGTCATGTCATGCTGTGCCAGCTCATACCATTTCCAAGTACAGACGCACCCCACCAAAAGCAATTCTTACACGCAGAATGCCAGTATCCTTCCAGGTGACAGTCACCCCCGCCCTTGCTTTTCATTGCCTGGAATCCACTTTTGTATCTGTGAAGGATCTAATGTACACATATTGCCATGTCCCAACTGTATTTTACCTCCCAGGGGCAGTCGAGGCCTTTTGCGCCCTGTTAAAGGACGAAGCACATTTTCCGTGGGACAGTCGGTTGAGGGGCTGCTTGAGGATAGGAGTCTGCTGGGAATTCCAGATAAAAGAACTTGTACGGATTCACTGTATAGATTATCTAACATCATGACCTCATTTACTGTATTTTATTTAACATATCCAGGTAAATGCTGTGTTGCCATTTGTGCGACTACAGCGTTTACTTCTTTGTTCCGTTCTTCTGAATGTCTCCATCTTGCGGTTCATGGACGACAGTGCAGGTTTCGGCTACCTCAGGGCAGAACCGGGACCCGGGTTTCGGCGGTTCATTCATTGCGTTCAGCAAGTATGATGTTTCACACTCCCTCCTTCCAAAACATGTGCGATTAAGCGTCGCTCGCACACACCTTTCAGTTATTCGGCGACGTTAGGATACGCAAGGCGTCCGTTTATTGCAAATACGTGCGAATAAAACGCTTATCCGATTCAAAGAGTTGCAACGCGACATTAAAGTGCAGTTCGCCGATCCCTCTCATTCTGAAAATAAGCAAGCAGTGGCGCCTGCTCGTTCCTTAGGGTTTAAATGTGCTCTGTATTTTTAGAATCCCACCGGAATTGTGGCACTCAGTGAGCCCGCGGCCACTGGAGACAAAAAGCAGCTCCGTTTCAGCGGCAGGTTCATTCACAGCTGCAGGATCTGCTTTTGCCTGGTGTCACTGAGGTGGTATCCAAGCAACGAGGACCCATCGAGATCGCAGGGGGAAAAAAAAAACCCATAAACAATGTGAGCTTAGAACAGAATGCTTGTTTTGTTTTTTTTACCACTCCTCGCATGGAAGTTTATGCCTTAAATAAATGTGACAACATTGAATTATTATCATTTGCTTGTAAAGAATTATTGTGTCCCACCAAACCTCTTCCTCGACGCGTTTCGGGGCTGCGTATCCATAGCGGGTGCGAGGGCGCGGCCTACGGTGGGCGTGGCCTGCGCAGGCCATCTAGGCGGGGCTTAAGAAGCGGAAAGGGACGGAGGACGCAGGGCGCCGTTTAATGTTTTATAACGCCGGTTAGCTCGGCGCCTTCAGTTATTTATTTCAAACCCATTCGCCTCTCCGCGCGAACCGGGTTTTGCGTATTGTTTTATGTTTATTTGTGTGCCGCTTTGTTATTTGCTGCTGTTGCAGGGCGCTGCAGCTCCGGCTCCGTTTCCTCCATTGCGAGTCGCCACCGCCACCGCCGCCTCCTGTCCCTCGGCCGCAGAGAAGGCTGCGCACAGAGGGGACACGGAGGACACGGGGGACAGAGACCACGCGCCGCTTTTCCAGGAAGAGGGACTTAGTGGAGGAAAGGGACGCGGCACCGCTGGTTTCCGCTGCTGCAGACCGGTCTGTGACACGCACGGGCGCCCTCCCCCCCCCTCCGGCCTCGGGCCTCCTCATCGTCGGGACCTTCATCGTCATCTGCCGGGCTCCACGCTGGGGGTGTTTCATGGGACTCGATCGGATCTAAACCGCCCCCCCTCAGCATGGCAGGAAACCTGAAGAAAGGCGGGGGGCTCATCGGCATGATGAAAGACGCGTTCCAGCCGCATCACCACCACCTGCACACGCACCACCAGCCCGGCGCCGTGGACAAGAAGACGGTGGAGAAGTGCTGGAAGTTTATGGACAAGGTGGGTGACCCCCCCCCCCATACACACACGCCCCCAGGTCAGTCTGTCAGCCCCCGCCGGGTTTGTCTGCGTTCCCCCCTCCCCCCGATGTTCAGCAGCTGCAGGTGTCTGGCAAATGGATAGGAAAGGTGCGCTACTGGGTCCTGCAGTTGGAAGCAGTTTGCGGGTCGTGGCTGATGTATGGGACACTACTGTACTGCCACTCCGCTTACATTTGCTGGACCCAGAAGTGGAGCATGCAGCGACCAAACAGCCAGATGGAAGCTTCGTTGGGGAGTCAGTTGACTGTCGTGTTACTGCGGTCAGCACAGTGCGTGTCAGCTTCAGGATGTGCGGTTACGCACCCCAACGAATCCGTCACGAGCCGTGCGTTCAGCTTTACGTAGGAGTGCCCGTGTTGAGGGGCAGCAGCCATCGTGTGCCATTAATTTTCTCACACTGTGTGTCCGCATCAAGTATGAAACAAAG